>CM067359.1:61536505-61751505 GCA_034401795.1 Chaetoderma sp. LZ-2023a
TGTGCTTCATTCAAGAAAGATGGAAACCTTAACTGGAGCCTACCTAGAGAGGCTTTAAGCGAGGATGCGGTTGCGCAGACATTGCATGTAGTGAATGATCGTGGCAGTACCTATGTCTACGCATTGGGACCTTCGTAAGATGGGAATCGACAAGTCACTGGCCTTTTACACGGGCCTGGACGTACTACATCATGTTTGCTGTGATGACGATGAGGTGCTACTAGTCCGACTGCTAGTGGCAAACACCAAGTTAAAGTTCGAGTAATTGATGTAGAGTGCGCATCGTTTGTGACATCCATTGCTTCTCTATATGGAGATGGCGTTTCAGGCACGAAATCACACGTTATTGCGGTCCGGGGCAACCACCTTTTATCGCAGGGCAACAAAGTCTGAACATACTGGTGCCCTGGGGAGGGGCAACCTAAAAAATGGTTATTTTCTTGGCCTGCATAATGTACTCATGGTGAGTATTTATTTAGTCTATAAACCCTTTAACAGTCGAATTTGCTCAAGAAAATTTAAATTTTCTCATGAAAAGTGTCCATTTGCGGACCAAGAGAAGATTATTTTTGAACATTTACCATTGGAATTACTGGCTCGGTTATCGGGCCAGTCATTCCAGTGATCAATTAAAAAAAAGAGTCAAGTTCAAGTTCAAAGTTGCTTTATTTCATGGTTTTTAATACATATAAATACTCTAAACAGGCAGTCCATCAACGGCATGACCTATGGAGCGATGGACTCCTTACACACAGTACAAAGCATTTGTACATTAACATATATATATGACACACAACACAGTGGCACAGTGACAGAATGCTAACACGCTACTTAGATATGGATGCTTATACAGGGACCTGACTACCCTTCCATTAAGAGGCGGGTGGGTAGGGCTGTCCCTGCTTTGATGTTTACATGGATATATGCCACTATGTACACAAACATAAAACACACGACATTCAAACATATTTATGGCATTCATATTTTCATACACACATACATAGTTACTGACATAATTAAACATATATTATACATATACTCCCTAGTTACATCATTATCTCATTTTATTTAAATTTAGTTTGGCGTGGTGTATTATTATATAGGACTTTTGTATGCTACTGAGGGTGGGGTGGGGGGGGGGCAGGGAAGAGCTCATCACTATAATATGAAGTTGAGATAGTTGGAGTTGTTAAGAATCGACATATGCATTGATCGTGTGTGGGTTATTTAAATGTAGTAGTAGTGAAAGTAAACTGTAAAGTCAGTTTATGTTTAGACTGAATGCTTCAATTATTAGGTTAGGTTAGTTTATCTATAGTGGTGGTGGTCGTGGTGGTGATGGTGGTGATGGTGGGATGTCTTAGGTTTGTATTATTTAATTAGCAGAGAATCTGTGACCATCAGGTATAAATATATTATTTTAGTGTTTGTCGATCATAGATTCCCGGGCATTCTTCTTAAAGGATTTCTGGTTTAATATACTGTCGCGTATTTTTGTACTGGTGTTGTTGTGGCTGCTACTGTAATTCGTCGTTTTCCTATTTCTGTTCGTGTAAATTGAGTGTGTAGATTGTGATTTATCCTAGTGTTGTGTTTGTGGATGTCTGTGCTTAGTGTGAAATTGGAGGCTATGGAATGTGGTAATGTATTGTGGTGAAACTCCTTTACAATGGTGTACATCTGTAGTTTGCCTATGTCCGTTAGTTTTAACAGCTTTTCTTACTTGAATATATTCTGGCTCTTTGCTGGTTTAGAAAAGAGTTTTAGTGCCTTCTTCTGTAGGCTATGTAGTTTTGCTAGGTTGCTTTTGTGTGTATTCGTCCAGATAGCGGTACAGTAGGTGAGATGCGGAAGAACAAGGGTGCAGTATAAAGTTTTAATCGTAGCTGGTGTCATGTAAGGTTTTAGTCTTTGTATGACAGCTATGCCTCTTGCCACCTTTGCTGTTACCATCTCGATTTGTTTGACCCGGGTCAAATGTTTATTCAAATATACTCCCAAAAATTTGGCAAATGGGGCCCTCCTCAATTTATATTTTGTTTATGTAGATTTTTTGAATTTCATCTTTTTTTAGTTTGAGATTTGTAAATAACATATAATTTGTTTTGTCAACATTCAACGATAATTTGTTTATTGAAAAAAACCAGTTAGTAATTTCTTCCATTTCCTTATTTGCTTTTTTGTATAAGGTGTCTATATTGTCATCGCAGCAAAAAGCATTTGTGTCATCAGCGAACAGTATTAATGACATGTGCTTGCATATGTTAAGCAGATCATTCATGTAAAGAAGGAACAGCAGAGGGCCAAGAATAGGTCCCTGAGGAACACCACAAGTTAATTGCCTGTTCTCAGAGCATATCTCATTATATTGTACGCATTGTGTTCTTTTACTTAGGTAGTTCTGAAACCAGGTGAACCATAATAGGCCAGCCTTTCTAGTAAGATCTGGTGGTTGATAGAGTCGAAAGCTTTTGAAAGGTCCAAGAAGATGCCTATTATACTTTGGGTTTTTTCCAGTGATTCCAAAATTTTTTCAACAATTGCGGCTATCGCATGCGTGGTTGAATGTTTCTCACGAAATCCATACTACGATTTGTATAAAATTGACTTTTTGTCCATGTAATGTGTCGGTCGATTGTACATTAGGCGTTCTAATAACTTGGAGAAAAGTGGAAGTATGGAGACTGGTCTATAGTTTGAGAAGTTAGTAGAATCCTTGGCTTTATAAACTGGTGCAACACGTGCTATTTTTAGTTTTGATGGGAAAATGCCTTGTGCTAGGGATAAGTTGCAAATGTGACTGAGTGGGATAAGGATATCCATAACACAGGTTTTATAAATGCGCCACTTAAAACTATCTTCTCTTGGTCTTATCTTGGTCTGTAAATGGACATTTCTCAAGACCACTACAGAAGCCGGTTTGGCTGATGAGTGTTAAATTATTAAATGGTTGAGTATTCGCAAGGATTCTATAGTCTGTATAGCTTACAACAATACATAATTTAGACAGAATTACATTTTTATAGAAATGGGGCAACCTGGAAATATAGTCGGGCAACCTAATTTAAATGGCGTACTTGCCTCTGGGGGGGGGGGGGGGGAACACAATATTTTCCTAATTTTCGACCCCTGCGTCTCTCCGTGCTGTTTACACGCTACGTTACTGCAGCCCTCTCATCTGTGTGAACTGGCGGACTCCACAAGACCACACCCACCAGTATCTACACTGGACCTCCCACTAGAGATGAAGCATGCAGACGATGTACACTTCACAGATGAGGAAAGGAAGTCATTTGATAATCATCTTCCTATAGCTGGAGAACAACTGAAGTATGTAGATCTTTTCCTGACAAATCTGGGACCGGGGTTGCCCATGTACATGTCTAAGCGACAGATGAACTCAGTGGCAAAGGCATCCCACTGCGTGGCAGGGAGAAATAGAATGGACCGTTCCATGTTTAGCTATGCCCCGCCCATCTCTAGCTAAGCGTAACCCACACCTCTCTCGCGTTGGTATCGATCGATCTCTGAACTCCCTGACTATCAACTTCCAGAAAACTATACAGGTAAGCTATGAAATATTTTGAAACTAATTTGACTGGGCGCTGTTGCTGCCATGTACAACGTGTCGGATTATTAAGAGATAAAGACGGACCGTATGGAATCAATTATGACGTAATGATTATGACGTCATCCTACACGCCGATTAACTGATTATGACGTCATATGACGTCATTACTCTGGAAAGTTCCATTGAGGAAGAACAAAATCCTTAGTTCACTAATGTGCAGCTTCTCTGACATCGATGTACATTGCGTCACGAGAAACATTGTCTCCCATTCCTTTTGGAAACTGGTTGCGTTGATAACGGATTCCCCCGACCAAAGAACTACATTGTATGATGCGACCTGCGTGTCGCTGAAGTTGTACAAATGTAAGATCTGAACAGCTACGGAGACAGCTCTAAATAAACTGTCACCGCAGACACATTCGTACTCATTCGTATCTGACGAGATCTCCTTCGGCGAGAGATCGAGAAAAGTATCTCGTATGTATTGAGTAGCCATTGGCGTAGTGATTTCCACCAGAATATGGTGGTAGAGAGAATTGAAACTTAAAAAGACACGAGCGCTCTCTTCATACATGACAATATTAATTCACGTAAAACGAGATGATATTAAGCCTATAGTAGTATGTATGACAAGTAGTTAACAGAAAAATAGTCCCCTCTGAATTCGTCATAAAATTAAAATCTGTTGCACATCTGTCGCACACAAAATGAGGTCAAGAATTTACTGATGTTGCGTGGATTTTGATATCACACGAACCATTGGGTGGATCGAGTCGATTTTAATGTCTGTATGAAGCTACTGATACAGAGGTAAACATGGTAGCAAAATCAAAACGATCCACAGTGTTACTTTTACTGTCCGCTACAGAGATATACTGCGTCCCGATCTGTCTGGTCGCCGAAGTGGAGTCTGTGTAACAGTCTAGTCGTTGTGATGACGTACTAAGATGGCCGGTTATCATACATTAGAGGTGTATTCTCGAAGAAGCCACGCCTCTATTCTTAGATTGCTTCGTACTATAACCCGACATCGCTGGCCGGACAGTTTAATCTTCAAAGACGATTTCTGCACTATATATCTATTTCTAGATTATCCTTTCTGCAAGTGTTTTATTCTTAATAAATTCAATGGAGACGCATTAGTCAGTAGGGTAATACAAAGGCCTGCTTTGTATTCACAAAAAATGTCATAATTAAATCAGTGCTCAGTCGGCAGAGTGAGTGATCTCACACAGGAAAATTATCCTATTGTAAATTGTGTGACGTCGAATCTCATTTGTCATAAAATGGCTGGACTACTAACCCACATTTATCAAGCTGAAATGGCATTGTTACTGTTAGGAAGCAAGACTGAGCATGATTTTGTGATTATTTCTGGTACATCTAATGTATAGAAATTTATTCCTTTCATAAACTTCGCATATAGAATTACTTACTCGGACATTTTAATGGCACTAAATGTTAAAGGGCACTTGGAATTATGACGGATGTTTTATGGAAACAGTGCGATTTGAACATAGATTATCCTGAAATTATGTGGTACGTGAGAAAGGGTGTGTGATTGTTTACGTGTTTCAAACTGCTTATTCCCACCAGAGGTAGGACGTTGACTTCACTCACAGACATGGACGTGCCATATGGAGTCGCCCAATCCAGAGCACATGCTTCAGTATTAATAGTATTGCCGTCACTGACAGAATCTTCGCGCTGGAGAACAGGCTGTCAGTGATAGTCATTATGATACTATAATATAAACTGATTACTAACAACGTACACGCGTTAATCGATATCTCTCAACCATTTTTAACATCGATCATTTTAAACCAGCTGTCGCGTTGATTTACAATATAAACATTCGCATAACATGCACATATATATCGTGCAGCTTAGGCTATTTTTATCCACCTGTATGCCGTTTATCGGACTTACGTCATGCAAATTATGGTTAAATTCTCTGAATCAAAATTGCGGATGTGAATTACTAGGCCTAATGTGACACACGCGCATGCTTATATCACCCGTATCACATTAATGCGTGAGCGCGAGTGCATGCGTGGGCGCACGCTTCATGCGTGATTGGGAGTAGGCGTTTTGCAGTTTGGCTCAAATTTTAATGCAAAGCATCTTAGAGGGTTTCCAGCTGTTGGTCGTCGCTTGAAACAGCTAGTAGCACCGTCGTTTCTACAACGAACACCACCAGGAATATAAACGGCAATAGAACATAAACACTTCGTCCGTGTTGTGATAGATCGATCCCTGAACTCCCTGACTATTAATTTCCAGAAAACTAGACAGGTAAGCTGTTGAACATTTTGCAACTAATTTGACTGGGTGCTGTTGCTGCCTATGGCAGCAACAGCGCCCAGTCAAATTAATTTTAAAATATTCACCAGCATGTTTATTTAATAGGAAAGACATACAATTCGTACAGCAACGCTTTAGTCTGTCATCAATATGCGTTCGTAACGAACTTAATCGAGTCAATCATGCCGTCATTGATTGTGACGTCATCATATGCATCACATAGTTGACGGTATGACGTCATATGATGGATGGATAGACTGGAAAGGTTCGTTGGGCAAGGTTTTATGCAGAAATTCATTAATGAACTTCCGGTGGTGTGAATGAGTTTCTTTGAGATGATTATATTGAGAATTTTCCCGCACAGATTTCAATTCAGCAACAAGGTAGCAGGTGAAAAGCACAGATGGTAGTCCACCTCACTATGGGGAGCCGATTGATGGCTTATGTGTTGCAAAGTTCACTTTCACCACTTTGATAGATGCGCAGCCATAAATCTGTCTTCTCCGCTGATAGCGTTAATATAGTACAGTGTCATCAGTATACCTAGTTCGGTGGGGTTTTTTTTAGAACTCCTTTAGTCTTGGTAGCTGGTGATTCAGCGGCAAAATTCCACAAGATAAAACACTCCGGTAACCATACTGTGTATGCAGCTGGATGGAATATGCCGACGGTGTGGACTTCATAGATGAGGAAAAGAAACCCTATTTACGAACTGCTCCCAAAAGATACAAACAAAAAACTAAAAAATAAGAATCTCTTTGTGAATGAATTCAAAATAGAGTTCACCCACGTAATACTTATCGACAGAACATGAAGCTAAAGAAACTAACTATCCACTTCGTGGTGGCGATCCATGGCGGAAAGGTACAATCCTGGGCTCAATGCTCCGCAGTGCTGCTAACATTACTGCACACTGCGTGATGGGAAACATAGATTTCCAGTCCTTTTGGAAGCTATGACTTCGTAGATCAAAACGACTACGTTTGTGAAAGGTAACCTGCGTATAAGTTGATAATGTGGTGAACAACCGCAACAGCTGGACAGCTCCAAAGGACGCGCTAGAGAAACTTGATGCCTGCCACCGTAGACACCTGCGCACCAGGGTTACTTCTAACGATGCACTATACACGCTGTGTAATACATCGCCGCTGCAATCAATTTAAGCAGCGTTTGCTCTATTCCCGGTTATAAGCAAGTGCAATACACTTATACACAAATTCCAGCGTTGAATTAGCGTATTAAACTATTACTTTATTTTGTTTATTTTGATCATATTAAAATTTGAAGCGAGGAACATTTGTCAATGCTGCCATTTTTGATAAGCGAGTGACTATGAAACGCGGATTCTGTGTATTTGCTGGATTTGTTGGCTTAAAAAGCTGTTGGTGGACAGGGTCAAAGCAGGCTGTCTGATTTTTTTGCCATTAGCTGTACATAGATTAACTACTGAATAAAATTATAAAAATTATATTAAATAAAATAAAACATCAAAAATAAAATATAAAATAAAGAAATACAACACCGGTAAGTAATTTAATAATTAATTATTAAAATTATTAATAAACTACTTGTTTGTTTATTCCTTCATTCAACATTTGTTTATTTATTTATTTATTTATTTATTTGACAAGGCTAGCTAAGGTCTACCCAAGGCCTAGCCAAGCCGAGTTAAGGCCTAGTCACAGCCTAGGTAAGACCTACCCAAGGCCTAGCTAAGACATATTCAAGCCCAGCTAAGGCCTAGCCAAGTCTGGCGAAGGCCTAGTCCGGTCCTATCTAAAGCATGGCTAAGACCTAGCCAAGCCATCAAAAGTTCTAGGCACGGTCTATGTGAGCCTAGCTAAGGCCTAGCTAAAGCCTAGGTATGTCATAGGTTAGTCAAGCAAATTCCTAAATAAGGCCTAGTTAAGACCTAGCCGAGCCTAGCTAAGACCTAGCCACAACCTAGCTCGGCCTAGGTTATGCCTAGCAAAGGCCTAACCATGACCTAGCTAAGGCATAGGCAAGCCTAACTAAGGCCCAGTCAACACCTCAGTAAGGCTTTGCCAACGCGTAGACAAGCCTAACTAAGGCCTAGGCTAGCATAGGTAAAGCCTAGTCAGGGCCTTGAATCGCCAATGAAAGGCCTAGCTAAGGCCTAGTTATAACTTAGTCAAACCTAGCTAAGACATAATCAATGCCTAACAAGCCTAGCTAAGGCCTAAATACGGTCTAGCCCAGGATAGATAATGCTATCCAAGGCGTAGTTAAGGCCCACGTAAGACTAGCCAAGGTCTACCCAAGGCCTAGCTAAGACGTATCAAGGCCTCGTCAAGCCTATCTAAGACCTACCCAAGGCTTAGTCAAGGCCGATCTAATGACTGGTAAGACCTAGCCAAGGCCTACCCAAGGCCTGACCAACCCTAGTTAAAGCCTACTCAAGGGCGAGCTAAGATATATCCAACGCCTAGCTAAGACATACCTAAGCCCAAGGGTAGGCCTTACCTAGGCTGTGGCTAGGCCTTAAATATGCTGTAGCTAGCTTTAACTAGGTCTTAATTAGCCTGTATCTAGGCAAAACTAGCGATTAGATAATCCTTGGATAGGCTTGTCTAGGTCTTACACAGGCCTTAGAGAGGCATTGACTAGGAATTAGCTAGGCCTGGTTAGGCCGTAGCTAGGTTTGTTTTGGCCTTTTGGTAGGCCTTAGCTAGGCTTTGTCCATGCCTGACCTATGTTATTGCTAGACCTTAGCCAGGCTTGAATAGGCCTGAGCTAGGCCTTGGATATGTCTCATCTAGGCCTTTGCTAAGCCTGCCCAGGCCGTAGGTATGCAATGTGTTTGTCTTACCTAGACTGAGCTAGGTTTTGGCTAGGCCCTAGTTAGACTAGGCTAGACCAAGGCTGGGCCTTGGATATCCCTTAGCTAGGCTTATCTAGGTCTTAACTATGCGTTTGGTTGGCTAACCTAGTCTTACCTAGGCCTTAGTCAGGCTAACCTAAGCTTACTTAGACCTTGGCTAGACCATATGTATACTGGGATAGGTCTTACCCATGCCTTAGAGAGGACTTAACTAGACCTTAGCTGGGCTTCGCTAGGCGTTAGCTGGGATTGGCTATGTCTTGGCTAGGCCATGGGTATGTCTTGCCGACGCCGGAAATACCGGGATAGGCTGTGGCTAGGCCTTTGATAGGCCTTAGCTAGATTGGGTTATGCCTTATCTAGGCCTTAGCTAGGCTGGGATAAGCCTAGGATAAGCCTTAGCTAGGCTTGGCTAGACCTTGGGTAGGCCTTAGCTAGGCTTGGCTGGACATTAGGTAGGTCTTAGCTAGGCTTGGCTAGGCGTTATCTAGGCTTGGCTATGTCTTGGCTACGCCATGAGTATGTCTTGCCAACGCCAGAAATACCCGGATAGGCTGTGGCTATATTATATCGGTTTGGCTGGATCTTACCCAGGCTTAGATAAGCCTTAGCTAGGCCTTAACTAGGCTTGGTTAGGCCTTAGCTATGCATTGGTAACTTAGCTAGGCTTAGTTAGGCCTTAGTTACACTTGGCTATGTCTGCGTTAGGCCTTGGATATGCATTAGCCAGACCTTGGATAGGCTTGGCTAGGCCTTGGCATGCCTTAGGTAGGCTTGACTAGGCCCCTGGTAGGCCTTTGCTAGGCATTAGCTAGGGCTGAGCTAGGTTGTGGCTAGGTCTTAGCTAGGCTCGGCTAGGCCTTAGATATGCCTTAGTTAGTCTTGTCTATGTCTTAACTGGGCCTCAGATAGGCGTTTGCTTGGCTAACCTAGACCATACCTAGGCTTTAGCTAGGCTAAACTAGGCCTTAGCAAGGCTTACCTAGACCTTGGATAAACATTTTGTAGGCTTGGCCAGGAGTTTCCCAGGACTTAGATAGGACTTGACTAGGACTTATCTGGGCTTGGAAATGTCTTAGCTAGGTCGTGGGTAGCCATTACATATGCGGAGATAGGCTGTGTCTATGCCTTGGATATGCCTTAGCTAGGCCTTACCTAGGATGGGATAGGTTGTGGTTATGCCTTAGCTAGGCTTTGTTAGGCATTGGGTAGGCTTGTCAAATAAATAAATAAAAATAATTAAATAAATAAATATTGAATGAATGAATAAACAACCAAGTAATTGATTAATAATTTTAATAATTAATTATTAATTTACTTAACGGTATTATATTTATTTATTTTATATCTTATTTTTGATGTTTTATTTTATTTAATATAATTTTTTATAGTTTTATTCAGTAGTTAATCTATGTACAGCTGATGGCAAAAGAATTTCACAGCCTGCTTTGACCCTGTCCATCGACAGTTTTTTATGCCAGCAGATCCAGCAAATACACCGAATCCGCCTTTCATAGATACCCACTCTTAGTCAAGCTACTAGAAAGTCCGCTGCACATGGATAGCCGAAACAATGCAGTGAAGAACGCACTAAAGAAATACTGGACAGAGAAATGGCATGCAGAGATCCACAACAAAGTCTCGCTGAAATTTCTGAATCCTCAGGCAATCCAGATGGGAAAAGCTCACCATGTCTGGTTCACCGTACACGCGGACGATCCAAGAGAGGTAGAGAAAGCTGCAGTGAAGGTAAAATTTCTGACAGGGTCGTACATGCTTCGAGGCAATCGAGCTAGATTTAATCAATTTCAGATTGCCCTTACATGCCCCTTATGTGGTGATGAAGCAGAAGATCGATATCACCTGCTCGCGAAATGCCAACTGTACTATAAACTGCTGCAAAACTACCTACCAAGACTGAGTAGAATCCTACAACATCATGTAAGATGCATGAAGTCGAGAAAATGATCAACGAACCAACGGTCTTGTTGTAAATAATACTAGACAGCTCACGAGTCCTGATTGATACTGCCAACTCATCATCGATAGATGCTCCAAATGGTGTAATCCAGAAAATAGTAAAGTGCCGTCGTGATTTCCTGGTTAAAACCCACCCCAGGCGATCCCAGCTACTAGACTTGAGACCCTCAGCCCATTTGAATTGTTAGAAGCCTATCTGGTTATACTCAAATCCCAACAACTACACATAGATAATTCCTAAGAGGCAGGCATTCCGTTTATAATTCTACATTTCTGTACTTTTCAACTTGTGTACATAGCAATGCATGTATATAATTAAGTTACTAATTGTGTATCGTCATCATAGATTTGTGATTGTGCGCAAACTTGTTAAATATTCGCATTTAGAATAATCGTGGGTTAACTAATTGACATATATATCCTTACCAGGGCAGCCTGGGTGCGCCTAATGTAAAGGGATTTCCTAAAATGAACTGAACTGAATGGCGGTGTTAACAACTCATCGTCGTTTCAAATTTTAATATGATCAAAATAAACAAAATAAAGTAAAAGTTTAATGAAAATTCAACCCTGGATGGTGTGTATAAGTGTATTACACTTGCTTATAGAGCAGACTCAGCCTAAATTGATTGCTATCGGCCCCATAGTTCCCCGGTAAATTTCAAAGGCGTTTTGCTCCATTGATAAGATATGCCCGATCTCGGACTGAGAAAGCGCAGCGACCTTCATAAATTGCACTATTTCCCAGCGAAATTAGACAATTTTGTCAAATAAACTGGTCAACTATTGAAATATTGATACCTTTTGTTCGAATAACCATCAATCAGGAAAAAATACGTCCACGGAAATGGGACTAATTTACTACATAAATAGTAGCGAAAAGGCTGTAGTTTTATTCATCCGAGCACCAACTCACACATTGCTCGTCATCGCCAACGTCACGTGTCGCTTTCGGATTGGTCGAAACTCCCCATTCCTTTCTGAAGGAGAGGAAAATACCCGCGATGCCGAAAATCTCCAAAATGTGTAATTTGCAATGGCTAAATACCCAATATGATAGCGTCGTCATGGTTTTGTCCAGGATGGCTACTTAATGGCTTTTGTTTCATTTACTCTTCTCCAGCAGGCCTAATTACGTCTCTATATTTTCCAGGATATTTGGCTATGGCAAAAAATGGCCTTGTTAGTGCAGATACGATGGTAGCGTGAAATAAAGTTGGAGACTTACGAGGCCAGAATTATATCACATCAAAAGATTTACACGAACAACTATTCTTGTGTTAGCATTGGATCCGTAGTATCTAGCAGAGTGAGAAAGTCAACAAACACGACGCAAACAAAGCAATAAACAACCAAATATACAAATACATGAACTTATAAATGAGGAAACGAACGAACGAATGGACTTATGAACGAACGAAAGAACGAACGAACGAATGATCTTATGACAGAACAAACGAACGAATGAACGAATGAACGAATGAACGAAAGAAGGAACGAACAAATTTGCAAATAAACAAATAAACGAACATACTAAGAAATATACAGATAAACAAACTAATAGACTGACCTAAATACAATATATTCATTTTCGCTACTAGTAGGGCAGATATGTGAAAAAGATGTTCCATTCTGGCAGAAAGCATAAAATTTGGCATATATGTGGTTTAACGTATCCTGATCATAATTAGATGCGGTGCCACGTGATTCTACCAAGGGAACCCATTCAAAATGGCGGATTCAAAATGGCCACCTTCCCAGCGGAAAATTCACATTACTCAAGCTCTAGACGGAGTAGAGTGATGGGATTAATGTCAAATTAGGGGTTTCATGGGTCAATCGTAATAATTCTACTCACTACAGTACTCTAAATATGTAAATATCAATCCTTCCATAGCGACCACCTGTGTTTGATGTCAAAAGACGGTGGCTCTTTAAGATGTGTTATCTAAAAGATCCATCTCTTGAGAACAAAAGCAATATAGCATTTAGAAATATTTTAAATTACTTGATTTCTTAATATCGAACCAAGTAATGGTCGTTATAGATACGTTCAATTATCCTATTAGAGTATGCAAGGCTATACATGATGCTGTTGATTGTTGAATCATGATTCACAGACGTCCCACGCACTGTGCACCGCATGAGCACAACTGTGTACAAGATAAGTTGGATTTATAGCATTTGCATCTGCCAGTGCAATTAGTTTTGCAAGGACATTTCACGAGTTCCCGGCATGCCTTAGATGCGTCTGCAAACAAACTCCATTGCGGTGACAAAGTGTCTCCATCTCTGACCCAACCCCAGTCAGCTGGCGATGGCGTTTTTGCATTTGCGTGGAGTGATTGGCCGCAAAGATGACCTGCCTGGAACGCAGCACGTTTGGTGTGTTGCAGCAGAGCTGCGCTGGTCGGAGGACTGTTTTCTAGCTGCCTGTTGCCAAAAGCGAAAAGCCGTTTTCGTGCCTCATTAACCTTTGACAATGGTGATGTGCGTTTGTACAGTAGTACGACAAACCTCTCCAGCATTTCCATGTCATTGTCACACAGAGACGCCGGGGCATCAGACAGTCTCCTAAATAGTGATTTGAATAGATCTGAAGTCCTCCAAACTTCCCATGCTGTCTTCTTGCCAATCCCACAAAATGCAGACACAGTGTCACACCCAGAGAAAGCAGTCCTTGTGACGCTTCTACACCCAAAACTGTTGCAATGCCATGCGCTGATACATAGCGGAAGGTCTTCCCATGGCCAAATGCGACCCAGAGATCACACCCATGAAGAAAGTTTGCTGTCCGTATGGCTAGGACTACGACGTCTGTATCTGTAGCATGAATCATTATTGTTCGATAACCTTGGTGATATGCATGGAAGGCGTGGAGTAACATTCTACCATCTGCTTCATCTTGCATGCATGGCCCGAGTTGTGAGACGTCATGCTCTGGCCTCATCAGCACGTTTTCCTCACATGTTGTAGCGAGTATCTTTCCTTCCGGTAGCTCGAATGACTCCAATGTATGTGCAAGAACGGTGAAGAGGCCTGTTTTGTTTGCATGAACTCGTAGGAAAGTTTTTAAATTTTGAGGGAGTCTTGTACTCGGTGCAACACGAAGAGCTTCACCATGTCCCCGTAATTCTCTAGCGTGTGTCTTCAAGCTTCCCGCCTTATACACGTCCCATACAACATCCAATCTTTTAACCGTCTGTAGTTGTCTAGCAATGTGTGGGAGGAAGACGTGCTCTGCAAAATCTCCTAATGTGTTCACAACTACGTTTGATTTCTTGGGATCTAGGTTATGCATCATAGCTGCTCCGTCAATGATCTTCACTTCAACCTCTGGTAAATCAGCTGCACGAGCTACTAATGCTTCCAAACATCCCATCAGATCTGATTTGCTGCCTTGGCGCATTGCGTTGCTCTCAGCAAGTGATGGGGGGGGGGCCATGGATGATTGTCATACTCAAAGAATGAATCAAGGTCTCCGTCTCTGGATTGGCAGGACATGTACAGTCTAGAGAATAATTATGTACATCTCTCTTCATTGCAACAGGCTTCTTGTTGGTTCTGGTACTCTTCCTCTGTTTTGATTTGAACAGAGCCAAATTGTTCTTTTGGATTGGGTCATATACCGATTTTGATGATACAGATAGTCGATCTGCGACGAATGCGTGGTACTGTCTGATGCCTAGTTCTTGGCGAAGCGAGGGGCTGGCATACAATTACTCTTACTGGAGAAAACGTGTAGACCAATTGTTTTGAGTAGCGAAAAGTTGTTTCTAAAATGTTCCGCCCGGAACATGTGTGTTACAAACGTTTAGCAATAATACTACTAATTTACAAATTTTACAACAACAACGACGACGACGACGACGACGACGACGACGACGACGACGACGACGACGACGACGACGACGACGACGACGACGACAACAACAACAACAACAACAACAACAATAATAATAATAATAATAATAATAATAATAATATATTTTCCAGCATGTTTATCTATTTAGAGTATTGCAATGGGTAAAATCATAACCAGTGACCCAAGAAACCCTTAATTTGACATCAATTCCAGCCCTCTACTCCATTTAGAACTTGAGTAATGCAGATTTTCCGCTGGGAAGGCGGCCATTTTGAATCCGCCATTTCGAATGGGTTCCCTTGGTAGAATCACGGGGCACCGCATCTAATTATGTTCAGCGTACCTTAAATCACCTATAAGCCAAATTTCATGCTTTCTGCCAGAATGGAACAGCTTACCTCAAATGTGTTACATATCCGCCCCACTATACGTGGCGATCGCATAATAACTGTCCAGCAGAAATAAGGATAGTTCCCCCAACAAACCGAGTACTCGGGTAACATAGTCTGTAGATTATATATCGATTTCCGACGCGAAACCTCATCAAATATTGATAGTCAGGCAATAGGATGCTCATTCCGACTCCTTTGAGGTACTATTGATGTCGTAGCGAGCGAGTAATTTGACAGTAGTTATGTTTGATTTGTCGGCGTTGGGTGTATCTCGGTTTGTTCATGAAAAATGTATGAATTTGCCCCCGTCTTTTATACTAAGGTACACATTATGATGATTATTTCTTGTTCGCCAACATAGAATAATTCATAGCTCCAATGATGGAATGGCGTGGCTGAGATAATTGATGTGTGCCGTGTATTCGGGATTGGTGTTGGTGAGACGCATTGTGTAATTATTTGGCATGCGGTGGCGGGTGGGGTTGGGGGTAGAATGATGAAGTGTGCACGTGTCTTGACCGCTCCATCAATGGAGTGATCCGATCTGTCACTCCAGTGTATGATGCCATAATCGATGGACCTTTGCAGTTTATCATCAATCATATGACGTCATAATCAACTACGTGACGAGTAGGATGACATCATAATCAATTACGTCATCATTGATGTAGATCAGCTCGTCACGGGCGCTTATTTGATGACATACTAAGCGTTATTCTACGAAGTGTATGGCTTTACTATTTAATAAACATGCTGTTTTAATAAACTATGCAGATAAGCTGTTAAAAATTTTGACAGGTAAGCTGCTCAATATTTCGAAATTAATTTTACTGGGCGCTGTTGCTGCCATAGTATGGCAGCAACAGCACCTAAGCAAATTAGTGCCAACACATTCAAAAGCTTACCTGTCAACATATTCAACAGCTTATCTGTATAGTTTTCTGGAAATTGAGATTCAGGGAGTAATGTAGGATTAATCCTAGCTTTTTGAAGCAACCTACTGATTAGTACAAATTACCCCCAGCTAATCTCAATGGGGGGGGGGGGGGTGGCCGGACCACTATAAGTAAATCTAAACTTGGTCTCGATATGACAAATTTAGGTAAAGAAATTTTAAATTAAATTCCTGTGCCAATACGTCATAAATGATTCTATTTGGCCCGTCTTTATCTCTTAATAGTCCTACATGTTGTACGAATTGTATGTCTCTACTATTTAATAAAAGTGCTGTTGGCATAGACAGCAACAGCGCCCAGTCACATTAGTTCCAAAATATTCAATAGCTTATCCGTATTGATTTCTGGAAATTGATTGTCAGGGAGTTCATAGATCGATCGATCCCAACACGAGCGAGGTGTGGGTGTAGCTTAACTAGAGATGGAACGGTCAATTATGCGATCGAGGAAACAATAAGGTCCCGTGAGAAGGTGCGCCGTGTTGCAAGATGTAAGAGATACGAACCAGACTGCTCTAACACCACTCCCAAAACAACGTCTGACTATGTTGTCAAATGGAAGAAACAAGAAAAACCTTGTCGACTTCCTTCTACGTGATTGGATCACCAAATTAGAAATAGGTTAACACCTGATCTTAAAGTATAATATACTACTGGCGGATTCCACGACATAGGTCGCTCAGCGAAGGTCGTTCTTGTATGGTAGAAACAGTGAAGTACCCCTCTTGGATGTCTATTGACATTGCACAGGGCGGAATTGGTGTAATAATAATAATAATAATAATAATAATAATAATAATAATAATAATAATAATCTTTGTTTACGGAGGAGGGTTCATCTTCAGTGACCTGATATTCCAAAATAGATGATATCAACCTAGTCATATCTGACTAATATTTATATCAAATATAGGCAAATTCAATATACAGATATTAACAAGAATTTGACAAATCTTATGAGGCTTGTTCCACATCCACCGCCCCCACCCCACCCACTCCACCTCCACCCCACCCATCCCCGAACCCCAGCCCACCGCACCCCCATCGTACGGGCCTTTTTATACATGAACATACAAATTGGGAATGGAGCTTTCCAGTTTTAGCTATGCCCCGCCAATCTCTAGCTAAGCTCCACCCACACCTCGCTCGTGTTGGGATCCATCGATCACTGAACACACTGACGATCAATTTCCAAAAAACTACACAGGCAAGCTGTTGAATATATTGAAACTAATTTGACTGGGTACTGTTGCTTCCTGTTTATTAAATAGCAACGAATTACAAAGACATACACTCCATACAACGTGTTGACTATTTGCGATCTGATGACGGTCTATATGGAACCCTCTGTGCCGTAATGATTGTGACGTTATCATACACGCGCTGAGCTGATTCCGACGTCATACGAGGTCAGATGATGGATGGATATTTTGGAAAGGTGAATTGACCAGTTACGTCATTGGTGTCTGGATTCAGATGTTGCCTGCATATGTCCACAAGACTCCTGGATGCTTGGGTTGAAAGAGCGATATCTAAAGACGTATGTTATGTCAAAGGAAGAGATTCGCTCCAATGCACGATGCGGCAAATGTACTTGGAGAATGTATGAGCCAAATGCCAGCAGCTATTCATACAGCCAGTTGATGTGATTCAAGTTATAGAAATCCTAACAATCAACTAAATCGTCAATAACGTTACCATGGAAAGTTAGCCATAACCCTTAACACTCTGATGTGAACATTCTATCTTTTTTGCGGTGCCAGTCGCAAAGAAACTGGTGTATAGTTTAAAACAATTTTGGTGGACGATGTTACTGTCTACGACAGCACCATCTTCCACCAAATTTGTTTAAAAATGAACACCAGTTCATCTTTTAATTTAATTTGAAAATTAAAAATTTTGGCATCAAAGTGCTACGAGTTAACCAAAATTTACAGACACTAACCCGCACACAATGAAGATTTTTGACAATCGAGATATATTTGCTAATAAATGGCATTACGAGAGGTGTTCAGTTTATTTTGCCACAAATTTCAAATAAGTATTTAATCAACAATAATTTATCACAAAATAATTTGATTGCAGAAGATGTTCAATTTGATACCCATGAGCATGATATATCAGTCTACAGCGCTTAGGCCAAGAAGAAAGGGCTTTATTGATCACAGTTTGACTTAGTGCCTTCCATTCGGTTTTGAGAGCACGTTTTAGACTGTTAAGACTTGTAACTTTCCGCTTCTGTAGACGGCTCTTGACAATCCCCCAGATACTAAAGTCCATAGGGGCAGCATCCGGCGACTTCGGCATCCATTCTTCAGGGCTAATGAATTTAACATTGTTCTGCTTTAAGTATGTTAAGCTCTTTCGCGCAGTATGAGAGGAGGCACTATCTTGGTGAAAAACCATGTCCTTCTGTTTGTTCCCTGGGAGTAATTTGGGAACATCATGTTTCAAAAAGGGTCTCAAAACATGTTTGATATAATAATCAGCATTGATTTTCACATTCCGATCAATGAATTTAAGACTGGTCTTTCCGTAATGACTAACGCCTGCTATACCACGAAACCAGGCGCGAAACTGTCACGTTTAACAAACTTCAGCTTATCCATATCAATTTATCCTTTCCTAACATAACAGACTCGCCGTTTTCCGTAGCTTCCACCTAGATAAAACATAGCCTCATCTGTCGTGACAAAGTGTTTCCACTTCCCCGCATACAGCTTCAGGTACACCCTCCAGCTCCTCTTCCTCCTCTTTTCAACCTGCTCTAGTGATACACAATGTAGTTTATGAACCAAGCATTTTGTTCTAAGTTTTGCCTTGATAACACTGTTTATGGTATTATTTACGGATCCCAAACTAATTCCTAATAGATTGATCATCTCACGTTGTGTCGGTGGGTTAATCCTTGCTATCATTTTCTTCACTTTGTCTATCAATTGTTTTGATACTACAGTTCGTCTTCTTCTGATTTTCAACGTAGCAGATTTTCCATGTGTTAGATTCGTCAATTGTCGTTCTTTTCCGATGTTATTCTTTACGCGATAAATGGTCCTCACACTGACACTGATATTTTCTTTCAAAAGTTCATTTCTGATCAGTGACGGCGTCATTCCCATCCTCAAAAGATGGAGAATTATACCCTCCGCTCTCTCGCTTATTTTATGTCTAGGCATGTTGAAAACTTTTAGCAAACTAAACTAGCGTGTCAGTAAGCTCGTGGGCTTTGTAAAAAGGTATTGTGAGTGAGACAATTGACCAAAAGTGTGCAGCAAGAAATCGTGCAATCTTGTGACAAAATAAACTGAACACCTCTCGTATATTGACCTGCTAAGACGCCCCAGAAATTCATGGCGAATGCATAAGACATGAAATGTTAAAAAATTATTATTTTTATATTTTTTTATACTTGTGACGCCATAACTGGATGCAAATTAGTTCCATAATAGGAGTAGAGAACACCATCGTATTGAAGGCTGTCATAACTTTCATTCAACACGAGAATTGTAGCCTCTATAAACAGAAAGCTGCACAATTATGTTTAAATTAAGTTATTCATGGTTATTTTTGGTGGTTGCCATGGAAACGGTTCTGTAGAAAATAATTGCACCACTTTCAATCCCTACATCCATCCCGGTGATGACCCCCATAGATCACTGATGACCACCATAGCTCACCGATGACCACCACAGCTCACCAATGACCACCATAGACCAGCCTTAGAGCGGATACCATTGGCATTTTTCTAGCTGACCTCTTGCGCAAAAGTGTTGAGTTCAGATTTGACTGGTAGACTAATGAACCTTTCCATTTTATCCGTCAATCGTATGACGTCATAATCAACAATGTGACTCATAGGCTGACGTCATAATCAATGGCGTCATGATTGACGTATCTATTTTCGCCACGAACGCTTAATTGAATACGGACTAAGCGTTGTTGTATATGCATTGTATGGCTTTATTATTTAATAAACATGCTGGTGAAAATTTTGAAACTAATGTGACTGGGCGCTTTTGCTGCCAGAGGCAGCAACAGCACCAAGTCAAAGTAGTTTCAAAATATTTAACAGCTTACTGGATAGTTTTCTGGAAATTGATAGTCAGGGAGTTCAGGAATCGATCGATCCCAACACGGGCGGGGTGTGGGTGGAGCTTGGCTAGAGATGGGCGGGGGATGGCTAAAACTGGATTCCTCCATTGAGTAGCCTTAGATATACGATGCAATGTCCAAATGATATTATTGTCCCACTTGAAACAATTTATGTCTGTGCCCATAGTTTTGTATCCAAAATTTGTAAGGTTAGGTGATATCTCTCTGCCAATTTTATTCACCGCGAACTGTGAATTACATAATAGAGCCTGTCAAATCAACCGCGTTGATAATATTGCGTAGGCTACATGTATTCAGTATCACCCTCGAGAGCGCGCGTGCGTTCGTTCGTGAGTGCGCGCGTGACTGAGCGAGTGTGTTGCTATGGATAGGCTATCTCGGAAAATACTGATCTGTTTTAACTCAAATTTCAACACAAAATTTTGTGTGACTGCACACTACTGGTAGGATTATACAACTTTGGCCGTGATCTAAAAAATCACGAAAATCCGAGAAAGAAAATTTGCGACTTGCTAAAAACGGGAGGGCAAAAGGGTTTGCAATCTCTGAATGTCGAGAATCGCTTATTACCGATCGTTGGCAATAGGTACTGGCAATGATAAAGAAATGTAACTCATATCGGAATCAACACCTACAATAATATTGGAGTGCTCTCCCCTATGTTGAATCTCTGGCTAAATATCCATTCGCTCATTCGAGTACCGGGCAAACCAATACAGTCAGTCTGGTTGTCAAAATTGATTTTGATCCTGAATCAAAAATCATGCGGTGCAGAAATTTGAATTATATAACGGTTATTATTTTGCCTAGACTCATTATTAATCAGTTTTAAATGACGCTTCTCGCTGCTACAAAATAATCTTTTCTTATTAGACATAATTAAAGGGATCCGACCTGTTACTACATCACTGACGTCATAATCAAATACGTCACATGTTTGCTGACGTCACAATCAAAATGACGTAGCTCAGTCACGAAAATCAAAAAGTCCGTCACAAAATTGTACGAATTGCATGTCGTTGGTGAATTTGCAGTTTAATAAACACTTTGTTGAATATTTTGAAAATAATCTGACTGGGAGCTGTTGCTGCCGTAGTCAAAATTATTTTTCAAAATATTCAACAGCTTACCTGTAAATTTAGATTCTAAGAATTCCGGTTACAGTCCGGCTCAAAAATAGATTAACATGTTTCTAAAACAAAATAAAAAGATAATATTGGATTATTATTAGAACATAATGGAGAACTCCAGTTTTAGCTATGCCCCGCCCATCTCTAGCTAAGCTCCACCTACACT
This sequence comes from Chaetoderma sp. LZ-2023a, assembly GCA_034401795.1. Lineage (NCBI taxonomy): Eukaryota > Metazoa > Mollusca > Caudofoveata > Chaetodermatida > Chaetodermatidae > Chaetoderma > Chaetoderma sp. LZ-2023a. The sequence continues at coordinate 61,557,824 of CM067359.1, forward strand.
TCTCCCGGGTCTGGATCGATCAAACCCTGAACTCCCTGACTATTAATTTCTAGAAAACTATGGAGGCAAGCTGTTTAATATTTTGAAACTAATTTGACTTGGTGCTGTTGCTGCCTATAGCAGCAACAGCGCCCAGCCAAATTAGTTTCAAAATATCCACCAGCATGTTTATTAAATAGACATACAATTCGTACAACAACGCTTAGTCTGTTGTCAATTAAATGTGCATATTCACAGCAAAATGTTTGAAAATAAAATTATTTAAATTGTATACTTTTAGAGGCTTAAAGTGTGGGTCTAGACGTAATGAACGAAATAAATCTAAACATCTGATGATTTTATTACGTATAGATTAATATAATGTTATAACTTAAAAGATTATATTAATTTATATGGAATAAAATCACAAGATTCTAAGATTTATTTTGTTTCATTACATCCAGTCACACAATTTAAGTCTAAAAGTATACAATTTTAATATTTCTATTTTCAACCATTCGGTGTGAATATGCACCGTCAAGCGTCCGTGACGAACATAGCTTCGTAATTCGTGACGTAATCGACTATGACATCATCCTACACTTCACGTAGTTGATTATGACGTCATAGGATTGATAGATAAACTGGAATCGTTCGTTTTATTGGAAGACATTCCTGCCAATTATGTTCAAAATATTCGACGTCCTTCTGTTCTTATTTGGAACCGTGTTAATTTATGTATGAGTTGTAATGTATTAATAATATTGACTAATCTATAGATGATCACAACTATTTCTAATTTATCATGCCTTTGATTACACATCCCAGAAAATGCTGATTCGAAAATGTAAAAATACACAGAGATAGTGGGCTAGAACTATAATTTGATATAGATTATCGCGCGATATTAGGGCCAAAATTATGATTAACGCTTAAGCGAAATTCGATTTAAACCCACGCGTAAGTACCACCACTTAAGTGAAATTAACATTTCCCTTATGCGAAATTATTAACATTTAAGCGAAATTCGATTTTCCGTTAAGTAAAATTATTAATATCTTAAGCGAAATTCGATTTTCTGTTAAGCATGACCATATTATTTATTTAACTATAAAGGTTTTTCATTATTATTCAGATCATTCAGTTTCATAATGAAGGTTCTTAAATCATTATTATAATAAGCTTGTAAGCTATAACAGGCACTCTATGGCCGATTAAAGATGGTTGCTAAAGATCAGTCGTCGCTTATTATGGATCAGTTGCAATATAAAGCTAGATTGATCGGTCGATGTCGCGTCATCACAAACCCCCACGTTCACCGCTTTGAACATTTGACACACCCCACAACCCACACCCGGGAACGGTGACAAATGTAAATGGCATTTTGCACTCCGCGATCATATGGGTAACGCACATACCAAATTTGGTTGAATTCCGTCTAACAGTGTCAGAGGAGTTGCATTACAATCAATTTCATGACCTTTTGACCCCACCCCACCCCGGGTGGCTGGGACAAATGTAAATGTGCTCATCCACACCACATTGATATGGGTAACTCACATACCAAATTTGGTTGAATTCCGTTACAATCAATTTCCGCAAGTTAAAATTTGAGCTTTTGACCCCTCCCCAACCCCTGTGGGCGGAGCCAAATCTAAATGGCCTCTTGCACTCCGCAATCACATGGGTAACTTACATATCAAATTTAGTTGAGTTCCGTCAAATGATTTCAGAGGTTGCGTTACAACTGATTTGATCTTTTGACCCCTGCCACGCCCCTGGTGGCAGAGCCAAATCAAAATATCCTCTTGCAAAGCGGAATCATATGGGTAACCCACATACCAAATTTGATTTAATTCTACCCAAGGTTTGGGAGGCGATAACGTGACGGATGGACGGACAGACGGGCAAGACGGGCAGACGGACGGAGGCGATTACAATACCCCGACATTTTTTTTTAAAACATGGGGATAATGACTTCAGTTCTTTATAATATGTGGTCTTGTGATTACCCATCTTGACCCTTTAACCCTCGAATTTATTCAAGAAAATTTAAAATTTCTCAAAGGAAATGTCCATTAGCAGACTAAGAGAAGACAATTTTTTGAAAATTTACGACTGGAATGACTGGCTCGGTTATCGAGCCAGTCATTCCAGTAGTAAAGTTTCAAAAATAGTCTATTTTTTGTCTACAAATGGATGTTTCTCAAGACCACCGCAGAGGTCGTTTTTTTGGCTGCTATGAGTGTTAAAGGGTTATTGACCGGCCATAGTGTGGCTCCCAAATGCAGGTGTCCATTATAGACAAGGTTGACTTGTAATGGAGAGAAATCACTCTTAGGAAACGCTGAGATGATTATCTTAAATATAAAACCCACAAATCTAATTCACTAACAGGCTCTATAACAATGTGCGTACTAATATACAGCCTTCATTTTCACATCATCAGAACACACAGTACAGCTCACAAATAACTTAAAATCCTATTAAAACAAAATAAATCATACCAGTTGTTGAATATTTTGGACTTGCTATGATTTGAAGCCATTGATGCCAATGGCAGCAATAGATTCCAATCAAATTAAGTCGAAACTCTTCAACATAACATTTGTTACATCATGTTCAGAATTGTACTAACTAACATGTTTCGGGTTTCGTTTTAAAAACATGTAATCTTATTTATGAGCTGTACTGAATAGCATTATTTTGAAACCTTTACATTCTGATTATTAGAAAGTTCATGGAACGTTGCGTGGTATTGTTCAGAAATTGGCCCAGAGTTGCATAGAGAAATTAGGTCCTTCTATTTATCATTCCAGTTCCTCAATCAATCATATGGCGTCATAATAAACTACCCGACGTGTAGGCCGACGTCATAATCAATTACGCAACGAATGATGTAGCTAAGTTCGTCACGAACGCATAATTGGTGACGGACTAAGTGTTGCTATACGAATTGTATGTTTTTGCTATTTAATAAAATGTTGTTGACTATTTTGAAACTAATTTGACTGCCATAGGCAGCAACAGCGCCCAGTCAAATTAGTTTCAAAATATTCAACAACTTATCTGTATAGTTTTCTGGAAATTGATAGTCAGGGAGTTCATGGATCGATTGATCCCAACACGGGCGAAGCACGGATGGAGCGTAGTTAGAGATGCGCGGGGTATAGCTAAAACTGGATTTCTAGAGGTCGCGGCACAGGACTTTGATATTTGTCTGGTTTTTACATTTTGACTTTCCTAGTTTACACCTACCCAATGACGATTGTACTTGATATTCAAGATATTTTGAGCTTTTTGATATTTTTACAACTACAATGGACATTTACACTTTTGGCTATGCCCCGCCCACCTCTAGCTAAGCTCCAGCCACACTTCACCGTGTTGGGGTTAATCGATTCCCGAATGTCCTGACTATCACTTTCCTGAAAACTATACAGGTAAGCTGTTGGGTATTTTGCAACTAATTTAACTGGGTGTTGTTGCTGCCTGTGACAGCATATTGTTTTCTGGAATTTGGGAGTCAGGGAGTTCAGGGATCTATCGATTCTCACACGGGCGAATTGTGGAAGGAGTTTAGCTAGAGATGGGCAGGGAATGGCCAGAACTGTATTCTTCCATTGAGTTATTTTCATTCTGTGCATGACCATTTTCAAGAATGTCTTGTATAAATATCAAATCTATTCAATTCATACCAGTACATAGTAACAACGAAACCGTTTGCCATTTTACAGCTTTTCTCTATAGCATCAGTTCTTCCAGTCTCTAACATTATGGCTAACTAACTCATGCCCCGCAACCCACCTCAACCCACGATGATAGCCATCCCATTAACCTTTAATATTGCACGATTTTATGAAAACAGTTTTGTTCTATACCAGGATCGCATACCTATGATCTATTTGCAAAATTCTATGACGTACGTTAGGCATGCTTTGCGGTTAAGTCTTGGGGCTATATTTTAATGCTTCCCCATTCGTCATTACCTTGATTCTAGCAAGTACTTTGCCTTTTCCATTAGTCAATCATAATATATGTGCGTCTGTCTAGTCATAACCTTATTCATAATCATTATCCACGTGTGTCCACCAACATCTTGCCTCCGTTCACATTTCACCCTTCCCCACCACAATGCCATCCTATCTCACCTCAACTCTAACCTACCCTACTATACACTACCCTACTACAGGGTGATCCAAACAGTGTGCAGCTAAACATTATCCATAAGTGGACAGTGATGCAAGTGACTTTATTTTTGCAGGAAATTGTTATCCATAGGGCTAGACATGCAGGGCATGGACTTTCCAGGCTATTTAGGTTTTCACGCGCAAAAAGAGGCACGAGGATTCAGTACAAGAGCCTCGTATTGCGTTTACGTGGATATTTCACGACGAGGAACACGATACATCACAGATCTATAGTTTTAAGCTTCAAGTTTTATTTGATATTCCCAGGTCACATCGTGACATATGGGACACAAATATACATAATACATATTAAACATTGCAAGTGTGAGCTAACATCGTCATTATTATTATTATTATTATTATCATTATTATTAACAACAACAACAACAACAACAACAACAACAACAACAACAACAACAACAACAACAACAGGCACTTCTTTTTCTTTCTTTTTTTAAATAACATAATATTATGCGGACTATATTTTGCCAAGCTTTGACATAACAGGTCTGCTAGATTTATTGACCGATCACGATTAGCTAAGCTCGGACCATTTTAAGCGTGTTGGAATCGACTTGAAAACGTTGAAATCTAAATTCCCCGAATCTATATTTCAGAGTAATTAAACAGGAAACCTCTTGAAAACTTTGACGCTAACCCGGCTGTGGACTTGTGCCGCCTATGGCAGCAACAGTCCAAATGCAGACAGGCCCCAAAACTCTCAGCAGAGTGTTTACTAACTCGTAAATTTATCAGAGACACGGGATTCGCTCGCGGGTGACGGACCTTTCGATTTTCCATGACAGAGCCGTACGTTAATTATGATTGTGGCGGCAGCTAACTAATGAAGTAATTTGTTATGTCGTAGTATCCAGGTGTAGTAGTAGTAGTAGTAGTAGTAGTAGTAGTAGTAGCGGCAGTAGCAGCGGCAGTAGCAGTAGGAGTAGTAGTAGTAGTAGTAGTAGTAGTAGTAGTAGTGGTGGTGGTGGTGGTGGTGGTGGTGGTGGTAGTAGTAGTAGTAGTAGTAGTAGTAGTAGTAGTAGCAGCAGCAGCAGCAGCAGTAGTAGTAGTAGTAGTAGTAGTAGCAGCAGCAGTAGTAGTAGTAGTAGTAGTAGTAGCAGCAGCAGCAGCAGCAGTAGTAGTAGTAGTAGTAGTAGTAGTAGTAGTTGCAGATCAAAACAATGACAACAATATACGTGTGCAGATGTTGTATTGTGCTTCTGGTTATCTTTGAGGTATCTAGCTAGTTTGTTCTTTAACCCCAATTGTTTCAACTTAACCAGTTAATGGTCAAATTCGTGAAAAAACATCTCTGCAGTGATCTTGAGAAATTCCATTTGCAGACTAAGATAATATAAATAATAACTTTCAAGGCATATGTATTCGTGGCATAGAAAGACGACTTAAGCTGTCACAATATGCTAATGACACAACTGTGTTTGCTAGTTCAAAACAATGATTTTACAATTTTAAACCAAGTACTAGAAAAGTTCCAAAATGCGTCTGGCTTGAAAATCAATAAAGAAAAATCCAAAGGATTATTTTTGGGGCCAGGGAAAGAGCGGAATGACCAGCCACTTGAAATCAATTGGTCTAATGATACCATTAGGATTTTAGGCATCTATTTTAGCAGGAAACCGAATGCAACACAAAATTGGGATGAATGAATATCTAAGCTTAAGAGAATATTAGCAAATTGGAAGCGTCGTCGTCTTTCAATTTTTGGTGGAGTGTTTGTTGTCAACAACCTGATATTAGCTGGGCTATGGTATACAGCATCTGTTGTACACATGCCAAAACATGTAGAAAAGGAGGTTAACCAGTTGATATTGTCATTCATATGGGAAGAAAAGAGTCATTTAGTTTCCAATCGTGTTCTCGATAATGCTAAGTTAGAAGGAGGACTTGATGTAATTGATATTAAAGTGAAATGTGTTTATTTAAGGCTAAAATATTTGTATGCTCTTATTACATCAGATGCGACGTGGGCATGTGTTTCACGAGCTCTCGTGGAGAGAATTGTAGAACCATTTCGGAAGGAGTGTGTTCTTATCTCAATGAAGCCACCTCCGAATAGCCAAATGATACCAGACGTGTTTAAAGATCAAGTTAAGGAGTTAGAAATATTTGACAGATAGACGCCTCCACCTACGTGCTGGAAGGAAGTACTAGAACAGCAATTGTGGGCCAATAGTACTATATGTTATAACAATGCAGTACTTTATCTACCGTCCTTTACACAAATGGCAACCAACGTGTGTCTGATATGATACACCCCCAAACACCTAGATGGATTTGAATGCAAGAAGTAGCTGGAAAAACACATATGAGGCATATAGATGTCCAGCGGTTACTAAAAAAAAATAAAACATGCTGTACCAATTGAATGGTTTCGTCTGCCAAATGTAAATCATAATAGTTTGACTCCGCAACTTGCACTAGTTCTTGATGATGAGATGTTAAAATACAAAATGAGATCCAAGGAATGGTACCACGTTATGAGACGAAAACAAGTAACACCTCCCATAGCAATTAAGAGATGGGATGACTCAAGCTATAAACCATCCAGTTGGATAAATGTATGGAAAATCTTACATTCTCCATACATACCAAATATGGCTCGTGATTTATTGTGGCGATTACTACATCGACGGCTATGGGTGGGACACTTGACATACAAGTGCAATATTACGACTTCTGATAGGTGTTACTTATGTCAAACAGACGAGGAAACAATCGAGCATTTATTTGCAGAATGTCCAATATTGTCACAATTTTGGGAGTATATCAGCCAAATCTTTGCACAATTTGGAGCTGAGCCCATTGCTCTAGAAACGCATGTAGTGTTATTTAGAGAATTTGGATCAAGCGGTGAAAATATCGCAAAGCCTGACAAGACTATTTTAATAACAATGCTAACCTTAGGTGTTTGGGCCATTTGGAAACATCGGTGTGCGCAGGCGAAAAATCCATCTATGGACACTCACAATAGAGCAATAAGGGAAATATTTCGTTCATTGCTGCTGAATCACATTCCTTGCTAATATTTTGGATGAAAACAGCATGGTAAAAGAAAGGTATTCAAAGACATATGGTGCAAAACAAACATGGTTTCAATAAAGCTGGGAACTGTAAAAATAAATGAACCCGCACTAGCATAAATCATTCAATTACGACAACTGTTTTATCTGCGTCTCTTAATTAATCTATGTCATGTAATTCATCTTAATCTGTATTTTAATATTGCTATGTTTAATACTTCATGTTAACAAATAAATAGACTGGGGTAATTTAATAATCAGTCGATAAAGTTAGTTGCCATGGAATTATAAATTAGTCCCGGGTAATTAAAAAAGATTGCTCAGGGTTTTATAGGGTTATTTGTTCCCGAGTAATTTACAAAACCTTACAATAAAGTAGATCGATAATGTAAACAAGAGCACCATCTATGCTTCTGTAATTTTTCTGCCGACTATATGTGTTATACTACCAAAATGCTACTACGCCCGCTGATCCTTAAAGTATCAGCCCACTGGCGTCAATGATTGACTCCTTTGTCATTGATTGACGAGTCACTTTTCAATTGTTGGACAGTTGCACTCGCCACACGGGCCTACTACCCGACCTGGATTGAATAGTAATGCCTTTGTTAAGTTTTGTTTTGCTATCAGATCTTTATCAGATTATTGTTTTGTATCTATACCGTTTAAGCGGTATGCATTTTTAGATTGTATTAGTGTTCGTTAGTTAGATATGTTATTTATTTGTTGTTTTGGTGTAATATTAAACAGGCTTACTAGTTCACCAGTTTTATTTATGGGGGTTTGCAAGCCTTTTTAAAGGAGTTCCTCCGTGAAGTGTGTCCGCCTGTGCCAGCGTCGGATTTATCCAAAAAAAGAGAGAAGTAGTAGTAGTAGTAGTAGTAGTAGTAGTAGTAGTAGTAGTAGTAGTAGTAGTAGTAGTAGCAGCAGCAGCAGTAGCAGTAACAGTAGCAGTAGTAGTAGTAGTAGTAGTAGTAGTAGTAGTAGTAGTAGTAGCAGCAGCAGCAGCAGCAGCAGCAGCCGCAGCAGTAGCAGTAGTAGTAGTAGTAGTAGTAGTAGTAGTAGTAGTAGTAGTAGTAGTAGTAGTAGTAGTAGTAGTAGTAGTAGTAGTAGTAGTTGCAGATCAAATCAATGACAACAATATATGTGTGCCGATGTTGTGTTGTGCTTCTGGTTATTGTTGAGTTATCTACCTAGTTTGTTCTTAAACCCCAATTGTTTCAACTTAACCAAAAATTCATCTCTGCCGTGATCTTGAGAAATTCCATTTGCAGGCTAAGAGAATATTTTTTTGGAAAATTTACCACTGGAATGACTGGCTCGGCAACCGTGCCAGTCATTCCAGTGGTAAATTTTCAAAAATAACTTTCTCTTAGTCTGCAAATGGACACTGGCTAAGCAAGAAAATTAGCATTTTGTTGGCTATAACACACAACTTTGGTGAATGTCCATTTACAAGACAACAGAAATCTTTTTTTCAAAATGTCCATGATAAATTAAAGAAAATACTCTTCTTAGCATGAAAAATCTTAATTTTCTTGAAGTCTTAGCCATTAAAGGGTTAATTAATATAATTAGTATATTGAGCGCTTTAAGGCGCTTTGACACAGGAGGGATCAAATGCTCCCCATATTTATGTAATTTTTGTTGTTTCCTTTGCTCAGTTGGGTATTCTCGGCATGCAACTTACATTGGTCTTTATAAGACGAAAATGACTAAATTAAATTTGATATGGCAAACATCGTGAGTTCGGATCCTCCCAGCTTCTTTGCACTGCTCAACATATATGTCGTATATTTTTTTAACGACAGCTCGGTTTGTCATTATTTTCTAGCTGATTTTTTCTGCGGTAACGCGATTCTACCGTTGGAAAGCTGAAAAGCCGTTCTCTAATATCATTAAAACATCATGGGATGTTTTCATTTGATGTCGATGGTGCCCTCTTTTGTCATGTTCTGTACCTCCAAGGTCATCTTGTTTCCTACGGTTGCTGTGTACAAGTTCATCTGTAATATTTAATGTTTACAGAGAAAATAGCTATTTTTATTCCAATGTATTTAGTTAATGTATACTTTTTTATACGGGTTCAATTGACGTAGCATGTTAAGTGATAAAACTCTTTGTCCATATTCTTCACCGGAATTCTAAGGCCGTGTTCTCATACAGCCACTATTTCGGTAAATAGCAGGTATATCGGCTAGCATTCTCATTGGACTGGCTCTTGTGCCGGAATAAATACGTCATTTATCTCGAAATTTAAGCCCACAAAATCGGCGGTTTATCTTCCGATGTATCGCTATTGCTTCCTTATGTGAACACAGCCTATTTCGTCAAAATCTGCCAAGTAGAGTTAACGTCAGCATTTACTCGAACTGTCTGCCAGGTAGCGCTACTGTCATCATGTTATCTCGCTGCCCACCAGGTAGCACTACCGTCCAGGCCGGGACTATCTCCCAGCAGTGTGAATGCAAACCGATACATCGGATGCATATTAACCTACATAGTACACGGAATAGTTAAACAGGATTAGGCAATGAGAAAGAGGCCTTAGACTTATAAAATATTCCTTGACCATTACTAAATTTAGTATTTCATGACACTTTGAATGACGTCTTTCACCATGGTCTACCTATTCTAGCCCATTTCGTTAGTCCTCGTACACTAATATAGTCTAATCCAATATTTCCCTTTTGTTTACTTATAATACGCACTCATGTGGCAACATTACGAACACACTTTCTACATTTGTACTCTCATTGAAGTGAGGTTCAGCTAGAGAACATTCCTCAACTTCTACTTAGCTCAGTACTTATATTATTGTAATTCAGTATTTGCACGCCTGAATGGACCTGTTAAAATCTGCTGACCCTGTGCTTAAAGGGATGCTAATGCCATTTCAAATGTTGTATCGTACCCATGGATTATGGTTGATAGATTCCATATCATTCATATTCTGTCATATTCCCTTATCTGTATCACAATTATCTGCTTTGTAATATCGCATAAACAGTGGACAGTGATCGTCATTATTTTGTCTCCTCAAGCGTTAGTGCGTGAAGTCATGTAAGTGCCAATGCATTACGTTCTTTATTATGTAATACTCATCCCGGTGAATATTTTGAAACTAATGTGACTGGAACTTGTTGCTGCCTATGGCAACAACAACTTCCAGTCAAATTACTTTCAAAATATTAAATAGCTTACCTGTATGGTTGCTTTTATACCACATCGCTAAACTATAGTTGGAAGTTGTATGACTGAGCGTATATACCGAGGCAGACACGCTGGATTTTTTTTGATTGGTTGAAAAGTAAATCATGATAGCCATCATAGGCTGTACAAATGCGTCAACATATAGCTACTAAGGCCTGAATATCCTTCGTTGTCGGCATGATAAAAAGCTAAAATGTCAAGGATGCATTATGGGAGGCAAATTCCATCACTTGAATGTTAGTATAAGATACGGTGAGATATCCTTCAAACCTGAAACATTATTAGACAATTCACTAAGAAGGTAACAAATATGGCTCCCAATTGTGCTAGAAATCTTTAGAGGCAGCACCTTTCTGGTTTGTACTGGATAAGCGGTACGTCATCCACACTGTCAGAATTCATGAATCCAGTTTATCGAGCAATCATATGACGCCATAATTAACAACGTCACGTGGATGATGATGTCATAATCAATTACGTCAGGAACGACACTATTTACTCCATCTAAAAGGTGCGTATTCACAATAAATGCTTGAAAATAATATTATTAAAATTGAATACTTTTAGAGGCTTAAATTATGTGTTGCTAGATGTATTGAAACGAAATTTTTTTTAACATATGATTTCATTCAGTATAAATTAATATAATTTTTTAAGTTGCGAAATTGAAATAGAGGCCCGTGCCTCTATTTTAATTTCGCAACAAAAAATTATATCAATTTATACGGAATGGAATCATCATATTTAAGGTTTATTTCGTTTCATTACATATAGGCTCACAGTTTAAGCCTCTAAAAGTGTATAATTTAAACCATTTTATTTTCAGAAATTTTACTGTGAATATGCACCTTTAAGCGCTTAATAGTCCGTCAAGTTTGTGCGAATTGTATGTACTTACTATTTAACAAACATTTTGTTGAACATTTTGAAACTAATTTGCCTTACTTCGCTGTCACCGCTTTGTTTTAGCTGGCACGGCACAGAAGTTCGACTTATAAATCGGGCCTTAGTGAACTATAGTTGCACGAGTACAACCGCTCGCTGAATAGTACTCCTTCAAGTGGAGTCATCATCTGTGCGCAATACTTATTAAATGGCCACAATTGCGACGTTCTAAATGACCATATGTTTAAGGAATCGGTAGACTACCTGGATGTCATAACAAAGGGAAATAATTATGATTGGTTGCATATACAGAAGCGCCAACGCAGAAATAATAATCTGTTAAATCTGCCAAATAGGGTCGAAATGGCCAATGCTGTCCACACTCTTATTGTAGGGGATTTCGGCTTTCCGTCGATTAACTGAAGAAGTGGACCTTCGTCAAGTGAAGAAGATACATTTCTTAACACGACCAGGGATATTTATCTATAGAAACTAGTTACTAATGCGACACAACATAGAATAAAACAGACTTCAAATCTGCTGGGCCTAGTTTTAACAAGCAACCAAAATATTGTCTACAAAATAACACCTATCTCCACTAGCTAAGTAAAAGTGACCACGACGTTTGTCAAATATCACTGCATCATGATTTTCAGCAGCAACAACTCACAGTCAAAGTACTTTCAAAATAATCAACATAGTGTTTATTGGATTGCCAATTTATTAAAACGCATATGATTTGTACACGTTAGTCATAATCACGACGTCATGAATGATTCGATTAAGCCCGTTTTTAACGCTTAATAGTCCAACACATTGTACGAATTGTATGTTTTTGCTATTTAATAAACATGCTGTTGAATATTTTAAAACTAATTTGACTGCCATAGGCAGCAACAGCACCCAATCAAATTGGTTTCAAAATATCCAACAGCTTACCTGTATATTTTTCTGGAAATTGATAGTCAGGGCGTTCGGGGATCGATCGATCGCAGCACGAGCTAGGAGTCGGTGGAGCTTAGATAGAGATGTCCGGGGCATAGCTAAAACGTGAAATCACCATTTCCTCGGTATGATCTGTGTTTCTTTGTGAATAGGCAATTCATTGTGTCCACACATGCAAGGATTGTGTTAGGACGCTTACTTTATGGAGGTCTTAACACTTTCACGGCGACGTCGGCTAAGACCGACCTCTGTAGGGATTTTGAGGAATGTCCATTTTCAGGCAAACAGAAGGATATTTTTGAAAATTTACCACTGGAATGACTGGCTCGATAACCGAGCCAGTCAATCCAGTGGTTAATTTAAAAAAAATAGTCTTTTCTCGGCCTCCAAATGGACATTCAATAAGTAAATATTTGAATTTTTTGACCAAATTTAGTCATTAGAGGGTTAAGATAGTCCGTGGGACATAAATACAAACACGTTTTCGATGCTTTTTCGTCTGGACAAACATCTAACACATTGCTATCGATCCTAACATGGATTGGCTACATATATAAGTGTATCTATTAACACACAATGGATGTTATTTTTCTGCTACTTATGCGTGTGGTAAAATAGGATGTAATTGGTTTAACGCGATGGCTTATGGAAAATAGTATTATTGTGATAAATAACTAGAAACTAAGACGGAAACACCATGGTTACAGTGATGTAGTGATTACGACAGTAGTAGTAGTAGTAGTAGTAGTAGTAGTAGTAGTAGTAGTAGTAGTAGTAGTAGTAGTAGTAGTAGTAGTAGTAGCGGTAGCGGTAGCGGCAGCGGCAGCGGCAGCAGCAGCAGCAGTAGCAGCAGCAACAGCAGTAATAGTTACAAGGTTCTAGTAAGCTTATGTATCTATGTATTTTGTTCAGTTGGTTTTCTGATTGCATATAGTTTCCTTATTTCTTGTCAGTTTGTATATTTTTGATTGCAGGAAGTCGCAATCCTGACTTGAGTTTTCAGTTTGAAAGCTGAAATCGCCTCTGTGGTTAGCCATTTTTGCTGATCACTGGCCATACTCGTTTCTCTTTTTCTCTTGGCCAGAATCGGGCCGTCTCAGTTGTTAATTTTGACTGTTCTTATTAGTAACAATGCTAGCATGGGGAACGTTTATAGTTGGCATTTCGGCGGTCAAATCTTTTGTTAATTAATCAATCTCTTAGTTCAGAGCGTTGACGAATTTAAGCTACGCCAGTTAGCTGAAGATCGTTGACTAGAGTAGACTGACGAATGTATGGCTGTTAATATCGCCGGATATTTGTCAGTGGATCACACGTTCTAAAGGGGACACATCTATTGACGTATACCATAGGTTAAATGACGTGGTTGGTGCGGGACTTACTGTTTTACAGGGACTTATTAATGTCACAAAAACGGTATAGAATGTTACAGTGTCAAATGAGGGGATCAAGGAAAAGCTTTTAGAAGATGTTCTTATTGTAAAAGGCGAAGTTTGTAACGTAGAGGAAATCGAGTCAGATAGGTTGCTAGTGAAGATGACAGTTCCACTAGAAATTCCGGATGACAGAATCATGAATAAACTAAAAAAGTATGGCAAAGTTCAGAAGATTGAACGGGAAACGTATCCCTTTGGCTGAACGCTAGAAAACGGTGTAAGACACATCTGGTTTGATAAGGTAGATAGCCCTTTACCAAGCAGATTGACGCTTGATGGTAGCTTTGTCCTGCCGTTATGGTATAAATTAAAGAATGCGTGATCTGCCTAAGTACTGACCATCTGGCAACAGATTGTCCCAATCGAAAGAAATGTTTGCTCTGTGGTCTAGTTGACCATTTTAAATGGCGCTGTCCAAAAAATCAAAACAAGCCCTCAGTATCAGGAGATAATCGGCCATTAAAGGATGCAACTAAGTCAACTGCTTCTGAAGCAATCGCTACGGAAGCTGTTGTCGAGGTTCATGCCACTGAAAATGACACAAACAAATCATCAAATCCTGTTAAAGTAACTGCAATTGATGAAATTCAAGTATTAGAGGAGGGTATAACCTTAAGCCAAGAAAATAATCAAAATGCAGTGGATGTAAAAGACACGAAGAAAAATGACGATCTTACAGAAGAGCCAGATTACAATTCTTTAGAAGATGAATTAAAATTAGGACAGGATAAATTTAGGATTCAGAAGACGGAAAGTTCAGTCGATTTTCCGCTAAGCCCTCTTGATTTAAGTCAGCTTGAAGATGCTTGAATGACGCTCCTGCCAAAACTAACTTAAGTGGCAATAAGCGTCATAAAGAAGATAATAGCTCAGAATCTGAGATTGAGGAAAATGTTATGGATGATGATACGTCAGTTGCAGAATCAGATGTGTCCATTCAAACACAGAGTTAACAGATGAAAGATGAAATGGTAATGTACCGATCAGAAGGGGGTGAAGTGTTAGTGCCATATGTAACGGCGAGAGGCGTGAAATATCGTGTACTGCACCATGATTCTGATATTTCCAAATATGAATATTTGTTTGTGGTAGAACTAGGAAACATTGAATTCGCATGGAAAATTAGGTAAATGGTCTAAGAAACGAGCTAAAAAACCAAATCAAGTTAATCTAATGATGGCGGTTGTAAACATCATTTTACAAATTATGATTATCTGCACCATCAATTGCAGATGATTAAACACCGACTTAAGCAGCGCCACTTTATTGAAGAATTAGAAAATGAGAGGGTTGCTATTGCTTTTCTACAAGAGACCAAAATTCAAAAATGTATGAAGCTCTCAAAGATATTTCAAAAGGGCAGATTTTTTATTCTTTATCACAAGATAAAAGTGCGGGAGTTGCCATCCTTATCCTGCCCGGCTGTCTCAACTATGTTGACGTTATATCGTCGTCATCAGATACAAATGGACGATGGATTTGTGTCTCAATTGATTTACTAAACACAAGTTTAAATTTGATGTGCCTTTATGCACCAACCTCTCATCAATTGCGCCGCGTGAATTTCTAAATGATGTTTCCACAATAGTTCAAGACAGAACGCCTGAAAACCTAATTATGGGCGGTGACTTCAATTGCATATTAGATGAGGCTTAAGATAGAAACTCTAGGTCTAATTTTAATGACACATCTGATAATATTTTGAAACACATTTGTGAATATAAAAGCTTATTAGACACTTATCGGATTGAAAATCCAGAGGGTAGGGATTTTATTTGGTTTTCAACCGATGCCAAGTTAGCTTACAGGCTAGACATAATCTATGGTGATCGTTCATTGAAAAGTTGCATGTGTAAAACTAACATTAAACCAGTAACTTTCTCTGATAACAATATGTTTTCCATCACATTGGACAATGTTGACTCGGTCAAGCGAGGAGATGGATTTTGGAAACTCAATGTAGCATTGCTACGAGATAGTTGCTATCGCAAATGTGTAGAAAGTTGCTGGAGGCATTGGGATGAAAAGAGAGGTTCGTATGAATGTATAACAGACTGGTGGGAAGATGCTAAATCAGACCTGAAATATATTTCAAGGCAGTGTTCCATCAGGAAAGCACGAGAAATGCGAAAGCGTAAAAAGGCGCTTCAGAGGTCGTTGTGTAAAATTAATAAGAAAATTAATGATGGGGAATATAATTATTACGAACTATTAGTTAAATTAAAAGGTAGAGAGCACAAATGCACACCGAGGGCGAAAAGCCTACACGTTACTTTTGTAACTTGGAAAAAGCAAGAGGTATACGGAAATTAATGCGCTCACTGAAGACTAATGACGGTGTATCAGTGTGCTCAAATGCAGTAATCATGGAAACAGTATCCGAATTTACAAATCATTGAATAAATCTGAGGGAAGCGATGAAACTGCAACTAGAGATGTTTTAGCTAATATAACGCAAAGACTTCCAGATTCATGTCGCGAAATCTGTGCCAATCAATAACAATTGAAGATTTGACAAAATCCCTCAAAGGTACGAAGTTATAAAAGTCTCCTGGCTGGGATAAACTTCCAGTTGAATTTTATCAAACATTCTGGCACATATTTGGGCCAGTATTAGAAGAAATAGAAATCAGCATTTTTAAGCAAGGGCATCTCCCTCCATCGATGACCCAATCATATGTTCGGCTTATATACGGTTCGGTGACAGAAATAAAATACAGAATTATAGACCAATCTCTCTATCCTGTATAGACTATAAGATTATTACTCGGGCACTAACACTAAAACTTGGCGCAGTCCTAGGCGAGGTCATTGATGATGATCAAACCTGCTCTGTGCCAGGAAGATTAATATTAAACAACACTTTGCTTATATGGGACCCTATTCAATTAGTTGAAACGGATTGCATTCCAGCAGCAATAATAGCACTTGATAACGAGAAGGCGTTTGGCAGACTTGAATGGGATCTCTTGTTTAAGTCTTTAGACCATATTGGCGTTGGTTCAAAATTTATTAAATAGGTAAATATTTTATATACTGATATAACAAGTTGCTATTTAGTAAACATTCAGCTATCCGAACCTGTAGTGTTGGAACGAGGTGTCAGACAGGGTTGCTCATTGTCCCCGCTTCTATTCGCCATAGCTATGGAATCGCTGGAAGCCAATGACGTTCAGAGAATATGTATACGTGGTGTAGAAAGGCCACTAAAGATTTCTCAATATGCAGATGATACGACTGTGTTTGCGGGTAAAAAATACGGGTTTTAGAATTTTAAATGGAGTATTAGCAGATTTTCAAAAGGCATCAGGGCTTAAAGTCAATAAAACAAATTTAAAGGTTTATTTTTGGGCGATTGGAAGGACAGAACTGAAAATGTGATGGATATTAACTGTTCAAATGATGTCATAAATATTTTGGGTATTTACTTTAGTAGAGAACAAGAAGTATTACTAAACTGGGCTATCCAAGCTAAAGTGTGCATTAGTAAATTGGAAACGATGTCGCCTAACTGTCTTTGGCAGGACATTTGTCCGTAATAATTTAAAATTTTCTGGACTATGGTATACTGCTTCTGTAGTTCATATGCCCAAATCAGTAGAGTCAAAGATCAACACGTTGCGTGTGTCCTTCTTATGGGTGGACAAAGCCCATTTAGTATCGCAGTCAATCCTCATCAATGAAAAGCATGACAGAGGCCTGGATTTGTTTAATGTTTCAGCAAAGTGTGCTTCTTTAAAATTGAAATTCTTGAATAAGCTACTAGCTTCAAACTCATCTTGGTCAAGTGTTTCAAGGGTACGTAGACCCATTTCCAGTAGAATGTTTATTTATGTGCAATAAACTGCCACCTAACCATCAAAAGATACCAAATGTATATAAAGAACAGCTCGAAGCCTTAAAATATTTACACGATCAATGCCACAACCCAATTGTTGGGAAGATGCCTTAGAGCAACGTCTTTGGGGGCAACAAGTTGATTCGTGATAATGATGCTGTATTATATTTTCCCTCTATGGCCAAAAATGGCATTCAATATTTACGTGACTTGGTAAATCCGAAATCTCGTATATGAATTGCGATGCAGGATGTAGCAAGAACAACATGAATGAGACATATTGATGTTCAACACTTATTTGTTAGAATAAAGAATGCAATACATGGTGTATGGTTCAAATTGACGAAAGCACGTGGCAACAGGGATATGTTGGAACCAACATTAATATTTAAGCCAGAACATATAAAATACAACATGGCATCAAGAGACTGGTATAGAATTCTAATGCCAAGACTCCTATTGCTGTTAGGCATTGGAACAATTTAGGATGCACGCCAAAAGAACTGGAAAACAATACATCTGCCTTGTCTACCATGAAACACACGGGACCTGGCATGGCGATTACTCCATCGAAGGCTATGGGCCGCCATCTAACTTATATGTGTAAAATAACAAGTACAGACCAGTGCTTATTATGTAATACTGAGGAGGAAATGATAGACCATATATTTACTCAGTGTCGCATAACTACAGGCTTTTGGGTATATATCAATATGCTCCTTGCTAAATTTGGAACCAAATATGTGATATTAATGGCTGAAACAATTATGTTCAAAGATTGCTTAACTATCGTACGAAACATTAATAGCAAGGAGAAAGAATTGTTAGTAACCCTGTTATCTGTAGGAGTGTGGGCCATCTGGAAACATCAGTGTTGAGAGGCCCGAGATAAAACCGGCAACAACCATCAGAGAGCCATACAAGCTATATTTCGATCATTGTTGATAAACTGCATTCATTGTGAATTTTATAGGCTAGTAGATCATGGGAGAGAAAGTAGATTTCAAGACGTATGGTGTAAAACTGGCCTAGTATCAATTGAATACGGATATCTAAAAATATCAGAAACAGAATTCGTATAAGCTAGCACACTCGCTCCTTGCTGCATATTGTTAAATGCTATTTTAATTAAATTCAATTGCCTTTATTTAAAAATTCTAATGCCTACTCTTGACCAATATCCTAACCTTGGGAATCAGTATATTTAAAGATCAAATGAGCACTACGTCAATACTCTGCAGGTGATCCGATGTTCGAGGTCATCAGGCTAACAGAGTATGATATCTTACAATTAGCATCCTGTTGTAAATGGTTCCTGTAGGTGTATTTGTTCCAGGGTAATTTGCAAAACTTACAATGAAGTAAATTTAGAATGTGAACCCAAAGCCCCATCTATGTAGTCATAGTTTGTCTACTTTCGCTTTGTGCGTTATACTACATAGAGGCTACTACGTCCGCCGGGTATTTAAGAATCGGCTAACTGGTGTCAATGAGTGACGTTTTGTTACTTATTGACGAGTCACCTCGCCACATGCTGGCGAGCTGCACTCGCCATTTGGCCCTACTACTATAAGGTGTGCTACGTTAAATTACATATGATCTACTTAGCCTGCCGGTCATGAATCGGCTCAATGGCGGCAATGAGTACCAGTAACCTACTGCTAATTATTGATGAGTCGCTTTACCACTTGTTGGTTAACTTTGCTCGCCATTTTGGCCTACTACTACAAAATGTGAAAATAGTAATGGCTTTGTTCATTTATGGTATCTTATCAGCTCTTTATTAATTATGTTTTCTATGTAGTTATGCCACGGTTGTGGTATATGATAATAGAGTATTTTAGCTTGCACTGTTTTGATATGTTAGGTTTGTATTGTTATTCTATTAATAAAGCCCGCTATTTCATGCGATTTTTAGGCAAAGCAAGTCTTTTTTAAAGGAGTTCCTCCGTGAAGTGTATCCGACTGCGTCAGCGTCGGATTTTCCAAAAAAAATAGTAGTAGTAGTAGTAGTAGTAGTAGTAGTAGTAGTAGTAGTACAAAGTCAAAATGGCCATGGCATAGCATGGCATGGCATAGCATGGCATGAGGTCATCAAAATGCATTTTTTGGTATTACTATTACTGTTTTCATTTGGGACTTTGCTGAGATTTCAACACATCGAATTGATTCCAACACGCGTTGGAATTGGGCAGAGCATTGGTAGGCCCGTACTATTTTAATAATTGTGTGAAGAAAATTCGTAAAAGTAAACTTTTAATTGATTTGTGTATACTTGCTTACTTGTTTATTACAGGGAAAAGCTTCCATTACCTATGTGGCCACCTAACATTCAAAGTGAATTATCGATGCCATTATGCATACGTTGTAATTGCGGGATTGTTGTCTAGCTACCGTTGTACTGACGGATACTTAAGCAAACATATATTTTTTAAGGCAGCCTATTACATGTTGACAGCCATCTGCATTTAAAAAAAAACACCTTGAGAAATAGTAGGTGATGACAAATTGGCAAGGCAAGAATACTAGCAACGATAGCTGATCGAATAAATGCATGTAAGATGTTGCTTATTTTGAGTTATTTGAATATGAGCAGTTGTCGCCTATGGTAGCAAAGCAGTTGTCGCCTATGGCAGCAGCAGCCTCCACTCAAATTCGTTTCAAACTATTCGACAACATTTTTTAGTAAATTGTAAGTTCACCAAAAGATATACAATTCAGACACATTCGTGAGGGAATTTAGTGTGTTCGTTACGGACCGATGCCATTGTGATTGTGACGTCAGCTAAGTACCGTCTTTGATTATGCCGTCATGCCGGAGTAACGGCCATTGAAGAAATTGCCAGATTTTGATGACATCCATAGTGACGTAACTTTGAAATCTAAACTGTTTTTTCGGCAATGCATTTCAATACGCCTTACTTAGATACACAACATGCCGCTTCATTATTGGTAGTTAGCTGCTTCATAGCAAGATAGACGTTACTGTGTAAAAACTGACTGTTACTGTTCCCTAACTTACCTCGAATGTCATCAGAGAAGTGCCCCCATAATTCGTTTGGAAATTTAAAACCTAAATATATAAAACCAAGCGACGGTTTACTTCAACCCTTACCACTCTGAGGTTAATATTCTATCTTTAATTGTGTGTCAGTAGCAAAGAAACTGGTGTACATTTTACAACAATTTTGGAGGACGATGTTACTGTCTAAGACAGCACTATCTTCCACCAAATTGGTTGAAAAAACCACCAGTTCATCTTGTAATTTAATTTAGAGGCATGAAGGCACTCTCTAAATCTACCATCATGAGTTCGCAAAACAATGCATCGCTGGTGTCCAGTACTGTGAATGTCTCTACAGTGGAAACATACATTGATAATATGTATCTTGGTTGGATCCTGTATCTAACATATCAGGACACACATCCTCTGATGTTGATGACGATAAAGTGGATTGGGATAGGACTCTTTATTGTAGGGTTTCTCGCCAGTTCACTGCTCCTCTTCAACCTGGTGCATTCGCGGAAGATTGCTTCTCCGACGTTTATGATAATATCAAGTCTTACTTTGGGTGATTGTGTCGCCTGCCTCGTCGGTATTATTAACTATGTGTTTCAAATGCCTACCATGACCTATCCAAATACTGGTCCAATATGCACAGTTTCAATGTACATTATGAGGACAGCATATTATGGATCCATTTATCACTTAGTTTGTTTCGCGGTAATGCGCTATTACATGCTGGTGTATCCGTTGAAAGCAAAATGTCAGATAACAAATAGGTTCGTGGCCCGTATGTGCACCATAGTGTGGGTTATCGGTTTACTAGTAGGAATTCCTTACTTGTTTTTTGACAAACCTCTAGATTTAGTCTTTAAAGGAAATACAGTTACGGTCTGTCATTTCTATGGTGATACAGGTCTGAAAGATCAGCTTCTAGACTACTTAGGTTATTTTCTGCCTCTGCTTATTGTAACGTCATTTCATATTGCAAAGCATGTGCGTGTTAAGAGTTCTATCAGCAACCTTCAGACATCAAATCAAGACCAGCGTCAGAACACAAATATCAAAGCTCTCATAATCGTTCTCACCTTATTCTTTGCGTCATATTTTCCCAGCTTGATTCATACATCGCTTCATGAAATTGTTGGAGTACCATACCCACATTACCATATAGCTGTATATTATGTCACTAATCTTCTTTGTATGCTAAACAGTGTGCTAAATCCTTTTGTGTATGGCTTTATGTGCAGTGCAATTCGTAAGGATATTTTAGCGTTATTTTCAGCCATGACTCTGTATAAAATCAACGAAGCAGGATGAGAGTACTAAATGACATCCAGGATGCCAGATTCGGCGTAATACTAAACTGTACTTTACCTCGTCTCGGTCTCTTGTATTTAGTATTATTTTCTATGCAGTTTGGGACCTATGTTGATTTACCTGTGACATCAGCTAATGCGTGTTAATTGTTACTTTGGTTAAGAGTTACGTGTGAGTAACTGATCGACTTCATAAATTGAGCAGAATCATTGCATGCGTATACTTGATTTATATGTCTATCACCTTAACCCTTTAGCTCCTAATTTATTCAAGAAAATTTCAATTTTCTCATAGAAATTGTTCATTTTGCGGACCAAGAGAAGACTATTTTTTAAGATTTACCACTGGACTGACTGGCTCGGTTATCATTTCTCAAGACCACTTCAGACGCTGTGTTTGACTAGTATGAGTACATAAGGGTTAAACGTCATATATGGAGATTTTTTTTAAAGACATACTATATTCAGTCCTTCCAGTTACTGTTGTTGTTATCGTTTTGCTAATACATAGGATATTCTGGTATTTATTGCTGATAAATTACGTAGCTTTTGAAAATATCGTCATGAATTACCTCCAGTGAATTACAGTTGACATAATGTAACAGCCACTAAGCTAAGCCTCATTGGATTTGCTTAGTGGCTGCTCCACTATGACGTCACTGTTGTTTACACTATTTAACCGTGGCACCTTTTTCATTCTATTCTATTGAGCAATGAAATTTGAAATAGCCAGTGACCACGATGATATTCCTGACGTGGACATTAGTCCGCAGTTTAAAATAGCGTCGATGTTCTATTTATATGAACATCTTAGGCAAGAAATTCATTTTATGTGAGAAAATAGCCTAATGTGATCCTATGTATACCCTCTCAGCGTCTAGCTACATGTAGTATTGATGGAAGGTTGTCCAGGACAAATCTAGGATTTTGCTATGGGGTAGGTTCAATCTGGGAGGACTGTTTGTGAGTCAGTATGTGTTTCCTCTACATGGCGGGGTGGGGGAGGGGTGGGTGTCAGTGGTTCCGCTCCCCGAAAATTATGATGCGATGAGAAGTCATTTCCTGAATTGTGTTTGATAAACAACATATTTATTTTCCATTCGAATTGTGCCTATAATTCAACAGTAGGGCCTATCTGTTATGATTTTCGATATATATGCATACCTGTGACTGACCTACTCCACACCGTACCCCGCCAGTAGAACCGAGTTTGCCGACATTTACCTATCCCATCGTAAGCAATTGATTTGTTTCAATCTAAATCCAGGAATTTAAAACCTGGTGACGGCGGGGGGGGGGGGTGGGGGGAGGTGTTCAAAGATAGTTAGTAGATGTTGTTAAAAATTGTATACGCCATAGTATCGAGTAGAATGCAATGTCTTCCTCTCTATGCAAGTCAGTTTGCATGTCTACTTTGAGCAAAATTGGGTACTGGCTGGTATTTTGGATGTAGATATCACCAGCCATGAATTTGAAACATGAGAACCTTGGAAAATCTAGGTCACGGTTGGCAGTTGTTTTCTGGGGATCATCCAGGTGTTATCTAATATTGATACATGACACATCTTTCAGCAAAACGATTTTAACGTAATAACTATAGTCCCACTACTAACATCTAATCACGGAATGCCTAAAACACAGGAGAACGAATGGCTTTTGTTGTTTAACCCTTTAGTGACTAAATTTCTTCGAAAAATAAAATATTTACTTATGGTATGCCCATTTGTAGGCCAAGAGAAGACTATTTTTGACAATTTACCACTGTAATGACTGACTCTGTTACCGAGCCAGTCATTTCAGTGGTAAAATTTCAAAAATAATCTCCTCTTGGTCTGTAAATGGGCATTACTCAGAACCACTACCGAGGCCGATTTTGACCGGTTTTGACCGGTTTCGTCATGAAAGGGTTAATTATTTGATGCATTTGGAATAGCAACCAGTGAAATCATTTTAAAAATATGAGGTAATGTTATTATATCTCTACGTACTCTAATTTCGTTAAAGGGATGCTAATACCATCTCAAATGTTGTATTGCACCGATAGTTTATGGTATATAGATTCCATATCATCCATGTTGTGGAGCATTCGTTGATCTGTATCACTACCATTTTATCTCCTCAAGCGATAGCGCATGATGCCATGTGAGTGGCCCATGAGTTACATTCTCTAGTATGTAATACTCATCTTGTTGAATATTTTGGAACTAATTTGACTGGAAGTTGTTGCTGCCTAAGGCAGGTAAAATATGTTAAAAAGTAGTTAGTCACAAGTAAATGGTTAAGTTATTCGTGAATAGTCGTCATCAAAAGAAAGCAACACTCCCGTTATTTGGAGCACGACAGTCAGATAGATAATTTAGAACAGGCCAGGTACACATTATAGATATTCTTCATTACCATCGGAAACAAGCAAAAGCCATCTATGTTGTCGGAAACAAAATGCTATCAGGAAGATACACCCCAAAATCTTCAAGACGACCAGAAGATGTGTGCAACCCAATGTGAAGGCAAGAAATGAGAGCTCTGGACGTACGACACAGATTTAAATAAACGCATACATGGAAATAACATATGATGTTTTACACAAGGCAAGCACATGCCGGGTGTTATCGGGACGACGGATAACACATCCTTATATTCAATGATGTGGTTATAGGGTTCCCAAATCCCCCATCTCGCAATGAGCGTCTACAATTGACGAATGTGTAATCATGAATAGAATTAGGCCTATGGGCAGAGATGGATTAAGCCAAGTGGTAAAGGGGCTACAGCCGAAAAATAAAGGGCTCCCAAAATCAAAAACAGTTATCACATTTTACTGATTTGAAACTGTAATCACAGCATCTCATAACTTATACAGTTATGATATATGCCACCTGTTGAATAGTAGTAGTAGTAGTAGTAGTAGTAGTAGTAGTAGTAGTAGTAGTAGTAGTAGTAGTAATAGTAGTAGCAGCAGCAGCAGTAGTTTAGTAGTAGTAGTAGTAGTAGTAGTAGTAGTAGTAGGAGGAGGAGGAGGAGGAGGAGGAGGAGGAGAAGGAGTAGTAGTAGTAGTAGTAGTAGTAGTAGTAGTAGTAGTAGTAGTAGTAGTAGTAATAGTAGTAGCAGCAGCAGCAGTAGTTTAGTAGTAGTGGTAGTAGTAGTAGTAGTAGTAGTAGTAGTAGTAGTAGTAGTAGTGGTAGTAGTAGTAGTAGTAGTAGTAGTAGGAGGAGGAGGAGGAGGAGGAGGAGGAGAAGGAGTAGTAGGGGTAGTAGTAGTAGTAGTAGTAGTAGTAGTAGTAGTAGTAGTAGTAGTAGTAGTAGTAGTAGTAGTAGTAGCAGCAGCAGCAGTAGTTTAGTAGTAGTAGTAGTAGTAGTAGTAGTAGTAGTAGTAGTTGTAGTAGTAGTAGTAGTAGTAGTAGTAGTAGGAGGAGGAGGAGGAGGAGGAGGAGGAGAAGGAGTAGTAGGGGTAGTAGTAGTAGTAGTAGTAGTAGTAGTAGTAGTAGTAGTAGTAGTAGTAGTAGTAGTAATAGTAGAAGCAGCAGCAGCAGCAGTAGTTTAGTAGTAGTAGTAGTAGTAGTAGTAGTAGTAGTAGTAGTAGTAGTAGTAGTAGTAGTAGTCGAAGTGAACGCACACGTTTATTTAGCTCTGCAATTGCTGCCCGAATTTGCTAGTTTCTAGCGCGATTTTGGAGATAAATTTTATACATATATTTCGTATTAGTGTTTCCTTTCAAACTTTATGTTTAATTTGTAAATTCTTGTCTTGGTTGGAGCGCATTTTGTGTCTCCATTTTCTAAAGGCATTCCTCTTAGCTGGCGGTTTCCGCCATTTAGTAGGGCTCCTCTTACTGTGGTCAATGCAATACATTTCTCGCTGCGCCAGTCTGCTATTTCTATAGTTCGTAGGCTAGCGCATTATATTTGGCAAGATCGCTTGAGTGAGTGGATTTAATTCCTTTGTCATTTGTAAGCACAAGCCTAGTTCTTTAACTATATAAATCCTTATAGTCAGTTGGCTGTCCCCGGTCAACTCGAACAGACTAACAAATATATGACTGTAATATGTTAGTATGCATTAGGAAACCACTTTAATCGGTTAGGTGTTAGTGAACCACTTAGAAAGTGGTTCAAACTAACAAATATACGACTGTACTCTCTATTCGTATATTTGTTGGTAGACGTCAGGGTTTCAAAAGGGGACACTATTTATTTAGTGTTTAGCTCTTTCCCCGACGTCTTGGTGTTATATATTTGTATTATATATTGTAGTAGTATGGGGTTCCTCTTTTTATAAAACACCATGGCAACCTCATATAAGCGTACCCTGAGTCTTAAAATCACGACAAAGGCTTGGGGTGTTTCGGCAATTGAGGTGTATCATGGGTTGAAGGATGTAGTTGGGGCAGGGCCACGGGTCCTTCAAGGTCTCGTTAATGTTTCCAAATCTGTATGGAATGTCACCGTAGTTAATGAAAGTGTGAAGGAAAAGTTGCTCGACGAGGTCCTTGTCGTGAAGGGTGAGGTGTGTAATGTGGAGGAAATAGATTCTGATCGTCTATTAGTCAAGATGAAGGTTCCATTAGAGATCCCAGATGAACGGGTTATCACTGAATTGATCAAGTATGGCAAAGTGGACAAAGTAGAACACGAGACCTATCCATTTGATCGAACCTTAGAAAATGGCATCAGAAGAATTTGGTTTGAAAAGGTAGAACAACCTCTCCCAAGCAAGGTCACCATAGATGGTCGATTTATCTTGCCATTATGGTACAGGGGGCAAATCAAAGAGTGTAGAATCTGCTTAAGCACAGAACATCTTGCAACAGATTGCCCTAACAAAAACAAATGTCTTGTTTGTGGATCATCTGATCATTTTAAGTGGCGATGCCCGCAGAACAAATATGTCAAAAAGGGTGCTGATAAAAGTGCAGAGCAAGTTGTCTCTAAAGAGAATGTCATAGAACCGGTAGCTGCTGAGATTGTAGCTGAAATCCATACTAATGGGAAGCACGCTGCTAAGGAAAATGTCATCGAACCAGTAGTTGCTGAGATTGTAGCTGAAGTCCATGTTAATGAGAAGCATGGGGAAAAAACTAAGAATCCAATCGCTGTAGTTGCAGGCGATGAAATAGAGGTTCTAGATGAGGGGCTAAGTCTTACTCCAGTAACAAGTCAATCCAAGTTTGATGACAGAGAGGCTAATTCCACACAAGTTGAAGATGATGATCAATACCCTCTGGAAGAGAGTTTTAATTTAGGACAAGTAAAATTCAGGTCGCAAGATACTGAAACTAACTTTGAATTTCCACTGAGTACACTCAATCTAGACGATTTAAATAATATAGAGAAAGTAATTGGTGTCTCGGATCGATTGAGTGGAACAAAGCGACAGAAAGATGGAGAGAGTTCTGAATCAGAAATAGAGGAAAGTGATATAGAAGACGATAATATGTCAGTCGCTGAATCTGATATATCCATTCAAACACAGAGTTCTAAATCACCTGATGAAATGGTCATGTACAGGTCAGAGGCAGGAGAGGTGTTAGTTCCATATGTGACGGCAAATGGTGTTAAATATAGGCATCTGCGTCATGATTCAGATATATTAAAATATAAGCATTTGGAAAAAGTTGAGCTAAGTAATGCAGCGTTTGTGAGTAAAATAGGTAAATGGTCTAAGAGAGGGTCGAAAAAAACAAAATCTAGTTAGCTTAATAATGGCGGTTTTACACAGCATTTTATTACCTTTTATGCTAATTTGCACACTCAATTGTAGAGGCTTAAATAGTGACATAAAGCAACGTCACTTACTAGAGACTCTGAAAAATGAGCAGATTGACATTGCTTTGATACAGGAAACAAAAATTCAGAAGTCAGAATTATACGATAATTTAGAAAAGATTTCTGGATCCAGAATATTTTATTCGTTATCTCAAGATAATAGTGCAGGCGTAGCAATTGTTATACTCCCTCGTTGTTCAGCCTATGTAAATATAATCTCTTCAGTATCAGGTGCAAATGGTCGCTGGGTGAGAGTCACGCTAGATATACAACAAACACGTATCACGTTGCTGTGTATATATGCACCTACATCTCATCAACTACGTCGTAATTTTTTTAAGGAGATGTCTAAAACAGCACTAGATAACATCACTGAAAACTTAGTAATGGGTGGTGACTTTAATTGTGTCTTAGACAAAGAAAATGACAGGAATGCAACTTCAACTTATACTGATACATCACATAGACTCTTAAAAGAAATATGTGATAATGAAAATTTAGTGGACACCTATAGAATATCAAAACCTCATGGTAAAGATCTTACATGGTTTTCGGTAGATGGTAAAGTTGGTTCAAGGATCGACAGAATTTATGTGAATAGTTTGTTAACAGGGTACTGGAGAGATGTTAATATTAAGCCAGTTGCATTCTCTGATCATAACATGGTTTGTGTAACCTTTGCCAATGCTGACTGGGTAACAAAAGGGGTCGGGTTTTGGAAATTAAACACAACACTGTTGGGAGAAGAATTTTATAAGAATAATATAGAGAGTTGTTGGCAACATTGGATTAATAGGAAAGCATCATATAAGAGCACATTGCAATGGTGGGAGGATGTTAAACTGGATTTAAAGTATGTTTCCCGAAAGTATGCTATTAGAAAAGCACAGGAAATACGCAAACGCAAGAAAACACTTCATCGATCACTGATGAAAATTAATGCTAAAGTAAATAATGGTGAAGAGAATTATTATGAATTACTGGTTAAAATTAAAAGTAAAATAAGAGATATAGAACAATATGAGTTTGAGGGTGCAAAAATTAGAGCAAGAGCCCAGATGCACGCAGAAGGGGAAAAGCCAACCCGATATTTTTGCGCATTAGAAAAAGCACGGGCAATAGATAAGGTGATGTGCTCATTAAACATGCCGGATGGTTCAACCGTCTTTACCAACAATGAAATGAGTACTATTGTATGCAATTACTATGAGTCATTGTACAAGTCAGAGGGAATTGATGAAGATGCAAAATTGGATTTGTTAGCAAATATAGACAAAAAGGTGTCAGACACAGGCAGTGAATTTTGTGATCAACCCTTAACACTAGAAGATTTAACTAAATCCCTTAAAGGTATGAAACTAGAAAAATCACCGGGGTGTGATGGCCTTCCAGTTGAATTTTACCAAACGTTTTGGCACCTTGTAGGTCCAATAATGGAAGAATTAGGCACTGAAATTTTTGAGAAAGGCCATTTACCACCAACTATGGCTAGGGCATACGTAAGGCTAATATATAAAGGAAATGACAGACGTCTAATTCAGAACTACAGACCAATTTCTCTACTATGTGTAGACTACAAAATAATATCCAGAGCACTAACATTGAAACTAGGTAGTGTTTTAGGAGAAATCATTGGAACAGAGCAGACATGTGCTGTACCCAGGAGGACAATTCTAACCAATACCATGGTAATAAGAGACCTTATACAATTGGTTGAGAAGGATAGCATCCCTTCAGCTGTGATTGCCTTGGACAATGAAAAGGCATTTGACCGTGTGGAATGGGATTTTCTTTTTAATTCTTTGCAATCGTTTGGGTTAGGCTCAAACTTTATTAAATGGGTAAAGATTTTATATACGGATATCAAGAGTAGCTATTTAGTGAACAATCAATTATCCAGAGAAATTGTCTTAGAACGTGGGGTTAGACAGGGGTGTTCCCTATCGCCATTATTATTTGTTATTGTGATGGAATCACTTGGCATAGCATTGAGGCAAAATAATAACTTTCAAGGCATATGTATTCGTGGCATAGAAAGACCACTTAAGCTGTCACAATATGCTGATGACACAACTGTGTTTACCAGTTCAAACAATGATTTTGCAATTTTAAACCACGTACTAGAAAAGTTCCAAAATGCATCTGGTTTGAAAATCAATAAAGGAAAATCCAAAGGATTATTTCTGGGGCCATGGAAAGAGCGGAATGACCAGCCACTTGAAATCAATTGGTCTAATGATACCATTAAGATTTTAGGCATCTATTTTGGCAGGAAACCGAATACAATACAAAATTGGAATGAACGAGTATCTAAGCTTAAGAGAATATTAGCAAATTGGAAGCGTCGTCGTCTTTCAATCTTTGGTAGAGTGTTTGTTGTCAACAACTTGGCATTATCTGGGCTATGGTATACAGCATCGGTTGTACACATGCCAAAACATGTAGAAAAGGAGGTTAATGAGTTGATATTGTCATTCATATGGGAAGAAAAGAATCATTTAGTTTCCCATCGTGTTCTCAATAATGCTAAGTTAGAAGGAGGACTTGATTTAATTGATATTAAAGTGAAATGTGTTTCTTTAAGGTTAAAATTTTTGGATGATCTTATTACATCAGATGAGACGTGGGCATGTGTTTCACGAGCTCTCATGGAGAGAATTGTAGAACCATTTCTGGCGGAGCATGTGTTTACCTCAAAGAAGCCACCTCCGAATAGCCAAATGATACCAGATGTGTTTAAAGATCAAGTTAAGGGGTTAGAAATATTTGACAGATACATGCCTCCACCTACGTGCTGGAAGGAAGTACTAGAACAGCAATTGTGGGGCAATAGTAATATATGTTATAACAATGCAGTACTTTATCTACCGTCCTTTGCAAAATATGGCATTCAACATTTATCGGATATGATACACCCTCAAACACGTAGATGGATTTCAATGCAAGACGTAGCTAGAAAAACACATATGAGGCATATAGATGTCCAGCGGTTGCTAAATAAAATAAAACATGCTGTACCAATTGAATGGTTTCGTCTGCCAAATGTAAATAATAATAGTTTGACTCCACAACCCGCATTAGTTCTTGATGATGAGATGTTAAAATACAAGATGAGATCCAAGGAATGGTACCATATTATGAGACGAAAACAAGTAACACCTCCCATAGCAATTAGGAGATGGGATGACTCAAGCTATAAACCATCCAGTTGGAAAAATGTATGGAAAATCTTACATTCTCCATCCATACCAAATATGGCTCGTGATTTATTGTGGCGATTACTACATCGACGTCTATGGGTGGGACACTTGACATACAAGTGCAATATTACGACTTCTGATAGGTGTTACTTATGTCAAACAGACGAGGAAACAATCGAGCATTTATTTGTGGAATGTCCAATATCGTCACAATTTTGGGACTATATCAGCCAAATCTTGGCAAAATTTGGAGCGAAGCCCATTGTTCTAGACACGCATGTAGTCTTATTTAGAGAATTTGGATCAAGCGGTGTAAATATCATAAAGTCTGAAAGGACTATTTTAATAACAATACTAACCATAGGTGTTTGGGCCATTTGGAAACATCGGTGTGCACAGACGAAAAATCCATCTATGGGCAATCACAATAGAGCAATAAAGGCAATATTTCGTTCATTGCTGCTGAATCATATTCCTTGCGAATATTTTAGATTAAAGCAGCATGGTAAAGAAAAAGTATTCAAGGACATATGGTGCAAAACAAACATAGTTTCAATAGAGTTGGGAGCTGTAAAAATAAATGAGCCTGCACTAGCTTAAATCATTTAATTACTACAGCTGATTTATCTGTGTCTTTTAATTAATCTGTGTCATGTAATTCATTTTAGTCTGCACTTTGATATTGTTAATAAACAGACTGGGGTAATTTAATAATCAATCGATAAAGTAATTTGCCATTGAATTATAAAATTGTCCCAGGTAATTTTAGGAATTTGCACAGAGTTTTATAGGGTTATTTGTTCCCGGGTAATTTACAAAACCTTACAACAAAGTAAATCAAAAATGGAAACAAGAGCGCCATCTATTTCCATCTATTTTTCTGTAATTTTCCTGCTGACTATATATGTTATGCTACCCGAATGCTACTACGCCCGCTGATCTTTAAGACTCAGCCCACTGGCGTCAATGATTGACTTATTTGTCATTGATTGACGAGTCACTTTTCATTTGTTGAATAGTTGCACTCGCCACACGGGTCTACTACCACACATGGATTGAATGGTAATTTACAAAACCTTATAATAAAGTAAATTGAAAATGTAAACAAGAGGGCCATCAATTTTTCTGGAATTTTTCTGCCGACTATATGTATTATACTACCCAAATGCTACTACGCCCGCTGATCTTTAGAGAATCAGCCCACTGGCGTCAATGATTGACTTATTTGTCATAGATTGACGAGGCACTTTTCATTTGTTGGATAGTTGCACTCGCCACACGGGTCTACTACTACACCTGGGTTGAATAGTAATGCCTTTGTTAAGTTTTGTTTTGCTATCGGAGCTTTATCAGCATATTGTTTTGTATCTATACTTTTTAAGCCATATGTATTTATAGATTGTATTAATGCTCATTATTTATCATTGTTTTGGTGTAATATTAATCAAGATTACTAGTTCACCAGGTTTTTTTCTGGGGGTTTGCAAGCCTTTTTAAAGGAGTTCCTCCGTGAAGTTTGTCCGACTGCGTCAGCGTCGGTTTTTCAAAAAAAAAAAGAAAAAAAGAAAGTAGTAGTAGTAGTAGTAGTAGTCGAAGTGAACGCACACGTTTATTTAGCTCTGCAATTGCTGCCCGAATTTGCTAGTTTCTAGCGCGATTTTGTAGATAAATTTTATACATATATTTCGTATTAGTGTTTCCTTTCAAACTTTATGTTTAATTTGTAAATTCTTGTCTTGGTTGGAGCGCATTTTGTGTCTCCATTTTCTAAAGGCATTCCTCTTAGCTGGCGGTTTCCGCCATTTAGTAGGGCTCCTCTTACTGTGGTCAATGCAATACATTTCTCGCTGCGCCAGTCTGCTATTTCTATAGTTCGTAGGCTAGCGCATTATATTTGGCAAGATCGCTTGAGTGAGTGGATTTAATTCCTTTGTCATTTGTAAGCACAAGCCTAGTTCTTTAACTATATAAATCCTTATAGTCAGTTGGCTGTCCCCGGTCAACTCGAACAGACTAACAAATATATGACTGTAATATGTTAGTATGCATTAGGAAACCACTTTAATCGGTTAGGTGTTAGTGAACCACTTAGAAAGTGGTTCAAACTAACAAATATACGACTGTACTCTCTATTCGTATATTTGTTGGTAGACGTCAGGGTTTCAAAAGGGGACACTATTTATTTAGTGTTTAGCTCTTTCCCCGACGTCTTGGTGTTATATATTTGTATTATATATTGTAGTAGTATGGGGTTCCTCTTTTTATAAAACACCATGGCAACCTCATATAAGCGTACCCTGAGTCTTAAAATCACGACAAAGGCTTGGGGTGTTTCGGCAATTGAGGTGTATCATGGGTTGAAGGATGTAGTTGGGGCAGGGCCACGGGTCCTTCAAGGTCTCGTTAATGTTTCCAAATCTGTATGGAATGTCACCGTAGTTAATGAAAGTGTGAAGGAAAAGTTGCTCGACGAGGTCCTTGTCGTGAAGGGTGAGGTGTGTAATGTGGAGGAAATAGATTCTGATCGTCTATTAGTCAAGATGAAGGTTCCATTAGAGATCCCAGATGAACGGGTTATCACTGAATTGATCAAGTATGGCAAAGTGGACAAAGTAGAACACGAGACCTATCCATTTGATCGAACCTTAGAAAATGGCATCAGAAGAATTTGGTTTGAAAAGGTAGAACAACCTCTCCCAAGCAAGGTCACCATCGATGGTCGATTTATCTTGCCATTATGGTACAGGGGGCAAATCAAAGAGTGTAGAATCTGCTTAAGCACAGAACATCTTGCAACAGATTGCCCTAACAAAAACAAATGTCTAGTTTGTGGATCATCTGATCATTTTAAGTGGCGATGCCCGCAGAACAAATATGTCAAAAAGGGTGCTGATAAAAGTGCAGAGCAAGTTGTCTCTAAAGAGAATGTCATAGAACCGGTAGCTGCTGAGATTGTAGCTGAAATCCATACTAATGGGAAGCACGTTGCTAAGGTAAATGTCATCGAACCAGTAGTTGCTGAGATTGTAGCTGAAGTCCATGTTAATGAGAAGCATGGGGAAAAAACTAAGAATCCAATCGCTGTAGTTGCAGGCGATGAAATAGAGGTTCTAGATGAGGGGCTAAGTCTTACTCCAGTAACAAGTCAATCCAAGTTTGATGACAGAGAGGCTAATTCCACACAAGTTGAAGATGATGATCAATACCCTCTGGAAGAGAGTTTTAATTTAGGACAAGTAAAATTCAGGTCGCAAGATACTGAAACTAACTTTGATTTTCCACTGAGTACACTCAATCTAGACGATTTAAATAATATAGAGAAAGTAATTGGTGTCTCGGATCGATTGAGTGGAACAAAGCGACAGAAAGATGGAGAGAGTTCTGAATCAGAAATAGAGGAAAGTGATATAGAAGACGATAATATGTCAGTCGCTGAATCTGATATATCCATTCAAACACAGAGTTCTAAATCACCTGATGAAATGGTCATGTACAGGTCCGAGGCAGGAGAGGTGTTAGTTCCATATGTGACGGCAAATGGTGTTAAATATAGGCATCTGCGTCATGATTCAGATATATTAAAATATAAGCATTTGGAAAAAGTTGAGCTAAGTAATGCAGCGTTTGTGAGTAAAATAGGTAAATGGTCTAAGAGAGGGTCGAAAAAACCAAAATCTAGTTAGCTTAATAATGGCGGTTTTACACAGCATTTTATTACCTTTTATGCTAATTTGCACACTCAATTGTAGAGGCTTAAATAGTGACATAAAGCAACGTCACTTACTAGAGACTCTGAAAAATGAGCAGATTGACATTGCTTTGATACAGGAAACAAAAATTCAGAAGTCAGAATCATACGATAATTTAGAAAAGATTTCTGGATCCAGAATATTTTATTCGTTATCTCAAGATAATAGTGCAGGCGTAGCAATTGTTATACTCCCTCGTTGTTCAGCCTATGTAAATATAATCTCTTCAGTATCAGGTGCAAATGGTCGCTGGGTGAGAGTCACGCTAGATATACAACAAACACGTATCACGTTGCTGTGTATATATGCACCTGCATCTCATCAACTACGTCGTAGTTTTTTTAAGGAGATGTCTAAAACAGCACTAGATAACATCACTGAAAACTTAGTAATGGGTGGTGACTTTAATTGTGTCTTAGACAAAGAAAATGACAGGAATGCAACTTCAACTTATACTGATACATCACATAGACTCTTAAAAGAAATGTGATAATGAAAATTTAGTTGACACCTATAGAATATCAAAACCTCATGGTAAAGATCTTACATGTTTTTCGGTAGATGGTAAAGTTGGTTCAAGGATCGACAGAATTTATGTGAATAGTTTGTTAACAGGGTACTGGAGAGATGTTAATATTAAGCCAGTTGCATTCTCCGATCATAACATGGTTTGTGTAACCTTTGCCAATGCTGACTGGGTAACAAAAGGGGTCGGGTTTTGGAAATTAAACACAACACTGTTGGGAGAAGAATTTTATAAGAATAATATAGAGAGTTGTTGGCAACATTGGATTAATAGGAAAGCATCATATAAGAGCACATTGCAATGGTGGGAGGATGTTAAACTGGATTTAAAGTATGTTTCCCGAAAGTATGCTATTAGAAAAGCACAGGAAATACGCAAACGCAAGAAAACACTTCATCGATCACTGATGAAAATTAATGCTAAAGTAAATAATGGTGAAGAGAATTATTATGAATTACTGGTTAAAATTAAAAGTAAAATAAGAGATATAGAACAATATGAGTTTGAGGGTGCAAAAATTAGAGCAAGAGCCCAGATGCACGCAGAAGGGGAAAAGCCAACCCGATATTTTTGCACATTAGAAAAAGCACGGGCAATAGATAAGGTGATGTGCTCATTAAACATGCCGGATGGTTCAACCGTCTTTACCAACAATGAAATGAGTACTATTGTATGCAATTACTATGAGTCATTGTACAAGTCAGAGGGAATTGATGAAGATGCAAAATTGGATTTGTTAGCAAATATAGACAAAAAGGTGTCAGACACGGGCAGTGAATTTTGTGATCAACCCTTAACACTAGAAGATTTAACTAAATCCCTTAAAGGTATGAAACTAGAAAAATCACCGGGGTGTGATGGCCTTCCAGTTGAATTTTACCAAACGTTTTGGCACCTTGTAGGTCCAATAATGGAAGAATTAGGCACTGAAATTTTTGAGAAAGGCCATTTACCACCAACTATGGCTAGGGCATACGTAAGGCTAATATATAAAGGAAATGACAGACGTCTAATTCAGAACTACAGACCAATTTCTCTACTATGTGTAGACTACAAAATAATATCCAGAGCACTAACATTGAAACTAGGTAGTGTTTTAGGAGAAATCATTGGAACAGAGCAGACATGTGCTGTACCCAGGAGGACAATTCTAACCAATACCATGGTAATAAGAGACCTTATACAATTGGTTGAGAAGGATAGCATCCCTTCAGCTGTGATTGCCTTGGACAATGAAAAGGCATTTGACCGTGTGGAATGGGATTTTCTTTTTAATTCTTTGCAATCGTTTGGGTTAGGCTCAAACTTTATTAAATGGGTAAAGATTTTATACACGGATATCAAGAGTAGCTATTTAGTGAACAATCAATTATCCAGAGAAATTGTCTTAGAACGTGGGGTTAGACAGGGGTGTTCCCTATCGCCATTATTATTTGTTATTGTGATGGAATCACTTGGCATAGCATTGAGGCAAAATAATAACTTTCAAGGCATATGTATTCGTGGCATAGAAAGACCACTTAAGCTGTCACAATATGCTGATGACACAACTGTGTTTACAAGTTCAAACAATGATTTTGCAATTTTAAACCACGTACTAGAAAAGTTCCAAAATGCATCTGGTTTGAAAATCAATAAAGGAAAATCCAAAGGATTATTTCTGGGGCCATGGAAAGAGCGGAATGACCAGCCACTTGAAATCAATTGGTCTAATGATACCATTAAGATTTTAGGCATCTATTTTGGCAGGAAACCGAATACAATACAAAATTGGAATGAACGAGTATCTAAGCTTAAGAGAATATTAGCAAATTGGAAGCGTCGTCGTCTTTCAATCTTTGGTAAAGTGTTTGTTGTCAACAACTTGGCATTATCTGGGCTATGGTATACAGCATCTGTTGTACACATGCCAAAACATGTAGAAAAGGAGGTTAATGAGTTGATATTGTCATTCATATGGGAAGAAAAGAATCATTTAGTTTCCCATCGTGTTCTCAATAATGCTAAGTTAGAAGGAGGACTTGATTTAATTGATATTAAAGTGAAATGTGTTTCTTTAAGGTTAAAATTTTTGGATGATCTTATTACATCAGATGAGACGTGGGCATGTGTTTCACGAGCTCTCATGGAGAGAATTGTAGAACCATTTCTGGCGGAGCATGTTTTTACCTCAAAGAAGCCACCTCCGAATAGCCAAATGATACCAGATGTGTTTAAAGATCAAGTTAAGGAGTTAGAAATATTTGACAGATACATGCCTCCACCTACGTGCTGGAAGGAAGTACTAGAACAGCAATTGTGGGGCAATAGTAATATATGTTATAACAATGCAGTACTTTATCTACCATCCTTTGCAAAATATGGCATTCAACATTTATCGGATATGATACACCCTCAAACACGTAAATGGATTTCAAGGCAAGACGTAGCTAGAAAAACACATATGAGGCATATAGATGTCCAGCGGTTGCTAAATAAAATAAAACATGCTGTACCAATTGAATGGTTTCGTCTGCCAAATGTAAATAATAATAGTTTGACTCCACAACCCGCATTAGTTCTTGATGATGAGATGTTAAAATACAAGATGAGATCCAAGGAATGGTACCATATTATGAGACGAAAACAAGTAACACCTCCCATAGCAATTAGGAGATGGGATGACTCAAGCTATAAACCATCCAGTTGGAAAAATGTATGGAAAATCTTACATTCTCCATACATACCAAATATGGCGCGTGATTTATTGTGGCGATTACTACATCGACGGCTATGGGTGGGACACTTGACATACAAGTGCAATATTACGACTTCTGATAGGTGTTACTTATGTCAAACAGACGAGGAAACAATCGAGCATTTATTTGCGGAATGTCCAATATCGTCACAATTTTGGGACTATATCAGCCAAATCTTGGCAAAATTTGGAGCGAAGCCCATTGTTCTAGACACGAATGTAGTCTTATTTAGAGAATTTGGATCAAGCGGTGTAAATATCATAAAGTCTGAAAGGACTATTTTAATAACAATACTAACCTTAGGTGTTTGGGCCATTTGGAAACATCGGTGTGCACAGACGAAAAATCCATCTATGGGCAATCACAATAGAGCAATAAAGGCAATATTTCGTTCATTGCTGCTGAATCATATTCCTTGCGAATATTTTAGATTAAAGCAGCATGGTAAAGAAAAAGTATTCAAGGACATATGGTGCAAAACAAACATAGTTTCAATAGAGTTGGGAGCTGTAAAAATAAATGAGCCTGCACTAGCTTAAATCATTTAATTACTACAGCTGATTTATCTGTGTCTTTTAATTAATCTGTGTCATGTAATTCATTTTAGTCTGCACTTTGATATTGTTATGTTTAATAATTCATGTTAACAAATAAACAGACTGGGGTAATAATCAATCGATAAAGTAATTTGCAATTGAATTATAAAATTGTCCCAGGTAATTTTAGGAATTTGCACAGAGTTTTATGGGTTATTTGTTCCCGTGTAATTTACAAAACCTTACAACAAAGTAAATCAAAAATGGAAACAAGAGCGCCATCTATTTCCATCTATTTTTCTGTAATTTTCCTGCTGACTATATATGTTATGCTACCCAAATGCTACTATGCCCGCTGATCTTTAAAGACTCAGCCCACTGGCGTCAATGATTGACTTATTTGTCATTGATTGACGAGTCACTTTTCATTTGTTGAATAGTTGCACTCGCCACACGGGCCTACTACCACACATGGATTGAATGGTAATTTACAAAACCTTACAATAAAGTAAATTGAAAATGTAAACAAGAGCGCCATCAATTTTTCTGGAATTTTTCTGCCAACTATATGTATTATACTACCCAAATGCTACTACGCCCGCTGATCTTTAGAGAATCAGCCCACTGGCGTCAATGATTGACGTATTTGTCATAGATTGACGAGGCACTTTTCATTTGTTGGATAGTTGCACTCGCCACACGGGTCTACTACTACACCTGGGTTGAATAGTAATGCCTTTGTTAAGTTTTGTTTTGCTATCGGAGCTTTATCAGCCTATTGTTTTGTATCTATACATTTTAAGCCATATGTATTTATAGATTGTATTAATTCTCATTATTTATCATTGTTTTGGTGTAATATTAATCAAGATTACTAGTTCACCAGGTTTTTTTCTGGGGGTTTGCAAGCCTTTTTAAAGGAGTTCCTCCGTGAAGTTTGTCCGACTGCGTCAGCGTCGGTTTTTCAAAAAAAAAAAAGTAGTAGTAGTAGTAGTAGTAGTAGTAGTAGTAGTAGTAGTAGTAGTAGTAGTGGTAGTAGTAGTAGTAGTAGTAGTAGTAGTAGGAGGAGGAGGAGGAGGAGGAGGAGAAGGAGTAGTAGGGGTAGTAGTAGTAGTAGTAGTAGTAGTAGTAGTAGTAGTAGTAGTAGTAGTAGTAGTAGTAGTAGTAGTAGTGGCCATTCCTTCCGTGACTCATTTTTCCACATGATCCATTGATCATCTTAACAAAAAAAGTAGTTGAAGCAGCAGCAACAGCAGCAGTAGAAGCAGCAGCAGCAGTAAGCGCAGCAGCAGCAGTAGCAGCAGCAGTAGCAGCAGCAGCAGCAGCAGCAGCAGCAGCAGCAGCAGTATTATTATTATTATTATTATTATTAGTAGTAGTAGTAGTAGTAGTAGTAGTAGTAGTAGTAGTAGTAGTAGTAGTAGTAGTAGGAGGAGGAGGAGGAGGGGGAGGAGGAGGAGGAGGAGAAGGCGTAGTAGGAGTAGTAGTAGTAGTAGTAGTAGTAGTAATAGTAGTAGTAGTAGTAGTAGTAGTAGTAGTAGTAGTAGTAGTAGTAGTAGTAGTAGTAGTAGTAGTAGTAGTAGTAGTCGTAGTAGTAGTGGCCATTCCTTCCGTGACTCATTTTTCCACATGATCCATTGATCATGTTAACAAAAAAAGTAGTTGAAGCAGCAGCAGCAGCAGCAGCAGTAGAGGCAGCAGCAGCAGTAAGCGCAGCAGCAGCAGTGGCAGCAGCAGCAGCAGCAGCAGCAGCAGCAGCAGCAGCAGTATTATTATTATTATTATTATTATTAGTAGTAGTAGTAGTAGTAGTAGTAGTAGTAGTAGTAGTAGTAGTAGTAGTAGTAGTAGTAGTAGTAGCCATTCCTTGCGTGACTCTCCGGATAAGGTGCCCCAACAATTGATTATCATCAGGCCCAAAATAGGCTTAATGCGGCTCTGTCTATGAGTGCTGCAGATATCGCGTCACACATATTATTATTGGCGTTGAAGGACAGTGCATGGTCGCCATAGTAAGGAGCAGCCAACACCAGCAAGTCTGGTTGAGTGTTGTTATATCATATTTTAATGGTGGACTTTAGATGCGACAAGATAGCAAGGCGTTCTATATTTGCAAGTGTCATTGACGAAACCTCCTTTTTTTGTTATCTATTTGGTGAGGTGAGCCATGACGTCATTTGTTGGATGAATTATGAGTGTCACATCGACGTTGTGACGTTAGCTGGATGCCGTTTATGGTATATAAAGGTCAGGTAACGTGGTTGATGCTAGCCTCAATGTTGTGTTATTTGACTGCTTAGATGGTCACAGCTGATAGGGTTTAGCTACACAATGGATGTGATAGGAGATCTATTTTATTTGAGATCAATCGCGTTTGCTTGAAGCAGTCGTATGGAGGAGCCTTAGCGTGATTAATCCAGTGTTCCTTTAGCTATTAGGAAATCCTCTGCAATATGTAGAATCCATGATTTTATCCAAAATAGTTGTTACAATCACAATAATTCACAGTCATTATAAAAATATCAGTGTTGTGTCTTACAGATTCCAGGGGAGTCAGATGGAAGTTTGTAATGATTAATGAAGAGGTGGAAAACAGGTTGGACGGTTTGATTCACAGTCACAGTAATAGTATCTCATTGCATAATACAGATTTGGGAATCATAGGTGTGGTTGCAAGGCATCAAGGGACACCAGGTAACTCCACCTTTAGGAGCTGACAAATTCCTTATCAGCGAAGCCAGCAGCATCACTTGAAGAGACAATGATTTGAATGAATTGATGCTTTGCGGAGAGCAAGCACAGAGTGGGCAAGAACTATATCTTGTCCGAACTCTTTACTTCGAGCCGTGAATAAGTTGGTATGATTTCTTGAATGGACTCTATTGTAACCTCATTGGCGCCAAGAAGCGTTATGATATCAGGGTCCATTTGTGTGGCATTACCATCCGCCTTATGGCGTTGGTGACTTAATGCATCTGCATTGTCGTAGTGTTTTCTGGGTCAGTGCATTGCAGGAATTGAGAGCTTTGGATGTCCTGCTAGCAAAATAGTTGTCCTTTGGGATCCACATGTGCTGAAACCAACCAACAGAATGAGGCAGAGTCTGTGTGCAGTATAAAAGTGCTTGTATTCTTTAGCAAAATACACAGCAACCAGAAGCCCCCGTTCAGTTCGTTGCATTTTATAATTTTTCTGCTTGTGTTGTTATTCCACGTGCGGAGATAATTTAACAAGTAAATTCTGCTTCTTCTATAAAATGTGACTCTTATCCGGCCTGACTGTTAAATTAGCAGGAGTGAAACGATCCACACACTATGCATA
This sequence comes from Chaetoderma sp. LZ-2023a, assembly GCA_034401795.1. Lineage (NCBI taxonomy): Eukaryota > Metazoa > Mollusca > Caudofoveata > Chaetodermatida > Chaetodermatidae > Chaetoderma > Chaetoderma sp. LZ-2023a. The sequence continues at coordinate 61,599,505 of CM067359.1, forward strand.
TTCTCGATTGCTGATTCAAATGCTGTTAAAACAATAATGCCATCAAAATATCACAGGCACATTTGCCATTGTAACTTGCATAAGACTTGCTCCAGAAGTCATTTAATGTTCTAGTGATATTGCTTAGCCCAAAGAACATTTTGCGAATGTGTAATATGCCATCCCTGCAGATAAAATCGGTTTTTACTTTGCCTTGATCCTCCAGAGCAACTTAGCTATAACCGCTTATAGATCCAGGCACCTATGCCAAACGAATCCATGGCCGGGTCGATGCGTAGAAGTTGGTAAGCGTCCATGTCACTCAGATAAGCAATGCCAAAGTTGAGTGGTCTGTCTTCATTGGTGGCAGAAAGATGCGGTTGACCTTTTTATTATGAATGGGTAGGCATCTTACAGATTCTCTGAGAAGTTTCTGAGACCCATCTCAATCCAATGTTTTACACGGTGACTTTCTCCAAGATCCAAGTCACTGGCCAAGAAGGTATGCTGATAGTCCCATAATAAGTGGCAAACTTGACCCCTAACCTTGGGGTTAATCCACTCAGTTGTGCATGGATAACAATCTTAAAGATGCTCGGGAAGAGGAGGCTTCATTGCAATGTTGCGTGCAGGAAGTGAGGATGATATCACTTATTCCTGTATGGCGGTAATTTCACATAGCACAAATTATATCTTCCTGGAATGGCTGAACTGCTACTGATGTGGAGAATAGGAGGAACAGAACAAGTGTTTGATAAAGATCCGATCATTTCCCTGGCTCTTGGCTTCTACAATGAACAATTGCGCAACAGATGCATAACAAGTCTACAGCTAGAAATGTGTCATTGGTGATCTCAACAAAATAATTCAATACACAAATGATAAATATGCTTTTTATTGAGAAGTTGGTGCTTTCTTCGATATCTAGAAGCGTGCAGTAAGTCGGGTATAGTCGAGTCCATTGTGTTGATGGAATAGAATAGTAGATTCTGGTAGTAAGGATTGTCAGTGTCGCTCCAGTATCGACGACAGCTAGTACTTCACTTTCTCCTATGATGCCTTGACATTTCAAGGATCCAATATTTTGCGCCATATGCAATACTGTATCAGAATGTGACAATATGTGATTAAAGTGGGAGGGGGTGGATATGCATTAGGAACATTGACATACCGTAGGAAAACACAATCTCAGCAAGTTTAAATTAGTTAGGGAAATATTTACATGTTTATGAACATTTAACTGTAGCAAGCGATCATTTGCAAATATCAAATTAACCATAAATTCTCGATATACCCAAGTTCGATTTGTGTCTAGTTAACTATAGTTAACTATGGTTCGTGAATCGAACTTGACCTAAGGCACTGCAGCACATATTGGTGTGCAAGGAGGCAAGATGGTCGTCTTCGCAAGCCAACTGCCATGAACAGTTGCCACGAATTTATATAATATACAGATCCATTTCAGGCTTATTTATATAATATAAATATATATATAAATAAGCCTGAAATGGATCTGTATATTATATAAATTCGTGGCAACTGTTCATGGCAGTTGGCTTGCGAAGATCATATATATAAATAAGCCTGAAATAGATCTGTATATTATACTATCTAATTCATATTTTATAGACTATGATCTGCAGAGCTAGTTTAATTGTGTTTTAATAAAATATTATTACATTTTTTTAAACGCTGTATTATTACTCTTAACATTCCATGTATAGACAATTCTGATTATATGATATATAATGGGACTTGTCATTCAATCGTTTAATTCATTGCTATTTTCGTTTCAATTACCTCAGTTGCTTACACACAAACCTTCTCGGCAGATTGCCTGTTATTTCGGCTTTGCCTATGTGATGGATATTTTGTATCACTTTAATTCCTGAATTTAAATAATCTTACTTTTAATGTCACTATACAGGTAAGTGAAAATCATTTAACAGGAACTTGCCATAAGCAACAGCTCCCAGTGAAATGAGTTTCAAAATAGTCGACGTTATATTTATCTGCGCGCCATAAGAGAAATAGGGTATTGCCCTCGCGTCTGTCTGTCTGTCTATTTGTCCATCCGTCTTGCCGTCGGTCGGTCGGTCAGTCGGTCAGTCTTTTCATCCATCTGCCCATCCATCTCTCTTTCTGTAATGCTCTCTGTCCACCCGTCAATCTATCCATTCACCCATCCGCCCACCTGTCAGTCATTCTATTGGTCAAATCCGTGTCCCTCTGGCGCTTAAAACACCACTCACAAGGTGACTGTGCTACACAATATTGACGGTAATCTGGCACTAATTATTAGCTACCATTATCACTTGTCGCCATGATATGCAGCTTCCATAAACTCCCCCATTATCAAATCTTAGCAGCTTCTACGGCCAGGTATTCACTTCTCTAATGCAATTTTGAACTGATCTATAATCCTTGTATGTTATGCTAACTGAAATGCTATATAACTAGGACTAAATAAATATATAACTATATAAAGCCTACTATCTAAATTGACATTATGTATGCGTTTGTGTTAAATATGCTGGGTTTTAACAATTTTCACAGCAAATTTAACAGTCCTGGCGTCAACAGTAGAAAATGCAGCTTACGTTTTGGATAAATGTACTATAATGTCATGATAGTTCTATTAATGTTTGCTTATAGCTTTGGCCACTGATTTTCTGGTGTTCAAAGTATTCAGATAATATTTGCCAGCAGAATCAGGGAATGCTTTCCGAATGCTAATCAATTGCAAAAGATGTATCGATTTCTAGCTATGTCACGCCTATGTCTAAAAAGAAGTGATTATTTGGAATTATCAAATCATAAACATTCTGATCAATATTCTTTAAACTAATTTAACTGAGAACAGTTGCTACAATAAGCAGCAACAGACCACAGTCAAATTAGCTTCAAAATAATCAACAGCTTACCTGCATAGCTAAATTGAAATTCAGATTCTGAGCATTCAGGTTTCAAAGATTTTAATCGATTCCAGAAATGGCTGTTGCATGGCTAGGAATGAACTCTTTTGTGTTCTTGCATATCTTGTGTACGCGTTTGCATTGTCATTGATACATGATGCATCGTACAATGGATCCTTCCCATTTTTGCTAAGGCCCGCCCACCTTTAGCTAAGATCCACCCACACCTAGTTCGTATTGACTCGATCGATCACTGGCTATCAATTTCCAGAAAACTATACAGATAAGTTCTTGCATATTTTGAAACTAATTTGACTGCGTGCTATTGCTGCCAATGGCATCAACAGCGCCCAGTCATATTAGTTTCAAAATATTCAACAGAAATATTTATTATATAGTAAAGACATACAGTTCGTACGACAACGCATAGTCCGTCTTCAATTATGCGTTCGTGACGTACTTATCTACGTCATTCATGACGTCATAATCACGTCATTGATTATGCTGTCAATCTACATGTCATGTAGTTCAATTTTTACGTCATGTGATGGATGGATAAAGTAGAAAGGTCTATTCTATTCGCCTGAAGTTGGTACGCAATGGAATATGGGCACATCTATGAATGGAGGGATCATATCTGTAACTCAAATAGTTACATCGAAATCTAAATGTGCCAGTTCTTGTCTGCAGACCTCACAAGCAAATGACGTAGGTCAACCGGGAACAGGACAAAGGTACACCAGTAACCGCGGGAATCGTATGTATTTAGCGAATTTACAAGTTCATCAACATTCTGCTGAACATTTTAAAACTATTTTGACTGGAACATCTTCAGTCAAACCAGTTTAAAAATATTCAACAGCTGATGTGTATATAGTTATCTTGAAGCTGGGGGTTGTGGGAATTCTGTGTTCAAAGCGTTAAACTTGATTCAAATGGACGTACAGTGTGGCTGGAGGTTGGCTCGGGATGCTGTGTATAAAGTTCAAGCATTATGATTTTGAGGCGTAACAGATTTGCACGAAGCTTATTTTTTAAGTGTGTTCCAGAATATCATCTGAAAAAACATATCAGAGAAAAAGGAAAAACCTTGTGATACCTCCAAACTTCTAGACGGTTGCATTCTTTGACAATTGACCGTTCCATTTTTAGCCATGCCCCGCCCATCTCTAGCTAAGCTCCACCCACAGCGCGCCCGTGTTAGGATAGATCGATCTCTGAACTTCCTGACTATGAATTTTCAGAAAACTATACAGGTAAGCTGTTGAATATTGTGAAACTAATTTGACTGGGTGCTGTTGCTGCAGCATGTTTATTAATTAGTAGAAAGATACAATTCCTACAACGTGTCGGACGATTCAGAATTAAAGACGGGCCTAATAGAATCGTTTATGACGTCATACTACATGCCGCTTAGTGGAGCATGACGTCATATGATGTTAGCTCATCGATGAATACTCTGGAAAGGTGAATTCTTAAATCGTTCAAAATCTGATGCCACCTCCCTATACGTCATTCCAGTGACGGCTAACAGAGCCTTTGCATAGGAATCAAAGTAAACAAGGCAGATATCGAAAGCGGTGTCGGCGAAATTACCTTTAGTACACGTTATTTTTGTAATTGGTTCTAATACAGTTTTTCCTACTGAATACTGAATACGCTCATACGTGTTTCTTTTTTTAAATTTTATTAATTAGATCGATTTCTTCTAAATTTGTTATCAAAGAGGTAATTGAAAATCCCCCAAAATTTGGCTAATTTTCATTGAAATTATTGTGAAAGGGAGATAAATGTCGTCTTACATGAACCGTCTGAGCAAATAAATTAGCATGATTTACGTCCCATACAGGTGATACATTTTGAGTTGGGAATCGATCAGCGCGTTGGCGGCAGTCTGTCAGATATGGAACAAAAGTTGTTTTTGTTATTAACTGAGAACGCTTCAAGCGAATCGGTGTGTATTTTCTGAAATATTGACACATCTGTTATCTATTTATGCAAAGTTATACCAGTCGTGTCACTCATACTTTAAGCTCAGTACAAAGGTCTATATGCAATGACTTAGGGAATCACTTTGATAGAATATTCTACTCGATGTGCCAATAGGACGTTCCACTGTATCCATCCATCAAATGACGTCATAATCAACTACGTGACGTATAGAGTGACATCACAATCAATGCCGTCATTATGACGCCATGAATCGCGTAGATAAGTACATCAGGAACACATAGTTGAAGACGGATTATGCGTTGTTGTACGAATTTTGTCTTTATATTATTTAATAAATATCCTGTTGAATATTTTGAAACTAATTTGACTCGGCGCTGTTGCTGCCGTAGGCAGCAACAGCACTCAGTCAAATTAGCTACAAAATATTCAACACCATAACTGTATAGTTTTCAGGAAATTGATAGTCTGGGCAATCCCAACACGGAAAGGTCCATTACAGGGGGCGGGAGTCATATGATGGTGAGTGATGAGTGTGGTGCAATATTTCCTCCGTCAAATCATAATGGTTTCCGGTTTACAATATACATTGTTATGTGTTAATAGCTTGAAAATCTTTATGTTTTTTGCATGTCTGTTTTCTGGCGCACACGTCCGAGCTGTTTTCAAATTAATTTCAAATAATCCAACAGTTTCTCCTGTACCACTGCTTTGATTCGTGACAGCATTGAACAAAATATTAGTATTTTAAACGAAATTTCTAAATGTCATGTTTACTACAGTCGTTAATGGTGTTCGTTAATGGCGTTCGCTTATAGTTGCTTTGTAACTACTTTAAAAGCCATATGTTAATTTGAGGTATTGGGCATTTACAAACAGTAACTATTTAACCAATATCTTACTACAATTTCATAAATTATTCTATTCTGCGAGTTTAGGCGCAATCAGAAGGATGTTTGTCCAATTCAGAGCCTACACATAGATGTACGCGGTTTGATTCGTTGGGGCTGCTGTTTGTTCCGGCAAAGGCCCTTTCCGGTTTTAGCCATGCCCCGCCCATCTCTAGCTAAACTCCACCCACACCTCGCTTGTGTTGGGATCGATCGATTTCTGAACTATCAAGTTCCAAAAAACTACACAGATAGGCTGTTGAATATTTTGAAACTAATTTGATTGGGCGCTGTTGCTGCCTAAGGCAGCAACAGCACCCAGTCAAATTAGTTTCAAAACATTCAACGGCATGTTTATTAAATAGCAAAGAATTACAAAAACATACAATTCATACACCGTCTCTGACTATTTGAGATTTGATGATGGTCTATAGGCATATGGAACCCTTTGTGACGTAATGATTGTTACGTAATCATACACGCTCTGAGGTGATTATGACGTCATACAAGGTCAGATGATGGATGGATAATCTGGAAAGATGAATTCACATCATATCATATCATGTGCGCGCAGCAATATATACAGCTATTATATGTATATGTATTGGATGTATATAGCTGGTGTGGGTTGTTGGACTAGATAGAAGTATTTGTGGATTGATTGGGCATTGTTGCTGTCTTTTTGGCAGCTACGGCTTTAAAGAAGGTTAATTGAAAATATTTGGCTTGGTTTTTTTTGACAACATAAAGACATGACACGAAAAGATGGATCGGCATAGACAGAAACGATCGATTATGTACCACACGTAACGTAGTAGATGAACACCACTTTCTTTTCGACTACAACCAATTTAATAGCCAAAGACGCAAATATATACCTGGATATTCTGCCAGGCAATACAATAAAGAGAAAACCCACGGGCTAATGCCAATATGCAACAAGCCACTCCTCATCAAACTCAGTAAATTCTTTATATTCCCAACGAAAAAACCCACAAGACGCCTATCATAGCTATTGCTAACGGTACAAACACGAACATGCCATCTACATCCGATATTACAACTACCTCTACTACTACTACTACTACTACTACTACTACTACTACTACTACTACTACTACTACTACTACTACTAGAAATCTGTGCTATTTGACACACCAGTACATGAGCACTGATGTTTTTATACTTTAGTAAACTGAGGTGATCCACCTTTCCAGTTTTAGATTTGTCCCGCCCATCACTAGCTAAGCTCCACCCACACTTCAGCGTGTTGTAATTGATCGATCCCAGAATGCCCTGACTATCAATTTCCTGAAAACTGTACAGTTAAGTTGTTGCATATTTTGTAACTAATTTGACTGGGTGTTGTTGCTGCCAGTTTCAAAACATTCAACATGATATTTATTAAACAGTAAAGACATACAATTCGTGCAACAACGCATAGTCCGTCTATGCGTTCGTGACGTACGTATCTACGTCATTCATAACGTCATAATGACGTCATTTATTGTGATGTAATTTTATATATCACGTAGTTGATTATGACGTCATGATGGATGGATAAAGTGGAAAGGTCCATTTAGTCAGGCATGTTAGGGATTTTTTGGTTCAGATTCTTCAAAAAGCACCAAAATTGGCCCAAATGTCGTCCATAGCATAGTATTTCGAGTTCTGATGGGTGCCGAGATGGGCGTCTCCCACGGCCGCCATATTAGTGAAATTCAATATGGCCGCCACCCGAGTTAGAAGTCAATTGTAGTTAAAAAAATAAAAAAGGGCTAGAATCATAAATAGTACCACTTCTTAGGGTATTTTGTTGGGTGGAGAATGCGATTCCGATCTTATTTCGACGGTTAGAGGTCAAGATCGCCCATCAAGCTCACCATGATGGTCCTTTTGGTGTCAAATTCGTCATTTTAGTGCTTTTTGGTCTATATATATATATACAAACAGTATGGCATTTTATCGGTTTCTGGGGATGAGTAACCAGAATCTGGCCTTATTTTGCCGATTCGATACAATATTGCATGCCAGAGTCACGGTAGTGTTCACCGGAATCAGAGGTCAAGCAGAGGTCAATTATAGTTTTAAAAACTAAAATGTCTAGAATCGCAAATAATATACCACTTTTAGGGGTTTATGGCTTCGGAGAATCCGATTTTGATCTTATTGTGACGATTTGAGATCATATTCACTCCATTTTGCTGAAAGGTCAAATATCGGTGCAAGAGAATGGCACATATCACTAAAGCATTCCCGAGTGTGGTCCACATTGATTGTCATGTAGTGCGGCCATCTTTGTGACATCCCCACTCAGTGAAGGGAGGGATTTTGTGCTGGACCGTGATGGCCTGACTCCAGTAAAAGCTTGCCTGTAGTAGCTCTCGCTTCACATGCTGGAACGGTGTGGCTTGGGTAGGTGTGAAGATTTGCTCCAGTGGTGAAGAGTGATGCCTGACCTCGTTAGCATCGGCTGCATCACACCCCTTGCTATACATGAGTACGATGAGTACGATTAAGCGTTCGATCCGCTGCATATGCACAGAGTTAAGACAGGATCATGAGTTAGAGCCACTAGTGTGTCGGTAAGGTCCGGTATGCTGAGATCAGAGTGGATGGTATGGATTAGTTCCACTACCGAAGCCCACCCAGAGCTCGGAGGGTCTCGGAAAAAAATGGATTGTCGAAACAACGACATCCAAAATGCGAACATAGGCTGCTGTATAACTCTGCTCTGTGGCATGTGCCAGACACAGGAGGATCCTGGTGTCCATCTCAGAATGGTGGCATGGCTGAGTTTGCCGGGATATCACAATGCCTGTTGGAGACCACGGTTTCGAGGTGGGTACTCAGGAGTAGCTTTTCAACCAAGTCAGTCATGGAGATCTGTGTGCTGACGAATGTAAGCAGCTCCTTTTTGTTGTCCTCATTTTTAGGAAGCTGCCTTTCCATTCACGCTTTAGGATTGCAGTGCTGCGATCGCCGATTTGTCCATGGCTATTCCCACATTGCTGCATGAGAGCTTTCAGGTTATTTTCCTCGGGGTAATTATCCCTTATGGCGTCGATGCATTGTGTACTATTCTTCATTCGGGCCACCAGAAATGGCACGATGTGCAGCAACATAATTTGCTTTTCTGGGATCACATCTGCCATATCCAACACCACGACCATGGCGTATTTGGCAGCAGCTGTGTGAGTGCATTGCAGCATTGAACAATGTCAAACTTCGTCTGTGATCGCAGTGACGCTTGACCAGCCAGGCAAAGTGTATCTCTTAGATTGTCTTAAGCAAAAGAGGTCTGTCATGTCGGCAGCGGGATGCGACTGGAGTGAGAAGAAACTGTGCGTGACTAAGGTCATGTTCTGTCTCTGTATGCGACTTTCATTCCTGCCTTTTTATTGGAGTCCGGTCAGTTGGCAAAGGTTAGCATGTTGTTCCACGAGATGGTATCAGATAATGGTACTGAAACCGTTTTCTACCTTTCCATGATGTATGCTGCATGAAAGGCTTCACTGATTTGAGATCAGAGAGGTAGCGACGGTCTGCTCCATGACCATTTGTGTATCGAGTGCTACAAGCTCCTGACTTGTAGCATGGAAATGACTGCCCAGCTGCGATACCACCTAACTGAACGATAGTATATACTTCGAAAATTAACTTGTAGGTTGTGTCCTGCCGCATGATGAGTAGTGGATGATGTTGGTTGGTCATGAATGGCTTCGAAGTCCTCAACCATCGCAGTCAGGTCCGGTAAGCCTGCACCGTGTAAGGACCCGGGGTTCTCATAGAGTCCAGCAGCTCCTCCATGCACCTGGAGGCCGTTGTTGGACTGTTCATGGGCTTGGCCCTTGGCCATGAGGCTGAACATTCTAACTGATTTCGTCACAAACAAGTTGCCCTTCATGAATTTAGCAGGTACTTCAGGGTGTTTCTCAGCTAGCTCTAACATGTCACTTACATGTTCTGGCATCCAGCGTGCGTAGTTCATGTGATCCAGGGCGTGAAACCAGCCGCATAGTTTGTTATATGCTAGCTCATATAGTGTGAAGTCTCCCTCCCACAGGGACTGTGCAAGCAAGCCATTAGCCCAGATACCAGGCATATAAATGGGTGGTCTCACTTCGCTGTTGGCGAGTCTGGGTTAACGACATCCGTCAGGTAGCTTGGGAGTCGACGTGACAAGTTTGATGGGATTCTGCTTCACTTCAGGCGTATCATGTGAGAGAGGGTTGTTCAAGTTTAGAACATATCTGTGGAACTCATCCAGTGAGAAGTTTCCCTGAGACATCGATATTATCCACATCGTGGATGGTGAATACCTTGAGATGGCTGATGGTTGGTACCAAAACCGCATTTTGTGAATGGTGAGCACACACCGTGTGCACAACACGTTACTTCACTTCCATTACACATATGATACCAAGATACCCTGTTTTTTGTCAATCACAATCTGTGTTTTTTTAGTTCATGCCCATTCCACTTGGAAAGGATGTCTCTCCCTCCATGTTATGCAGTGCTGCAGCCATCTTGCCTAAATGGTGCATACCATTACTATTATTGTAGTTGAGCAGTTGTAAGATGTTGCATGCGCACTTTTGCCTCGCATCCAGACTGATGTTAACACAGATCTCCGCGTGTCAATGAAAAGCTTATGGGCCCAGAGCACTACATTGAAGAAACTCTATATCTCCTCATTGACGGGATCCGTTACGCAATTAGGTGCGAAGGAGCACTCAAAAGGCACCTGGGCCTGTAGACAAAACGTGTGCACCATCACGGCCTAGCCCACATGAATATAAGCATGTCCTCTTAACCAATTTGAGGCCTATATGTCTTGGCCAGCTTATCAGCTACCTTCAACTTGTGAGATATATGTAAATATCATGCCTGCCTTTATTTCCTTTGGAAAAACCAGCCCATTCAGATACATGTAGGAGTCCGAGGTGATCTTTGAATCGAGTTGAGTAGGGCCCAGATGTTCTATGCGTGAATTTACGTGTTTCTCTGGAGAAGATCTAAAACTTGTGTGACATATAGCTAATAATGGGAAAGGATTTTGGGGGTCTGGGATGAGCCTTCAAAAACGCCGGGTTTGACCACAAAATGGCATTTACGGTGAACTTGAGGGGTGAGCTTGATCTCAAATCGTTGGAATAAGATCAGAATCGAATTCTCCAACCCTGAAACCCACTAAAAGTGGTATTATTCATGATTTAACTCTTTTGGTTTTTAACTACTATTGATCTCTAATCCCGGTGGCGCCCATATTAAATTTCCATATTCTGGCGTCCGCATCGGGCGACCGTCTTTGCGCTCATCAGAAATCGAAATAGTATGGTATGGGCGACATCTGGGCCAAATTTAGTGCTCTTGGAAGAATCTGAACCAAGCAACCCATATAATGCCCTAATATCCCTAACTAATTACAAACTTCTAATGACGCACTAATATGACACACTTAATAAGTACACAACTGGCCTGAACAGATATGTAAAACAAATTAATAATCAAAATCAAGCAGGTCTGTAAGCATGTCAAATACAAACTCAGTCGCTGAGGTTCCCGGATAGGTTCAGAGCTAGGGCCAAGCTGGCTCCTCTGCTCAGGGTACCAAACACTGTATGGTTGTTAACAATAATGGTAAAATGGCATATACGGATATCAATAAATATGAAGAATGCTCACAAAAGTATTGAATGGGCTTGAATCGTTAGCAAAAAGTAAACTGCCAACCCCACCCAACCCACACCCTAAATAACATGCATATTTTGCTTAAGGAGATACACAGGAACTTTAGTAATAACATTAACATAACTAACTTATTATCATCATTTTCTAATTACTCAAGATAGAGAGGTGACTGTAATGAAACGTTGTCATAAATATGGGCTTCTAACCCTTTGAACTCTGAAGTCCCAGAATCCAAATTTTAAGATAATCCAACAGGTAAGCTGTTGAGTTTTTTAAAACTACTTTGACATGAACATGTTGCTACCATAGGCAGCAACAGCTCCCAGCCAAATTAGTTTCAAAATATTCAACAGAATAAGCATTGAATTGTAACTGATATTTGGTGTTTGGTCTTTCTGTTTCAAAAGGTTAACATCACAAAGTGTCCCATTGCCACTGGAATTCAGCCTCAAACAATACACGCTTGGGGAGAACTCTCCTCTTCAGTGCTGACGGTCCTGGAACTACAGTGTCCGGAAGAGGCTCATTTACTAGTGTATAAAAAGCTTTAGCTTGGATGATGATTATCTTACATGCCCTTTTCTTGATTATTTAGCCAGTCTCTCTCTCTCTCTCTCTCTCTCTCTCTCTCTCTCTCTCCTCTCTCCATCCCCCAACCCACCTGTCTCTCCCCCCCCTCACTCCCTCCTTCCATCCACCCATCTCCCTCCCTCCCGCCTTCCCTCCCTCCCCCCTCCCCCCTTCCCTCCCTCCCTCTCTCCCCCTCTCTCTCTCTCTCTCTCTCTCTCGCTCTCTCTCTCCCTCTCTCTCCCTCTATCTCCCCCTCACTCCCTCCCCCTCCCTCCATCCCTCCTTCCCTCCCTCCTTCCCTCCCTCTCTCCCTCGCTCTCTCTCCCTCGCTCGCTCGCTCTCCCTCTCTCTCTCCTTCTCTCTCTCTCTCCCTCTATCTCTCCCTCCCTCCCTCCCTCCCTCACTCCCTCCATCCCTCCCTCTCTCCCCCAACCCCACCGTCTCTCTCTCTCTCACCCTCACTTCCTCACGCCCTCCCGTCCTCCCTCTCCCCCCTCCCTTCCTCCCTCCCTCCCTCTCTCTCTCTCTCTCCCTCTCTCTTTCGCTCTCTCTCTCTCCCTCTCTCTCCCTCTATCTCCCCCTCACTCCCTCCCCCTCCCTCCCTCCCGCCTTCCCTCTGAGAGGTGAAACCAGAGATATAAAAACTGAAAATCATTCGTTTTCAACACGGTTGGTATCATCTGAAAGAGTGTACTCTCTAGTTTCGGAAGATGTATTCAGTTTAATGCTATCTTTAAGACCCATGAAGTTACATTAATTTCTTTAATGGTAGCGTTTTTAAATTTCCTTTTTGGATCATTAATGTCTGAAAATAAAATCTTTATGTTCTTTGTGGAATTTTTTTGAACTAATTGTTTCATTGGTTTAGGCGAACCTTTGTCCTGATGTAATGGCTTATAAAACACTTTTACAGTTTGATTTCAAATATTTATAGGAGATTCTTACAAGAGTTCATTAACGTGTACGTCCGTCACAAAAAATACATATTTGTTTCAAAATTGAAATAAATTCTGAAAATATTTTAACCGAAATTTATATTATAAATAAGCTCCCTGTAAGCTCCCTGATCCTGGAAAATATTTGCAACATGCTATTAAAATTAGAACCACCGATTTTCAGTTACTATCCATTGCAGTCCCATGTTAGTGATGCTACACTCTACATGTTCAAGATATTAGTTTAACTACACTACCATTTTAATTTCCAATTACAGCGGAGTGTCACCCAGCTCCAACACGATTATTAGCAAAGATGCACTGAACTGTTTCCGACATAACTCTTGATGAGTTTATATAGGTTTACATAGTAAAGGTATTTTCGGTTGTCAGCGAAGAAATTACATATTCCATACATTATAATGTGGCAAAATGACGATTTTGTGTAAATAATAGTGTTTAACTATTTGTTTCTTCTAAATTTATAAATCTGTCAGCAAATGTATCAAGAGGGAATTACAATGGAGACGCCTAATGCCAAGAGACAGCTACAAGTACAATGCAAACAATTAACATCAGGGTAGATATATTATCAGCTATAAGACTAAATCTATAATTCAAAGTAAAATTGTTGTTTCTGGCCAATCTATTAAGGATGAAATGGGGAATACATTCCTGAAACCATAATAAAGTTCTCTGTTGATGCTTAAGATCCAAAATGCAGAGCATCTGATTTTAACAATTACATGCAGAGGGTGGCGCGGTGGGCGGGGCACTCAGAGTTGTGATATAAATACATCCAAAGTAATTAGCATTTTCTGTTAAATCCGATCTCTTAGCATGGTACATACATAAGTATGGAAATTTTGGAATTATAAGAAACCCATTTCCAGCCATTCCATGCTTTGAAAAGTATCGCAATTCAACACATCGTGCAAAGGGTATGAAAAAGGTATTGACAATTGAAATATTGTCAAAATAATATAGATAATATTAAAATTATTGATCATTTCCGCGAATACTTTCAACAGTTTTCTGCCAAATTTGTCTCTTTGGAATTGGAAACTGATTAGAGACACCATACATTGTCCTTGTAATGCCATGAGCACGGAACAAAATCAAAATTTTCCAAATATTATTCAAATGCAACATATTTTGGTTAAAATCACAACCACAGAAATTTCTTGGTAAAGTCCTATGTAGCGAACCCTGAGAGTACTATATATTAGTAGTATAGGGGGTATCTGTTCGTTATTGTTCTTCCCAGCAGGGGTTCTTCGAGAACAAAGGGATTTTTTGGAGAACAATGACGAACAGCCGCCCTCGCTTAAAGAACAATGGCGAACAGCCGCCTAGGGTAAAAGAACAATGACGAACAGCGGCACCCGTTTGAGAGTTTTGATAACAATGGCGAACAGCCACACACATTCTTTTGGATTTGCAACACTCTGGAATGTTCTATTATTTTGAATATGTTAACCCTTAAAAGTTTAAAAGTAGTGTATTTTACGTTTAAATGTAGAGGCGGCGCGCCCCCCTCCGTGGTTATCTACCGTTGTAAAAATAATAGAGTTTGATGAGTGATAATAGTAGAGAGTAATGTAAAATAATAGAGTTTAAGAGGTGGTCTGATAACGGAGGTCATAGGAGGATGAGGAGGAGGAGGAGTTTGAGGACGAATGCAATGCCGGCCGGCTTTCGCCTGGCACTGTTCTCTGCACGTATTTAAGCAGAGCGCTCCTGTCTAGTTCGCTGTCGCTGTTTGTGCTTTTATAAAGAAACGTATAGTGATTTTAAGAGAAAAATTCTTAAAAAACATTTTATATTAACGAGGAGTAAATTGCGTTAAAGACATAACAAAACGGTAGATAATTTAAGCGCCGATATTAAAGAATGTGAAGATGCTGTTAATGTGATTCTGCAGCAGATGCATGACGATGATGCTGCAAGATTAAACATGGATCTATTCAATTCGCCTGATGAAGATGTGGATCGCCTTTTAAATCTGGTTTCTATGTTGTATGAACCCAACTTTTCAATTCCGCACGTATCTGATGAACATAACGACGCTGCATTACGCGAAGTCATTCCTGATCTGTCTGATGCCGATGCTGATTTTTTCAATTATTTGAACGATTTATACGATTATGATGTAATCATACCTGAGCAACCTGCTTCTATCGATGATCAAACCATACATACTATAACTGAACAATCTATTCCTGATCTGAGTACCATACCATCATCATTTGTTAATTATCCTCATAACGAATGTGACGTAATTGATTCTAATTATTCGACCGATGTAAGTGATGGACACGATCTAAATTTAATTGACGTAGTGCCTTTCGCTAATGACCTATCTCAGGATTTAGTATGCCTTCTTAATGATTACGATGTAAATTTATTCAATGATGCATCCCTTCTTGACTTTCCTGCGCCTTCATCTAACGACCTATCTCAGGATTTAGCATGCCTTCCTAATGATTCCGACCTACATTTATTTGATAACGCGCCAGCTCCTGTCTGTATTGAGCCTACTGCTAATGGCATATCACAGGATTTAGTATGCCTTCCTAATGATTACGAGCTAAATCTATTTGATAATGCACCAGTTCCTGTATGTATTGACCCTTCTACTAATGACATATCACCGGATTTAGCATGCCTTCTTAACGATTACGACCTAAATTTATTTGATGCTGTGCCAGTTCCAGACTGTATTGTGCCTTCTGCTAATGACATATCGCTGGATTTATCATGTCTTCCTAATACCGACATAAATTTACGTGATGATGTGTCAGTCTATATCGTGCCTACGGCTAATGACTTATCACTGGATATAGCATACCTTCCTAACGATTCTGCCTATCGCATCGATGATCCTACTCATCAACCTCTTATTGACACGTGTGCAAATCATTCGACAAATGAAATTAGTCTCATCGCTGATGAAATCAGTCGATGTATATCAGAAAATATAGTGCTTACAGATGATCTACTTAATCGTTATTTGCAACACTATGAGCATGCTCAAATCGGAGGGGCGGTAGTTGATTATACCGACTATATATCTGTTGAGACTGTTCGCAAATACCACAATAAAAAGTTTCATCTCGAAGGTACTGAATATAATGTATCTTTTAAAAGTTATCCTAAAGCTGTAACACCACTTTCTCATTCTGAGTTCGTGTCAGGCATCTTTCAATCTTTGCTCGATGCGTATAGCGAATATAGTAATGTTCAGTCGAATGATCACATGAGAATCGAGTTGATTCACCCATCTTTGGAAATGCCGATAGCGATGGATTTTAGGCTATGGAATGAAATTACGCCTGAAATAATTTTAGAATCAGTGGAAAAAGTCATTCAGTCAAATACTGATTGTAGGTTATCAGAGGGATTTGAATTTCACGTTTTTCGTGTAGAGGACTACAACTCGGGTGGGCGAAATGATACTCTCATAGGTGCGATCGATTCTAGACATTTAAATTTATTAAATTTACATTCATCCGATTTAGCTGCGTCCATGCCTATAAAAAATGTATTATACCCGTGTGCGTCGAATATCCATTCTGTTTCACGGCAGGAATATTTTTAGGAATAAAATTTATTGAAAAAATGAACAAATTAATCTCTCCAAAAGAATGGTGTAATTTGATACGTAATAAAACATATTTGACGCATATGGTGCGTGAATATCATACAGCTTGTAGTATTCCTGTACGCGAAATTAATAGTACTGATTGGAACAAATTTCAGTAACATTTTCGCAATCAACTCTCTATTCAGGTCTACTCAGAGTCAACGCATGAACGCCTATTCGGTTGCGCTTCCCCGAGTTTACCGTGCATAAATCTTATGCATTCAGAATGTGATAATCATATATCCTTAATCACGTCTATGGCTGCATTTCTTATGGTACGTAATTACTGTATGCGGTGTAATGCATCATACTCTAATGATCACTCATGCGCTGCGTGCTGTCGTAGTTGTCAGACACTTTATTCTGATAAAGGATCTTGCAGTTCTACAGACGCTATGCATAAGATAATGTGTACTGATTGTCATCATAAGTTTTATAACCGTCAATGTATGTCGAACCACCTCTCTAATGGGACCTGCGAAATGGTTAAGGCATGCCCCAACTGTTTCAGTCGCATAAGTAAAGATGATGATGAACACGTATGCGGTATGACAAAATGTCACGCGTGTAAAGAAAAGTATGTTATTACTGAAAATCATACGTGTTATCATAAAGTAATTGAAGAACCTATTATGTCATTATCCCATGCACACTCTATGCATACGAATGCCGACATTTGTAGTTATGAATGTTTTCAGAAATACATCATTTACGATACAGAAACATATTTATCACCTATCGACAGTAGCAATACTAATATTCTAGCCGAGCATAAAGTCAATCTCGTGGTTGCCAACATATGTTGTGATGCATGCCTCGAGCAACTGCTCGAAGACGATTGCTCTACATGTCATCGAGGTACGAATTATGGATATGTTCGCTTTCACGGGTTAGACGCAGTGGATTAGTTCATTAGATGGCTGACACGTGTTAAGGCTGCGCATGTTGGTAAACAAATCGCTAGAAAATATGTTTTCTCTGACTACTTGGTGATCGCTCACAACGCTCGTGCCTATGATTCCCTTTTACTCCTTCAATGCATTTGCAAAACCACTAATCCGCATCTTAAACCTTCAAATATTATCATGCGTGGTCATTCAGTTCTCTCATTTGACATAGGTACTATTCGGTTTATCGATTCCATCAACTTTTTTCCCCTTTCATTACGTAAGGTGGGCGATGCTTTTAATCTTTCTGTTCGAAAGTGGACATTTCCCCATCAGCTCAATATGCCTCAATATTGGAGTAAGGTAATACCATTTCCCGAGAGGGAGATATTCTGTCCACAAAATATGAATGCGAATGAATTAATCGAATTTGATCGATGGTACAACGAGCAGATATCTAGACATGAGCGCTACGATGTCAATAAAAATCTCATCGAATATTGTAATGATGACGTAACCGTCTTACGTTTAGCCATGCCTAGATTTAAGACTTTATTTTCTGAATCGACGGATGGACAAAACCCATTTGTGACAGGGATAACACTAGCGGGAGCGTGTAATGAGGCCTATCACGCTTTATGGCTTCGACCAGAGAGCGTACAGACTTTACCCAATTTCTCACTAAGAGCAAAACGGGCTTCTAGTGTTTTGGGTGTAGAATGGATGGAATGGGTCAGTCAATGCGACGGTCGCCAAATCGTGCATGCCCTAAATGGCGGTGAACAGAAAATATGCGGACATTATGTGGATGGAATTGATGTATCTGAAAATATTCTTTATGAGTTCTTAGGTTGTAAATTCCATGGACATGAGTCTGCTTGTTGCGGTGATAAGCGTGATATGACATATACACCATATGGCGATCAGACATATGAAGAAGCATATTCCGCGCTTCAATGTCACATTTCTTTATTTGAATCGCATGGGTATACGGTGAGAATTATGTGAGAATGCGACTTTAAGATCCAAGTCGCTGATTCCTCCGAGCTAAATGATTTTATCACCGAATTGGAGTTAGCACACCCAATATCACCACGTGGTGCGCTATTCGGCGGTCGTACATCCGCGATTCATTTATTTATGGAAGCAGATGAGCATACGACACTCGAATATTTAGACTGCGTTTCCATGTATCCTTCAGTGATGAAACAATGTTGTTTTCCAGAAGGCTCGTATACGGTTCTAAGAGGCGATGACTCGAGTGATAAGATGGTGCATGACTTCTTCGGTCTTATTAAATGCAAAGTCCTTCCACCTCGTGATTTATACTTTCCCGTGTTACCTGCTCGAATAAATTCACGACTCATGTTTGTACTATGCAACGAATGCGCAAAAAATGAACAATCTTCTGTATGCGAACCTACGGAAGAACAGCGCAGTTTATGCGGAACATGGGCCACTCCGGAGTTACAGTTAGCTATACGCAACGGTTATGTCATTAAAAAAATGTATGAGGTATGGCATTATCATGCGTCATCGCAATATGAGCCGCATGGCGACGATGGGTTATTTTCAGAATACATTAACCATTTTCTGAAAATTAAACAGGAAAGTAGCCGTTATCCTGATTGTGGCGGTAGTGAGAGTGAATAGGAGAATTACGTGGCTGACTATTATAAACATGAAGGAATACAGCTCGACCCTGCCAAAATATCGTATAACTCGGGTTTGCGCTTTGTCGCTAAATCCTGTTTGAATATTTTGTGGGGACGATTTTCTCTTCGTGATCATAAAAAGAATAGCATGATATCAACACGTAAAGGTTTACTCTCCCTTCTGAATGATAAAAGTAAAACTGTAGGCTCCATTACATTCCTGAACGATAGTCTTCTAATGGCCTCCTATGTGGTCAATGATGAGTATGTTCAGTCACCATTAAATACCAACTGTATTCTTGCATCTTTCATGACAGCCTATGGCCGAATAAAACTGTACGAAGTCTTGTGATTACCCGGATGCCGCATAGCCTATCATGATACAGATTCGGTTGTATTTAGTACCCGTGAAGGTGAGCCGTCCATTCAAGATCGAAGTGGGTATCTAGGTTCTTGGACGAGTGAAATCCCCTCCGATTACGTATTAACAAGTTTTTGCGCACTCGGTCCAAAAAACTACAGTTATGAAACGAAGCGTTGAGGTGATCCATCGATCATTAAACAGGTGACGAAGGTTAAAGGTTTAACGCTCGGTACCCAACAATCAAAACAAGTTAATTTTGATACAATGAAAAAATCCATTGATCAAATTATAAACGATGGTGGAATTACGGATAGTAATAGCGGACTATTAAGCTATCCATCAAAGATCACGCGCACCGATCATTTTAGAATTCTTTCAGTAAATAGCAGTAAGATTTTCAGACCCGTCTTTAAAAAACGTATTGCGAAACTGGGAGATTTATCATCAGTACCATACGGTTACACTAGCGTAATATAAATAGCAACAGCGCACTTTTTTCAGTCAGTACGTAAACAATGTTGGTGTCATCCATGTCCGCCGAAGCCGCACTAGCTGCTCACGCTATGATGACAAATATTGCTAGTCTGTGTAACGCTGATAAGGATAAGATGCGTACGTTGATTATGAGGAGCATGCGGTTCGCTTTAAGAGATGACAAAATTAATGCCTGAAGAATTATACTCATGTCTGAAATTAGCAAGGGTTTATTAACGGAATATGGGATAGACATAGTGCGTTGGGTTCGCGTATTATTGCTGCAAAGCTACATTAATCGATGTCTTTCTCATTCATAACTTATGCCTAGTTATCGCACGCATTACAAGCCTTATATTACCACATAAATATTATGACTGAAAGTTGTTGTCATACGCCATGAACTTACAGTCAGATAGTTTTCAAAATATTTTGTGTATCCATCGATAATACGTTGCGACTTTAGTGTATCGAGTCTCTCAGCCATGTAATGGTTAAAAGTTGGTCATGCGGATTATTGCTCATAAGGTGTGCGACGGTAGAAGACGGTGTCTTGTACAGCGTGAATATGTACGTTATTGATCGAACAAATGCGCTCCATAAATTCAAATTAAGCATGTCTATGTACGTCATTGAAATGCACGTGCTCCTCTGTACGCCATTGTATGCATGGTATTTACGCCAGATGTCGTTCAATCCGTGTGAGGCTGTTCGTTATTGTTACTAATGATATATAAATGCATCAGTTTCAAGCTATGATTATTTGTTCTCCACGTTGTCGTCTGATTCTTGCTTTAAATATTTAAATCGCTCAGCGTTTTGGTGTGATCTTGGTAATTCGCATAAAGCGTGAACAATACGTTTTGGCGAAAAGTGGTGTATCGATCTACAGCAGTTTCATCCTGATGGTTATCCCACTAAACGTGGTTTATATCTCAGTGTAGCAGCGTTTAATCAGCTGTTACAGATCATATCCGATCTTGAAGACGCTGTAAAACGTGCGCGCAAAAAAGAAGGTGTACTATTTACATATTCTTTGGACAATTATGTTCGTATTTCTATCTGTGACGAATTTACGTGTATTGACATATGCTATTTTTTCTGCTCTGACGCAGAACCACGTGCCACACGTTGCAGATTATACCTGCAAGACAATGAGTGGGAATTATTGAAACAGAACTCGAGTAATTTGCTGGCCACATTACCTAACTTTTACGCGCCACGCAACGTGAGCGGTGACGAGTTGTTTAGCACGATACCTCAGTGCTTTTCGGTATGAAAAAGCGTGAACATGAATAACATTCCAACCACTAGTGATTCCGCAGAGATGTCTAATCATGATATGCTTACTACGGACGCTATATACCTCGATGAGGTTTTAAGCAATGACGAACTAAATCTCGTCGATGACGATACTGTCAAATTGTGTCACTATTGTAAAACTATGGGCCATCCACACCATTATTGCCCTACGGATCATGTGCAAATGATTAGTAAAAAATTATTCGCATCCATGCTGTGTGAAAAGATACATTCATTGGTTGTGCGAGATTGTTACGGATGTCTAGTAAATCATCCAAGTCAATGTGAACATTCATGTTTAGGGATTGATGTTGACCGTAATCTAATTGACAATTTTGAACTGTATAATGAGGCAGCATTATTAGAAATGGACGAAGACGAATATTGTGCTCGACTAGCCTGCCATTACTATATACGCGAACATTGTACTGAACTGTACCGTATGTGTATGATGGAATGGTATAGGTACATTGCGGATGTAATATATGAAAAACAGATGTTGGAGCCATAACTATAATTAATATTAATTTATTTAGTTTTATTTAAAATTAACCACATGTTTTTAAGCATTAAAACACATGGATAAATTTTAATAAAATCAAATACGTATTTCATTTTTTTAAATAGCATAAATAATTGTTTTATTTTGTCAATTGTAGCTTTGTAAAATATGATGTATTTGGTGTGTTTTTTCGTATCTTTGTAATGATAGATATCTATTATTGATGTCTGTATTAATAAAAAAGTTTTAAAATCGGATTTCGCTTGTGCAGTACTAGAACCTAGCTCTCTATCTCTTTATCTGTCGCTAGCGACTCGCTATTCACTCCCCCGCCTCCTCCGCATGCGTTGGTATGCCCGCTTTTCACTTGACAGAGGCACTTGATGGCACGTGCCATCACTATTCTTTAGAGAAGAATGGTCCAGGTGAATGAATGATAGAGTGAGCTGAATAGCGCATACTTAAATAAAACACCGTTAGACGGTTTTTGTTCAATTTCATGACAAAATATTCACTGAATATTGTGTTTATTTTGTAACTATTTAAAGATGTTATGGATTCGTCGCACAAGTATCTGATGTCATAATCATACACTTAAATGTTCATAGCATTTCTGCTCCATAGCGTGCATATGACGACACAATTCTTAAACGTACATAGCATTTCTACTACGTCACCAGTATCTGACGTCACAATCATAGCATTTCTCCTAATTTTATGATACAATTTTTAAATGGACATAGCATTCCTCCTACGTCTCGAGTATCCGAGGTTGCAATCATAGTATTTCTCCTAATTTTACGTCACAATTCTTAAATGTACACAGTATTTCACCTACGATTATCTGACGTTGCAATCGTAGTATTTCTCCTAATTTACGTGACATTCTTAAATGGACATAGCATTTCTCTTACGTCACGAGTATCCGATGTCACAATTCGTAATGTTCGCTAACCATCAAGCATTGATAAGGTATTCGCAGAAGAGTAACCACATATTACATCGTAGTGACGGTTCACACGCGTCCACGTACGCCTAAGGTATATATATATATATATATATATATATATATATATATATATATATATATATATATATATATATATATATATATATATATATATATATATATATATATATATAATACACGTATAGAACCCATTTAAGAACATTGATTAAAATCAGCTCAAATGCCATTATTATTTTTTGCACCTACATGTAGATATCTACAATAACTACTATATAAGGCAATATGTAGCCAATAAGGTGTAGTTCTATAAAATAGGCTAATATATGAATTTATCTAGTGGTTATCACATAACATAATGAAATATACACAAGTGATAAAGAATAGATTGGCACAGTTACCACACCCAATCCTTACATTTAAGCTATCACAATACGGACTGGCGTGGTTCCACACCGAATCCAATTGATCCAGCAGTGATATTTACATTAGATTTAATCATTTGTTTGCTACTATAATACATCTCCAAATTAATAGGACCAAGCTATCACAATGGAGACCAGCGTAGTTCCGCACCCAATCTCATTGATCCAGCAACAACTTATATACATATATACACCTGTGCAAAAGTTAAGCACCAGCAAAAACAATAGAACGTAGAAACATGATGGTACAATTAGGCTGCCATACTTTTTGTCCCCGCATTAGCTGACATAATTCCAAGTACGAAATGCACATGCTTGCATGACTTCACGCCGCTTGATGTCCGTGCGTGGCGGGAAACAGCACACGTGTTCAGTTATGTAAAAGTCCAGTTTGAGGTGTAGAACATTACATACAGATTTAGGCGACAAGATCAGGAATTTTGTGTTCATGACCGTGGTTTATTTGTACAGAGAGAATTAGCTCTTGATTGTGAACCGCTATGGCAAGACGAAGGTTAAGTGATCGTGTGAAATGGCAAATCATAGGCATGCATACCACTGGTATGTCATGCAGAGAGATTGGCAGACAGCTGAACATTAACCATACTGTAATCAGTCGTTTGATTGCAAAACATGGGCAAACTAACGAGGTGAAGGACAGACCTAGATCTGGAAGACCAAAGAAGACTACTGCCCGTGATGATCGAGCCCTAGTACGCCTTGTTAGGAGATCTCCATTCACCAACAGCAGAGTGCTCAACCAGCAATGGGAAACGTGCAATAGAGTGTCAATGTCTACCGTCAAAAGGAGACTGTATGCTGCTGGCATGAAAGCTAGGAGACCTGTCAGACGTCCTCTCCTCGCTGCACACCACAAAGAGGAGCGTCTGAGGTGGTGCAACGAAAGAAGACACTGGAACATGAGATCCTGGAGACGGGTACACTGGTCCGATGAAAGTCGGTTCCTGCTTCATGCCACAGATAGTCGAATTCGTGTATGGAGGTCCAGACGCACGGCGTACGACCAACGTAACATCATGGAAGAAGTTCCATTTGGTGGAGGTTCCGTTATGATATGGGGGTGCATCTCATTTGATTGTAAGCTGGATCTGTTGACTGTACCTGGAACACTAAATGGACAAAGATATCAAGATTCCATACTGGCTAGAGTTGTGGTCCCTCATTTTGTAAATCATGCACCTAGAACCCACCCTATATTCATGGATGACAACGCCCGACCACATCGTGCTAGAGCTGTGCATGAATACCTCCGCCAGAATGCCATCGAAACCCTACCATGGCCAGCAAGGAGCCCTGACATGAACCCTATTGAGCATATCTGGGACATTCTAGGAAACATGGTGAGAAGGAGGGATCCTCCTGTGCAGAACCTACAGGAATTAACAGACGCACTCCATCTTGAATGGCAACGAATACCACAATGGCGTATCAGTCGGTTGGTGACCAGCATGAGACGTCGTGTCCAGGCCGTCATCCAGGCACAAGGTGGATATACCCGGTATTAATAATGACAGTCTCAAACTCGTGCACAGATGTTAAACTTCGTTTTCAGACACCATTAATGACAATCTAGCCACGTGTGTCAACTGTAGGGCAATAGTTGTCAGTTGTGTCAACGTAACCATATTCAGGCCTCGTTTTCAAGTTAAAACAAAAACATACAGTGTTTCCCCACCAGCATAATCAGCATTCCTCTAGTTGCATTATTACCTCTTGCACTAAGATGGATGGGTACATAAATGTTTATGCTATTGCTTTCTTCATAGCACATGAATATACCCTCGCATGTGCGTAAAAATAGGGTGGTGCTTAACTTTTGCCCAGGTGTATATTTAGTTATCTGTTGGCTATCCAGAATATAACATTATACCGATGGGAGTGGGCGTGGAACCGTGTTTGTCCACATTGAGGCAGCCTGACCATAATGATTTGAGGTTGTGACTGCACAACTCTGCATTTACAAATATTGTGTTCATTTTATGAGTTGTGCAATCACAACCTCAAATCAATATGGTCAGGCTGCCTCAATGTGGACAAACACGTTTCCACGCCCACTCCCAACGATCCAGCAATAACATACCCTTGTGCGGTTAATTATCTGTTGGTTATCTCATTATGACATTTTAAGATAAACACAATATGTGTAGGTAGACTACTGCAATGAGTATATACATAAATACATAATGGCTCTCATACTATCCCTGTGTTAATATTTTAATATTATTATATCTTTGCACTGACATGGTTTTCACACCCAGTCCTTGAAACATTGATTACTAATCTATCTATTTATGCTATGCATGTTCTAGACATTATTAGTACGCTTAGACAGTGTCTGTGCTATCCCAATGTCTGTCCAGTTGATTGTTGAACTGATTGTTTGTCTTGTAATTAACAGCAGGTGTGGTTTCCATTCATTCACTACTCTATTTGCCAATCAGTTTGTCCTTAGTGTGGCACAGGATCGGTGTTTGACCAGTTTTAAATTACATCCCCTTATTGTGTTGGTGTTTTCCAATTCAAAGAATCTACTATATGGGATGTCCTCAAATCCATGGATTTTCTTATAGGTCTAACATGCTGTACATGTTCTAGACATTATTAGTACAGACAGTCAGTGTCTGTTATATCCCAATGTCTGTCCAGTTGATATTTTAACTGATTGATTGTCTTGAAATTAACAACATCTGCGGGCAGGATCAGTGTTTGACCAGTTTTAAATTATGTCCTCTTGTTCTGTTGCTGTTTTTCAATTCAAAGAATCTACTATGTGGGATGTACTAAATACATGGATTATCTTATAGGGTTGGATCGATTTGTGGTGATCTCCATCCTTCACCAAGTTCGCCCGCCCATTTCCTCCTGGTAAAAAGTTTGCAGTAATGGCACCAGTAGTGGGCAGGCACGGAGAGTCTTGTGGGCGGAGATGACTAGTAAATTTGGAGGAGATGGCTAGTGTATTAGGCTGGTCCGATCAGATATGTGCGCCCAGAATGAAGTATAGGTAACTATAGGCAGTCGGTTTGCAAAGTTTATATAGGCCTAAAGTTGATAATCAAAATGTTGGAACAATTGGAACAGTTTTAAATGGCTAAGATATGTTGGCTAGTGAACAAATTTGGTTGTACAAGTGTATTTAAATCACGACAACAAAAAAGAATTCTGTAAAATAATTATGCAATAATGTTATCAAAATTGCTCAAATATGGTGTATGAAATTGGTCTATAGTGGCCGTCTGATTTAGTGGGGGACATAATCATGATGTTCTTGTGCTAAACGACTACCTTAAACTGACGTGCGTTGGATTTCCCTCTTCTGCTTCCGTTTTTAGGGAAGATGAGCAAAATGGCTAAATCATCATGGACAAAGCTGAAATGCGGTATTTGACGATCGCTGGAACGGTGATAGCACATCGTTTCATTGGTTGTTAAATGCTCAGATGGTCTTGTATTTAGATAGTGAAACGAGTTATATACCTTAGAGACCAATCTGAGATAGTGTATTTGCCTGAACCAGTAGCTTTAAATATTTTGTCATAGGCAGCAACAGCACCCAGTCAAATTAGTTGCAAAATATTCAATAGCCTACCTGTATAGTTTTCTGGAAATTCAGATTCAGGGAATTCAGGATTCGATCGATCCCATTGGTGCTGCTGACCCGGTTGCTTAGTGGGGTCAATTGGCCCACTCCCTCGGGAAGACATAGGTTATTTGGGCAAATGATGGGTCAATTGCATACATGGAAGATAGCTATGGCCATGAGGTATCCTGAGGGCCATTGACCTATGTGTGAAGGTAATAATGGGGCATTTTGAGTTTTATAATATTAAATGGTACAAGGGCCCTCCCTGCCTTGGCAGAATCCTGTAGTATACTTTAAACATTTAACAATGATGTCAGTGATGGCTGCTGCATTGGTCACTGATACTCTTTCTGTTGGTCAATAATGATAAGGACCAAAATTTGTCATGTTGGTAAATGTCATCTGCTAGGACACCCGAACCGTTGGTCAATAGTTTAAGTGTCCTATTGAATATGGCTTCCCATTTCCGATTCGCCTGTGGGATTTTTCCGATTCGTCAATAGTGTCAAGGACAATGATATGTTTATATTACCATCTCAAAGTTGTACTTGTGATCATTAGCCCATTGCTCATCTTGGTAAATGGCATGTGTTGGTACACTTGAACCATTTGATAATAATGTCAGGGATGGCTGCCCCATTGGCCAATGGTAGCTGTCCCATTGGTCAATAATGTAAACAATTGTCCAATGTATATGTAAATCTGTTGATACACTTGAACCATTTGCCAGTGTTGTCAGATATGGCTGCCCAATTAAATTTAATTAATGGTACGTTTTTCGTGGTTCAATACATTGGACGCCAATATTCTTGAGTTTCCTCACCGGTATGCCTGAGCCAATGGAGCTTTCCCCGGTGGTCAATAGGATCAGGATGGTTTTCCTGCACACATATTTTCATATTTCATGCCCATTTGTTTTCCAGTGACCCTTAACTCATTGATCATTAACATCAGTTATGCTCCTCATTGACAACTGTTGCTTGTCCTATTGGTCCATAGTGCAAATGATACTTGGTTTCATGGCCATTTAATTGACACATTGACCAAGGGTGCTTGATCCATTGGTCAATTATGTCTGTATTAACACCTACCTCTTTGGTCAATAACATTGTGCCAATGATACTTGACTCATTGCTCAATAAGGCCAAGGACCATGCCTATGGCTCCATTGGTCAGTGGCATCAATTATGGTTGTCCTATTGATAATCATCATAAGCTGCTTCTCAATCATCTTCCACTCGCTCCTACTCCCCCAATCTCCACTCCCTGCTGCGGCTCCTACTCCCTCATCCTCCACTCCCTGCAGCTGCTCCTCCTCCCTCATCCTCCACTCCCTGCTGTTGCTCCTCCCTCATCCTCCACTCCCTGCTGCTGCTCCTACTCCCTCCTCCTCCACTCCCTGCAGCTGCTCCTCCTCCCTCATCCTCCACTCCCTGCTGTTGCTCCTCCCTCATCCACTCCATGCTGCAGCTGCTCATCCCTCATCCTCCACTCTCTGCTGCTGCTCCTCCACCTCCCTCATCCTCCAATCCTTCCGGCTCCTGCTCTTCCCTCATTCTCCACTTCCTGTTGCTGCTCCTCACTCATCCTCCACTTCCTGCTGCTGCTCCTCCCTCCACTCCTTGCTGCTAATACTCCTTCCTCCACTCCCTGCTGCTCCTCCCTCATTCTCCATTTGCTGCTGCTGCTTCTCCCTCATCCTCCACTCCCTACTGCGGCTGAACCTCCCTAATTCTCCACTTCCTGCTGCTGCTCCTCCTCACTCATCCACTCCCTGCTGCTGCTGCTCCATAATCATCCGCTCCATGCTGCTCCTCCCTCCACTCACTGTTGCTACTCCTCCCTCCACTTGCTGTTGCTCATCATCCCTCATTCTCCACTCCCTGCAGCTGCTCATCCTCACTCATCCTCATCTCCCTCCTGCTGCTGCTCCTCCCTCATCTTCCACTCCTGGCTGTTTCTCCCTCATCCGCCAATCCCTGCTGCCGCCGCTCCTCCCTCATCCTCCTCTCCCTGCTGCTGCTCATCCACCCTCATCCTCTACTCGGTGTTGCTGCTACTCCTTATCCATCATCTTCCACTCCCTGCTGTTCTTCCATCATCCTCCACTCCCTGCTGCTGCCACTCACCCTCATCATCCCCTCCCTGCTGCTGCTGACCCCTCATCCTCCACTCCCTGCTACTGCTGCTCCTCCCTCATCCTCCACTCCCTTCTGCTGCTCCTCCCTCATCCTCCACTCCCTACTGCGGCTGAACCTCCCTAATTCTCCACTTCCTGCTGCTGCTCCTCCTCACTCATCCACTCCCTGCTGCTGCTGCTCCATAATCATCCGCTCCATGCTGCTCCTCCCTCCACTCACTGTTGCTACTCCTCCCTCCACTTGCTGTTGCTCATCATCCCTCATTCTCCACTCCCTGCAGCTGCTCATCCTCACTCATCCTCATCTCCCTCCTGCTGCTGCTCCTCCCTCATCTTCCACTCCTGGCTGTTTCTCCCTCATCCGCCAATCCCTGCTGCCGCCGCTCCTCCCTCATCCTCCTCTCCCTGCTGCTGCTCATCCACCCTCATCCTCTACTCGGTGTTGCTGCTACTCCTTATCCATCATCTTCCACTCCCTGCTGTTCTTCCATCATCCTCCACTCCCTGCTGCTGCCACTCACCCTCATCATCCCCTCCCTGCTGCTGCTGACCCCTCATCCTCCACTCCCTGCTACTGCTGCTCCTCCCTCATCCTCCACTCCCTTCTGCTGCTCCTCCCTCATCCTCCACTCCCTACTGCCGCTCCTCCCACATCCTCCGCTCCCTGCTGCTCCGCCCTGATCCTCCGCTCCCTCCTGCTGCTGCTGTTGCTCATCCCTTATCCTCCACTCCCTACTGCTTCTGCTCATCCCTCATTCTCCACTCCCTGCTGTTGCTTCTCGCTCCCTCATCCTCCACACCCTGCTGCTCCTCCCTCATCCTCCACTCCCTGCTGCTGTTGGTGCTCCTCCCTCATCCTCCACTCCCTGCTGCTACTGCTCATCCCTCATCCTCCACTCCCTGCTGCTACTCCTTCATCCTCAATCCCTGCTGCTGGTGCTTCTCCTTCCCTCACCTTCCACTCCCTGCTGCTCCTCCCTCATCCTCCACTCCCTGCTGCTGTTGGTGCTCCTCCCTCATCCTCCAGTCGCTGCTGCTGCTCCTCCATCATCCTTCAGTCTGCTGCTGCTCTTCCTCCCTCATCCTCCAGTCCTTGATGCTGATACTCCTCCCTCATCCTCCAGTCTTGGCTGCTGCTGCTGCTCATCCCTCCCCCACTCCTCATTGCTGCTGCTCCTCCTCCCATCTCCTCCACTCCCTACGGCTCCCCCTCCCTCATCTGCCACTACCTCCTGCTCCTCACACCCCCCCACCCGTCATCGGTTGAAGATTTTTCCTGTCCTTTTCCTTCACAGCAGTTATGACATCATAAGTAGGAGGCGCATTTTCTCCTGGTTAAATTAACTGGATACCGGTTTCTAAATTGACTGGATACCAGTCTCCATATCTAAAAATATAATGGCCGTGGTCTCGCGAATTTTCTGAGTGCAAAAGTTGCACTTATACACATGTGCTTGAATCAAGAGGAACAGATTACCCACAATACAATGCACATCCTAGTTATGACATTATAACTTCTGTGAAGGAAAATGACGATAAATCCTCCACCCCCTCATCCTCCACTCCCTGCTGCTGCTGCTCCTCCCTCATCCTCCAATCCCCGCTGCTGCCATAACAGCAGTACTACTGCTGCATTGTAGGACCTGTCTGCCTGGATGCTCCTGCATACCTGTACGTGTCTGTCATGTTTATAGGTAAAGTACATTTTGAAGTGATATATGGTACAGTACATCTTAGAAATAACTATAAAATGTTTCCCCCAAAAAATAAAACGTACTGTTGAATATTTTGAACATAATTGGATTGGAAGACATTCAATTCAATTATGTTTAGAATAGTCGGTATAACATTTCTTACATCGTATTCAAAATTATTGTAACTAATATATTAGAATAATGTTTGTGTTTTTGTTTTCTAAGCATTTTAACTTATTTCTCAGCTGCACTGTGTATGAATAGATGTAAAATGAAAGTTATTTTCTGTTTCACAGGTTGCGGTACAAATGTAGGAACCACAAGAATACAACAGAATCAGAAATCGAGAAGCTTATTGGGGAATGGCTTCGAAACGCCTAGAATCATTTGGTGCTTTAAGACGGTGTACTAAATCCATGCCCGAACAAGATATATGCTTATAATTTTAAGAACGTTTAGATGTATTCTACTATAGCAATTTCATTAACAAGTACACATTAAAAGGTCTTATTACAATGTTATTTGAATCTTCTGTTGCTTTCATTAGCATTCCCTCAGCCTTTCTTATTCGCTAGGGTTAAACCTGTAAATGCCCAATTAGAAATACAAATAACTTGTTTTCTCCACTCAATTGTATTCACCTCTACAATGTTGAGGATTCTCTGTATGACTGTAGATCCCTAGTTGATTACCATTCATCATGATATCATCTGCATATTAGTTTCTGAGATAACCCAAATTGTGTCGCCATAATGCTTGGAATTAAGATTGTTAGCTCAATGATCTTATGGAATGGCAACCATCCATCGTTGACCCATTGTCCATCCATCATCCGTCCGTTCATCCATCTGTTGTTTGCATGTCCTCTGTTAAATTTTGCTGCTTTAAAAGGCCTCTATACTCATTTATCATTTAGCGGATTTCAACTTAACTTGGCTGGAAGCACCATGTGGTGGTACATGTAGGCTTCCGAACTTCTATACAGAAATTTGATTGGTCAATTTCTTTACAGCAGCCATCTTGGATTTTTCAGAGTTTTTAATATTTTAATTGCATAACTAGCGTATGAAACTCTTGACATGATACAGGTCTCTATCCTAAGTTACATTGTAACCCCCTTATCCTAGCTAGACAGGGTAACCAAAATGATATCAGCCATTTGTCATGAGTGTAATATTGGCCAGCTTGGGCAAAGGTTTTGAAACAAGGTAACCTTAACGCAAGACATCAGCACACCAAATGATCCGATTTCAGCATATTGGAATGAGACAATAACTTCAAGACCTTTTCTTGCTCTGTCCACTCTTTGCTGCTGAAATATCCACTGCTTGTCACTATTGATCATCACACACATGTAGGTGTATTACCTTATATAAAGAAAGTGGCGTCCGTAAACCCAGTCTTGCTTTCATTGCAATTCACCAGGCAGATTAACCTAAAATAATCTATCATTGAAATCTCAAGTTTGACATCT
The DNA here is from genome assembly GCA_034401795.1 of Chaetoderma sp. LZ-2023a. NCBI lineage: Eukaryota > Metazoa > Mollusca > Caudofoveata > Chaetodermatida > Chaetodermatidae > Chaetoderma > Chaetoderma sp. LZ-2023a. The sequence goes on from CM067359.1 coordinate 61,631,572, forward strand.
ATTTCACCAAAGGGAAGGGTGAACACATTGTTATAAATATAATAAACAGATGTATTTTAATTTTAGGTTATTTCAAAGCAATCATAGATGATTCCTGTTGACTATTTTGAAAGTAATTTTAGTGGAAGCTGTTGCTGCATTACTCAAATAACTTTTAAAGTATTCAACGACTGTTGTATGATTGCTTTCAAGCTTGGCTCCTGAGTTATCAAGGTTAACAGGTTCAATGTCAATACATAGATCGAGACTATAAGTAGAAAACCAAAATCTGCTGCAGACAATGTTTGTCAGCCAATGGGCATTGCGGATAAGTACTTCCCACACAGGCTTGTAGCTTAGGGATCTTACCAATGTTGGCTCTCTGATGGTGGGCCAATGTAACTTTGCTTGTTGGCTCAATGTTGGCCCTATGATGGCTGAATGTGGCTTGCCAACATTGACCCAACGTATGTTTGCTCATTGGCTCCATGTGCATGCCAACATTAGGCCGATGAACAAAATTACGTTGGTGTACAACATTAGGCCAATGTTTGCTTGCTATCTAGGAACATTCTGTTGAATATTTTGGCAGCAACAGCACCCAGTCAAATTAGTTTCAAAATATTCAATAACTTACCTGTATAGTTTTCTGGAGTGCATTCCATAGCCAGTATTTCAATACTGTACAGTGTGTGTCAATTTTCAGGAGAAATTTTAAGAAAGCTTTTATATACTTTGACAATAATTTACGTGAACGTTGTTGCTATCAATGACAGTAAGAACATTCAGTCAAATCTTTGTCAAAATAATTATTAGGTAATGCTCTTACTACCTCATGTAGATTTGATACTAATTGAATGAAAATTGTTGCTACAACAGCTTTCAGTCTATATATTCTAAAATAATCATCATACTTTTCAGCCAACTCTAGCTACGCATTTGAAGAGCAATTCGACTAAGTTGTCGATTTCTAAGGTACCAACAACACTATCGAATTGTTAGCCACACACGCGTAGTCAATATCTTACTATATAGGTAGAGTGAGCATATGCCTTCTTCTTTTCGATCGCTGGTATCACACTTGGAGAGCCATTCTCAAGATGAAATCTGTGGTTTTCTGCAGTTCTTCCACAGACCCATACAGCTTTTCAAGAAAACAGGATGACAAAGGCCAGATCTCTTCTCTCCGCAGCTGATACGTACTGCAACATTGAAGTATGTGCTCTGTTGTCTGTTCTGCTTCTCCACAAGGACAAGCGGGCGATGTCGTAAGGTGGAACTGCAGTTCTGAGACGAAAAATGGTCACTTGCTCTGGCCTCGAGAGATGATGGTAGGCATCTTCTGATTGAGGTGTTCTATAGAGTGACTTGATGATAGTCTTCATCTCTGTATGAGTAACCATGTTTTCTGTCTGATTCTCTTCTGAACCCACCTTTGCCATCTTGTCTGCTTCATCATTTCCTTGGACTCCACAGTGTGCGTGGATCAACTGTAATGATATCCGAAAGCATTTGATGGTTTGTAGTGCTTCTTCAAGTTGTGGCAGCTTACCTTTGGTGATAGCCTCAAGGACGGAGCGGGCATCAGATAAAAAGACAATCAGTGCAATATGCCTATATACGCTTTCTCGTCAAGAATAAATGAGTAACAAGCAGTGTTTAAGTTTGATTGATGGATTGCGCATTTGAAATGCATTGGTCGAACAGAAACGTACACACGATAGCTTGTCTAAATATTTCCTTCGTGTAGGCAAAGCATATTTTGGCCATATTACTCACTCTACTTAGACAGCAATATCGAATGCCGTGTGATTCTATAGACAACAATTTGATAATGTTGGTACTTTAGTCAGCAACAACTTACTGTAAAATTACACTTCAAATCCGTAGCGAGTGAATTATGATTATTATTTTAGAATATATAGATTGAAAGCTGTTGCAGCAACAATGTTCATTCAAATTTGTATCAAATATGTAGCAGTTAGTATTCGCTTTACCTACTAATTATTTTGACAATAATTTGACTGAATGCTGTTGCTGTTATTGATAGCAAGACCTTTCATGGAAATTATTGTCAAAATATATAAAAGCTATTTTCTCCTAGAAATTGACACACTTTCTCTCAACAGTTGAAATACAGCCTGGCAGACAAATGACTGCATGTGCACATGTGTTGGTTTTGTTTGAGAAATACTGACTTGTGCAGACAACAGACTAAAGGAATATGGCGTCAAACAGTTACAACAATTATGGAGTCAGAGCATTGCATACTGGGTAACATTGCACGCTGGTTAGCTGTGAATACTGGGTCAATTGAATAGAAATCAACAGGCATCTCATATCCCGGGCAAGTGTCTATATTTAACGGGGCACGAGAACTTTAACAGCCCACACATGCTTGTAAAAAATGGTTAGCCCTCTGATTAGTTCCAACATGGAACGAAATGTCATAAGTCTGAATCATTGCATCGCTAGAAGCATAAACAACTCATGGATGATGAATTTGGTGGAACAAAAACACCAAATTCTGAGATCTATTCATTCAAAATCAGCCCAGACCCACTTAGGGGAATATAAGCAGTAAAACAACTTTGCTAGTGTTTGATTGTACACAGCTTTTGACCAATCAATACACTCGTAAACTTTCGCCACAGCCTCATCCTCACTGTTTCACCTGTGAACTTCTTGCCTTCATTAACCTGCAGCATCTCTGGCCACTGTAGTGGCTTTTGAAGATCCTTATAGACACTCAGGATGATGGATCTGGACACATTTCTCCGATATACAACCCCAACTGAGGCCTTATGCTAAGGAATTGACATTCCAAATTTGAAATGGATCCATTCAAGCTAACTAACTGAAGTTATTGAGTGGAAACCACCTATTTTACGATTTTTCAAGAAATCAATGGAGATAACCTCGGTGTCTCTGGACACATTTGGCCGATATGCAATCCTCACTGAGGTCTTGTTAAAAGGAGTTGAAATTCCAAATGTGTAATGAATCCATTCAAGCTAACTGAAGTTATTTAGCAGAAACCAGATATTTTATGATTTTTCAGGAAATCAAGGGAGATAGCTATGGTGTGTCTGCATACATTTGATGGATATGCAGTCCCCACCGAGGTATGGTCGTACAGAGATGACATTGCAAATTCGGAATGAATCCATTCAAACTAACTGATGTTATCAAGCGGAAACCACATATTTTATGATTTTTCATAAACTCAAAGTCAATAACTCCAGTGGGTCTGAACACATTTCATCGATATGCAATCCCCACTGAGGTTGTGTCATAAGGAGTTGACATTCCACCTGAAGTTATCTAGCGGAAACCACATGTTTTACGATTTTTCATAAACTCAAGGGCGATAACTCTGGTGCGTCTGAACACATTTCATCGATATGCACTCCCCACTGAGGTTGTGTCATAAGGAGTTGACATTCCAAATTTGAAATGAATGTATTCAAGCTAACAGAAGTTATCGAGCGGAAACCATATATGTCACGATATTTCAAGAAATCAAGGGGGATAACTTTGGTGGCTCAAGATATATGTGTCCAATATAGAATCCCCACCGAGGTCTTGTTATAAGTTGATATTTCAAATTAAGATTTTTCAAGAAATCAAGGGGGATAACTCCGGTGGGTCAAGATATATTTGTCGGATATAGAATCCCCACCGTGGTCTTGTTATAAAGAGTTGATATTTCAAATTTGATATATATATATATATATCGTTAAAATTCGACCTAAAGGATACAGTGGCTTTTTTAATATCAAATTACATGTTCTAGGAAGGGTGGGGGGGGGTCGTCCTATAATCGAGAACATTCCTTGCCCACATTTTTGGGTTGAAATTTTTCTTAGTCAGATTTTACCACGGAAATTGAACTAAATGTTACAATAGACAATTCGCGCCGCCTTACGACTATATTTAATGTATACTCCAAAAACAACAAGCGGACGTGAAATTATTAAATTGGGGTGCCTAAATATTGCTTATTCTTTAATAAATATCACTTATTACATCAAAATTAATCCAGAATGTGACATAAAATGGCGTTGAGAAAAGATACATGTATAAATCAGGTGATTCGCCTCCAATCGCAAACGATCTTTATTCTAATTAGAGCGAGTATTCGGATCTAAATATTCTGGACTCGGAAATTGCTATATATCATCATTGCGAGATAGGAACTTAATGTTCCTGTACCCGTTTGATAACCAACTCCCGTTAGCGCATAAGATTAAACTGATGTATGGCATGCACTAAGCAATATCTTAAAAAATAAAAAATGTACATAACATGCTGTCTGCTTAAAAACCCCAACTGAAACCAGCATTAAGCAGACACTCAAAATATACATATAGTTGTAAAGCAGCTTTAAGCATACAGTCTCAAAAAGCAGTATTATGCAGACAAAAATTTGTATATTTGTATATATTCGTGCAATAAGCTTCTCAAGTGAAGCCATCTCATTAGTTCACCCCCTCCCTCCCCCCACCCACCCCCGGCCAATTGGCCAAATGTGTCCAGAGACACCAAGGTTATCTCGCTTGATTTCTTGAAAACTCGTAAATATATGGTTTCCGCTCGATAACTTCAGTTATCTTGAATGGATTCATTCCAAATTTGAAATATAGTCACACAGTATCTCAGTATTCTGCAAAGAAATCGATATGAACATGGTGCATATCGTTATAGTATATGATAATGGCATTAGCAGCAAAGCGTTGTTTCTCATTTCTTATTTGTCTAGAATATATGATTCCTATCCGGTCAACATAATAATTACAAACGATTTTATAGACATTACGGTACACTGCAAAAAATCTACATTATGGTGACCATCAAATTTTTATGCATCAAGAAGACCATATATATTAGTTTTGGATACGTCAGTGATCACGTTGCATTCATCAGCCTGGTTATACCTACACGAAAACACACCACCACTAAGTGTTGAATTGTCAATGTCACCATGCCCAACTACCAAAAAAGAGAATCCAGCAATATTAGATTCCTATGCAGAACTGAGCTCCGCCATTACAATCCCAGCTGGATGGCAATTGTTCGTGTGTGGAGATTTCAACTCCAAGCTGGGTAAACTCGGAATTGCAGACAAATGTTCAGGACTTGGCATGTGCATTGGATCCTATGGAGAAGGCACACGCAACAGCAATGAAGATGCACTGGTGGCATTCCTTAGTTCCAATGGCATGTTTGTCACAAATACGGCTTTCAAACACCCATGACATCACCGGACAACATGGACTGGACACATTGCTGATTGCAAAGCCCTGAAAGGTTCTAAGGTAACAACAGCTGTCTTCAACCAAATAGACTTTATACTATGCAAGACAGAAGCAAAATCCTTACTCCAGAACGCTCGTTTGTATGGAGGCACAGACCTCATTTCTGGCTATAAGCTAGTCATTACACGCCTTCAGATGAACGATCTCTATCTAATATATAAACACTATACCAGGCAAGAGGGTAGAGTCACCTACAACCTACCCAAGCTCATCAGTGACACTGACACTCAAATCTCATACAAAAAAGCCCTCGGGGAGCAGATAGCTAATATCGATGTCAGCTCCGATCCAAACGAAGCCCTAACTAAAATACTGAAATCTATGGAACCATCCGCTACCAGCACCATAGGTGTTCTTAAAAACAACCAAACTAGGTATACTGAACACCCTCTAGTAGTAAAACTGTTAAAGCGTTACGGCTGCGCATCTATCAGTGGCCAAAGTGAAGACCACACCAAACTACGCCGGGAGCGCAATATTATTCTGCGCCACATTAGCGAACACTTGAAAGATCTTTCTATTCAACAGGCAGACTCCCTAGCAGATGAAATCACTGCCACGGATGATTGTCACAAAATGTTTCGGGCAGCCTGAGCCCTGAGAGTTACTGACTACACGCCACCACTCACTGTATACGACGCTGAAGGACACTTTATCGGGACTGACCAGGTAAAAGCCGAGGAGATCCGAGAATGGTTCAAGGAACAGTTCACTGACAACAATGATGAGCCCTTGCATCCATTCTCAGGAGAACGCAGGCCATTACTAACACCAATTAAAACAGCAGAAGTTGAGAAGGCACTTAAAGCCCTGAAAAATGGGCATGCATCTGGACCTGATGGCATGAGCAATGAACTATTCAAATATGTAAGTGGCATTATCTCAAAACCAATCATGCACCTAATCAATTCGGCTTTTATGCACCACCTTCCCATCGACGCTGTAGGCCAAGGCATCCTTATCGCACTACTCAAGCCCAAGAAGCAACTGGGCCCCCGGCCAATCTGCGGCTCATTGTGCTCGTCAACAGCATATGGAAAATCCTATCCAATGTTACTCTATGCCACATCTGAGACAAGATCGATTACTTCACCGGATCATGTCAAAGTGGCTTCAAACGTGGACGCAGATGCGCAAATATTGTATGGGCTCATTGTATGCCTGTGTTGGTAGTCATGTCCAAACACTGGGACTTCCACAAAATGGGCATTGACATGTCACAAGCCTTCAACAATTAAACGTTCAAAGATCCTAGATGTACTATGCCAGGCCAGTTGCAATGAAGATGAGCTACGACTAGTGAGACTACCGCTTGCAGACACCAAGCTGAGAGTACGAGTCAAGTCAGTGAAGTCTGTAGAGTTTGAGACATCAATCGGCTCCTCACAGGGAGATGGTCTATCTCCGGTGCTTTTCACCTGCTACCTTGCTACCGCATTAAAATCTGTGCAGGAAAGTTCCACAAGACCAAACCCCCAATGTCAATACTGGGCATGCTGCTAGAGATGGAATATGCCGATGATGTGGACTTCATAGACGAGGAAAAGAAACCCCTCGACGAACTTCTCCCAATGGCTGCAAGCAAACTAAAAATTGAGAATCTCTTCATGAATGAATCCAAAACAGAGTTCACCCACATATACATATTGACAAAGCATGAAACTATAAAAAATGATGACACACTTCATGGCCGCGAACCATGGAGGGAAAGTAAAATCCTGGACTCACTGCTTTGCAGTACTACTGACATTTCTTCATGCTACCTCATGGGAACATAGTTTTCCAGTCCTTCTGGAAGCTATGGATTTGTAGATCAAAGATGCCCTTGATAAAGAGGCTACATTTATACAATGCAACCTGCGTATCCTTGATGCTGTATAACTGTAACAGCTGGGCAGCTCCAAAGGCAACTCTAGATAAACTCAATACGCACCATCACTGGACAGCGATGGCCAGACAGCATAATTTCCAATAATGCACAATACAAGATGTGTAATACATCGCCGCTGTCTGTAAAAGTCGCCCATCAAAGATTGTCCATGTTTGGCCATGTGCTAAGGATGCTAGAAGAGACACCAGCACAGAATGCCTTGGAATTCATCCTACTCGGAGCCAGCAAATACAAAACCAGGAGAGGACGTCATTGCATAAATCTGCTAAGCGTGCTACGAGGTGACCTCAAGAAAGCAGGACTCAGTACACTCAAGTCAAGAATGGACCTGAGGAAGCTAAGGATTTCGGCTGAAGACAAGACACAGTGGGCAAAAGCAAAGAAGGACTGATTGCGGCTGTAGGGTGTTTCTACTCCTACAGCCGCAGAATACAGTAATCATACATACATATATATTTATTAACCAGCCAGCAGTGCATCTCTGAGCATTAGACATAACCCTAAAGACAGGTAAATGTTAGTACCAGCGTGCGGAACTCACATGATTCACCCCCGACACACTAGGTGATGGACAAGACACAGATCCCTATCTAAATCTACAAGTGACTGGGTGCAGTCTTGGAACCCACCACGCCTTCACGGAAAGGTCACCATAGTTGGATATCTGTCTCTTACTCCCCACCGTAAACTTATATGTGCTTTTAAATGCTTATGTAATATGACTTGTCCCTGTGCTGTTATATGTGGGATGGTGAGTAACAGGATTGTTATGTGATTCTGGAGCTGCCACCATGTGACATGTTCGCACGCTGTCTCTCTGAGGAGGATTCGCCATGAAGGTGACCATACGGGCACCGAGCATTCCGCCAGGCAGGCGTATGTATTAATAATAGGTGGGAATCGCAGCCACTTGCGGCCTAAGATTGAAATATGGACCTAAAAACTAAATGATAGGATAGGATCTAGCAGAAGGGCTGCATAAATAAAGCGGCAACTACCAATCTAGTATCTTGAGATGTACAAAAGGTGACGGTGTTGAATTCTGCGGAAATCATCCACACCATCTTCACGTAATACAACATGCATTGCAATAATTTATAATTTCACTAGGTTGACTCACTTTACCCACCTTAGCATAAGTTTGAACAAGAGAGTGGCCGTTTTTACCATCTCTTTCTCCGCTTCGGCATTGTATGCATTTTTCTGTGATGGAGGCCCACGCGAGGCACTTTCCTCTTGCAAACAAATAATATTTGTGTTAGGGGTTTAATGGTTCATATTAAACTTATTATAATTGTCAGAGAACAGTGAGGTACCTCTGGCGGGGACCGATTATGTAAACATCACATTAGTCTTATGTACTTACTCCCACCATAGCAGCAAATGAGTACAATTGTTTGTTCCTATAATAGAATAGTTAGAATATATTTAAAATATCATGTCTAAATTTAAGCAATGGACTGACATACCAGTGACACTGGCATCCGGGATGGTACGGTGTGGTTTCGTTTGCACGACAATGGTCGCACGACCCCACTGGAATATGAACGTTCGACCAACTTATGAGGTCGGTCTATGTATGATCCAGAGATACGCTCACACAGATCTGCAACCCCGAGATCAGCTAACCAGCATCCTCGGCTAAACGCACCATGCACATGTGGTGCCGCAGAGCAAGAGGGATTTGCAGAGCAGTGTGTATCCAAGGAGGCTACAGCCACAACCCTAACCATGCCACCTGCCCTCCATCTCCCAATCTTCGACACCAATATCAGCGAGTCTATTGTCTATTCTATTTTCTATCGCTATGAGGCTATTGTGTAAATTATTCATTTATTTTATTTATTTATTTTTTATTTAGAATAATGGTACTAATAACTATAGTGTTATGGACAATGAAAAGTGCTGATATCAATAGCGTTGTTGTTTATCTCTTGGGATAGATAGCCTTAGTAATAATAGTAATAATAATCTTTATTTTAAGAGGGCACTTCGCAAGCGCTGATGTTTTTGAGACCCTCAAAACATCTATCTATATAATTATACATACTTATATTAGGTATAAATGCAGAAATATACAAAAATAGCAGCAGCAGCACTGACGTACGTACATATATATACCCGAACGCAGACAGCCAAACAGCCAGCCATTTTATTTACACTCTATTCAACGGCATATGAGGATAAAATTGGCATAACGCCTGCGGTGGTATAGCATTGGCGATACAGTAGAAATGCTGTTAAATGTATGCTGTTTATAATTCCAGAGGTCTATACCTAAGTAGTAGTAGTAGTAGTAGTAGTAGTAGTAGTAGTAGTAGTAGTAGTAGTAGTAGTAGTAGTAGTAGTCGTAGTAGTAGTAGTAGTGGTCGTGGTGGTGTTGGTGGTGGTGTTAGTAGTAGTAGTAGTAGTAGTAGTAGTAGTAGTAGTAGTAGTAGTAGTAGTAGTAGTAGTAGTAGTAGTAGTAGTAGTAGTAGTAGTAGTAGTAGTAGTAGTAGTAGTAGTAGTAGTAGTAGTAATAGTAGTAGTAGTACTATTTGCTGTATTATATTCTTAGATATTTTGTATATTTTTTGGCTAATTCCTTTTCATTCTTTTATATTTTTATGCTTAAATCTACGATGTATAGTTTAATTTATTAATTTGGCCTTTTCAAAGAAAAAAGAAAAATAATGTCTAACGTTTTAAATCTAGAATGGTATTGGAGGTTTTAAAAGCTTCATAAACACGGGAATAGTTCATCATTGACATCTGCAGCCATATGTAAACTGAGAAATACCTATCTTTGAAAATGTAACCCTGGAATAATTGTCAATGTTATCGAGTGAGGCATTCCTACTGTAAATCTTTCGTGCGTACATCAATACATGTGCTGAGGTGCATTGTAGTTGCTTCTCTAGATCTGCAAATGGATATTTTCTTAAGACCCATACAGAAGCACGGTTGTAGGCTCAGAACGACCAGCAGTAGTCAAGGTTGATTTATTGTCTCGTTCCACCCGCCCCGTCCCTCTCAACTCCACCAGCCTCAGGTGGTTGTAGCGACTTTCTCATTGGCCCAGACACGAACATGTCTGAACATGTTATAACTCTATAGAATTCCCCACCAACCAATCTCCCGGCATCTCCACACCTCGTAGGTTTATTCAGTAATGTTCTGAGATATAAATTACTGTTCTGCTTGGGTTTGAGGGAGCATGTGACCTCGCTTTGCTGAACATATCTGAACACGTTATGACTCTAGAATTCCACACCACTCCACCCTGACAAACCCTCCATACCTCATATGTTTATTCAGTAACAATCTGAGATATAAACATCTGTTCTGATGGCTGTTGGGGTTACATGCCCTTGTTTGGCTGAACATGTTCAAAGACATTATCACTCTGTATAATTCCCCACTGCTCCATCCTCCCGACCGCTCTGCACCTCATAGCTTTATTCAGTACCAATCTGAGATATAAACAGCTGTTCTAATTGGCTGTGAGGGGATCACGTAAACATCTGTTCTGATGGCTGTCAGGGTTACATGACCTTGTTTGGCTGAACATGTTCAAAGACATTATCACTCTGTATAATTCCCCACTGCTCCATCCTCCCGACCCCTCTGCACCCCATAGCTTTATTCAGTACCAATCTGAGATATAAACAGCTGTTCTAATTGGCTGTGAAGGGATCACGTGACTTCATTTTTTACCCACCTCATAGCTTTATTCACTAACAATAAACGTCTGTTTTGATGGCTGTGAGAGTCATGTGACCTCATTTGCCTGAACATGTTCAAACACATTATAACTCTGTAGAATGCCCCACCACCCCATCCTTTCGACCCCTCCGCATCTCATAGCTTTATTCAGTAACAATCTGAGATATAAACAACTGTTCTGATTGGCTGTGAGGTGACCACGTGACTTCATTTTGGACCCGCCTCATCCGTTTCATGTTAGTCACACTTGTCAATCATGAAGCGTTACACCCGTCAATCATTTGCTCCCATCAATAGATTTCATCCCAAGCAGCAGAGGAGAGATAAACGTCGATTCTGATTGGCCAAGAGCTTGATGTGTCATATCATTTGCACATTAGGCAACGCCCCTTTTCCCCACCAAATCCTCTCGAGCAATCGAAATCGAGTATGTTGGCGGGAATAAAGTGGCCTAATATGCAAATGGGATGATGTCATCAAGCCCTCAGCCAATCTGTATCGGCGTTTATCTCAGCTCATTTCTACTCACGTACACGTGCGTACGTACGCACGTACGTATGTACGTACGTTGTGGTGTATTGAAATTGCGTTCTTGGTTCCCATCGCGCCAAACTCTAGCCTTTTTAATCTTTCAAATACCCCGCATAGTCTATGAAAATGTCAACACGGTCTCATATTACAATAGCAATTCCAGTCAGTGAAACGTTAAAAAAGCTACTGGCTTTGCTCGTGTTTGAAATACATTTTCACGAAACTGCCAAAAATCATACTTTTCTTTAGCGTTCTTTAACCCTTTCATGACGAAGCGGGCCAAAACCGGCCGTTGATGTGGTCTTAAGAAATGTCCATTTGCAGGCCAATAGAAGACTAATTTTGAAAAATTACCACTGTTTTGGTTGTTCTTGACGAAATTTAGTCATTATTTCTTCAATATGCATGCCTTCATTACATTTTTCGCCTGGGAATTGCGCTTTACCACAAATCTGGAGTTTGTTTACATTTGTAAGTTTAGTATGTGAATTTGCAATAATTCCATATTCAGGTGCACTCAAATCCAGAAAATGTACCTTGATGTGTCATATCATTTGCACATTGGGCAATGCCCCTTTTTTCCACGAAATCCTCTCGAGCAATCGAAATCGAGTATGTTGGCGGGAATAAAGTGGCCTGATATGCAAATGGGATGATGTCATCAAGCCCTCAGCTTAATGTTCTTCATGAGAGATTGAATACACATAGAAGTGCGAAGGCTATGTGTTCTTTGTTTCTTATTAAGATTTTGATGTTGTCAGATGTCAGTGCAGATAACACATTTCTAGTACCAGCATGGTTAAATTGGGATATATTTAATTCGAATAGCTTCAGAGCAGTGAATTTGCCATTGTCAACGTTAGCACTATGGGAATGATTGTGCACATGACAACATCAAAATCTTAATAAGAAACAAAGAACACATAGCCTTCGCACTTCTATGTGTATTCAATCTCTCATGAAGAACATTAAGCTGAGGGCTTGATGACATCACCCCATTTGCATATTAGGCCACTTTATCCAGGTAAATGCGTACATCTGATAAGCACTCAAATAAACTCCATCTATAGTAAGTCCGTAACAGCTGTAAAATATTGTAATCAAACAGCAGCGGGATCGAATTCTGAGTTTGTGTCAACTTACGTTTCATTTGAACTGTGAGTTTGAAACAAATATCATTATTCGATTGCGGTGCTCCTTACATAAGAGGGATATTTCTTTTCAGTCACCTTTGTGAAATTACATTATTTGCTGTTCGACGGACTTACTATAGATGGAGTTTATTTGAGTGCTTATCAGATGTACGCATTTACCTGGATAGATTTTATATTGAAATGTGTTCACTTGAGGAATAGTTTTCAATACCATTCATAGGAGACGAACGCCAATTTTAGGCGGCGTGGCTTTCCTTAGGTTCCAGATTTGCATATGAATGCATATACACATATGTAGAGTATATCAAGTAATAGCTCTAGCCCGACACGTTAACCATTCGATTCTGATAGCCTGTCTTTGTGAGATTCTCATCATAAGGGTAGTGTCTTAGAATTTGTTTGATTTTCTGTGAATGATGATGCTAGAAGTTGTTGCAGCTGTGCAGTGCAACAGTTTCCGGTAGTTATTCAATGAATTTCTCTTAAATTCTCAGATCGATGTTTTCTGAACGCTAAAATATTTTAAACCTCAATGTCATACAATCTGCAATTGCCAAAGTAGCAACTTATATTCGGATTTGAAATCATGCTAATGTAAATCTCACAATCTATTCAGATCGTTACTCCAATATTGACGTGTTACTTTCTAAGTTTTATTTATGTAAAATGTTAGTGGGCTCGGATTCTGTATGGTCAGATGATTAACTGTAAATGTGGCTGTATTTTGTACGGCAGTAAGTTGCTGTATTGCCACTAAATTTGAAAGCGCTTTTGCGGGCTGGAACCGAGTGAAATGTGCGCACAAGACCAATTCTCTGGTCACAGATTTAATTTTTTTAATTTATTTGTGATAGTTGTATGGTTTGCATACTGCACAGTCGGAGAAAGGGACGCTCAACGTCATGGTCCAAGGAGGCGGGTTTCGTTGCTGTAATAGCAGGTAACTTAAGATTTTAACATCTCCGCCGTCTTGTACTAAATAGTCACTGAATCTTAAACCGGTATTTTTAAGCAGGTTTTTCTAAACCATTATCTGATTCCATCTTCGTACATGCTCGTATAATGAGTCCTTGTGGCCATGAGCTAGGTTCATGGAACTAGATACGTCTTATTTTCCGCTGCCAGTCATTTTGTCACGTTATTCGCTGATTTTCAAATGTAACTTAGTTTTTACGACCGGCCGCCATGTTGATTATTCAATCATTATTAGTACAACTGTCGGTAGACTGTATTGGATAGTCATGCATTTCGTCAGTAACATTTGATTAAGAGATGCATTTTTAAAATCGTCCATTAGTAAATGCATTGAAATACATTGTGTTAAAATCAGCATTTGGAGCTAAAAATACAAGTCACGCTTCCAGATTTAGAAATTACAGAGAAACCGAAACTTCTTCTTGTTGCGGATATTCCCCCACTTCGAGACGCAACCAATTATTTCTAGTTTACGAAGATTACATTCATGTAGGCACACATCAGCAGTACACGTACGGAATAGAGAAATAGTATCATCTAATATACGGCAGTCGGAGTTTATTAAAAGTAAGACATTATTTTTTTAATATTTCAAATCTGTTCGCCAAAGTGCTAGGTCATTGTCAAAGGGGCGTTCCCGATCCCTCTTGACGACGGCTTCAGTACTAAAATGTCATAGTCGAGAGATATTTTTTTATTAAATTATGTCAGTCACACCCTTTTAAGGTTCAAGCTAGGATCTTACAGTTCTACATTTTCTGTCTAATGGTTAACTTCTAGAACTGAAACTTTGACTGGTACATTTAAATTGTTTTCAAACCATTTTAAATTTGGATTCAAATGCCTGCACTCGTTGGCTGTTACAAACTTAGTCCGGTATTACATTCACCCAGCCACCACCCCACACACCCAAAGGAAAGCTTATCCTTCTTAGCAGGGGTGCAAGAGAAAAGCAGCAGGGTACAAACTCTTTCTTATGATGAATGTTGGTTAACTGTTTCCAATTAGTGAAACACTTTTAAACAACACTATTCCTAAAAAAAAGGGTTCTACAATTGAGCTATAAGTCTGCTTTATTTCCCCAGCTATTACAATAGCGAGTTCACGCTTCCATAACCTAGGAAGTTAGCCTTAGGACAGTCTAAATATCAATGGCTACTTGATCACATTTAGTTAACTTGATCTCATTAGGCCGTAGGTTTGACATTTAAATTTCTTGTAAAATTGTCCGTATTTCAAGAGGTCAAAGGTTAAAGGTCGCTTTTGACCTATCTGCTTTGACATTTGTATCGTTTTCTCAAGATCAGGGTTAAGAGAGAGATCAAGGTCATTTGACTGGATCCTTCTAATTTTGATAATTGTTGCTTGAGAGAAAGGTCACGGTCAAGGTCTGTGTGTACTAAGCTTCCGTTTCCTCGCTTACACAGTCAGAGAGGTCACGCTGCCATTATCTGAATGGTAGCAAGAGATCTTCATTTCCTGTCTACCAATTTATAAGGAGATCTATCTATTAGTTTTACTAAATCAATTCAGTAACCGGATTCTCTAGAAGTTAAGTCTCTTTGGCGTCCTTATTCTCATTTTTATTGCGTTTGAATAGCTTTGCAGGCAAAGTAATCTTGTTCTGCTGATTACCTCATGGTTTATCAGCGGCGCATGATTGCTTTCCTTGTCATGTTGTTCTAGTCAGTGTGTAGTTATTTTTCCTTTCCACGTGTTAGATTTCAGGACAGCAGTTTGTGCTTTCCAATTGGTACGTATTGTCGGATTGCGTTCATACTTGGTACTTGTATACTCGACAACGTCGCTGAGCCCAGTCCTTTAATTTTCGGTGCTTGACCATTGTCAGAGTACTTTCTATTTGGTACACGTTGCCAGATTGTACGCGCCGGTACTTTGTTGCCAGATAGTGGCATCACTGTTACGCAGATAGTATTTCTGGTTATATTTAAACCAGTTTAGTTTATTTTGGAGCGTTGTTGCTTGGTGGTTATTTACAGCACAGCGTTTCCAGGAATTGTTGCAAGATAGTGCGCCCAATCGCTATCAAAATTACGGTACCTAATCTGTGCAGCATTTACTTGCCAGATTGTTATTATTAGCCTCTAGGCTAGCTATTGTTTAGAGCAGCCTAAGTGGCAATTATTTATAACATTCAACTTTGATGCAAATCACTTAGTCAGTTTTCAATTGACCGTTTTAAAGCTGATTTTTTATATAACCATTACACCTTTCTGGGACACAGTAGGTTAACGTGGCCTTTGAGCCATCAGTTAGCTACTATTCCATTATCCATTAGGTTTTTCAGTTTGTTTGGATTAGAACAGTTGTTCTGTCCGATTGCAAATTAAGCTGCAAGCCTGGCCAACAAATTTTCAACTATTAACATCGTGGTTTAAGATCTATTTTCTTAGCAAGTTCGGCCTTTTCTTGTGGAACCTTTATATTGCACTACACTTCCCGTAAGAACTCGATTCTTCTTTTGATCTGCAGATCAGCCACAGTCTTAGACTACCCAGCATGATTTTAGTGCCAAACCTTCCTATTGCATTTACAATACCCTCTCTACATCGCACTGTCTTTGCACTAACACCACATCTGCACACTTTACTCCTCAAGATGTCCACAGAGTCAATAGTTTGAGAGGTTCATGGACTGCCTGGAGATGGAATCGTCTGTGTTTTAAGAAGGGTTTGAACTAGGTCAACGACGCAGAGATGAAGCAGCTACCCGGCGACACCAGTGAACTTCAGATCCAGATCATTAGCAGGGCGGTGGGCGGAATGGCATGTGGGGAAATTCTTACCCATAGGCCCCATAAAATACAAATTAGCCGCCTTTTCTAGTTCCTTGTTTTAGTAGCGTCAGCTTTGGCCAGTTAAATCCCTGTTTTATTACAATATCAAACTAAAACGGCAGCCTTAAAGAAGACTATTGTCGCCGAATCTTTCTAACAATTTCCTTCTAGTTTTATTGTCTGGTATCTGACGTCGTAATCAAAACGGGTCACTTGTTAGCTGATGTTACAATCAAATGAAAGAGGTCCGCCATGCACGTGTCTGCATTGTATGGCTTTCCTGAATTTACAATTTAATGGACATTATGATAGCAACAGCTCCAAGTCAAATTAGTTTCAAAATATTCAACAGCTTAATTGTATAGTTACCTTGCATGTGAGATTCCTGGAATTCAGAGTTCAGAGTTTCAAATCAGTTCAAACACACCAACAAAGTGGGCGGAGCTTAGCTAGAAATGGGCGTGGCATAGGGAGAAATGTTACTCTATTGCGCCTAGTCGATGCATTGGCTACGATCAAGTCAAATCATAAAAGTTTTTCAAAGTGTAAAACAATGGAGGAATCAAGTTTTTAGCGATTCCCCGCCCATCTCGAGCTATTTCTAAGCTCCACTCACGCTTTGCCCATGCCGTGATCGAGCCGTGATCGATAGATCACTTCACTCTCTGAATCTCAATTTCCAGAAAACTATAAAGCCCTACTGCTAAGCTATTGAATATTTTGAAACTAATTTAACTGGGTGCTGTTGCCGCCTAAGAAAGTAACAGCTCTCAGTCAAATTGGTTTCAAAATATTCAACAGCATTTTTATTAAATAGTAAAGACATACAATTCGTACAACAATGTTTAGTCCGTCATCAATTATGCGCTCGTGACAAACTTATCTACACCATGTATGACGTAATTGATTATGATGTCAACCTACACGTTACATAATTGATTATGACGTCATGTGATTGACTGGGAAACTGGAATCCTCCAATAATTAATGTCCCGCTCATGGCCTCTGAGACACAGTTTCTGTTGAAAGCGTAACCCAAATGTACAGCACGGATTAAGGGCTTGGGTACGGGAATGATTGGCATTCAACCCGATACGTAACCTGACGGATACGTTTGGAAGCTACCAAATTAAAACCGGTGGGTGGACAACCTAAAAATGAGAAAGTGTTGTACTTTAATCACACGTTTTATCACACCTAGAAGCTAACGCCCGCGTTTAGTTTCTATACATATCGTACTAGTAATGAAAATAAAAAAACCCACAAATTTAATGTGGAATATTGTGAAAATAAATATATCGGTTAATTAGCAAACCCCATGCAATTAATAGTAATGCTATTTTGAATATGTTTGTACCGATACAGGATAAGACAACGAACCTGATTGGCTCATACGATAATTAGCCGAAATAAAATATGTAATCAGATAGCTAATTGGGGGCTTTGAATCGTTACTCACTCTGGTTGGCTGAGTGGACTGGCGGGCTCCACACAAGCACTTTCTTACCTTTAGTCATTCCATTGAGAACTCGGTTCGCTCCAGGTAAAATTTCTAATTTTAATTTAGCTATATTTTTCTTCCAGTTTAATTATCAATAATTATTTGCAAATATAGTCATAATTGATTATATTGTACTATGGGTATGCTGCATATGTAAGCTTTCATTATTGAATACGCTAGCGATTGAAAATGGAGTGATACGATCTGTTTTCAAAATCGTAATTCTTTCACAAAAGGGGCAATATAGTCCGCCACGTAAGTGCTTGTATGTCTTCTTCTTCAGTATACTGTGAAGATCCAATATGGATATCATTCCACAATGGTTACGATTTCGCCCATGAAATTACGATTTAATAAGCTCTGTTCTACTGATTATTTTGAAACTAAAATGATTGTCGAGATATTCAACAGCTTACCTGTACAATTATCTTGAAATTTGGATTCAAGGAATTCACGATTTAAAATATTAAAGTCGACCCATCCACCCACCCTCAAACCACACATCAACCATTGCACACACGGCTGCGATAACCGTAACTCGTAACTGTAATATTTTAGTCACATTTCAATTTTTTCTACCAAATTTATTATGGTATTTCTTCCAGATTTTTCTAGATCTTTCTAGATTTTCTTAACCATTAATATGTTAACCCATTCTAGATCTGCACATATTTGTGATATTTACTACATGGTAATTATTAAATAATCTGCTTGTTCGCCATGGTAATCTGAATGAAAGATATTACTACTTCAGGCAGCAACTAACCTTTAGTCAAAATTCTAAACAGACTACATTGAGCTACGTTAGAAACCCAGAGCTCCTCCACCACCCCTCCCCATCACGCCACCCTACCCTCCCCTCCCTCTCACCTCCCTCAATCCCATCATCCCTCCATTCGCCTCCATCCCCTCTCTCCAACCACCTCACCCATAGCCCCACCCCCACCCCACCTCCATCCATCCCCTCCACACTCTCTCTACACCCCCCTCATGTATCCCCCTATATCCCCCCTATCCACCACCCACCCAGTCATCCCTTCGCTCCACCTCTATCTATCACCACACCCCGCCCATCCGCCGCCTCCATCCATCCCATTCATCCTTCCCCTCCATCCCCACTCCAACACCCTCCATCTCTTCCCCATCCATCCCCTCCCGCTCCAACCATCCCCTCTATTCTCCCACCCTCTCCATCCATCCACTAACTACATCCGTGCCCTCTCCATCCACCCGCCCACCCCACCCCTCCATCCACCCGCCCACCCCACCCCTCCCCTCAATCCATACCCTCCACCCTCTCCATCACCTCCACCAACCCCCACATCTCCGTCCCCCACGTTCACATTTCCTCAACATCCATACCGCTTTCAACCACCCTTCCACCCCCTTCATCCACACTCACCCATCCAACCAATCTCTATCCACCTTCATCTACCCTTCCCCTCCCTCTCTCCAACCTTCCTCCCGTGTCCCTCAATCCATCGCCCCTCCCTTTCCCTGCATCCATCCATCCCTACTTCGCTCGCTCCCCGTACCTCCCTCCCTCTCCATCTATGCCTCTACCATCACTCCATCCATCCTTCCCTCCGCCCGTCCCTCCACCCCTCCTACCACCCATCCTTCCATCTATTCATCCACCAAGCCATACATCCGTCTGTCCGTCCGTCCATCCTTCCGACCGTTCGTCATTCCGTCCGTCATTCCGTCAGTTCGTCCGTCCGTCAATCCCATTCCCACATTCCATTCCCACCCCAATCACCCATCCCATTCCCCACTCCATCCCCATTCCACTCACCCCATCGAATTGATATGGAGGATGTTGTAGATAAAATGGTCGGAAGGTTTCCAAATATGTGCCTTATATTAGTCTAAACGTTCATCTTTTTCTACGAGTATTTACTATATAATCCATCAACGAGACAACAACCGCAGAGACAGAAAACTTGTGATTTTATTTAACTCTTCAATCCTTAGTAGTCCAGTTTCTCAATTTCATGTCTAAGACAGGTATACTGTTTATTATTTTGAAACAAATTTGCCTGAAAACTGTTCCTCTCATATGCAGCAACACAGCTTCCAGTCATATTAGTTTGAAAATATGCAACATAATATTTCCATACAATATTATGATTTTGTCGCTTCTAAGTTCTTGTCTGTAAGGGTTAGTGTTAATGCTGATTACCATATATGCAGTACAGTTGTTGAATCTCAGCTTTATGATTGAATTATAGATTTACTTTCTGATGAAGCTAAAAGGTTGTGGCCACTGAATTTTTATATAAATAAATGGGAAATTGGCTATGATATAATAAAAAATGCATATATTAGGCTGGTCGCTGGTGTATTCGACAATAATATTGGAAACACCAGGTAGTCATTAGAGCAGGCTTGAATTTATAGGAAAAGGTAGGATTTAAGAAGGGAAGTAAAGGTGTTTATTTATCACTAAGATTGCAGAAAATGACATCTCAGAGCATGTAATTTAAACATTTTCCCGGTGGGGAAGCCCCAACACCACCACCAACCCCCCCCCCCCCCGACCCCCCCCCCCCCGACCCCCCCCCCTCCCCACCAAGAACAAGCCAACATTTGGAGCAGAGCAGGGCCACACTTCCCAGACTACCCACAAACCTTAACCCCCTAGGACAAACATGCCCCTCTTTTGCCCCCCCCCCCCCTTAACACACATTTCCCGGTGCCGCCACTGCACCTACTCACAATCTCTCCTTCGGTCCATCCACCCCTCACTCATTCCCCATCCAGGCATCGTTTTCACTCTTACCCTCCCACTATCTCCCTTACTAGCATGCTTTTGATGCTGATATTACGTGTGCTACTGTTAGCGATACTACAGTTACTAATACTTCTGATATTGATACTACGACTTCTACTGTTCCATAACACACTTCCTTCTCTCTCCACAGGTATCAAGAAACATTTTTTATGAAATGCAGACAACCTCAGTGATAGATCCATAGATAATCAGGAAACATGGGCGTCCTACTCAAGAACAGGTACGTTTCCTGCAATGCCGTAAGAGCGTGTGCGTGCGTGCATGTATGCATGTGTGTATGTGTGTATGACGAGAGATGGGGTATTTAGTTTCTTATTAGTCCCCTCTCACCAAACCACAATATTCATTTTTATTTTTCAGAAAATCATGTATAGAATATGAAATACTTACACATTGCCCTACGCTGTTATATTAGGAATTCCAGTCCGTAGTAGACCTCTACTATTTGGCTAGCACGCGTATCTTTGATGCGCAAATAAACTCATTGAATTGATCTACACGTCAGCTTTGTTGGCATTATCAAAATGTCCTGGAGTTCGTGCAATGCGGAATAGCTGAGAGAGAGAGAGAGAATAGCTACACGATTTATATTAGATTTTGAATGGATATTTATCCTGGATGGGATACAACGTAATTATAAACATTTATTCCATTTTAGTGTCCTCAGTTCGTGATCTTTCTGTGTTTTATTTGAATAAACTAAAATATTGGGGCGTTCCTTAGATGCGTTAGATACGAGAAATCAGCGAGCGAATGTGACGGATTTGGATTTGACGAGCACTTTTTAACTTGCATTTTCACGAAGTTGAAAAAAGAGATTTTGGGAGAGGGGGAAAAAATGTCCGCGTCGGCGTCGGTTTAAAAAAATCACATTTGCACCCTTAAGGGATCATCCGATTTAAAAAAAACCTTCACAGATATGTTCTATACGATGCTAGTTTACGTCAAATCCATATCGATTTTTGAGATTTTTATTTATTTTTTTCCAAGTTTTTTTATCTCGCATTTTCACGAAGTTGAAAAAAGAGATTTTCGGGGAGAGTGGAAAAATGTCGGCGTCGGCGTTGGCATCAGCTCTGGTTAAGGATTTTTAAAATGACATTTGCACCCCTAAGGGTTCATCCGATTTATAAAAAAAAACCTTCACAGATGTGTTCTATACGATGCTTAGGACTAGTTTACATCAAAACCATATCGATTTTTGAAAAAAAAAATTTCAAGTTTTAACCTTGACTAAATTTTGTGTCCAGCTTGGTTATGGTTTTTTTAAATGACATTTACAGTTTTGCACTCACAAGGGGTCATCCGATTTTTAAAAAACCTTGACAGATGTGTTCTATACGATGATTAGGACTAATTTACATCAAAAGCATCTCGAATTTTGAAATTTGTCTTTATTTCATTCAAATTTTTTAACTTTGAATAATTTTTATGTCCAGCTTAATGTTAATCCTATGGTTAAAGTGTAGATCATGGCTGGCATTTTCTTTTGAAAACAGATAGAGTGATGCTAGATTATCATGCACTTTTATTCTTTTTAAAACGTGTATGCTAGAAGAACGTGATTATAAATGTCGAAAATTATGCCTTTTGCTGCTTCCTAATATCACTCGGCAAGTTCCGTAAAACCGGTGAAACGCACCACGTGGGACGAGGGAATTCCTCTTGTCGTTAACGTGTTATTTAGTCCGACTGGCAAGGAGAAGAGTTGCATTTAGATATATTTATGCAATTAATTTTGTTAAAATGACACAGATGCGTAGTACGATATCGAAACACACGTGAATAATTTATCCTTTGATTAATTTCCATCAGATTAAACTTTGGCAATGTTTGCCGAGCGATAGTATTGAGATTTCGGGGGTCTCGGTGGTATGCATACATGTGTTAAACATACATGAATTTTCACATTCAACGCTAGAAAAATGCGTCATACTATTAATTCTCATATAAAAAAGATTTGTGAATCGTGTTCTAAAATCCCGCTGTACATATTAGAATATATTTTCTAATATTAAACGATTTTTAGCGACAGCTCAATCGCCAATCCATCCCGCTAGCATTTAGCATTGCGCGAATCGAAGGTTCGTCGTATCTTCTTTCCAGCAACAAACGGGTAAATCGAGACCACTAATCGATTCCTTCACAGGAATGCCGGAATCGCGATAATGATTGGATAAAACCCGCATTCTTTCAGCTCATACATATTAATGAGCAATAATAAACACGAAAGAAGGAAACCCCTTTATCTGAAATTAATTTTCTCGAGGTTCTGTAAAAATGGAATCTGTCAAAATCATCGGCACCAACACATTTATATCAAATTGCCATCAAAATATTATGTAGTTATTAAATGTCAATTTGTCAATGTGTCCAAACTGTTTGAACATTGATAAATTGGCATTTAGTAATTAAATGGGATAATTGCTTACCAGTAGTGAATGGGTTAATAACTGACTTTTCATAAACTTAAAACCTATGGATTTCTTTATAGATATCCCATTTCTCAAGTATGATTTGGCTTTTAAATTTTTGGAAATCATACACTATTTCCTTTTTAAAGATAAAAGCCTATGTAAAAAATTTAGCTGTTATGATAATAATTTTGAATCTTGAAAACTAACACATCTGGGAAATGGGCTAAAGCTGAGCCTATAGGCTTATATAAGTTTAAGCTCCTTGAGTGAACACTGATAGAATTGTAAACCTGGCATAAATCATGAATGTTACCTTGAAAATATCGACATGATAAATATATCAAACAAACAAATAATTTAAAATCAAATTTAAGGGAGTGGCATGGTTCTCAACAATCGACTACTTAAACGACGAACCCAGTTCACGGCTCAGTGGTGGATTATCTTACCACAGGAGGAAACATTGGCAATCTTCTTGACTCTTGTCTCATGCACCCAATAATTGCCTACCTGTAGTGAACACTGATAATGCACAATCAGATCGAATGAAAGGTTCCATTGAACCAATAAAGAACCAACATGGCCACCAAACAGTAAATTATGATTGGTCCATGACAGCCATGTTTTATCACTGATCAATTTCTTTTGAACAAACTTTAATCACCCTTAGTTATCGATGAAATATCAGGAGTTTCAGCCTGAACCGTAAGCACTTCCTGTGATGTCATTTTCAAGAACAAGATGTTCACCTGAAAATGGATCAGTTAAAATTCCAGGCACTCAATATGGGGTACTCCTGGCCGAATTTGGTTAAAACTGGGAATTGATTAACCCAATAATACTCGCGCCACCCAAAAAATTGCTTCTGTGGTAGATCTGAGAAATGTCCATTTTCAGACCAGGACTCCAGTAGAATGCTATTTTGTAAATTTACTACTGGAATGACTGGCTCGATAATCAAGCCAGTCATTCCAGTGATAAATTTTCAAAAATAATCTCAACCTGCAAATGGACATTTTCTATGAGAAAATTGATACTTATTTTGAAGAATTTGAGGTGTAAATGGTTACGGATCAGACATCTGACCAATCAAATTTCTGAATAGAACTTCTGGAGTGTACCACCATAGGGTCCATCTAGTTAAACTTGGTTAAAATCAACCAAGCGGCTGAGGAGATGCATTTTGACAATTTCCGGGAACTTTTTCATAGAATCCAAGATTTTCACCCCAAAACTGACTAATCGAAGTTCTGAACTCAGAAGCGTAGCACCATACGGTTCTTATGGCCAAATTTTGTTGAAATCCACCAAGGAGATGCATTTTGACAATTTCCAGTAAATCATTTACAAAATCTAACATTTTCACCGATCAATTTATGGATCAATCAGAATTCTGAAGAGATGTTCTGGAGCCTAACACCCAGGGGTAGATTTTAAGGATTTGTTCTACTAAACTAGACAGGATAGTGCATCATTGATTTTACTATCCCGCAGCAAACTTCACTAACCCAATGTTTGTAAGCTCAAAGCTGATCACTTCTTTAATCCAATCACCGATACAGAGAAGCCGTTGAATATTTTGAAATTAGTTTGTCTGGAAAGCCGTTGCTGCCTTTGGTGGGTACTCAACATAATGACATTAGAATAGTATTTTTTTGTATTTCCTCTTTTGAGAGCAACTAACCCAGACAGGTTAGTGCAGGTGCAGTTTTACTAGCCCATATGAAATTCTACTATCCTCGGGTTAACAGGTTAGTCTTATAATCGAGCCCTGCTAACACGATAAGATTCTCCCAGACAAATTTGCCTGAAATTGGTCATAGAAGATGCGATTTTACAGACAGATGAGCACCACGGCATAAGCTCAATTTGTCAGCATTTATCTCATAATCGGCCATAACTATCATGATTTTTTACCTGCATCGCCAGACGCAAGGGTTAATCTGAGAATGGAGTGCTTCGACTTCTTTTGGGTAAAAATCACAATGCAACAGCTTTCAGCAACAATTTATTCAAATTGGACACTGTGAATAACTCTGGTTCAACTGGCCGAATGTTTGTCTATGGGGTCCTGAATATGTGCACCAATTTTGAGGTCAAAGCTAAATCTCAAACAGTAAAAGCTTTCAGTTGGCAACATTGCTTCAAAAACAGACACTTTTGACGCCATAGCGGCCCAATTGAAAAATATACATGTATCAACGACATGAATATTGTGCAAATTTGTCCAGGTTATTCATTACAACCGAATTACCATTGCATAAGCTGACCCAGGATATGCAATTTGGCCGACGGACGAACACCATGGCATAGGCTCACTTGGGCCTACAGGTCAGGCGAGTTAATAATGATCTGATATTCCGAATATTCTCAGTTTATATAAATTTAGCCATGCACAAGAATCATAGTAATTTCAATAGTTGATGCAACAACAATCTTCTATGATTTCACATAGAATGACTGTACTAATACCTGAGTGTACTGTGAAGGCCCATGCTTTCATTCTGCTATGATTTCACATAGAACGACTGTACTAATACCTGAGTGTACTGTGAAGGCCCATGCTTTCATTGTGCTATGATTTGACATAGAACGACTGTACTAATACCTGAGTGTACTGTGAAGGCCCATGCTTTCATTGTGCTATGATTTCACATAGAATGACTGAACTAATACCTGAGTGTACTGTGAAGGCCCACACTTTCATTGTGCTATGCTTTTCTGACCCGTTTGCTTTAACCCTTTCACGGATGAATTCCCCATATCTAATTTTCAAGGCAACCATAGAGGAAATCTGTTGAATATTTTGAAATTATCTGACTAGAAACTGTTGCTGCCTTAGGAAACAACAACTTCCAGTTAAATCAATTTCAAAATATTCAACAGAATAAGTTTTATGTCGTACAGAATTTATTTTTTCAGGGATTTGTCAATGAAAGGATTATGCTAACACTGCCTTCCGGTAAAATTATTTGCTGAATATCCAACAGCTTTCTTATATTGTATTAACCCCCTTGAAAAAAGCTATAGACTGTCAGACTGATACTGGAGTTTCATGGATAAAACCAAAAGAATTAAGAGAATCATGGACAACAAAACATTATGGATAAATCTTGCTCACACTTGATGCATGTGGTTACGGTAAAGGAAAAGGGAGCTTCCAAATGGTGTTGATTGGTAACACCATAGAGTAATGTAACTACTATCACCAGTAAAGAAGATACAATGAATCAGAATAACTTAAAGCAACTAAACTACCTTAATATGCCTCCCAATGCTCAGATGCGCGAGGAGAAATAAATCTAATTCTGTTCCTTTTTACAAGCGGTCCTGTTATTACTGTACTTGTTATATAACAGTGATCCACTAGTATATCTGCTAGTAAAAGCGATATAAAATACCTGAAACTATTCTGAAAACAATTTGACAGGCCACTGGTATATGCAGCAAAGAATTTCAGTGAAAATGGTTTCAAATTCTTCGCTGGCATCATTTTGTGACCATAGAAACAATCAGTGAAAATTATACTAGCCAACTGGAAAACATTTTGACTGAGAATCCTTGCTGCTGCTAGCAACTACTTCCAGTCAGATTGTTTTCAAAATAATCAGCAGTATTGCACCAGTAAATAAGCTCTGTTAAAGGTATCAATGCACACATGGAATACTATTTGCGTGGCACTTAAACCCCACTGATAGGCACTTACGTCCACTTACATCTTTGATTGTTTGCAATATGGGTAAAATGATTGCTCCGATTATTCAGATAAATACATGGTTAATGTCTATGTTTAGAAACATCGTTTTAAGTTATTCTGATTCATCTCTGGTATTTTACTGGAGTTAATAGGTTTATTCCTCTATGATGGTACCAATCAACAACATTTCGATGTTCATCTTTTCATTTTCTTTAAATTATAATATATTATGGTGGCTGTTCTGGAGGTAGCGTTGATTGACACAAATCTTTGAAATTAATGATAATTTCACCAATTTCAAATGACTAATAATGAAATTTGACCATTTAAGCAATAATAAAAGTTTTTATTGTGAAAGATTATTAAATCTGTTGTATAGCAACAGTATATATATGATAATATTCTCAGAACATAGAGTCATAGACAGTAGAATTCCGACTGGTGATTAAAGCACAATATGTACCGAATTTTGTCCCATATAAATCAAATCTGCAGACAGTGAGTGAAATATAGCCGCATGTGTGAATACTACATATTGTTCAGTAGGTTATCAATAATAGGTGTGTGTCACTGAAGGAAGCCGCCACACTGAGTGTCCGACATTGCGATAGTTCCCATCCTACCAGGGGATTACACCATTCTCCTTCGATCAATACTCACCATTCTGTTACTTCTGATATACAGCTGGCCCTGACAGCGGCTCTAGGATTATAGACTTAGAAAGCTTTACCGACTCCAGGGAACCGGGTACTCGGCTCCCAACTGCCGAGTACCCGTTTACCATAGAGCTCATTCTTGTTTGCATAGCAACAAGAGCAATACATGCTTTTTGCATTAAGGATTTTAGTGGTTTTTTTGTGAAACAAAAGATCTAAGTCTTTAATTTGTGACAGTTTGTGTGTTCGTGAAAGGATTAACTAAGGACAATGGAGCATACCGCTGAAGATAACCAGGTTGTATCGTTCTTTATTATCCATAGTTAAAAGACTTAGGTCTCTAAATTTCGTTGTGTCGCATGTTCCAATTTCTGACCCCATAGAATCTGGGACGTGTGCTAACAACGATATATGCCAGACGATCGCCATCTTTAAACCCCAACAGGCGATCGGCAGATATGAAAATAGGTGTTTGCTACGGTATTTCTAACACGAATATCGGCTGACGTCGTTCTCCGTAGAATCCGAGCGGGTGACGTCACACCCGGTCGCTCGGATGTTTATGTGAAGAAAAATTGTTCATTAATTCGCGCATCTTGTTCTGGGTGCTGCGTACTAAAAATGGTACAGGAAACTTTAGAATGATCAAGTTTACGTGCGATCACGATGGTTTGCAATGATCGGTGGTTTCAAAATTCTTGAGTAGATGCGTGGTCTGCGGTTTTACCGTGTGATACAGCAGTTTGTTATACATTTTGTTGTTTTCTTCACATATCGTCATGCTTTCGTTAGGAGTATAATTTATATTGATTAGTAAATATACCCCGAATGCTATGCGATATGATTCCTGGAGCCGTTACACATCCTGGAGGATCTAATATGGGTGTGTTGATGCCCGCCGCGTTCTTGTCGTCATAATCAATGCGATCGTTGTTGTAACGTGGCGGGGTGGGGTGCGGGGAGGTTACGGTTAATTTATGAGTCAAAATTATTTGAAAATTAATTGTCTGCCTTCCATCCGGGTCTCGTTCCGCTTGTTTATTGTAGGTTTGTGCTTATTTTATAGGCCAAGCCAGCCCCGCCATCATGTGCCGAATGTCATAAATTTGTCCGTGTAATGTTCAAGGACCATGCTTGTTTTAGGTGTTCCCTGTGTAACATAGATCATAGGTGTAATGTTTGTGCAATGTGGTCCGTCGAAATGATGGTTAAGTTCCTTGCCCAGAAGGACTTGGCTGGGTCTGACGCGGGGTCAGGCGGTCCGAGACGAAATCGTGGAGTGCCCGGTTCGGCCGGTGGGGGTGCTCCACGTCCCCAGCTGGAGGTGGCGGAGATGGCACCGCCGGCGTGGTTTGGTCCGGCTATGCAGGGTTTTCTGCATAGCGTTCTGCCCACGCTGGTGTCGTCCCTGCTACCAAAGGTTGGGGGGCAGTTTCTCCCCATGCCTGGTACGGATCCTGTCCTCGGACAGGATTCTGGACTGGTTACCGAGGGGGGCGATGGTTCTGTCTCTCTGCGGCCACCTCCGGGTGGTCCAGTAGCGGTGGCAGGTCCGTCAGGTGTGGGAGCCGTCCACCAGGACGGCTCCACGGTTGACTCGTCTAGTGACGGCTCTTCGGAGTCTGAAGACGAGGGGGCCGAGGAGGAGAGGTTGCTGCGGCCCGTGAAGCCGCAGGTGGAGAATATGGAGTTTGATTCCGTCCTGGACGGAACCGGCCTCCATTTGTCTGGTTTGGCGCAAGCCAGGTCAGCGGCTCCGCCTGCGGCTGAGGCCAATCCGTTACCATGCACCGGTTCCGGGCGGCTTGGTTTGTCACCAGCCGTCACGGGAACGGGTGTGCCGGGCCAGGCGTGGTACTCACATATCTCGCCTGGTCCGGCAGCCGGACGTGGGGTGCCGTTGGCGCCCGTGTCCGGCTACGGTTCCGCGACTGTTACGGGTCCGTGTGGACCTACCCCATGGACCGGAGTGTTCTCCTTCGATCAATACTCACCATTCTGTTACTTCTGATATACAGCTGGCCTTGACAGCGGCTCTAGGATTATAGACTTAGAAAGCTTTACCGACTCCTGGGAACCGGCTACCCGGCTCCCCACTGCCGAGTACCCGTTTACCATAGAGCTCATTCTTGTTTGCATAGCAACAAGTGCAATACATGCTTTTCGCATTAAGGATTTTAGTGTTTTTTAAAAGAATCCAAGTCTTTAATCAGTGATAGTTTGTGTGTTCTGAAAGGATAACTAAGGACTATGGAGAATACCGCCCAAGACAACCAGGTTGTATTGTTCTTTATATCCATAGTTAAAAGACTTAGGTCTCTAAATTTCGTTGTGTCGCATGTTCCAATTTCTGACCCCATAGAATCTGGGACGTGTGCTAGCAACGATATATGCCAGACGATCGCCTTCTTTAAACCCCAACAGGCGATCGGCAGATATGAAAATAGGTGTTTGCTACGGTATTTCTAACACGAATATCGGCTGACGTCGTTCTCCGTAGAATCCGAGCGGGTGACGTCACACCCGGTCGCTCGGATGTTTATGTGAAGAAAATTTTTTCATTAATTCGCGCATCTTGTTCTGGGTGCTGCGTACTAAAAAATGGTACCGGAAACTTTAGATTGATCAAGTTTACGTGCGATCACGATCGGTTTGCAATGATCGGTGGTTTCAAAATTCTTGAGTAGATGTGTGGTCTGCGGTTTTACCGTGTGAGACAGCAGTTGTTATACATTTTGTTGTTTTCTTCACATATCGTGCTGCGTTCATTAGGAGTATAATTTATATTGATTAGTAAATATACCCTGAATGCTATGCGATATGATTCCTGGAGCCGTTACACATCCTGTAGGATCTATTATGGGTGTGTTGTGCCCGCCGCGTTCTTGTCGTCATAATCAATGCGATCGTTGCTGTAACGTGGCGGGGTGGGGTGCGGGAGGTTACGGTTAATTTATGAGTCAAAATATTTGAAAATTAATTGTCTGCCTTCCATCCGTGTCTCGTTCCGCTTGTTTATTGTAGGTTTGTGCTTATTTTATAGGACAAGCCAGCCCCGCCATCATGTGACGACTGCCATAAGTTTGTCCGTGTAATGTTCAAGGACCATGTCTGTTTTAGGTGTGCCCTGTGTAATATAGATCATAGGTGTAATGTTTGTGCAGTGTGGTCCGTCGAAACGATGGTTAAGTTCCTTGCCCAGAAGGACTTGGCTGGGTCTGACGTGGGGTCAGGCGGTCCGAGAGGAAATCGTGGAGCGCCCGGTTCGGCCGGTGGGGGTGCTCCACGTCCCCAGCTGGAGGTGGCGGAGATGGCACCGCCGGCGTGGTTGGTCCGGCTATGCAGGGTTTTCTGCATAGCGTTCTGCCCACGCTGGTGTCGTCCCTGCTACCAAAGGTTGGGGGGCAGTTTCTCCCCATGCCTGGTACGGATCCTGTCTTCGGACAGGATTCTGGACTGGTTACCGAGGGGGCCGTCTCGTACGGCCCCCTGGCGGGTCCGTCTGGCTTCGGCCAGACGGGTTCTGTCTCTCTGCGGCCACCTCCGGGTGGTCCAGTAGCGGTGGCCGGTCCGTCAGGTGTGGGAGCCGTCCGCCAGGACGGCTCCACGGTTTATTCGTCTAGTGATGGCTCTTCGGAGTCTGAAGACGATGAGGCCGAGGAGGAGAGGTTGCTGCGGCCCGTGAAGCCGCAGGTGGAGAATATGGAGGTTGATTCCGTCCTGGACGGAACCGGCCTCCATTTGTCTGGTTTGGCGCAAGACACGTCAGCGGCTCCGCCTGCGGCTGAGGCCAATCCGTTACCGTGCACCGGTTCCGCGCGGCTTGGTTTGTCACCAGCCATCAGGGGAACCGGTGTGCCGGGCCAGGCGTGGTACTCACCTATCTCGCCTGGTCCGGCAGCCGGACATGGGGTGCCATTGGCGCCCGTGGCCGGCTATGGTTCCGCGATGGTTACGGGTCCATACGGTTTTCCATGCGGACCTACCCCATGGACCGGAGTGTTTCGTGGGGTGGCGGCGGAACCATGTGGTAGCGGAGTGCCTGGCATGTCAGCCGTGGCTCCTGGCCGGGAGGCCATGGCTGGCAGACCCGTAAGCATGTCAATGGGTGACGTGTTTGCGGGGGTATCTTCTTCGGAGTTAGATTGGTCTGATGCTCTGGCGTGGCTAGCCAGAGTTGACCCGTCTGTGGTTTCGGCCACGGCCGATGAAGATGCGCCCCGTCCGTCGGTTGCGTCGATTAGGACGGGGATTTTGCCCGCGGCCCGGATCCAGTCAGTGGGACTGGATCCACGGTTCATTGATTTGTTGGATGCTATTTATAGTAAACAACTAATGACCAAGGGTCAGCTCCCTGCGGCCTCCAGGGAGGTGCGGCCAAGGTGTCGTATTCCGCGGGGTGAATACGACAGGTATGGTGTAGTCCCGTCGGTCACGGAGGATGACCGATGGGTACTGGGCGTCCAGAGTGCCAGGTCGGGTGGTCCCGGTCCGGCACTAGTGGATAAGGCCCAGGTACACCAGGAAGAAGTCCTGGCCCTATGCGATGAGGGTGTGAGGGCAGCCATGAGCGCTGTCAATCACTCCTATCGTCTACTTCAGTCGGTGTGGGCTGAAGCGGGGGCAGGCCACCCTGTGCCACCTGTGGCGCTATCGTGCGTTAATGACGGCTTGGTGCTGTCAATGGACGCATTGGCAAGGGTGCAAGCGCGTGTGACGAAGTCCAGGAGGCAAATGGTCATTGACCATATGCGTCCGGCTACGGCAGTCAGGGAGCGTCTTCTTGGGACGCCCCTGACAGGGCCTAGCATCTTTGGTGGCCAAGCGCGGGCCATCTTAGAGGACACCGCCAGTATTGCACAGAATCGGTTAGCGGTAAATCTACAGCTAGAGCTGGTGCGGCAAGCGCACGCACTAGGGGCTGTGGGCAAGCCGCTAACCGGACAGCCTTCAAAGAAACAGAAAAAGCATAAGGGCAAGGCGAAAGCCAGGCCTATTGCGACGTCTGTTTCGGCTGGGTTCTCGGAGCCGCCGCCGGCGAAGAAACCCAGGAAGGCTGTAGAGGCGCCTACCCTCCCCAATGTTGCTCCTGACCGCCCTAGAGGTGGTAAGGGCAAGGGGAAGGGTAAGGGTAAGGCCTCAAAGGGCGGACAGAAGGGGCCGAAGCGTACCTGAGGGTACGCAAGCTCCCTTCATATCCGCCTGGACCGCACCTGTGCGACAGGAACAGCGGTGCCAGTTATACCCGTCGTACCTAGAACGAAATGGTTCTCACTCTCTCTCGTTAAGAAAGGGGGGGGGGGGCGGACTGCGAGCCGGACAACCCCGTTAGACGTCGAGGCGTCTATGGTGGGTGGAAGGCTCATGCGTTTCGTCGAGGTTTGGCGAGGTGTGACGTCAGACAGTCTGGTCCTGGGATGGTCATCCCAGGGTTACATGCCGGAGTGGTGGGACTTTCCGCCACAAAATCTGTCTTTGGCACCAGTCTGGACACCCGTACCAAGGGAGCCAGACAAGTTAGAAGCCGTTCAAAAGGAAGTGTCGGGTTTGCTTCTGAAGGGAGCAATAAAACCAGCAAACCGGAACACTCCAGGCTTCTATTCAAACATGTTCCTTGTCCCCAAGAGCACGGGGGGATGGAGACCCATACTCAATCTCAGGCCATTAAATTGGTTTATCCATACGCCTCGGTTCCAGATGGAAACACCGAGGTCGGTAATGGCGGGATTGAGGAAAGGAATGTGGTGTGTATCGATCGATCTGAAAGATGCATATTTCCACATTCCGATCAATCGGAGTTGGCACAGGTTTCTGAGATCTGCGTTTCAGAATCAAGTATGGGAGTTTACAGTTCTCCCGTTTGGCCTGTCGACAGCTCCGAGGGTTTTCACAAGAGTGGTCCTTGCGGTGACAGCGTTTCTCAGAAAAGAGAACGTGGCGCTACACACCTACATAGACGACTGGCTGCTCACGGCAGACTCGGCAGCCAGGTTGAACGTGGATACTGCTCTGACTCTGAAGTTACTTTCAGATCTAGGCTGGATAGTCAACGAGGAGAAATCCGAGTTGACACCCACTCAACATTTCGTTTATTTGGGGATGCGATTCGACCTCGAGGAGGGCAGGGTTTACCCGTCAGAGCCCAGAGTGGTGTCTCTGTTAGCCATCCTCGGGAGTTTTCGAGTGGGAAACCACATTCAGGCAAGGCGGTTCGTTCAGATGCTGGGCATGAAGGTCTCCATGGAGCAGGTTATCTCGTACGCTGCTCTAATGCGAAGACCTATCCAGTTGTATCTGATGTCTCTGTGGAAACAGAGAACAGAACCCCTGTCAAAACTGGTGCCAGTTTTGGACCCGATAATATCGCATCTTCTATGGTGGAAACAGCGTCAGAATCTCCTAATAGGGGTTTCGCTGCACCTACCCCACCCCCAGCTGTCCGTTTACACGGATGCATCGCTGGAAGGGTGGGGTGCCTGCCTGGGAGAACACCAGGTCTCGGGCACATGGACTCTCCCGGAGAGTCAGCTGCATATCAATCTGTTGGAAATGATGGCAGTGGAACTGGCGTTGGAAGAGTTCCTTCCGATGATCAGGGGCAAGGTGATATGGATACGGTCGGACAATTCGACAGTAGTATCATATATAAATCGCCAAGGAGGGACCAGGTCGCCCACCCTGTGCATCAGGGTGTGGCACTTGATTCAATGGTGCAGGAATTACTCGGTTGTTTTGAAAGCAGCTCATATTCCTGGCCGACTGAACATTCTGGCGGATGCTTTGTCTCGCAGACAGAGAATCCTGCCAACAGAATGGTCCCTCAACCCTCCAGTTCTGCGATGGATCTTCGAGCATTGGGGCAAACCCAACGTGGACTTGTTCGCCACAAAGAAAAATGCTCAAATCATGACATATGTCTCGCCGATTCCAGATCCATATGCCGTCGATACAGACGCTCTGGCGATAAGCTGGAGAGGGATGCACGCTTACGCGTATCCACCCACCATTCTTCTACCGAAGGTATTGGTGAAGGTCAGGGAGGAACCGTGTCTGGTCCTGCTAATAGCGCCGTATTGGCCGAGCAGGGCGTGGTTCACGGATCTTCTAGATCTGCTGGTGGAAAATCCTGTGCAGTTGCCCGAGATTCCGAACATAATCTCCCAGGCCAAGGGACGCTTCCTACACGAGCGTCCCGAAATGTTCAAATTGACTGCGTGGATGTTGTCAAACAACGTTCCACGTCGGAAGGCTTTTCTCGACAGGCTGCTGATTTCATCGCGGCTGCGAGAAGGAGGTCAACCTTCAAGTCATATAACAACAAGGTTAACAGATTTGCAGACTGGTGTGAAGAAAAGGGTATTGATACCTTTCAATTCAGCAAATAGCAGACTTTGTCTGTGAGCTGTTCATTACAGGACTAGCTCCCGTCACAATTGCTGGATACAAGTCAGCTTTGGCATCAGTTATCCCTTGTCTAGCCAACAGGGATAGTCCAGAGGTGGCCCAGTTAAACGTGATGTTGAAGGGAATGAGCAATCTCCGCCCGAGACAACCGGTAGTCATTCCAGCCTGGAGTCTATCTTTAGTGCTTAATGTACTGGCCAAGCACCCATTCGAACCGTTGCGTTTGGCTAGTCTAAAGCATTTGGCTCTAAAGGCGGTCTTTCTATTGGCAGCTTCCTCAGCTAGAAGGCGCAGTGAGATCCATGCGCTTTCGGCAGAGAGGAACCGATTTATTGTTTCTGGAGAAGGTCTGCGTCTTCTGCCAAGAGCAGAATTTATGTCAAAGAGCCAATCTTTGAGATATCCCGGCAAACCGATCATTATACCGAAGTTAACCAGGTTTGATCATGATGCCAGTGTCTGGTGCCCGGTCCGTGCTTT
Source organism: Chaetoderma sp. LZ-2023a (assembly GCA_034401795.1). NCBI lineage: Eukaryota > Metazoa > Mollusca > Caudofoveata > Chaetodermatida > Chaetodermatidae > Chaetoderma > Chaetoderma sp. LZ-2023a. The sequence goes on from CM067359.1 coordinate 61,666,871, forward strand.
GACTAAGTACAAGAAACGGACTGACTCGTTACGGTCGAACGATAGACATCTGTGGATCTGCCATAAAAAGCCTTATGGTGCCGCATCCATGGATACTATCTCTCGTTGGGTGGTCGAATGCATTCAGACTACTCATGAGATGGCGACTGGGCACCAGGTGCAGGGCGTAAGGGCACACGATGTTAGAGGAATAGCCGCCTCGACCACCCTTTACAATGGTGTTCCGTTAGAGGACATCATGGCCGTTGCACAATGGCACTGTGAGTCCTCATTTACGGATTACTATATGAGGGATGTGTCAGACTCAGCCGATCCACTCGCTTTAGCTGTTTTGAAACGATAGTTAGTGACCACACTGCTTTTCCCCTTTTTTCACTTTGGTAAGAAAAGAACCTAAAGCAGGCATGGTCAAGCGAGAGGATGTCAACCAGATTGTGTCACTGATGGCGAACCGGTGAATGGTTGTAGGCGGTACGTCTGAAGTCCTGTTATCATAAGGTAATTCAACAAGTGAGAGTTTTTTGTATTATGTATATGTATCATGTTCATTCATCTTATATATTCATGCTGATTCCCAGGCTAATACAAGCGATATGCAGGGAGTAGTTAACCCTCTTGGCATATTGGTGTTTCAGGCGAGATACATGTTCGTTAGTTCTCTCCCTTTTCTTAGGAGGAAAAAGGGGGGGGGGCTGTGACGCGAATGTGATTCGGTTCCGTGAACTTGACGGTCCTTTTAGGTCTCCGTTAGTCAAGTTTGAAGTCTGAAATCCTTCTCCAAGGGGTAAAATTAGCATGTATGGCTTGCCCCTTCCCACCAGGTTACTGATCAAATCTGATGTATATCAGCAGTAACAGAATGGTGAGTATTGATCGAAGGAGAATGAAGGAAATGTCAATTTCCCTTTCTCCGAGATCTACCAATACTCACCATTCTGTTACGGACCCAGCCTCCCAGCCCCACGGAGGCAAGCCATAGTTTTCTCTTGTTTGGTGGCTATGCAAATAATATGAGCTCTATGGTAAACGGGTACTCGGCAGTTGAGAGCCGGGTACCCGGTTCCCAGGAGTCGGTAAAGCTTTCTAAGTCTATAATCCTAGAGCCGCTGTCAAGGCCAGCTGTATATCAGAAGTAACAGAATGGTGAGTATTGTTAGATCTCGGAGAAAGGGAAATTGACATTTCCTTCAATCTTGTCACCTTTAGTCGTTTTACTTTCAAAATATGGAGACACTAGTGCTTCAGTTATTGTACCTGTAGGCTTATCATGTTTGTCTCATTACCCTTGCCCTGTAGAGGTAATAAGGTATTGCATTCAGATCTGATAGCGCGCTTGGAGCTCAGTATCGCTCACCTGGAGTACTGTTGCCAGCAATAGTTTTTAGTTTTAAAAGCACACATTGTGGCCAGAGATTTGTAAGAGTAACATGTTAACCATTTAATGGTCAAATTTGGTCAAAAGATTTTAATATCTGCCTATTGAATGTCTATTTACAGGCCGAGAGAATACAACTTTTGAAAATTTATCACTGGAATGACTGGCTCGGGTAAAAAGCCAGTCATTCCAGTGGCAAATTTTCAAAATTGTCTTCTCTTGGTCTGTAAATGGACATTCCTCAAGACCGTAACAGAGGCCGGTTTTGGCTGGCATGACCATTAAAGGGTTAAACAATTTTGGGGGGATTTCTGGAAACCCAAGATAGCTGCTGAAATAAATCCACCAATCAATTTTATGTATATTCTATTCGGATGCCTAACACTATAGCAGCCAAGTTTGATCGGAATCGGCCCAGTAGTAAAATGTATTAATTACTGTATTTTTTACCAAATTTCATTCCTAATTTCAGAAATTCAAAATGAGCACAAAAGATTTAACAACCAGATTCTGTATAAATGTCAAGAATCATACATGTCTCTCCACGAGAATTTCGAAGCGGAGTAATCACCTGCTCTCCTGAATTTAAATTTAAACCAGCGAAGCGAGTAGTGTTAGTTCTCGCCTCTATATTCTATCATCGTCACTAAACAATATAGGCAATCTATGAGATGTTCGCCTTGAATTAACCTTAGGCAAGAGGAGAGCAACCATTCGCCTCTCCATACGTCATGATCATGTAATGTAGCAGCTTAGAGGTAAATACATACAGGTCTTGTTGAAACATGCTGTCATTTTTAAGACAAAAATGTGTTTTGAAATATTTTTGAAATCCTAGATAGCCATTGTAAAAATCAACCAATCAAGTAATAGTTTGTATCAAAAAATTCCATGCGGTTTAAGGTCATGCCAGCCAAGCTTGGTTAAAATTTTGTCATTTTTAAGAAGATTTAATTATACGTTTTGAAAGATTAAAAAAAATTATAGTAAAATCCAAGATGTCCAGGTCAAATCTTCAGGTGGCCATTGGAAAATTTACCAATCAAATTTCTGGATAAATTCTGGGAAGCCTACTATCATAGAGCTATCTAAGCACAATTTGATTAATATCGGTGGTTAATGGCCAGAAGTATTTTCATAAAAAGAATTATAGATGGGCAGGCGACAGAGGCAAAGGTCACCATGGTATAAGCCCGCTTAGTCACTTGTCCCTTCAGAATGGGTGTGCTAAAAATTACTGATCAAATTTGGATAAAATGTTAACACAATAAAGGCTGATACTGTGAAGAGAATTTTCAGATGTTGGCTGTGATCAGTCAACCAATTTGGTTCAAATTTTAATAGGAAAGTTTGTAACCGTACATTAGGCTTCCACAACACGGAAAATTCGTCATTAGGTGGAGGGTGATCTTGCTCGCTCTGTAGTTAATATTTACTGGTAAGCAAATGTTTGCTTATCAGACTGAAAGTTCATGTTTCTTGTACAGCAATAACCGAATCAATATGGGGTTCTAGCATGCATGATCATGGTCAAGAGATTGATTTTTGAAAACTTATCACTGGACTGGATGACTTGATAATGGAGCCAGTCATTCTAGTGGTAAATTTTCAAAAATATAATTCTCATGACCTGCAGATGAACATGCAGTAAGGAGATATGCTGATTTTTGTTACCAAATTTAACCATTAGTGTTAAATATTCAAACATTTATCCAGACAGACGAGATCTCTCTTGACATAAACAAAACCTTTGTACTACAATCAATTCCGGAATCATAGTTTAATCCTCATCCCATAGGTGGTAATGCATTTGGTATCCAGAAATGTATCTACTACTGAGCTGATTTGGCTCAAATCTTAGCAACATACAAAGGATCGTTCAGACTTTGGCCGCGATCCGACCACCCGTGAAAATGATGTACATGGCCTACAAAACAAATAATGGCGTTACGGATATCCCAGAAGATACTGGTGTGATTTAGGTTAACACAGGTAGGTGTGTGTGGTGGTGGTGGGGGGGCTACTTTGTTTATGTTAAAGCCCATTTTCTAATTTCAATGAAACCTTCAGGGTCAGTGAGGTAACCTTTAAAAACGACTTCTGCAGTGGTCTTGAGAAATGTCCATTTGCAGACGAAGAAGGCTATTTTTGTGAAAATTTACCATTGGAACGACTGGATCGATAAACGAGCCAGTCATTCCAGTGATAAAATTTCAAATATTAATCTCTTGCATCAGTAAATCGAAATTTAAAAGAAATTCAAGGGTTAAAGGGCGAGAAGACTGTATTCAGTGGCTACTTGTTTGTGTTCCATAAGGTGGTCTCTTCATAGGCATATAATTTCCACTCTGTGATAATATTACTGATTAACTTGGGGGCATTTCAAAATTAAATGGAAATCTAAACTCAACCATTCATCGATTCTAAACTCAACCATTAATCGAAGAGGCTAAGGGACCAGTTAGTGGTGGTCATTGTCTTTATCTATGCCTGCTCATTAAAAATAGAGAGAACTAACATGACAGATGCCAGTATAGACTGGCGGTATAACCTTTTTTATTTTGGCCTTAGAGAAGATTATGTGCAATATATCTGATATTATTTAAGTCCTCTATTGATTTTTTAAAGAAATTTTAATTTATGACGGTAGTAATCATTTCACTGCTCTGATAATTCTCATGCCGGTTTGTACATGTAGCAAAATAACCTAATGCACACCAAACATACACAACAGCAATATGTTTTAACAGTAACTAAATCAATATACATCATTATTATAGTTTTCTTACAACACACCTTTCCAGTTTTAGCTATGCCCCACTCATCTCTAGCTAAGCTACACCAACACAATGCTCGTGTGGGGATCGATCGATCCCTGCACTTCTTGACTATCAATTTCCAGAAAACTATTCAGGGAAGCTGTTGAATATTTTGAAACTAATGTGACTATTATTAAATAGCAAATACATACAATTCATGCAATGTGTCGGACTGTTAAACATTTAAATGGACTAAATTGAGTCATTCTTGCTGTAATTGATTACGACGTCATACTATGCGTCACGTAGTTGATTATGATGTCATATGATGGATGGATAAATTGGAAATATCCATTACGCTTATGTGTGTGAACAAAAGTAAACCTCCATCAGCGTGCTAATGTCTATTTCCAGCATGCTAAACAGTTGACGATTGGTTTGGTTGAGTGAAATTAATGAAAACGGGTGTTTTAGTAATTCAATTAATTATCTTCTAATAGGATTAATAAAATAAAACTAATTGTTTGAACAATTATAATATGTAGATAATAAATTTATGATTATACCTTTATAACTTGAAAGCTCTGAGTGTAAAGTATCATTTCTTGCCCCCACGTTGTCCTGCACTGACTCAGTCATGGTTCGCCAATCACCTGCTCATCGCTACAAGCCAGCTTTTCAGGTGTACTCCAATCGTTGGACTATCAAAAGACTTAATTGGTATATTCCGTCCAATGTGACTTTTAGTGCTCTACGATACACAGTATTTCTTCATTTTGACTTTCTATAACCTGATAAATGCGTGTTTACAACAACAATTTTCACAAAAACAAATAAACATCGTGAGGAACCGATTCTTACATACCAGTACCCGAGTACCCGCTAATTGCCTTTGAGCGGCCTCGCTAAGCGATCGTCCGGAAATGTGTATTACATTCTCCGCTTCAGATGCAGTATTGATCAATATTTTAATTCTATACGCTTATTAGCCCCAATCGATATACAAATATCATATTCCCAATTTCCATACAAATCTGTCACGTCTGAGACCGAGTAGTCTATCGGGAAACGACGGCGTGTCTACTTTTTTCACGGGTTCCACTTGTGACGTCACAAGTACGAGGGATTTCCCGCTTCCCAGAAATCAGAGTTTTTGTTCGGCAATCCTCGGAAATTAATGATAATTTGCCTATATTTTTTTAATACGGCATTTATATTATTAACTAATACAATTTTCGAGTAGAGGAGGTTCATTTACCTAAACTAACTATTACTCTTGGTAGCCGAAATCTATACTTTAAGGTTTTTAAATGACATTTGCTGCATTGCGCCCACAAGGGGTAATCGGATTTTTAAAAAAACCCTTCACAGATGTGTTTTATACCATGCTTAGGACCTGTCCATATGAAAAATAATTTAATTTTCAAATTAAAAAAAATAATTTTATCTTTAATTATTTTAGGCCTGTTTTGTATTCAATTTTGTACTCATAATTTCTTGGTGAAGCTGTTTTTAAATGGCATTTGCGCCCACAAGGGGTCATCCGATTTGAATAAAACGTAACAGATTTGTTCTCCTTCGATCAATACTCACCATTCTGTTACTTCTGATATACAGCTGGCCCTGACAGCGGCTCTAGGATTATAGACTTAGAAAGCTTTACCGACTCCTGGGAACAGGGTACCCGGCTCCCCACTGCCGAGTACCCGTTTACCATAGAGCTCATTCTTGTTTGCATAGCAACAAGTGCAATACATGCTTTTCCCATTAAGGATTTTAGTGTTTTTAAAAGAATCTAAGTCTTTAATCAGTGATAGTTTGTGTGTTCTGAAAGGATAACTAAGGACTATGGAGAATACCGCCCAAGACAACCAGGTTGTATTGTTCTTTATTATCCATAGTTAAAAGACTTAGGTCTCTAAATTTCGTTGTGTCGCATGTTCCGATTTCTGACCCCATAGAATCTGGGACGTGTGCTAACAACGATATATGCCAGACGATCGCCTTCTTTAAACCCCAACAGGCGATCGGCTGATATGAAAATAGGTGTTTGCTACGGTATTTCTAACACGAATATCCGAGCGGGTGACGTCACACCCGGTCGCTCGGATGTTTATGTGAAGAAAAATTGTTTTCATTAATTCGCGCATCTTGTTCTGGGTGCTGCGTACTAAAAAATGGTACCGGAAACTTTAGAATGATCAAGTTTACGTGCGATCACGATCGGTTTGCAATGATCGGTGGTTTCAAAATTCTTGAGTAGATGTGTGGTCTGCGGTTTTACCGTGTGAGACAGCAGTTGTTATACATTTTGTTGTTTTCTTCACATATCGTGCTGCGTTCGTTAGGAGTATAATTTATATTGATTAGTAAATATACCCTGAATGCTATGCGATATGATTCCTGGAGCCGTTACACATCCTGTAGGATCTATTATGGGTGTGTTGTGCCCGCCGCGTTCTTGTCGTCATAATCAATGCGATCGTTGTTGTAACGTGGCGGGGTGGGGTGCGGGAGGTTACGGTTAATTTATGAGTCAAAATATTTGAAAATTAATTGTCTGCCTTCCATCCGTGTCTCGTTCCGCTTGTTTATTGTAGGTTTGTGCTTATTTTATAGGCCAAGCCAGCCCCGCCATCATGTGACGACTGCCATAAGTTTGTCCGTGTAATGTTCAAGGACCATGTCTGTTTTAGGTGTGCCCTGTGTAATATAGATCATAGGTGTAATGTTTGTGCAGTGTGGTCCGTCGAAACGATGGTTAAGTTCCTTGCCCAGAAGGACTTGGCTGGGTCTGACGCGGGGTCAGGCGGTCCGAGAGGAAATCGTGGAGCGTCCGGTTCGGCTGGTGGGGGTGCTCCACGTCCCCAGCTGGAGGTGGCGGAGATGGCACCGCCGGCGTGGTTTGGTCCGGCTATGCAGGGTTTTCTGCATAGCGTTCTGCCCACGCTGGTGTCGTCCCTGCTACCAAAGGTTTGGGGGCAGTTTCTCCCCATGCCTGGTACGGATCCTGTCCTCGGACAGGATTCTGGACTGGTTACCGAGGGGGCCGTCTCGTACGGCCCCCTGGCTGTCCCGTCTGGCTTCGGCCAGACGGGTTCTGTCTCTCTGCGGCCACCTCCGGGTGGTCCAGTAGCGGTGGCCGGTCCGTCAGGTGTGGGAGCCGTCCGCCAGGACGGCTCCACGGTTTATTCGTCTAGTGACGGCTCTTCGGAGTCTGAAGACGATGAGGCCGAGGAGGAGAGGTTGCTGCGGCCCGTGAAGCCGCAGGTGGAGAATATGGAGGTTGATTCCGTCCTGGACGAAACCGGCCTCCATTTGTCTGGTTTGGCGCAAGCTAGGTCAGCGGCTCCACCTGCGGCTGAGGCCAATCCGTTACCGTGCACCAGTTCCGTGCGGCTTGGTTTGTCACCAGCCGGCAGGGGAACGGGTGTGCCGGGCCAGGCGTGGTACTCACCTATCTCGCCTGGTTCGGCAGCCGGACATGGGGTGCCATTGGCGCCCGTGGCCGGCTATGGTTCCGCGACGGTTACGGGTCCGTACGGTTTTCCGTGCGGACCTACCCCATGGACCGGAGTGTTTCATGGGGTGGCGGCGGAACCATGTGGTAGAGGAGTGCCTGGCGTGTCAGCCGTGGCTCCTTGCCGGGAGGCCATGGCTGGCAGACCCGTAAGCACGTCAACGGGTGACGTGTTTGCGGGGGTATCTTCTTCGGAGATAGATTGGTCTGATGCTCTGGCGTGGCTAGCCAGAGTAGACCCGTCTGTGGTTTCGGCCACGCCCGATGAAGATGCGCCCCGTCCGTCGGTTGCGTCGATTAGGACAGGGATTTTGCCCGCGGCCCGGATCCAGTCAGTGGGACTGGATCCACGGTTCATTGATTTGTTGGATGCTATTTATAGTAAACAACTAATGACCAAGGGTCAGCTCCCTGCGGCCTCCAGGGAGGTGCAGGCAAGATGTCGTATTCCGCGGGGTGAATACGACAGGTATGGTGTAGTCCCGTCGGTCACAGAGGATGACCGATGGGTACTGGGCGTCCAGAGTGCCGGGTCGGGTGGTCCCGGTCCGGCACTAGTGGATAAGGCCCAGGTACACCAGGAAGAAGTCCTGGCCCTATGCGATGAGGGTGTGAGGGCAGCGATGAGCGCTGTCAATCACTCCTATCGTCTACTTCAGTCGGTGTGGGCTGAAGCGGGGGCAGGCCACCCTGTGCCACCTGTGGCGCTATCGTGCGTTAATGATGGCTTGGTGCTGTCAATGGACGCATTGGCAAGGGTGCAAGCGCGTGTGACGAAGTCCAGGAGGCAAATGGTCATTGACCATATGCGTCCGGCTACGGCAGTCAAGGAACGTCTTCTTGGGACGCCCCTGACAGGGCCTAGCATCTTTGGTGGCCAAGCGCGGGCCATCTTAGAGGACACCGCCAGTATTGCGCAGAATCGGTTAGCGGTAAATCTACAGCTAGAGCTAGTGCGGCAAGCGCACGCACTAGGGGCTGTGGGCAAGCCGCTAACAGGACAGCCTTCAAAGAAAGAGAAAAAGCATAAGGGCAAGGCGAAAGCCAGGCCTATTGCGACGTCTGTTTCGGCTGGGTTCTCGGAGCCGCCGCCGGCGAACAAACCCAGGAAGGCTGTAGAGGCGCCTACCCTCCCCAATGTTGCTCCGGACCGCCCTAGAGGTGGTAAGGGCAAGGGGAAGGGTAAGGGTAAGGCCTCAAAGGGCGGACAGAAGGGGCCGAAGCGTACCTGAGGGTACGCAAGCTCCCTTCATATCCGCCTGGACCGCACCTGTGCGACAGGAACAGCGGTGCCAGTTATACCCGTCGTGCCTAGAACGAAATGGTTCTCACTCTCTCTCGTTAAAAAAGGGGGGGGGGGGCGGACTGCGAGCTGGACAACCCCGTTAGACGTCGAGGCGTCTATGGTGGGTGGAAGGCTCATGCGTTTCGTCGAGGCTTGGCGAGGTGTGACGTCAGACAGTCTGGTCCTGGGATGGTTATCCCAGGGTTACATGCCGGAGTGGTGGGACTTTCCGCCACAAAATCTGTCTTTGGCACCTGTCTGGACACCCGTACCAAGGGAGCCAGACAAGTTAGAAGCCATTCAAAAGGAAGTGTCGGGTTTGCTTCTGAAGGGAGCAATAAAACCAGCAAACCGGAACACTCCAGGCTTCTATTCAAACATGTTCCTTGTCCCCAAGAGCACGGGGGGGATGGAGACCCATACTCAATCTCAGGCCATTAAATTGGTTTATCCATACGCCTCGGTTCCAGATGGAAACACCGAGGTCGGTAATGGCGGGATTGAGGAAAGGAATGTGGTGTGTATCGATCGATCTGAAAGATGCATATTTCCACATTCCGATGAATCGGAGTTGGCACAGGTTTCTGAGATTTGCGTTTCAGAATCAAGTATGGGAGTTTACAGTTTTCCCGTTTGGCCTGTCGACAGCTCCGAGGGTTTTCACAAGAGTGGTCCTTGCGGTGACAGCGTTTCTCAGAAAAGAGAACGTGGCGCTACACACCTACATAGACGACTGGCTGCTCAAGGCAGACTCGGCAGCCAGGTTGAACGTGGACACTGCGCTGACTCTGAGGTTACTTTCAGATCTAGGCTGGATAGTCAACGAGGAGAAATCCGAGTTGACGCCCACTCAACATTTCGTTTATTTGGGGATGCGATTCGACCTCGAAGAGGGCAGGGTTTACCCGTCAGAGCCCAGAGTGGTGTCTCTGTTAGCCATCCTCGGGAGTTTTCGAGTGGGAAACCACATTCAGGCGAGGCGGTTCCTTCAGATGCTGGGCATGATGGTCTCCATGGAGCAGGTTATCCCGTACGCTGCTCTAATGCGAAGACCTATCCAGTTGTATCTGATGTCTCTGTGGAAACAGAGAACAGAACCCCTGTCAAAACTGGTGCCAGTTTTGGAGCCGATAATATCGCATCTTCTATGGTGGAAACAGCGTCAGAATCTCCTAATAGGGGTTTTCGCTCCACCTACCCCACCCCCAGCTGTCCGTTTACACGGATGCATCGCTGGAAGGGTGGGGTGCCTGCCTGGGAGAACACCAGGTCTCGGGCATATGGACTCTCCCGGAGAGTCAGCTGCATATCAATCTGTTGGAAATGATGGCAGTGGAACTGGCGTTGGAAGAGTTCCTTCCGATGATCAGGGGCAAGGTGATATTGATACGGTCGGACAATTCGACAGTAGTATCATATATAAATCGCCAAGGAGGGACCAGGTCGCACACCCTGTGCATCAGGGTGTGGCACTTGATTCAATGGTGCAGGAATTACTCGGTTGTTTTGAAAGCAGCTCATATTCCTGGCCGATTGAACATTCTGGCGGATGCTGTCTCGCAGACAGAGAATCCTGCCAACAGAATGGTCCCTCAACCCTCCAGTTCTGCGACGGATCTTCGAGCATTGGGGCAAACCCAACGTGGACTTGTTCGTCACAAAGGAAAATGCTCAGATCATGACATATGTCTCGCCGATTCCAGATCCAAATGACGTCGATACAGACGCTCTGGCGATAAGCTGGAGAGGGATGCATGCTTACGCGTATCCACCCACCATTCTTCTTCCGAAGGTATTGGTGAAGGTCAGGGAGGAGCCGTGTCTGGTCCTGCTAATAGCGCCGTATTGGCCGAGCAGGGCCTGGTTCACGGATCTTCTGGATCTGCTGGTGGAAAATCCTGTGCAGTTGCCCGAGATTCCGAACATAATCTCCCAGGCCAAGGGACGCTTCCTACACGAGCGTCCCGAAATGTTCAAATTGACTGCCTGGATGTTGTCAAACAACGTTCCACGTCGGAAGGCTTTTCTCGACAGGCTGCTGATTTCATCGCGGCTGCGAGAAGGAGGTCAACCTTCAAGTCATATAACAACAAGGTTAACAGATTTGCAGACTGGTGTGAAGAAAAGGGTATTGATACCTTTCAATCCACTATTCAGCAAATAGCAGACTTTCTCTGTGAGCTGTTCTTTACAGGACTAGCTCCCGTCACAATTGCTGGATACAAGTCAGCTTTGGCATCAGTTATCCCTTGTCTAGCCAACAGGGATAGTCCAGAGGTGGCCCAGTTAAACGTGATGTTGAAGGGAATGAGCAATCTCCGCCCGAGACAACCGGTAGTCATTCCAGCCTGGAGTCTATCTTTAGTGCTTAATGTACTGGCCAAGCACCCATTCGAACCGTTGCGTTCGGCTAGTCTAAAGCATTTGACTCTAAAGGCGGTCTTTCTATTGGCAGCTTCCTCAGCTAGAAGGCGCAGTGAGATCCATGAGCTTTCAGCAGAGAGGGACCGATTTATTGTTTCTGGAGAAGGTCTGCGTCTTCTGCCAAGAGCAGAATTTATGTCAAAGAACCAATCTTTGAGATATCCCGGCAAACCGATCATTATACCGAAGTTAACCAGGTTTGATCGTGATGCCAGTGTCTGGTGCCCGGTCCGTGCTTTGACTAAGTACAAGAAACGGACTGACTCGTTACGGTCGAACGATAGACATCTGTGGATCTGCCATAAAAAGCCTTATGGCGCCGCATCCATGGATACTATCTCTCGTTGGGTGGTCGAATGCATTCAGACTACTCACGAGATGGCGACTGGGCACCAGGTGCAGGGCGTAAGGGCACACGATGTTAGAGGAATAGCCTCCTCGACCGCCCTTTACAATGGTGTTCCGTTAGAGGACATCATGGCCGTTGCACAATGGCACTGTGAGTCCTCATTTACGGATTACTATATGAGGGATGTGTCACACTCAGCCAATTCACTCGCTTTAGCTGTTTTGAAACGATAGTTAGTGACCACACTGCTCTTCACCCTTTTTTCACTTTGGTAAGAAAAGAACCTAAAGCAGGCATGGTGAAGCGAGAGGATGTCAACCAGATTGTGTCACTGATGGCCGAACCAGTGAATGGTTGTAGGCGGTACGTCTGAAGTCCTGTTATCATAAGGTAATTCAACAAGTGAGAGTTTTTTGTATTATGTATATGTATCATGTTCATTTATCTTATATATTCATGCTCATTCCCAGGCTAATACAAGCGATATGCAGGGAGTAGTTAACCCTCTTGGCATATTGGTGTTTCAGGCGAGATACATGTTCGTTAGTTCTCTCCCTTTTCTTAGGAGGAAAAATGGGGGGGGGGCTGTACGCGAATGTGATTTTGTTCCGTGAACTTGACGGTCTTTTTAGGTCTCCGTTAGTCAAGTTTGAAGTCTGAAATCTTTCTCCAAGGGGCAAAATTAGCATGTATGGCTTGCCCCCTCCCACCAGGTTACTGATCAAATCTGGTGTATATCAGAAGTAACAGAATGGTGAGTATTGATCGAAGGAGAATGCAGGAAATGTCAATTTCCCTTTCTCCGAGATCTAACAATACTCACCATTCTGTTACGGACCCAGCCTCCCAGCCCCACGGAGGCAAGCCATAGTTTTCTCTTGTTTGGTGGCTATGCAAACAATATGAGCTCTATGGTAAACGGGTAATCGACAGTGGGGAGCCGGGTACCCGGTTCCCAGGAGTCGGTAAAGCTTTCTAAGTCTATAATCCTAGAGCCGCTGTCAGGGCCAGCTGTATATCAGAAGTAACAGAATGGTGAGTATTGTTAGATCTCGGAGAAAGGGAAATTACCATTTCCTGCATTCTACACCATGCTTAGGACGTCTCCTGATAAAATATATATTGATTTTCAAAATCTTTCCATACTTTTTCAGCATTTGAACTTTGATCATTTTATGGCTGATTTACATCCAGTTTATATGTGTATATATGTTTATATGCTGTGGTTAATGATTTTTCAAATGACAATTTAATCAGAAAAGACTTGCTTTCGAAACTTGAAACCTTGGGAATGATTATACATATGGGCACGGATGTGCATGACACCTTTGGAATTTTGTTTTGACAACCCCCCCTCCCCCCATCCCCCAAAGATATGGGGCATGGCCCGGGGGTCAAAAGATCAAAATAATGCAACTCCTCCTAGACCATTTCAGATAGAAACTTGAAACTTTGGGGATGATTGCACATATGGATAGGGATGTGCATGACACTTTAGGAATTTTGGCCTGACTTCAGGGACAGGGCCCTGGGTGGTGGAAATGGGGGGTTAAAATTAAATTTTTCCAAAGGTTGCATAGCATTTTCCAGCCTATTCTAAGTAGTCCACAGTACATGGAATTATTCTGATCTTGTGTCAAACTGAGGGGAGGGGCGGGTCAAAAGGTCAAAGGTCGACGCAAATCGATTGTAATGCAACTCCTCCTAGACCATTTCAGATAGAAACTTGCACATATGGCCAGGGATGTGCATGACACTTTTGGAATTTTGGTATGACCCCAGGGGTACAGCCCTGGAGTGGGGAATGTGGAGTAAAAAATACACACTTTGAATGGTCATGTAGAAGTCAATTGGCATTCCTTTAGTTTTCGGTTCACTACAGACCATTATTCCGCCATTGACCTTGACACTTGACCTTTAACCGTCTGATGCCAATGTCATCATCCATATTCATAATATCATAGCCAACCACATAGCCAAGTTTAGTTTCAATCGACTCAACCAATCATTAAATATAAGATGATTTTTTATTTAAAAAATTTGTTTTTTTACCATGGCGCCAGTGGCCTTGATGTTTACCTGGTGCAACATCAATGGCAAACAGCACAGGTAATCGTGTATATAAGTTTCATTTGGATAGACTTGATAGACTTGACCGAGCCTGAATTATAAGCAATTGATGAACCCAGTTTTAGCTATGCTCCGCCTATCCCCAGCTAAGCTCCGCACACACTCCCTGAATCCCAACTTCCAGAAAACAATACAGGGCACAGTCAAATTAGTGGCAAATATTCAAAAGAATATTCATCAAATAGTAAAGCCGTACAATTTGTATAACTTGACAGACTATTAAGCTTTTATGACAGACTTAGATATGCTATTCATAATGTAAATGATGATGACGTCAGTCTACATGTGACGTCTATTGATTTACCGATAACCTGTATTCCTCTCTATGCTAACTAATTCAAGTTCGACCAATATTGACCACGATGCTTGATATTACGATGTTTTCTTTCATTAAGGTACACAAGAACAGATTACATTCCAGCCACTGCCGATTATGCAATGGACATTTGGTCACCAACAGTCACCTGGTCCAACACTGCAGGTAAAATGTTCTTTACGTGTGTTAGTTCTTTAACGTGATGGCCAGAAATGACAAATTCAGTAGAATGTTAGGCCTCTATTGAATATTTTGAAACTAACTAACTGGAAGATGTCGCTGTTGATGCCTTGTTGCCAGATTCCAGTCAAATTACTTTCAAAATACTCAATCGTCCTGGTTAATATTTTGAAACTAATTTGCTTGGAAGTTTTTGCTGCCTGGGCTTGGATTCAAATTAGCTTCAAAGTATTGCCACAATCTAGCAGGTTTGGTGAACTGTCAGCGGATGTGGCAGAAACAAATCTGCCTTGATGCAATTCAGTGCAGGATTTGATGAATGTATAGCATTCGAGAAAATGGTTCCCATGTCAGTCCTTATCCAGGCCACGCATCTTCGCTCAAAGCCATGGGACCATGAGCGCACAGTTTCGGGATGACACACGCAATGGCTAGCTGTCACCTTGCCCGGAAATTCCTGGTGATGCTTTGTTTCTGACTGTCCGGACTCCGCTTGAAGCCATCCTGAATGACTCTGTGGAATGAAATTGGTGATTGCTGGTGAGATGCGGAAGCTGCTACGACCCATTATTCCAGTTTGGAGACATGACACAGTGACGAAATTGACACACTCATACTCTCCTCTAAATCTGGCAGTGCAGGATATTTGTGGAATGTATATCATTCGAGCAAATAAGGTCCCATGTCAGTCCGGACCCAGATCCTGCACCTTTGCCCAATGCCATGAGATCATGAGCTCACGGTTTTGGGATGACACAGTATTTCTGAAATAAATCAGATGCAATACCACACTCCTGTTAAATTATGAGGGCCATCATAAGTTTTTCATTAAATTGAATAGATTCCTCTGCCTGCTGAAACATGGCCACAACATGTTCAGTGTATGGGAGGGATGTCACAGCGCTCCTCGCTGGCTTACCCTGTACCCACGGGTGTGGCTGCTGTGAGGTAGGTGATGGGTCTACCAGGAGTTCTGGTTTGAAATCTACCAGCCATTACCATGCATCATTCCATTCCACTTCGGTAGCCACCTGAGACATTTCGACGAGCCTTGAGTCTAACTCATCATTTTCCACGATATTCTCTAATGCTAAACATTTTCTTGAACAGTTTTCTTTACCATGGTCTGTATAATTTAATAAGGGAGGCAACTCTCACTTAAACGAGTGCCTTTTTGCATTTAAACTTATTCTATTGCACATAGATCGTCATCATCATTAATTATAACATCATACTGGCAATAATAAATACGGAATTCTTGTATTCACTTTATTTCAAACAATGCCAATGTAGTTAACCATTTGAAATTATTATGTCATATATATATATATATATATATATATATATATATATATATATATATATATATATATATATATATATATATATATTTATATAAGCTCAAGACAATGCTTACAATGTTGTAATCACTTCTCTGCCTTTTGGATAAGACCAAAGTATTTCAATTTTGTGGGATTACAGTCTGAAAGAAGGCAGAATCACCAGATTTAGCATGTGCCATCATATTACAACATTT
Organism: Chaetoderma sp. LZ-2023a; assembly: GCA_034401795.1. NCBI lineage: Eukaryota > Metazoa > Mollusca > Caudofoveata > Chaetodermatida > Chaetodermatidae > Chaetoderma > Chaetoderma sp. LZ-2023a. Next base: position 61,682,746 of record CM067359.1, read on the forward strand.
GATGATTGTTTGCATTTGATGTCAACCTATCAAATGTCTCGGCCACTGCAGTCACTAAGTGCATTGGAAAGACAGAGCACAAAAGGCATGCGATAGTATCTCCCTCAAGTGCATTATAGTTATTATTATTATTATTATTATTATTATTATTATTATTATTTTTCGTATATCGTCGCATCGTGTGAGAAGAATGTTTGGAGAATTCATCATCTTCATATCTTGATCATGCACCTCGACACGCAGCTTCCACAAAATTAACAGGTATATAGCGAGAATAGTCAAAATAGTTTCAAAATATTCAACATAATATTTCTTATTGAAAATGATTTAATATATTTAGATTTTCTGGTTCACTGCTCACATACACCAATGGAAATAACCCATGCGATTTAAAAATAAGCAGCTTATATGTGAGGTGGATAATGTATTTCTGAAAACTCATCTAATATGGCTGATTCCTTTAACACCTCTATCAACAGTGCCTTAAAATGTTATTTATCTCAACCCTTTAATGGTCAAGATTTTTCAAGAAAATTGAAAGTGAATCTTTTAATTTACCTCTTGAAAAGCCATATCGGTGCCCATTTACTCACCATTTGAAGACTACTTTTTGAAAACTAAGCACTGGAATGACTGGTGATCGAGACAATGACATGGCACTGGTAAATTTTAAAATATACCCTTCTCTTGGCCTGCAAATTGACATTCCTCAAGACCACTACAGATACTGTGAAAGAGCAGATATCTTAGGGCTGATTCTGGGTTGACCATTTAAACATAAGGGGAATTGGAAAAGTCGCTATCAGGTTAATACATTATGTTGAATGTTTTGAAACTAATTTGACTGGGATGGTAGCAACAAGTTCTTGTCGACTTAATTTCAAAATATTCAGCAGCTTACATGGGACTTCATTGTTCAATGGATTAAACAATTGTAGTGGATAACATATTTATTAACTAGCAGAAAACAGATCTATAAATCAGAAATGGAATGTATTAAAGGTGAATATTCATACGAAGACCCACTTGAAAATACAATTGTTAAAATTATATACTTTTAGAGGCTTAAACTGTGTGCCTACATGTAATGAAACGAAATAAATGTGAGCGTTCCGCTATATTAACTTCACAATTAAAAAATTATATTAATTTATACTGATTGAAATCATCTTGTTAAGATTTATTTCGTTTCATTACATTGAGATATAGAATTTAAGCATCTAAATGTATACAATTTAAATAATTTTATTTATAGCATTCTGTTGTGAATATGCACCTTTATTTACTTCATAAAATAGTTTTATTTTCATTACATAAATGACAACTGTAGTCAGTGTTGTACTTAATACAAAGTCACTAATCAAGGGGCATCTTTGAATTGTGATGTCATTTGAAACATATGAGTAGATCTCTCATCACATCCATTATGCCATTTGGGTTCAATTTAATCAATGTATTATAAAAATTCTGGGGTTCAACATTACAGATAAGTTGTTAAATATTTTGTTAAATATTTTGACACTTATTTGACAGGAGGCTGTGATAGCAACATGTTTCTGTCAAATTTCTTTCAAAATATGCAATAGCTTACCTGTAATGTTGAACCCCAGAGTCTGAGTATCTCAATTTCATGGCAACCATACAAATAAGCTGTTGAATGTTTTACATTCCTATAGTCAGTACAAGAGTTCCCGAGCTTACTATATGGGAGAGCAGTGAATCTGTCAGAAATAGGCTTTATTAGATAATCACTATGAATAACCAAATTTACTGGTCATTAACCCTCGGACTAGTGGCTTATCCTGGTTAATTTAAAGCCCTAATTTTACAACTGCGTTCTCTGATGATTGGGAGCTAAATATGAAACTGACAGGTTATTCTGCAGGATATCACTCCAGGTAATTCAAGTTTTTATCAGAATTGTCTACACATACTTAAACTAATATTATCTATAGTAATTCTCATTGATGCTGTACTGTCATGCTGTTGTAGAAGTGTAATTGATAGTAATTATTATTGAAGTTGTACTGTCATAGTGTTGTAGAAGTGTAATTGATAGTAATTATTAGTGATGTTGTACTGTCATGCTGCTGTAGAAGTGTAATTGATAGTAATTAGTATTGATGCCATGCATGTTCTTAACTGTCTGCCTGCTCAATTTTTGCAGACTCCATTTTCCATGTGTTTTAACTTTTAACTTTAATATGCTTGATATTTTGAAAACAATTTGAACGAAAGTTGTTGGTGGGTAAGCTACCAACAACTTTCAATCAAACCGTATTCAAAATATTCAGCAGGTCCAGAGTTATTGCCCAAAATCCAAAATCGGCATAAAATATTCAAATGTCAGAATTATTAGTCAGAATTAGTAACATTAGTTCTATGATCATCCAAGTACATTTGCTATGAGCAGTCATTTTGTTGCCATATACCGTAAATGGAGATGGTTACATAAATCATGTGTATTAAATTGGGACAATAGATTGATCGCATAAAATGTTGGATGACAAAGTTGTACGAAGCCGATACACACAGGCCATCTTGATGTATACAACCTGTTGTATCGTGTGTATCGAGCTTAACCATTTAACACCATCATATCAGCTAAAAACGGCTTCTGCAGTGGTCTTGAGAAATGTCCATTTGCAGACCTGGAGAAGACTCTTTTTGAAAATTTACCACTGGAATGACTGGCTTGATAACCGAGCCAGTTATTCCAGTGGTAAATTTTCATAGGTAGTCTCACTTGGTCTGAAAATGAACATTTTCTATGAGAAGATTTCAATTTTCTTGGACAAATTCAAGTGTTAAAGGGTTAAAGAGTTAGTGTGTGATACTATTAATATTATTCAAAGCATGGCAGAGTTACTTCCATTGTTATACTTTGATTACTGCCCACAACTGAGATGTTACAATTTATTTCTTGTTACAGCACCAGCAAAGCTTTAAAACATCAATCAATCAATCAATATAGTGACTATAAGATCTTTGGGCTTAAGGCTTGACTGGGATTAAGCGTCTTTTAAAGTGCCTGGAAATGTGCTTAAGCCTTTAGGGCAAAAGGATTTTGAAGGTAATTTGACTAGAAACTGTTGCTGCCTTAGTCAAATTGGTTTCAAACCGTTCAGCAGGAGATTTTCTACATCATATATAATTGTATCTGGGCTGTAGAGCTGGAAAACATGAACCCATTTTAACCCATACAATAGGAGACAAATACAGACATTGCTTAATAGTTTTAAAGCAACTTACATCTGTTTCAATCAAATTCCTTTCGAAATATTCTGCAGGGCCAACCACAGCAATGTACAGTTTTAATTGGCCTTGAATGAATAGTCTTCTAACTGTTCGCCTTTAATCAATTCGAAATTTCACACCTCCAAGCTATACCTGCTCTAGCAAGAATTATCCCAATCTCTGTCTAACTCTTGTAATAATCATGCACATGTATGTAATTCTACTGAAGAGGAAAACCATTTTATTGTGAGTTATTATTTGCTAATAGTATTTTTAAGGATGGACATGTTGGTGGTTGAACAATTTGACAGGGTTTTTTAGTGTGTTTATATTGCAATGCTGTGTTGATGGAATATTTAGGTCTCATGAACAACATGAGATAGTCAATCATCCAGTCATGTCTACATGCACAATCATTACGCAGGGCATATAAAATATAACAGACGTGTGCAGGAATACATCCACTGCACAAGAAGTGTCGGAACTTAGTGCTAAAAAGATCACTGGCACCTCATACCATACAGGAGAATACGTTCATTCACATTCAAAGCACACACAATCATCCACAAAACAACTCATACCCACACACGACAATTGTAAAGCATGCGCCGAACTCTATCTTTTTGCACCACGCATACCATCTGCAGTCACCACACTAGGGTGCAGGGATGGACAGTCAATCCACCATTGACATCAATCAATGCTAGCGTTTTACTCAACAGTGAAACCCTGCCATTACATACCCCTAGCACATTCACTATACTAACAGAATACACAGATAGGAACTTAAGGGTTGTAAGGTTCACTGGCACCACATCATCTCTCCCCACATAGAAAACCCGGGTGCGAGCACTGCCCTCAACATCCTGCATAAACATAATACCAGCGAATGCATTTGCACAGGTTCTTTGTACCAACCCTTGGATAGAAATCGTGTAGCATCTTCATACTCTCATATGGGGCTTCTGGCCCATAGGGTATTCCAGACAAATAATAATTAATGTGACATGCACATGGCTGCTTTGCAAGCAGGAAACATAGACAATCTGGATGCAAGATTGCTAACATTCAGCAATCTTAATTTTGTGCACAGGTATGATGCATCTCCTGTAGTAGGCGAGGAGTTTAATCAGCAAGAAACTATGTCCACTAACCAACAATCTGCTGTTCTGTCATTCCATCTCACTACCATATTATTGGCTCATTACCATGTATTTTTTTTTTTACAGATATTAAGGTTTCGTGTAATCTACTGAATCATTAAAAATATGATTATAACATAGATGTGTGTGTTAAAAGTTCTGTACCGACGATAAAAAACACTGGCCAGTATGTAGCAAATCTGGACAGATTTTGTATTTTTTGGCATCTAATTTGACCCATTTTGAAAAGTGAATGTGTAATATTGTTGTTGATTGTTTGAGTGTAAATTGTTATATTGTTTGCCAACATGTGCAGCAGAATCTTCAAATTCATTGACTTAATAATAAGTAATCGATCAAATCCTGATTCTGTCATTAACAGTAAAATATTATGCTGTAAGATTGTGGATGATCTTGAACAAGTATTTGACAGGAATCTGGAGCTGTCTAAGGAAAATTCAGTAGCCTGAAATAATATTCTCTATATCACTATATTTTACATGCCTACTGATTATTTATTTAGAAATGGCGATTCGTTTAAATAGGTTGTAAAACTGCTGTAATTAAATCTCAGATTTGGTCAAGAAAATTGCAATTTTCTCACAGAAAATGTAAATTTCCAGACCATGAGAAGACTACTTTAAAATAACTTGATTATCGAGCCAGTTATTCCAGTGGTAAGTTTTTGAAAATATTCTCCTTGGTTTTCAGATAACAGCAGCCATTTTTGCTCAGTCACAAACTGTACTGGTCAAGTTCTACTAACATCAATTTTAACCCCTATATGTTTTACTGGACATGATACAGTGTTCCAATGCCTGAATTACACGTATTCTGTGGTATGTCTTATACAAAATTAGAATCCATCATATTCGATTTGATTTGATTTGATTAGATTTGATTTATTCTCTTGGTAAATATATTTATCTCCGCAGTTTCTTTGATATAAGAAATATGCTATTGAATATTTTGAAACTAATTTGACTGAACTGTTGCTAAAACATATTTCAGTCGAATTAGTTTCCAAATATTTAACATCTTTCCTGTAAAGTTGTTTAGAAATTAAATATATGTAAGAGTCGACAGAAATCCATATCGCTTAACCATTTAACCCTTTAATGACCAGATTTTCAAGAAAATCTAAATATTTTCTTATTAAATAAAATGGCCATTTGCAGGCCAAGCGAAGACAATCTTTGAAAATTTACCACTGGAATGGCTGGCTCAGTTACTGACCCATCATTCTAGTAGGAAATTTTCAAAAATAGTATTTTATAAGGAAATATTTAGAATTTCCTCAAGACCATAAGTGTTTGTTTGGCCTGTAAAATCCAACTAAAGCTACCTATGATTGCATTGTCACAGTTTTAATGTTATGGTATGCCATACAACACTGCTTCACCAATAATGTATGCCAAATCAATACCAATTCTGATATAACCGTTATAAAAGTATGAAGATTTAAATTGTAATGATATCACTTTTCCCAAATGGTTAAATGAACACAAAACAGACAAATTTTAAATGTGTTTATTTAATTTTTTTACTTAAGCTTAAGCCTACAACATTCAATTTTATAACCGCTTATTGTTTATAAGACAATAGATAAAGTAAATATATGCATTGGTTCATTTTATAATCGAGTTGTTATTTTATATGTATGACTATAGAATATGATTGATTGGACATTTATATGTAATTTTATTATTAATTAGTTATATATTCTCATAATTTTAAATATTGATTATAATGTTCCTACGCATATTACTTATTTTACTCAACATATACACATGTTTGTCTATCCTGTAATAATCTGTACTAAATATTACCAGCAGGCATTTTATATTCTAATGCCTAAATATTCATTTTGTTCAATAATCTAGTGTAATTTTATTTGGATAATTTCATTTCATTATGAGTTACATATTTTTTCTGTTATAGGATTATATTGTACTTATATTGTATTTTGGTCAATATGGTCATTATGACTGGGAATAATGATGGCATTGTCAATCTATCTTTACTGTAACTTTAATTGTAATGTGTTATTCAGGCGTATATTTTAAGGATTTTTTCTACTAACCCAGATGGGCTAGTGCAGCATTGATTTTACTATCCCGCAGCAAATTTCACTAACCCAATGTTTGTAAGCTCAAAGCTGATCACTTCTTTAATCCATTCACTGATGGATCCCTACAAAACTCATTTCCAAGGCAATCACACAGAACAGCTGTTGAATATTTTGAAATTAATTTGTCCAGAAAGCCATTCCTGCTTAAGGCAGCAACAGCTTTCCGGACAAATTAATTTCAAAACATTCAATAAAACATTAAAGGTAGCAAAAAATCTGTTCTTGTCAATTTTTGTTGGGTACATAGTAACAGTATTTTTTCGTATTTCCTCTTTTGAGAGAATTACTAACCCAGGCGTGTTAGTGCCGGTGTACTTTTACTAACCCATATGAAATTCTACTATCATCGGGTTAACGGGTCAGTGTTAAAATCGAGCCCTGTTATTGACCTTTTCAATCCCGAAGTCTCAATATCAATTTCATGCAACTCATGAACTATTTTGCATATTTTCAAAATATTTGACTAACATTGCTGCCTACAGTAAACTAGTTGCAAAATTGTCAATAAAATGCTTTAATTTAGTATTAGTTGTCTCATTAGTTTCTGGCGTCCAGTGTTTTAATTCGAGCAAAGTTTTATTTGTGTTATGCATTTCGGTTTGATGCACCCACATCTAATTGTCAAATTCAATATGATGTCATAATTCATATTCTGGTCGTCATCGTCACCTGAACTCATTCATTTCAAGCTACAAGAAACTGATTGATTCTGTCAAATATATCGTATCATTGATATTGCATACAGGTTATATATTAAGTTATTGTATTAGATTTATATCAATTGTTATTGTTATCAACATAAAATCGTATTGATGTTCTAAAGCATTAGGATTTGAAACAAGAGCTACATTGTTTAACTGACATCTAAAATCATACGTGCTGTTTCATCATCAAGGAAAACCATTTAATGCTTTCAATCCGATGTGAGTTCTGAATGATGACGTCGGGCTTTAAACTGAAAATTGACTTGAATTAAATAACAGCACTTATGAGTATGGAGTAATTGAATCGTCTGCGAAATTTGATGATGATTGAGATGAGCTTCATCTGATCGAAGAGTTGATTGGATGTGACTGATCTTAAAAATTTAACAAACAAACAGGGATTGGATCAACCAAGGTTAGTCGGCTACTAATCGTGATTATCTCAATCTAGATTCAACTCCACCAGTTCAGGGATCTTGTTTCAGACAAAAGATATGTAATGATAACTGGTTAAAATCATATATGTACTCATCAATATTTTAAATGGTCACATGTTAGTGGTTGACTCATGAAACATTTCACCCAGTAAAGCAAGAATAAATGAATGAATATTTACTTTCAAAATGTGTCTTTGTCTACTTTCAAATTCGGATCCATGAGTATTGAAGAGTAGAATATTGTATCAAATTGATCATGAAAACTCCACTGACTGATAAATAAAATGTAAACCATGCATTCATAATGGAGGATATATATCTGATTTAATGCTTCCGTTAGGCTAAATGTTTTGGCAATGATCATATTAGTCATCCCTTATGTCAATGCTGTCACAATCGTTACTGTTACCCTTATCTAATGGGCTTGTTACTACAACATTCTAATCCGTTCTGGACAAATTGTGTCTTTTGATCATTAAAGATCTGAAGGTCATACAGTAATGCAGTTTATGCCACAACATCTCTCCCTTACACTTGACCTTGACATTTGAACTTGTTACATATTTGGTTATTCCGTGACCTTGATGTTTGACATTTTACCTCAAAATGTTTTCTAGCCACCAACCACAAAACCGGCCTTTGGTGGTGTGAGTAATAAACTTAAATTCCTGGATATTTATCTATGATGTAGGAAATATTTTGAGCTCACCTGGCCTGTAGCTTATGCCATGTCTGTCACCTGTCCATCGGTCCATCCTTCAAATCTCATCTCTTGCTTAACATTTTACTGATTTGAACCAAATTTTGCTGGATGTATCCATTTGGGTGGGGGGAGCTACTCCAGAATGGGGAGAATTTTGATCAGTCAATTGTTAGCTCGAATGGCCAATTGGGCTTATGCTATGGCGACCGTCCATCATCCGTCTGTCAACTTTTGCTTTAAAATGTATCTCCTAAACCACTTAGCGGATTTTAATCCAATTTGGCTAGAAGGATCCTATAGAGGTAGGCTCTAAAACATCTATTCAAATCTTTGATTGTTCAATTTTAGGGGTGAAGATCTTGGCTTTTGTAAAAGATTTTAAAGTGTCAAAACGCATCTCCTCCTTAGCTTCTTGACAGATTTCAACTAAATTTGCCTAGCAGGATCCTATAGTGGTAGGCTTTAGAACGTCTATTCAGAATTTTGATTGGCCAATTTTAGAGGTGAAATGTTTTGATTTTAAAATGAAAAAATAGCCGGAAATTGTCAAAACACTGCTCATTAATCGCTTGGCGTATTTCAACCTAGTAAGGACCCTATGGGTGTAGGTTTCAGAACTAGTATACAGAACTTTGATGAAGATGACGTGGCTATACCCACACATAGCAGAGTTGTGGCCCTTGCTATTTTTTCAAACCTATGGGGAAAATACGTTCGTGGCACCTTATGTCATTTATCAATGAATCTATGAGAGCTATGAATATACGGTCGCCAAACGCTTAAACAAGGGACATAACTCTGGTTCATTAAGTCGTATTTATACTCTGCCAAGAAATTTTGTGGGGTATTCTATGATGGTCCAGGCGGGTGGCAGAGTGGTTTCAGGATGATAACTCCGTTACCGTTTGTCGGATCGCTTTAACACTTCATAGGGTGGTTGGACTAGGTCTCTGGAAGACACCTTTCGAAATGGTCGATAAGCCGGAATCCAAGATGGCCAACAGACACTAGAGGCCAACTTGAAAACTGATTTCCGTATGATAATTCTGTTGCTATTTATCAGATCACTTTGAAACTTCATAGGCAGGTTGGAGTAGGTCTGCGAAGAAGCCTATTGAAATTGAGAATGATCCAATATCCAAAATGGCCACCAGACCACGGCGGCCATCTTGAAAATAGTTTTCCGGATGATAACTGTTACCGTTAATCAGATCGCTTTGAATCCTCATAATAGTGTGGTTGCACTATGTCTAGGAAAAAAGCCCATCGAAATTGACGATGATCCGATTCCCAAGATGGCCCCAAACACTAGAGGCAAACTTGAAAATTAATTTCCGAATGATTTACTCTATTACCGTATGTTAGATCAGTTTGAAACTTCATAGGTTGGTGGGACTAGGACTGGTGAAGAACCCTATCGAAATTGACGATGATCCAAAATCCAAGATGGCTGCCATCTTGAAAATTGGTTTCCGGATGTTAACTTCACTGCCATTTATGAGGTCGCTTTGAAAGTTTATAGGGTGGTTTGACTAACTCTGGGGAAGAAACCTATCAAAATTTAAGATGATCTGAATTCCAAAATCACCACCAAATACCAGTGGATACCTTGAAAATAGGTTTCCGGATGAAAGCTGTGTTACCGTTGAACGGATCACTTTGAAACTTTATATGGTGGATGGAGTAGGTCTAAAAAAGAAACTCATCAGAATCAACAATACTCCAAGGGTGGCTATCTTGAAAATTGGTTTCAGTACGATAACTCCATTACCAGATTAAGTCCTATTTTGGCCAATTTTTAGAAATGTCTAAAAATATTATCCGAAACTACTCGGGGAATCAATTCAAAACCCATGAACTTGATTGAACAAATAGTTTGGCAGCCATCTTGTATGACCTGTTTTCGCGAAAGTGACTTCTTTAGAACCGCTAAATGGATCAGGTCAAAGTTTGGGAGATATGATTAGAGACTAAGGGTCATTAAAGCTTGTTCAAGGGAAGTCGATCGTCAAAAAACATGGCTACCGTGGACCAATCAAAATGTAGCGCGTTTTTCTTATTTGATGGATTTTGAAGCCGAAATTGGATTTATATGCTGATTTCAAAGTTGGCACTTTCGAAACTGTCGGATAAACAGTTTGGCGGCCATCTTGGATCTTTTTTCCCGCCAAAACCTCCCATACTTAAAGCAATGGGAAATTTTTGTGTCTTCTCGAGAACCACTTACCAATTTCAAGTATATTTGGCAGAAAGCATCCTTACAGCATAGAGATTCAAGTTTGCTCAAACAAAGCCGATCTGCCAATTTGGCTGGTGGCCATCTTGGGATTTGGCCAATTTTTTGAAATGATACAAGTTTTAACGGCCATCTTGGATGACTCAGTTTTCCTGAAAGTGACTTAAAATTTAGTGTGTTTTGGCGAATGTCTAATAATTCCACGTGAGAGATACAGGCCCTTTGGGCCTCTTGTTTAGATCTTGGAATGTTTTCAACTTACGCTCATGATTTCGTTTCAGCAAAATCTGTCACTATTCCCCAGATTTATTGGGGAAAATACATACATCAAGGATGCCGATATTTTTTGCATATCCTCATCCAAATCTTTGACTGACCTTTGCCCCTGTGGCATCACACAACCCTCCCTGGCACTATAGAATAATGGGTCATGGGTCCCAACCGTTTCGGGAATGGCTGCCCTATTGACCAATGGTACATTTCCCGTTGGTCAATAGTGCCAAGGACACAATATTCATCAAAATCCATCCGTCCGTCTGTCTGTGTGTCGTCAACATTGGTGGCCCATTTTGTTATTTCTGGAGAGCTTTATATCAACCGTGGCCAAAATGTCCCTATACTCCCTCTGGAACAAGAGTACAATATTTGGACCGTAATTTCAACTTCACATACAGTAACCAAACTTGATGTAAGGATACATTTTAAGCTAATGGCTTCTTTACTTACCTTGACGGATGAACTTACGATGGATGGTCGCTGTGGCATAAACTCACTTGGCCATTCTAGTAAGGTAAGTGTAAAAGCCATTAATTTTACTTTTTTAAATGATCTGTTCTCAAGAATCACTGGGCTTGATTTCAAAATTATTTTTGGTAGCAAATTTGTTTAGGGCATAAATATCCCTGTTTATTCAAAAGAAGTCGATTGCCGATTTGGCCGGCGACCATCTTGAACTTTACTTTGGTTTTAGAAACACGTTTAACATATTTAAAAATCTCCGAAACCAGTTGGCAGATTCATGAGAAACTAGAGAAACTTCATCTAAGGAGATATATTTATCAGCACCACCACCAGCAGCAGCAAATGCCAGCAGCAGCCGCCGCTAACAGCAGCCACCAGCAGCAGCAGGAGCCAGCAGCAGGAGTCAGCAGTAGCACCCGCCAGCAGCAGCCACCACCAGCAGCAGCAGCCACCAGCAGCCACAAGCAGCAGCAGCAGCAGCTCACACCAGCAACAGCCCCTACCAACAGCAGCAGCAGCCGCCAGCAGCAGTCCGCCACCAGCAGCAGCCGCCACCAGCAGCAGCAGCCCGCCACTAGCAGTAGCCGTCAGCAGTAGCAGCCGCCAGCAGCAGCAGCAGGAGCCAGCAGCAGGAGTCAGCAGCAGCAGCTCCCAGCAGCAGTAGCCAGCACCAGCAGCTGCTGACAGTAGCAGCAGCTACCAGCAGCCACCAGCCACAGCTGCCATCAGCAACCACCATCAACAGCAGTGGACATCAGCAGCCACCGCCACCGACAGCCCTGCCAGAGACATGCTGTTGGCCAACACCACACCGCACCATTACAAATTAAAATAGTTGGTGCACCGTGGGAGCAAGTGGCTATTGATGTGCTCGGACCCTTGAATACGAAGGATGAAGGAAATAAATACATCCTCGTATTGCAAGACTATTTTGCTGGACCGTCACCATGAGGCATCCACAGTAGCAGAGGTCCTAGCAAGTAATGTGTTCTGTCATTTAGGTATGCCATATGAGTGGCATTCCGATCAAGGTAGCAATTTTGAGAATCGGCTGATCTCCGAACTCTGCAAAATGTTTCATATAGTCAAAACGCGCACAACACCGTACCATCCACGTGGAGACGGGGTGGTAGAGAGATTCAATAGAACTCTCGCGGTTATGCTGACTAAGGAAACACACCTTGATTGTCGTGATTGGGATCTGTGGCTCCCATATGTGCTCATGGCATACCGCACTTCAATACATTCCAGCACGGGTTACACTCTTGCTCAGTTAATGCTAGGCCGTGAGTTAGCCTTACCATTGGATCTGGCCATGCCCAGAATTCCTGGGGAAAAGAACTCACTCTCTCTATATGTAGAACTCATGCGCCAGCGAATAGAACAGGCACATGAGCTAGTTAGAGAAACTATCCACTGTACATCAGCGCCAAAAAACCTGGCATGACCGCCATGTACATGGAGACCCATTTGAGGTGGGACAAATTTTTTGGGGTCACGATACATGACGTTCTGCAAACGTGCTAAATAAACCAATGGAATGGCCCCTATGTGGTAGTAGGTAAGAAGTCAGACGTGACCTACCAAATCCGCGCCTCAGATGGCCTGACCTCAATCATCCACTTCGATCGGCTTAAACCTTGTGATGGCGGCGACCCAGTGCCTGAGCTCTGGTTGGGCGACACGCACAACACTGGTACCCAGACCAATGCCTCTTCAGAGACACATATTCCCGACATTAGTCCAGTTCGACCCCTCACCTACCAAGCCAGGAGTTGACTAACGCTGAGGACGATGACGAGCCACATACTCGTCCTCTCCCTCTTCGGAGCAGGTCTACTAGGTCTGGTAGACCATATTTGAAGACCTTTTCGTTTGTGCTTTCCAAGGGGAAGGATGGAAAAGTTGTTTCCCCCATTCCTCTTCCCATTCCCATCTACTTAGTGCTATTACCACCATTATAGTTGCCACAAGCGGAGGCTGAAGCTGTCCCAAGCCAGAGTGCCCCTTGTGGGGTGGAACATATAATAAATAGCATGGAAGTGAGTAGGTTTGATGACACCTTTGCCTGTTCTAGTCAACAGGGAAACTGTACAACTCAGTGTACTTGCCATCCAAGCCATAGAATCTCTGTACCCCCACCCCCACCCACCTGCTATAGCCGTCAGGGGTGGATGTGGCTCCTCTGCAAGGTGTTGCTGGTTAGCTAGCCTCGGAGTTGGGGAGTGGATGTCGCGCATCTCCAGTGGCCATGGCCGGTGGAACGATCATGTTCCACTGGGCTCGTGCGGAAATTGAACACTACCGTCTCATCCTGGCTGTTCATGTCACAAGTGTGTCTTGTCGTCATTCCAATGGTACTCGTTTGCTGCTTTGTTTAAACGGTGTACATAAAAACAAAAGAGTGGTGTGTTATTCATATATCTTGCCAGAGGTACCTAACTGATCTAGTCATATATAGAGGGTATCGTGGAAGGTACCCCTGTGATGGAGGGGGGAGGGGTCCGGACAGGGCACGTCAGTTGGGTTAATATAAACTATATCTGCCTCAGGCTGGCCAAAAATTATTGGTTTGCGAGAGGAACGTGCCTCGTGTGTGCCCCCATTACAGGAAAATGCCTACAATGCCGAAGCGGGGGAGGGGTGGGGAGAGAGAGAGGGGGAGGGAGGGAAGGGAGGGGAGGGGAGGGGAGGGGAGGGGAGGGAGGGAGATGCCCGTCTATAAACATGAGGGCCAAAAATGGAGGTACCCTTACCACTTGGAAAAACAGGTCATGATTTTGCGAAAGGAAAGCGCCTCGTGAGGTTCACCATCCAGGAAAAATACCTACAACGCCAGAGCGGAGGAGGAGAGCGGTAAAAAGGGCCGGCCTCCTATTTTGAAGAATTGTAAAAGATTATAATATGCTTAGCCTAGTGTAGTTATTTGATGTTGGATGCATGCAGCTTTTACCTGACGATGGGGTAGCTGATTTCCACAGAATTCAGTACCGTTACCTTGTGTGTGTTAAACTTAAAGATATTATTTTAGTTGGTACCGCTTTATTTTTGCGGGCCTTCTTGAAGGGTCTAGACTAACATTTAGATTTTATGACCAGACACAAAACTTTAGGCCGCAAATGGCTTAGCACCTACTTACTTTAACAAGTACGTCTTCCTGGCGAGGATGCTCGGTACCGTTGCTAGTACTGTAGCACAGATCGATCGGATGGGTACGGACCATTCCAAGCACGCCCCACACCACCCAGTAGGTTAGTATGCGTAAATAAAGCCCTATGAGAGAGGGTTTGTTAAAATGGTCAAGTCTGTAAGAACATGTAGCGCGCATGCACGCGCGTCAGAGCGTCTCTAGCAACATGTGTCAGGATTGGGAGAGAATGTATGCTTATGGTGTACCGAGTTGGTACTGGTGATTTCTTCAAATCACACTATTCTCGTCGTTCTTGGAACCTATCAGAACCGGAATGAAACGAGGACTTCAGAACATTTTACCTTTTTAAAATCGGACAAGAAATGGCCGAGTTATTATCAAAAGACTCACTTAAAATTATTTTCAAAATATTGCTTTGCCGTTGTAATCGCGTGCGTGTAATAAATGAAAGGGGAATGCGCAGTTCACGTGATAGCCACGTCACCATTTCTAGCTGCACGCTGATTGGCTACTGCTCGCCCTCTGACTGGCTGGAGCGTCCTGCCTCTGATGTCACGAGTAGTATAAAAGGAGCCAGAAAACGAGAATCGAGAGCATCATCGGCGTGGAAGCCGACCCGTCAGCAAGACTGCTGGACCAGCGCAGTGCAAGATGTGGGAGAACTGCTGACTGACTGTGGTACCTACACCACAGCTGTGCCATTCAGAATTGAGATCTCCTGCACCAGTGAGCAGTCTTGGACATCCGCGATACCAGTTTTGGAAGCTCCCGGATTGCCATCCGGGGGCAAAATAAAGTAATATAAGAACTCCCTTTTTCAGACCTTTCACAGAGGAGCTTCCTGCGGATGGGCCTTGAGGGCCCGATGTAATTCTACGGGATGTAGAGCTGATGGTGATTCTTGGTGGATAACTCACCAGATCTTCCGGACAACACTGAAAAGTGGTATCAAACTTGCGCACTGCATGTCGCATGTGTTATGGTGGGACTCTGCTCAGTGCGTCACAAGAGCTATGCAACATATCCCGCACCATGTACCCAGTTTTTTTACATGTATATTTAATTACAACTGTAGCCCTCCTGTTAATGGGTAACTTTCAAACTACTGTCGCTAGGCGGAAACTTTATCACAAACCGTGTAAATTCATGTATCGGTTATTTTCACTGTCTAGTGGGCATCTTTCTCTAACTGTTCTTCTTCACTGTCTTGAGAGTGAGCCGCATCAACAGTCTGCTTGCGGAAATCTTCCCTGCATTCAGGATCGTGCTATCTCACACTACTCAACTGTAGGGTATCAATTTCCGTCATTTATGAACTCTTACTGTACCGATGACCA
The DNA here is from genome assembly GCA_034401795.1 of Chaetoderma sp. LZ-2023a. NCBI lineage: Eukaryota > Metazoa > Mollusca > Caudofoveata > Chaetodermatida > Chaetodermatidae > Chaetoderma > Chaetoderma sp. LZ-2023a. Next base: position 61,698,565 of record CM067359.1, read on the forward strand.
ATAGGTACTCAAGTAACTATACTATTGTGCATTTTATTATTTCCGTAAATGGTACTTATGACTGATAGGTACCTAACCGGTCTTTCTGACTGCATTTTTATACTTTCTGTTTCTTATTGTATGTATTATCTTTATTTCCGTGTGCTCTCAACTAACAGCACCATAAGGTCCTATGACCTGAATTACCGTTAGCACTGTATTAATTAGTTATGTATATGGCAAGTAGCCATCCTAGTTATTCTGTTTTGTTTATTTATGAAAACTCTAGAACGCATTACGCTAGGCTATACTATACATCAACATTATATCTGCATCACTATATTACATCAGCATCAATTTTACACTGAGGTCACTGTTCATGCTCACCATGCTCGAGCCTGACATGTGACTGACTAAACCTGGCTATTTTAGCTCACTAGGATAGGTTTAAAGTAGTTAGGGACAATCTCTCCGTAACAGACTCTAGTGGATATGTAACACCATGCAACGGCTAAATTGTGTAAAATTGGCCAATTACCTTAGGGCCTCATTAATAATGAGTGGTTGTCTCTTTCTGTGCTCCTCCAGCCTCACGGCTTAATTGTCTGGAATGCCAATCGACACGTTTGCAGGATCTGACTCTTAGGAAACTATTGGGGTTTCCGAGCGGTGATAACTAAAGTGTTGATTTACATACACTTCCCCAGTATCTTCGGATACCAGTTAGTTTAGATTCCTGCGCCAATGTAGGAAGCACTGCAAAAAGAAATTATATTTTGTAGACCGGCCTGCAGTGCATTCTGGAACTTAACCCTAATGACAGGTAAAATATTAATTCCGTAATGGACGAGACACAGATCTCCATCCAACTTGGTGTAGTGACTGGGTGAAGTCTTAGAACCCACCACGCCCTCACGGGAAGGTCACTAGCAATGGATATTGTAGTTCGGTTCGACCGGTCGGGTACCGGCCATACCAGCTAAGCTGGGTACGCGCCGCCCATCCTGGATTCGTTCCCTGAACCCACACCCCTGGGTAGAGCCATAAGCGGATATGGGCCTATGGGAGAGATCACGTTGTAAAAACGACTAAGATTTATGATGGAGCACATAGGTTACGACCAAGATAGGATGACGCTTTTAGTGTAGAGAGATGGTACCCTGTACTCCTTTTTGATTACCTGTTCCCGCGGAATCTGGCATTAATCAAGAAGAGAATTCGACGGGGTTTTTAAATCTGTAAACCATTTCAAAATCCATGGAAAACCCTTCTTGATTATCTTTAAAATATTGCCATGACGTCATAACCACGTGGACGCAGAACTTCTACCACGTTATTATCAGCTACACGGTGATTGGTTGTTGCTCGAACGATGATTGGTTGGAGCCTGCGCCTGTGACGTCAGGAGGAGTATAAAAGTAGATGAGATTCAGAGATCGAGAGCATCCTCGGCCAGGGGCCGAATAGGTTGGACCTGTACCAGCTACTATTGAGCGACAGATATTACGCATATAACTTCACTTTCTGTCGGGTTCTCTCCCGTAGCTAGCAGTAAGCCAACCCACCGCACTAAAACAATTTTGTAACTCCCTACTTGCGGGAGCAATTTGGAACTTTCTAATTATCGTTCACGAGTATCAATATCTACTTCAGAACACGAACTTGCGGTGAGGCCTATATGGCCTGAATATGTGATTCTACAGATGTAGAGGCAGGATGTTCTTTGATGGATGACTCGCCGGATCTGCCGGCCATGCCTAAAAGTGGTATTTCAACCGTCCCCGCACTAATGTTATGTAGGTTCTTTTAACTTTCGACCACAGCAAGTAAACTTTGCCAGGTGCGTCTTCAGAGCTGGCTGACGTACCCAGCACCGTTAAGCTTTGTTTTGTATCTTCATTTGCATCTGATAACCCCCGCTTGTGCTTGGGTTGTTGACAACTTCCATCCATGCCATCGGTGTATGGGAACTTTCTTCGCATCAGTAATGCTATTGCATCTCTTGCTGACTACTCATTAGACATTCCATTGTGCTTACAGTCCTGAGTGATGTACCCCCACCATGAGGTTCTTGCGGGAATCCTGTTTGCACCAACTTGCAGGAACCAACCTGTGGGAACTTTCCAGCTTCCAGAAAATGCATCAACTCATGTCAAATAAGGAATGACGTATCAATTTCAGTAACACAGTAGCCTAACTTAAGAATGGCTACCGAGTATTCATGTAACTATACTTAACCTTTTAATTATTCTGCTAAGTGTACTTTTCTAATTATATTGTATCCGTAAGAATGGTCCCGATGACTAAAAGGTACCGTACCAGTCTTAGGACTGCTAGTTATAATTTCTGTTTATGTTTATAGTTATTCTCATTTTCTGTGAGATGTTTTCACTAACCGCACCATAGTAGGTTCGTTAACCTGTAATAAGATATATAATTCCGATCATTTGATATTGTATTAATTGTTCTGGTTAGTTTATATATATATATATATATATATATATATATATATGTATATGTATATGTATATGTATATGTATATATATATATATATATATATATATATATATATATATATATATATATATATATATATATATATATATATATATATATATATATATATATATGCGCATGAGCGTATACCTTCTTAGTCGTACGTGGACGCACATGTGACGACGCTATGGCATCAACGCTTGACTGCAATACGACATTGCGTCACCCATTTACTATGATTGTCTGTGGTCCAACACAGTGCGGTAAAACTGAGATGATAAGAGCACTAATAAGAGATCCCTATGCCATTACTCCCCCTCCACAGAGGATTGTGTACTGCTACGGTGCATGGCAAGATGGGTATAACGATTTGGCAAAAGAAGTTGAATTTAAAGAGGGTATGAATGTTGAACTAGACAGAAGTTGCAGAACATTTGTGGTGCTCGACGATTTGATGAATAAATGCGACGAGAATGTAGCTGACCTATTTACAAAACGTTCTCACCATGAGAATTGTAGCGAAATATTTGCCGCACAAAATCTGTTTCACATGTCTCGCAATCAACGTGACTTATCAGTTAACTGTCACTACATGGTATTGTATAAGAATCCCCGTGATGCATCATCCATTCGTTCTTTATCTAATCAGATGTACCCAGGAAATACAAAGTATTTGATCGAATCATATAAGGACGCTACACGCGAACCTCACTCATATCTACTCCTAGATTTGAAACAGACGACACCTGACAATATCAGGCTCCGTTCATCTGTTCATCAGAAGGAGGGGTGCTATGTTTACATACCTAAGAAAAATGGCATCACGTAAAACGGAACGCCATTTACCTATGCTGCAATATTTGGCTAAAGTAAAGCCTTCAATCAGAAATGATGTAATCAAACAGTGTTCGAACGAATTTGTGGATGTACTATGCGAATCATGCCTAAACGTATTATGTGGGAATGTTCATCTCACTAAAATACGCTACAAGCAGCTGAGTAAATACAAAGCAAAAATGCGTACGCTGACTAGTCGCGGTGTGCCATATGCACGTAAAAGAAAATTGCTACAAACAGGCGGATTTTTAGGTGCCTTATTACCAGCGGTGATCGGTACACTAGCACCATTAATTGGTAAACTGTTCGCGTGAAAAGATGGAACATACACGTAAAATGGCACTAGTTCCTCACGAATTGATAGGTAATTTAAATGAACAGAGTAAAATATCATTGCTACAGACAGATCCATCAATACGTAAAGCTATTAGTCTCGACAACGAGATATCCAATATATTAACCAGACATGATATGACTGAAAATGAAAAAGCAAAATCATATTCGCAAGTATTGGATAAGTATAGACATTACTATCAGCAAACGCAAGGACAACAACAACAACAATACCAACCATTACCTCTACAACCCATAACTAACTACGATGCACTGCCCGCACAAATACTTGAACATACGATGAGGGGAATACCAAAAACGTACAAGACAAAAGCCAGTGGAGTAATTGATATTTTACGTTCAGTTCCTGAACGTTTTCACGTTAATGATTTGGGGGAAGTGACGATAGAGATAAAAGTAATGTACTCGACCTGCTTACAAACGTAGTAGCGCATGGCCGTAAACCTCTTATGGCTGGTATGCGGGATCAAGTGGAGGGAAAGTTTCTTAATCTGTTACGTGACCTAAACATACCCCGCAGATTTGTAGGGCAAGAGAAAACGATGAGACAGATATATAATGGTGCAGAAAAGGATGTTGGCGCCAGTGAGTACATGTCTACGCCCGTGAGCAAAAGAATACGTAGAATGAGTTCTCTAGCGGACATCAGGAAGAAAAAGCGACATTCAATTCCAGTGTGGGTAAATTTAGATAAGTCATGAATGATACTAAATTGGCTAAAGTATATTTTGATCCGAAACATTACACATCTTTTGGTGGGAAAGAAAAGCTATATAATGTGTTCAAAGGTAAAATACCTCGCAACTACATCGACAAATGGTTAAAACACCAAGAAGTATATACCCTGCACAGACCATGGAGAACAAAGTTTGACAGGCGTAAAATAAGAGTTTCAGCCATTGATGAACTATGGCAGGCAGATCTATGCTCGATGGGCATGCTGGCAAAAGAGAACAACAATGTGTTATATTTGCCATGCGTAGTTGATGCCCTTTCAAAATATGCATCGGTGGAATGCCTGTTTAGTAAAACATCGTTAGCAGTCAAGAAAGGGTTAGAATCAAGATTGGAGAATACTGTGCGTCGCCCACACGCTATTCAAACAGACAAAGGGGGTTCGTAAACCATGTAATGATAAAATATTTGAAAGATGATGGAATACATTTCTACACTTCTCAAAATGAAATGAAAGCTGCAATGGTAGAGCATTTTCAACGCACACTGAAGGGTCGAATATACAGATACATGACGTATAAAAATACACGAAAGTATATCGATGTATTACCCAGTTTAGTCGCAGCATACAATAACACAACACATTCCAGTACACGCATGGCTCCTACCGAAGTCGACCGTAGTACAGAGTTAATCATGTGGAGAAATATATATGGAAAGAAGACGAAGAAAGATTCCAAATCTAAAAACAGCCCTACTCAAGGCGACCATGTTAGAATATCACAAGCAAAAATGCCATTTGAAAAAGCATATCGCGGGCAATGGGGTCGCGAATTGTTTAAGGTGCATGAGGTGCTTACAGACAAATATCCATACTTATATAAATTAGAAGACTATGGAGGTGACCCGATTATTGGTACTTTTTATCGTTATGAGATACAGCAAGTGATAGAAGAAAATGATAAAGAGTATGCCGTGGAAAAAATACTTAAAAGTAGAAAAAATAAAAAGGGACAACGCGAGTATCTGGTAAAGTGGCTCGGTTACCCGGATAAGTTTAACACGTGGGTTAATGAACTAAGCACTATACATCATTGACAATGGATGAATATATGGAGAGAAGATCGGATCAGAGCATGTGGCGAATGCTGGGTTCGTGAGTACCGAAAGAAGAAATAGTATACCTAGCTCAAATTATAATAATTTATATCGTAATCATTACATGTATCATGAATCTGAGTATACAAAATGGGCAATCAGGCATATGGATATCGCTTTTGAGTGGATGTCTAGGGTATATATTGCCTAGTCCACGCATAAAGACGTCCATACATCATTCGACTCAGAATGAACGAGGATCAGTTTTACATAACGCTTCTGAGCAATAGTAGTACCCAGTTCTTTCCAGACAATAAGATATCAGAGTTTCGAACACGTCTGCAAACTCCATTAACATTAGATGGCGAATGGGAAGTGGGCCTCTCGAGTGTGTTATATCCGAGGAGTTGGCTTACTATTGCGAAGGAAAGTTTTGTACAAATATACGCATTTACTAAGAAGAAGATAAAGAAGAAGAAGAAAAAAGATAGCGTTGTGTCAGAAGAAATTAGCAAAGATGTTGCCAGCACGTCAGAAATAGAAACGACATCGGCTTTTCCACTAGTTTTAAAAGATGGTTTCGGCAATACATGTACTGCCGATTGGGGAAAACGGTTATGAAATGCTCGGGGAAAAGATGCGCGAAATGATAAAACAAATAATAACGGTAAAAAACGTTTACGTAGAAGCCAAAATTATTATTATGTGCAAACAGAAGCTCCATTTATTAATGTACCGAAAGGGTACTATGCCGTAAAAAATATGGTAGACTATCTAAATGGCCAGTTAGAGAGCAAGACAAGATTTAGACACAAAAAAATATTTTTCAATTTTTACTTGCATCGCGCGAATCTAGTTTCTCTTACAGTTAAAGATAATTACGTTATACGTTTAGGTAGAGATGTAGCAAATTTAATCGGGTTCGAAGGAGGAAAAATACATATGGGCCCTATAGACTTTAAAGAATCATTTCACTCAAATCGTGAAGGTGGTCCTACGACCGCGTATATATACTGTGACGTAGTCTCACACAGCGTGGTAGGCGATACTTCCACACAGCTACTCGGAGTGATACCCATTTCTAGTACAGATGGAGGAAAAGATATATGTCAGTGGACGTTTCCTGATATTCAATACCGTACTGTGTCAAAGAACTACATCGATACTATTGGAATACTTATAACGGATAGAACTGGTGCCAATGTCCCATTCAAGGATGGGGCATCGCCGAGTGTACTCTGTTTGCATTTCAGACGATGACGACAACGATAATGAGAGGGATGTTAAGAGGGACGATTAGAGGAAGAACGAATGCACCAGCGCTCACTCGTTACTAAGCGAGTCAAGAGGGTCATGGACATATTCCAGATTTTTTAGGCATGCGATACCAATCAGGACATGGACTCGGTAATATCTTAGGTGGGCTATTACGTTCAGCAATACCTTTCGCAAAAAATGTGGCTAAATCTGTAGGTAAACAAGCTCTTAGTGCTGGAATCGAACTAGCTGAGGACGTAATGGCTGGAAAAATGTTAAAACGGCATTAAAATCGAGAGCAGGTGGTGTTGCCAGGTCTTTGATACCGGAAGCTGTAACAGCGGTGCGATGTGGTTTAAGACCACCTCAACCTAAACGTAAAAAGAGGAATAATACACGTAATGCTCAGTCAATGCATGCGATACCAAAGAGGAAGGGTCACAATAGACGTCAGAGAAAACAAGCTGATATCTTTAATTAACAAACAACATGGAACTTAATCAGATCTGCGAGTGCTCGAAGAGCGAATTAGACATTTTTCAGATGCATCCCATAGTGACGGCATTGGAGTCTGCAAAATGGGAACAGTTTCAGCCTGTATCTAGTTTATCAGATAGTGGACCGATCGAGTTTTACGTCAGTGGGTCTGCTGATAGATATTTAGATCTTACGCAATCTTATCTTTCGATTACAGTTAAGCTAGTAAAGCTAGATCGAAATGGTGATGAAAAGACACTCGAGCTGAATGACCTGATAGCTCCTGCGAATAATCTTTTGCATACGATGTTCTCACAAGTGGATGTTTTTTTGAATGGAAAGCGTGTCAGCAACGCGAATGAAAATTATGCTTTCCGCTCGTACATTGAGACGTTACTAAATTTTGGCAGCGATGCCGCATCCTCGCAGCTACAACTTGCTGGATGGAAAATAGATGATGCCGGCGAATTTGATAATATCGCCGATACTAACTAGGTTTTCAAGCACGTAGAAGAATGATGGAGCAGAGTAAAACGGTGCAGTTAATAGGCCGCATATACAGCGATATGTTTCTGCAGGACTGATTCCTGCTCGGTTCTGTTGATTTAAGAGTATGCCTACAGAGGAGTAAAGATGCGTTCACCATTATGGCCGCGGGAGGAGTGAGTCCTAAATTGAAAATAATGTCGGCTAACTTATTTGTACGCAAAGTTATCCCATCATCAGATCTGATAGTGGCGCACACCGTTACTCTGAGACAGACAAGCGCGAAATATCCTATTCGCAGGGTAGTGTGTAAGACTTTTACAGCACCTAGCAGTGTTATGAGCATCGATAGAGATAATATATTTATTGGTCAGCTACCTACTAGAGTATTATTCGCTTTTGTACCTAATGATGAATATAATGGTGTGGTGCATACAAATCCGTTCAAGTTTGATAACAATAACACTACCTATGCAACATGTTATATAAATGGAGAAGAGGTAACAACATCACCAATACATCCTTCGTTTGGCGACGACATTTACTCGGATGCTTATTTCTCACTATTCAGCGGTACTGGTACATTATTCAAAGACTGTGGCTACCTGATAAATAAGACTCAGTTCAGACATGGAACCACATTGTTCGCATGGGATTTTACGCCAGCTCTAGGTGATTCAGAGCATCGCTACGCTACACGCACTGGTTCGCTAAGAGTGGTCTTCCATTTTGCTCAAGCACTTGCCGCTACAACCAATGTAATTTGCTATGCTGAATTTGATAGAAATTGGATCAGACTTTAACGTATTAACAGATTATTAACAAATATGTTGAATACATTTGAAATAGAGGATCTATTATTCGGCGACAATAAAATGCGTGAACACTTTCTCGGTGTTTTTCCAATTGACAATGTACCCGCACATATTAAATGTCTCCCGGCCTCATTAGTAATAAACACGCATCCCAGTAATAAATCCGGACAACTTTGGGTGGCGTTTTATTACAGTAGAAATGGAAATGCTGAATACTTTGATCCATATGGAAGACGCCCTTCTGACGGAAGAATGATATCAAATGTACAAAATGGACACCGTGTGCATGTTTATTATTACAACAATGTACGTGTTCAACCAGCCATGATGACAACTTGTGGATATTATTGCGTATATTTCTTATACCATCTTTCGAGAGGTGTACAAATGAAACACATATTGTGGGCCCTAAGAAACAGAGACAAAAATGACGCGATAGTGAAACGTCTGACACGCAGGATTATGAAGAAAAAATGATCATATTTAATGTATAATTATGTATGTACTACGTTTACTTTTTAATTATCGTGAATAAATGTCGCTAATATTTATCATAAGAAAAATGCGCGTGTCAATAAAAAATACATTTTGTAAAAATATGTTATTATTTCTTCGTGTTCCCTTCTCACCCATCACCCATCCAAGGCTATTTTGATAAAAATATTTAATGGTACACTAGGCACGCGAGGCATACCACAATGATCCAAAGATCCTTAATTAATCGTATTCACATCGCGACAATGACAAAATACGGACATATTTGAATACAGAGGAAACCATATGACGTGCTCTGTAATTGAACCCTGCGTATCAATTCCAGTTTTCTATATCTGGAATGTCATTCAAACATGGTGCGATAGTAATGTTTTGTAAACCGATGATGTTAAGCGGTGGAGAAAAAACACGTGACCGAAATAAGGGCGTGTTCAGATTGGAAAGATAGTTTTACTGACAGCTCATATTTTAGCTATAAAAGCGAAATGCGCGTGATTAGTAAGGCATACAGCTTTTTGAATTTGTCAAAACACATAAAATGGAATCTCAATTATGCGATCGATGGAGAACGATAGGTTCTATGCCTATCAATTTTGGTTGCATCCAATGGAACCAATATAAAGAGGTTGCAGTACGGCAACCATTTGCAATGTCATTGCGTGATATCCATAACCGCTGGAGAGAATATCTAGCAGATCCGGACGAACGCAATTACAACAAATGGTTGCATACGAAGTAGCAACTTCGTAATGATTGTTGTATGTGTATGTCGTGCAAACAAAACAGAAGTTATCGTTTGCATTAATTGAGATAAAAATATTTACGTTAGAAAAATAAAAAAATAGGAAAAATACGCCTCTTTTTTAAGGGGCCACCAATAAACCAAAATTATGTTACATACACCCACACACAAACGGGTACATAAAAAGATGCATGCACGCACGACGTACATGCATAGGGGACAGGGAAAAAGGGAGACAAGGGGCATGCGCATAGAACCACGCATGCGTCGTTACACACATATCGTGACACGCGTGAGGGTATGCGCAGTACGTACGTGTGTTGGTGCATCAGGTGCGTGCGTGTGTGTGGGTACGTATGCGGAAAAAAAGAAAAAAGTAGGACACCCTTGGTGTATGATGGATCAGTAACAGATTTCCAATGATACAGACGCATTCAACCACATATTCCACCATGGGTGAAGCCTTTCGTCGTGGTACATACCAACGACATTATTAGTTTGCGAGGAAACAGGCATTGACAAAATCTAACATTGCATGACCTTAAAGCGAATGAAGCGGCCATGTTTAATGTTAATATGAGTAATGCGCGAACACACCATAAATATGCATAAAGCACTCGCGCACCAAAACGTGATATTCTAATAATTACCCAAGGGAATTAGTACATATGTCCACTCGGCTAAGAACTAGGAAACGATACGATATTGTATCCAGAGCACAAAGCTGTACGTATTCGCAACTACAAAGTGAAATCTCCTAGCGAGTAGGTGATAATTCAATGGTAATTTTGAATATTTCTAAAAACAACGTAGTATGAGCCTTGAGGTACTAACACGTTCTTTCATTATTAACACATGGTATGTTTGTATCTCGATTCAAGCTTGATCTCATGGCTATTCAAAACGTATGGTTAAATCATACGCAACAAATAATCTTTTTAGCATAAGTACGCTCTACATACAATTCTATAAACGGAACCCTCAGAGATATAATGACTACATTTTAACCATCGTATCTAAAACGATTGACGTTATTGCAAAGTATTTAAAAAACAATTTGTGCGTAATGACGGATAAAAGTCAATCAAAATATTCAACAAAAATAGTTTTACTAATAATGTTAGCGACGTCAAATTAATTTCAAAATATTCAACAGTTTACCTGTATGGTATCGATGAAAATGAGCTATATATTCATCGGTATTAGGGTTAACTTCTTTTTAACCCATGATACAATCCATCACCACCAAGTCTTGGTTACCATTCCAAACGAACATACCATTAATACAAGATTATTTTTAATATTTTGTTGCTAATCTGTGTGGTACCTGTTGCTAAGACAGTATCAGCTTACAGACAGTCTCTAAATATTTTACAGTTTACTAATAACGTTAGCGACGAAACAGTCAAATTATTTTCAAAATATACAGCAATACCGTAATTCCGTATACATCCTCAACATCCTCCTCCTACGACCTCCATTATCAGACCACCTCTTAAACTCTATTATTTTACATTACTCTCTACTATTATCACTCATCAAACTCTATTATTTTTACAATGGTAGATAACCACGGAGGGGGGGGGGGGTGGCGCCCACACTACATTTAAACGTAAAATACACTACTCTTAAACTTTTAAGGATTAACATATTCAAAATAATAGAACATTCCAGAGTGTTGCAAATCCAAAAAAACGTGTGCGGCGGTTTGCCATTGTCATCAAAACTCTCAAACGGGTGCCGCTGTTCGTCATTGTTCTTTTACCCTGGGCGGCTGTTCGGCATTGTTCTTTAAGCCAGGGCGGCTGTTCGTCATTGTTCTCCAAAAAATCCCTTTGTTCTCGAAGAACCCCTGCTGGGAAGAACAATAACGAACAGATACCCCTATACTACTTATATTTACCTATATATTCAGACCTGGCTATTCGGGGCACCATTTTTGCTTTTTTTACTTTCACTAATTATACCAGTGAGCTACTGGCCTATATAGATGTCATAGTAAAACTGAGCAAATACATGTGGTTTAGTACATTTCCATGGGGAGTCACATTTACATGGGGAGTCACATTTACATGGGGAGTCACATTTCCATGGGGAGTCACATTTCCATGGGGAGCCACATTTACATGGGGAGTCACATTTCCATGGGGAGTCACATTTCCATGGGGAGTCACATTTCCATGGGGAGTCACATTTCCATGGGGAGTCACCTGTAAATGTAGTAAGAATTATGCATATGTCCAGAGAGAGGAATGTGTCAGTGTGGAGAAATTGTAATGTTCTTTGAGAATTTTTAGAGTTTCAACTGCAACAAATTCGTTTTTATTATGACTATTATCAAAAGCATTTGTCTTCTGCTATGGCCTCAACTCAAATCAGTTTGATATCCTGTGTAGTTGCATTGAAATTGGGACTTAGTATGTTCAGTACATAGTGGAAGATACCTTTTATCTAGGACAGAAAGTCAACAAATACTTTTCTGAGGAAACTAGCGAACTTGAACTGGATTATTGAAGCTGATAATTCAACAACATAAGGGTTAAGCCGACAATTCAACAGCATAAAGGTTAACATAGCTTATTTTATTCTACGTTTTACAAATATCTTTACATGACTGAGAAGAATCTGTCCCATGTGAGGTGTGCAATTTTCCAGTGGGTACTGCTGCGCTAAGTGGATGTGACGTGGAGAGATTGGTCTGCTGTCCTAGCTTTTCCATTCAATTGCCGTATTCGACTGGTCCGCTCTGTGTGAACTATTTTAGGCTGAGTACTTTTTGCGCTTGGCTGGTACAATCACTGACATTACGTCACTACATATTTAAAGTTATATAGCAGCCAGAGTGGAGGCCTAGTTACTATTCTTTAGTGAAATAAACTTGAATTCGATTCGCCCTCTTAAGCTATATAACTTTTGCTCTAAGTACTGTAAAATAGGTACTCACTGGTAAAATATCATTTGAATATTGATTGCAATTGTCAATATGTGTTGAATTGCAATGATCCACGACTCTATTCATGGCGTTGGCTTTAAATTTGGGAAATAATTCGACTGAAACTAATTGGTGCAATACTATGTCCACAATAGATTTCAGGGAAATTACTTACAGATGTAGAGGTTTCATAATTAGCTCATTGAAATATATACATGAGTTGAAAGGGTTATTCTAGCCATATACTATGTTACTCTGAATACAAAATTGCACCACTACTTTTATATAGGGCCCCAGGGGTGGTGTCTCTACTCAGATAACATGTAGACGTTTGGCCAACGTTGGCAACAGGTTGGCAGATCGCAGTTGGCATTACAACGTCGGCCCAATGTTGGCCCATTGTTTGTTTGTCAACGTTGGGCCAACGTTGAGCCAACGTTGGGCCAGCATTGGAAATTTCACAGAAAATCATACAAAATCAACATAATATTCACCTTTTATTTTTAAATTGTTAAATTATGCTCTCTGTTGTGCTATTTTAAATATCTTCATAGATTTATGCACGTTGACGCTACGTTGGCCCAATAATCTATTGCCAATGTTGGGTCAACGTTGGACCGATGATCAAAACCATGTTGGCCAAATGTAGTGGTAAACGGTGGGCCAACGTTGAACCAACGTTTGCTTGCTATCAAGGTAGGTATTTTGAAAAATCAGATGTCTTGATAGAAGACTGAGAAACAGTTGCAACGAGCACCAGGGTCACAAGACGGTGGTGATTCTAGAATATTTTCAGTTGGGATCAAATATTGAAATAAATCTCTCCATTATTTCCCCCAAGATTTCTTCAGAGGCGGCGTTGGGATCGGTGGGGAACCTGTCACTCTGCCCCAACCCCTATACTAGATATGCCCCTGTGACAACTCAATTTACCCACTGTATTTTGTGGCATTGATTCTTTTGCATCATTTAATTCCATTGATGGACTAAGAAATTTGGTCAATTATGAACTCTGGATGAGTGCCTAGAAGTAAGAGGCTGAATCTCAATTTCCTACTTTTATAATATAAGCTATTTCCTCCATTTGATCAAAGGGGGGCATTTAATTTGTGGTTTATAAACGGGGTGGGGAGTGCTTAATACAGCACGTCAAATTAGTTTCTATAATTGATGGTTGTTTAATTCCTGCTAAAATAAATATCTGAATCTAACACACCCACCCCACCTCTCTGGTCCTAATGGATGGGCTGATAGGTAGGCTGGTGTTTTCCAATCCGATCATATTTAGCCAGAAACTGTGAACAGCCAGTGGGCAAGTAATAATTGATAGACTGTGTGAGTATTATACTACGTCATCAATTACTAGTATCCTGCTAGGCTAGCTGTGACTGGAGTTCCAGATACAGACACTGGTATGCCGCCCACGCCATTAAATTATACTATAAAGTTAACATGCTTTGAAATCGAATATTTAATATGCAATGTGTGTAGTACATGTAATTTATGTTTAATGATTATTGATCGATCGGCATATACGCGCCCGTTTGTTTACTTCCGTTCTTACTCTACCTAATTAAATATTAAAATTTGCAGACGAATCCGTGTTCAGGTGAATTGCCTACTCAATATTCAGTCTCTCTCTCTCCCTCACTCACTCACTCACTCACTCACTCACTCACTCACTCACTCACTCACTCACTCACTCACTCACTCACTCACTCTCTCTCTCTCTCTCTCTCTCTCTCTCTCTCTTTCTCTCTCCCTCTCCCTCTCCCTCTCCCTCTCCCTCTCCCTCTCTCTCTCTCTCTCTCTCTCTCTCTCTCTCTCTCTCTCTCTCTCTCTCTCTCTCTCTCTCGCATTATGCACACATGCACGCCAATACGTACGCACACACGCACATATTCGCGTACACATACGTAAGCGTGCGAACTACCTAGACAATTATAATCAGTGGTTGATATAAATTATCAATTAACTAGTTATACATACGTTACTATTTAATTATGTTTTATTATACCCCATCTTGATGTATTTATTAATGTATTGTATTTGTATGTATGGGAGACACGTGTATAATACTTATGTCTTACTGTGTTTAAACCAATATTCAGTCAAAAATATACAACTTATAATAAAACGTTAGTAATAAAATATATCACTTTTACATGGAGTGTGAAAAGATGTATACATTCATTTTTTGCAATTTATAAAAAAAATAATATACGCCCTTCCTGTATTCCAGTGACGGATATGCACGTACCGTTTACGGTCAATCGATTACATAGTCGTTCGGGTACTCACATGGAACTTTGACTTAAAGTAACGATTACAATTATCACCTGTTAGCTGATGTCACAGTCAAATGAACCTAAGTCCGAAACTGCATATTAACCCCTATTGTGTTAACAGCGCCTCCGAGCGCTCAAAATATTACTTATATCAATTAATCGTTTTAATGGTCAACATTTTTCAAGTAATTTTAATCTCAGAAGACTGTTTTAAAATAAATTTACCACTGGAGTTTTGGCCTGCTTGACCATCAAAAGGGTAACGTTAACGAAAATTTAAGTTTTTGCTTAGCCCGTGTCAATTTGAAGGCCAGGAGAAGAGTATTTTTGAAAAAGTACCACTGGAATGACTGGCCCGGTTACCGAGTCAGTCATTCCAGTGGAAAATATTCAAAAATACTCTTCTCTTGGCCTGCAAATAGACATGCCTCAAGACCACTACATAGTTGATATTAGTTGCTTTGAAGTAGAAAGTTTGAACCTCAAGGGTTAAGTTGACACAAGATGGATTGAATAATACTAAATATAAAAATTGAGACGAGATAATGCAATGTTTATTCATATACAGGATCTAGCATCACTTATGCCATTTAGGACTTTCGTTTAATTATTTGATTTTAAATATGGACATGCATGTAAACAACTTTAAACAATCTGTCCGAATTGCACTGCACATAAAGCCATACACAAAAGGGTTTAGCACACTGTTTAACAAGACAAGAATATTAGTGATAGAATATACAGCCATATGATAGTTTGGGTATGGTACACCAATAAGTCCATGAACCGATGTATGAATCAAGCTGGGAAAATATGACGCAAAGAATAAGGTGAGAACGATTATGAGAGCTCTGATATTTGTATACTGTCGCTGGTCTTCATTTGACGTCTGAATGTGGCTGATAGATCTCTTAACACGCACGTGCTTTGCAACATGGAATGACGTCACAATAAGCAGAGGCAGAAAATAGCCTAAGTAGTCAAGAATAATGTCTTTCAAACTTGCATTACCATGGAAATGACAGACCGTAATTATATTTCCTTTAAAGACTAGATCTAGAGGTTTGTCGTAAAAGAAGTAAGGAATTCCTGCTATTAAACCGATAACCCACACTATAGTGCACATACGGGCCACGAACTTATTTGTTATCTGACATTTTGCTCTCAGCGGATACACTAACATGTAATAGCGCAACACCGCGAAACAAACTAAGTGATAAATGGACACATAATATGCTGTCCTTATAAAGTATTTTGAAACTGCGCATATTGGACCAGTATTTGGGTAGGGCATGTAAGGTACTAGAAACAGGTAGATCATAATAGCGCAGAGGCAGGAGACACAATCACCCAAAGTAAGACTCGATATTATTAGAAATGTCGGAGAAGCAATCTTCCGAGAATGCACCAGGTTGAAGAGCAGCAGTGAACTGGCGAAAAACCCTACACTAAAGAGTCCTATTCCAATCCACTTTATCGCCATGATCACCTGAGGATGTACGTCATGATATGTTAGGTACAGGATCCATCCAAAATACACATTATTACTGGATGCTTCCACTGTAGTGACGTTCGCAGTAAGCAATACACGCGATGCATTGTTTTGTGAATTCATGATGGTACGTTTAATGAGCGCCCGCATGCAAGTCTTTGTAAAGTATTTTAAAGTCAACCTTTACTTTCTTTTGGATCTTTAGTTTTTTAAGGCTTAAAGAAAGTATGATGCCATATCTCTGATGTCATTCAAGGTTATTTAGAGGTCATTAACAGTGAGACAATTGTTATCCCCTCTTGTGTCAACTTGGGGTTTATAACGGTGAAACCGGTCAATATTTCCTCCGCAGTTGTCTTGAGGACTGTCGATTTGCAGGCTAAGAGAACAATATCTTTGAAAATGTAATACTGGAATTACTGGCTCGGTTACAGAGCCAGTCATTCCAGTGATAAATTATAAAAAATAGTCTTCTCTTGGCCCGCAAATGGTCATTCACTGAGTAAATATTTCAATTAGCTTGAACACTCGTGACAAATTAAAAATTTAATTTATAAAAGTCGCCTTTTGAGCCCTTTGAGGCGCTGTTAACAAACGAGGGGACAAATAGTAACAGCTATCTTGCAATAGAACCGCTAACTACCAATAAAGTCGTAAAGTGCTGTATATCTAATTAAGCCTTATTGAAATATATTACCCGAAAGCTGGCTTGACCGTCACTGTTGACGTAATCAAAATATGACAATTGTTACAATTGTCGGATCCGGGCTGTTACTCAAATATCTGACTCAATAGACAAACATGTCACATTTTATCTGCCATCAAGATGCAAATGATGAAGGTGCGTCACGAAGGAAGTAAAAGTGCTTCCAAAGGTGACTAAATTGTATATCTTTTGCGATTTTCGGATTTAATAAACATGTTGTTGAATATTTTGAGCATTTGCACTGAGAGCTGTTGCTACTGAATTTTGTTTCAAAATATTCAACAGCATGCAACATCTTACCTAGTTACCTTGAAATCAAGATTCTAGGAATTCACGTTTCAACGTTTCAAACTGATTGCAACATGCGTAAGAATGAGCAGAACTTGGCTAGAAATCGAGTTTATCTATCAATCACATGACGGCTTAATCAACTACGTCACGCAGGGGCTGACGTCATAATGAATTACGCCATGAATGACGCGATTTAGTCCATCATAATTGCTTAATAGTCCATGGAGTTGTACGAATTATTGCTACTTAATAAATATTTTGTTGAATATTTTAAAACTAATTTGACTGGACGCCATGGGCAGCAACAGCACCCAGTCAAATTAGTTTCAAAATATTCAACAGATTACCTGTATAGTTTTTGTGAAATTTAGATTCAGAGAGGGCATGGCTCGAGTGATGCCAACACAGGCAAAGCGTGGGTGGAGCATAGCTAAGACTGGATCGATCCATTGGTTTATATATCTAGAAATTGTTCGCTCTATTCCATGTTAAAGTATGGGATCTTGCTTAGTAATATGGCTCCTATCAAAGAACCATCCTCATAAATAAAAAATAGCGATCCGGTATCTCGAAAGTAATAGGCAGGATTTCTCTAGCAACTTGTAAAAGGTAACTAATCAAAATTGACACTGCAGTGAAAATAATACAAATTTACTGTACTCGATAAGGCTTTTCTCGGAAATTAAAAATTATTCAGCCTTAGGAAAAGTTTTTACCATCTAGCATTTGCCTGTTAGACATCGCAGAATCTACATGTATGTTGGTAACACAAACAATAAATTCAAATAGATTTTGCCAGGTTTATTGGGGTACAGGAATAATTTGATTGGATTTCTGATTTAATCCAATATTCTTGGTTTCTAAAATATGGTACTCACGGATATATTTGCACTATCTTATCACCTAGCAATACAATGGTTTTCATGGTAGCCATTTTGAAATCTAAATGGATGTCGAAAAGTAAATAGTCTGCTTAATAGGCTTTAACGCTTCTTGTTTTAACAACGCCTTAAAGTACTCAAAATAATACTTATATCAATTAATCGTTTTAAAGGTCAACATTTGAAAAGCAATTTTAATTTTATACAACTATTTTAATAAATTAACAACTAGAGTTTTTGCCGGCCTGACCATAAAAAGGGTAACGTTAACGAAAAGTTAAGTTTTTACTTAGGCAGTGCCAATTTGAAGGCCAAGAGAAGAGTATTTTTTTAATCTACCACTGGAATGACTGAGTCGATTAGCGGGCCAATCATTCCAGTAGGTAATATTCAAAAATACTCTTCTCTTGGCCTGCAAATACCCATGCCTCAAGATCACTACATATCTGATTTTTGGTTGGTTTGAACAAGAAAGTTTGAACTTTGAAGGGCTAATTTGACACAAGAGGGGGTAATTACATATGTTACATACCCGTATGATCTTCATTTACGTAATTAATTGTTGCGAGCATAGAAAATACTATATTATAAGAGACATTTAGACCACCGTATTAACCTTCAATGCAATCAGAAACTTGCGACCATAAATGGACCTTTCCATTTTTAGCTATGCCCCGCCCATCACTAGCTAGGCTCCACCCACACCTCGTCGTGTTGGGATTGATCGATCGCCGAATGCCCTAACTATCAATTTCCTGAAAACTATATAGGGAAGCTATTGAATATTTTGTAATTAATTTTACTGGGCGCTGTTGCTGCACAACAACGCATATACCGTCTTCAAATATGCGTGCGTGACGTACCTAATGACGTCATCCATGACGTCATTCATTATGATGTCATTCTACACATCACGCAGTTGATTATGACGTCATATGATGAGCGGATGCTCTTGAAACGTGAATTCCCTAATCACCCGCAAGAAAACCACACATCTCCACAACCTCCTCGTAATAGAAAAAGTAAGTAATAACGTATATCTATCATACACATGTGAAAACAAGCATGCCGTTATATACAGCTTAATAGTATTCAGCTACGCAGTGATGTTTTGGAAACAAATAACAACGGCTCACGTGATACTATAAACAAGAACTACTACCACCACCATCACTTCTACACACATACTACCTCTATGCCTACAACAGCTAATACTGCTGCTGCTGCTGCTGCTGCTGCTGCTGCTGCTGCTGCTGCTGCTGCTGCTACTACTACTACTACTACTACTACAAATAACTGGCAAAATCACTACATCACTGCAACCATCACTATCGGCGTATTTTTGTATTAGTTTCTAGTTAATCATCATAATCATAGTGTACTTTATACCACCACATTCACATCTTGCTTAACCACATAGATGAGTAACACGTATATAATAGCCACTGCTTTTGTTAAAAGATACATTTATAGATGAAGGCAATCAACGATATGATCGATACCACTGTGTTAGATGTTTGTTCATACACGAAGCAACAAAGAAGCAATACACTCATATAGATTTCTATATCCGACGAAATATATTGAGACATCCGTGAACAAAGCCCCATAACACAATCCTTGCACTTGTTGACACACGGCAACACATAGCAAAGCTAGTATACAGGAGAAATTGGAATTGTCTTACCAAATGTCATATCAATTGTCTGTCATACCAGACTCTCATTTTGTTAACCCCTCTTGTGTCGATAACGCTTTAAAGCACTCAATATAAATAGTGTTATGTGCGTTCAAAAATGGCTACAGGTTAGCCACTAATATGCCTTCGCATTTACCATACACTTATATATTGGTAATAACGACATGGTCTATTTACTGATTCAGCAGAGTGAATTATTGCCTGACGTTTAGTCTGTTACAGTTAGATCCAAATGTCTGAGCTCTGGAGCTCGCTTCCTTATATATCGCCTGGTCCAGGGGTCACATTATTATTATTGTCAAGTTGGTGGTTTGGCTGGTTGTTGGTGGCTTAGGCGGTTTTGAGGGCCACGTGTGTTAGTGGTATTTTGGTGGTTTTGGCGGTTTATGGTCATGGTGGTCCTTGGCATTCTTTGCAGTTTTTGGATGTTTGGTGATTAGGGTGGTCTTTGGTGGTTTTGGCGCTTTGGCGCGTTGGCGGTTAGGGGGTGCCAAAATGGTTCTTGGAAGTTGTGGTGGTTTTAGGAGTTTTGGTATTTTGGGGGTCCATGTGGTCTTCAGCGCTTTTGGCAGTTTTGGAGGACAACCTGGTTCTTTGCGGTTTTGACAGTTTTGGAGTGTTTTTGGTGGGTTTGGCAGTTCTGTTCATGTGTATAACCAGGTTGTGTATAGTAGCAAATTCATGAATTCTGTTGTGAAGAATATTACAAAACAACTTGCATAGGCTACTGCCTACGGCAATGCCTCGATAGTTGTCAGCAATATATGTATCCCAATTCTTATGCAGTGTGGCAAGTTACAACACCATGCACTAGGAAAAGTACCATTGGCAAGGATAGTATTAAAAATTCTGCGCATAATAGGCACCAGCTGACACTGACACCAATTTTGAGCATTTCATTTAGAATGAGGTCTGGGCCACACGATTTGGCTTTTTCAGCTTTGAAATCGATGTGGTGACCTCCTGTATTGAAATAGATTTATTCGACTCATTGACAACGGTACCATTACTAGAGTTAATATACTCATCCATAAATGAAGACGATCTAGCTTTAGACAAGGGTATGTTATTAGTAAGCTGGGCGGAAATGAGAGAGTCATTCACCGAATTATACAGGGTTAGAACACACACACCCCTCCCTCAGAACCTTTAGTATAGTAAAGAGTTTACAGAATGAATGGGGATTTCTATAAAGCAAGGTTTCAAGCTGGTTTAGAATACCTTGTTGAAATTGAGTTTTCTTTCTGTTAACCAGTTTCTTATATTTCGATCGACTCGATCTATGATCTTGAGGAATCTGCAAACAGAAAGGATATTTATGAAGGTTTACGCTGATTAATTTAATTTTTTTAGTTGCTGCAGTCAGGCTTAACCCCTTTATTAGATTTCTTCCTCATATTTGTTTTGATTTGTTGGCTACATAACTACTTTCGTCTGACAGCAGCAAGTTTGGCAGCGTTTATATATAAGTCAGTAAGAGACTCTTAACCAGTTTAGCCGGCCAGGACATAGATTACGTTGTGCATTTGGCAATTGCCAATAATATTCACTGTGAAAGTGAGACCTCTGTTGTTACTCGTAAGGTGTCTGCATTTTCCCATGCTACTACTATGTAGCAGTTCATTGTGTGGAATAGAAACAGGAGGTGGATCTGGGTAGATGATTCGGGGTATAAACTCCAGGGGCATTTCGTGGTTTATAACGTCGTGACATATGGTACACGAAACGACTCAGACTCAGACTCTACTGATTCCAGTGAACATGCTAATTCTATTTCTGTAGCAGGAACATTTGCCCTATCAGTTCTCACAGATAAGTATGATGATAACGATAATGGTAAAGATACTGATTTAGCAGAGTGAATTATTGCCAAAAATAGCAAAACCGCCAACCCGCCAAGAACCAACGTGGTCCACAAACTACCAAAAAAAACCCCAAAAAACCCGCCAAGGACCACCCTGAAATCCCCCCCCCCCAAAGCGCCAAAACCACCAAAACTGGCATGGACCACATTCACCCGAAATCGAAAAAACTGCCAAAACCACAAATAAGCAAAAGATATACAATTGGCCCACAAGTCGCCCAAACCGCTAACAACCATCAAAAAGCACCAATATTTGGCCGAATTTGGTATCACGTGACATCTAAGTCCGGAGGTATATAAGGAAGCGAGCGCCAAAGCTCAAATCATTCAGACCTTTGTTTCTGACACATACCAATCGTCATGCATTAATTCACTCTGCCGAATCAATATCCAGACCATGTAGTTATTACTATTCTTATCTATAAGAACTGCTAGGTCTAAGTTTACAAACCCTACGGTTTCAGAGAAAACGTGGGTTTGGTAAAAACTAGGTTATCCAAGATGGCCGTCAGTCAAATCAACCAATCATTTTGAACATGTTGAAGGAATCGGGACTTCTTAAGCTTACATCATATTCCGAAATCGATTGGTCAAGCTGGGCCTAATGACTTGAAGATTGCATATTCGGGAGAAAGGTTACCTTTCTCTCTACACTGATTAATAATTTCATACTGACAGACTAACACGACTACTAGTAACAAATAACGAATATGGATTTATCAAAATTGTAAACCAACCTTTTAACTTGAAGAAATAGTTGATAAACTGAAAATATTATTCACAAATGACTTTCTATAATTGACCGAATCAATACTGACAATTTAGTAACTGTAACGAATTCGCACTAAAGTAGCGTAGTCAACAATAGCGACTGATCTTGGAAACATAAATTGGTCGCATGTTATTGACAGTAAGCATCAGCTACTTTTATACACAACACGATGAGTTTAGCCTAAGGCTCAATCAAGCTCAACTGTAAATACCAGACCTAATTTCGAATTCCACTCTAATTTGACATGATGATGATGATGACTAAGCTTGTCTTATTAATCTATATTTGGGTTCACACGAGTTCTTGTACAAGAAAGCGCATTATGACCTCTGATCTAGAATGTGCATACGTATTTCTAGAAATAACCACGAGTGGCTGTAAGTCGGTATTCATAGTATGTATGTAGGTATGATTACTGTATTCTGCGGTTGTAGTAGTAGAAACATCCTACAGCAGCAATAAGTCCTTCTTCGCTTTTGCCCACAATGTCTTGTCCTCAGCCAAAATCCTTACCTTCCTCAGATCCATTCTTGACTTGAGTGTACCGAGCCCTGCTTTCTTGAGGTCACCTCGCAGCACTCTTAGCAGATATATGTAATGACGTCCTCTCCTGGCGCTGTATTTGCTGGCTCCGAGTAGGGCGAATTCCAAGGCTCTCTGTGCTGGTGTGTCTTCTGGCATCCTTAGCACTTGGCCAAACATGGACGGGGGATCTTTGCTGGCCGACTGTTACAGACAGCGGCGGCGTATTACACATATTGTATAGTGCATCGTTGGAAATTATGTTCTCTGGCCATCGGTGTCCAGTAATGGTGCGTAGATAATTGCGGTGGCAGGCATCAAGTTTGTCTAGAGCTGCTTTTGGAGCTGCCCAGCTGTTACAGTTATACATCATCAAGGATACGCAGGTTGCATTGTATAAACGTAGCCTTTTAATCAAGGGCATCTTTGATTTACGAGTCCATAGCATCCAGAAGGACTGGAAAGCTATGTTCCCCATGATGCAGCGTGCAGCAATGTCAGCAGTACTGCAAAGCAGTAAGCCCAGGATTTTACTTTTCCTCCATAGGTCAACACCACGGAGTGGATCGTGGATTCTTTAGTTTCATGCCTTGTAGATAGGTATATGTGGGTGATCTCTGTTTTCGATTAATTCATAAAGAGATTCTCAATTTTTAGTTTGCTTGCAGCTAATGGGAGAAGTTCGTCAAGGGGTCCACACCGTCGGCATATTCCATCTCTAGCGGCATGCCCAGTATTGACAACGGGGCGGGGAGGTGAGGGTGTGTGTTGGTCTTGTGGAGTTTTCCCGCACGGATTTCAATGCAGCAGCAAGGCAACAGGTGAAGAGTACAGGGGATAGACCATCTCCCTGTGGGGAGCCGATTTGATGTCTCAAACTCTGCAGACTTTACTGACTTGACTCGTACTCTCAGCTTGGTGTCTGCAAGCAGTAGTCTCACTAGTCGTAGCTAATCTTCATTGCAACTGGCCTGGCGCAGTACATCTAGGATCCTTGAGCGTTTAATTGTGTCGAAGGCTCGTGAAATGTCAATGCCCATTTTGTGGAAATACTAGTACTTGGACATGACTACCGACACGAGCATGTGTTGAGCCCATACAATGTCTGCGCAGCTGCGTCCACGTTTGAAGCCACTTTGTCATGATCCGGTGAAGTCGTCGACCTTGTCTCGGATGCGGCATAGAGTAACATTGGATAGGGTTTCCCGTATGCTGTTAAGGAGCACAATGGGCCACAGATTAGCTGGGGGTGGGGGGACAGGTGGCTTCTTGGGCTTGGGTAGCGCGTTAAGGATGCCTTGGCCTACAGCGTCGATGGGAAGGTGGTGCATAAAAGCTGAATTGATTATGTGCGTGATCGGTTTTGGGATAATGCCACTTGCATATTTGAATAGTCCATTGCTAGTGCTATCAGGTCCAGATGCACGTCCATTTTTCAGGGATTTACGTGCCTTCTCAACCTCTGCTGTATTAATTGGTCTTAGTAATGGTTTGGGGCCTCCTGAGAATGGGTGCAAGGGCTCATCATCGTGGTCAGTGAACTGTTCCTTGAACCATTCTCGAATTGCCTCGGCTTTGCCATGGTCAGTCCCAAAAAAGTGTCCTTCAGAGTTGTGTACCGTTAGTGGTGGTGTGTAGTCAGCAACTCTCAGGGCTCGGCCTGCCCAAAACATTTTGTGGCAATCATCCGTGGCAGTGATTTCTTCTGCTAGGGTGTCTGCTTGTTGGATAGCAAGATCTTTTAAGCATTCGCTAATGTGGCGCAGAATGTTATTGCGTTCCTAGCGTAGTTTGGTGCGATCTTCACTTTGGCCACTTAGATAGATGCGCAGACGTAACACTTTCTGTTCTGTTGACAGTTTTACTACGAGAGGGTCGTCAGTATATCTAGTTCTGTTGTTTTTTAGAACACCTATGGTGCTAGTAGCTGATGATTCCATAGATATCAGTATTTTGGTCAGGGATTCGTTTGGATGGGGGCTGACGTCGATGTTAGCTATCTGCTCCCCGACGGCCTTTTTGTATGACATTTGAGTGGCAGTGTCGCTGATGAGCTTGGATAAGTTGTAGGTGACTCTACCCTCTTGCCTGGTATGGCGTGTATGCATTAGGTAGAGTATTCATAGTCCTTTGCTTTAATTCACCTTTCCAGAGTATCAATCCATCATCTCACCTCGTATGATGTCATAATCAGCTCAGCGCGTGTGTGATAACGTCACAATCATTACGTCACAAAGGGTTCCATATAGACCGTCATCAAATCTCAAACAGTCCGACACGTTGTATGAATCTTATGTCTTTGTAATTCTTTGCTATTTTATAAATCTGCTATTGAATATTTTGAAACTAACTTGAGGCAGCAACAGCACCCAGTCAAATTAGTTTCAAAATAATCAACAGCTTACCTATGTAGTTTTTTTGGAAATTGATAGTCATGGTGTCAGAGATCGATCGATCCCAACACGAGCGAGGTGTGGGTGGAGCTTAACTAGAGATGGGCTGGGCATAGCTAAAACCGGAAAGGTCCGTTGCGACGTACAAGGAGAACCAAATTATTAACCACATATATGAGCTGGAGATAAATCCTAATTCCATGTCTCAAAACGATGTCTTAAGGACAATCCTACAAGGTAATGACACATTGAATGCCAGCAAATCTTTCTTAAGCGGTGCTCATGCATGCATTAACTTCTTCAATACTGTGCAGACTGTTGTACTCTATAAATACAGAGGCCTTATTCGACAGATATGTCAGTAAAATAACGCACTGCTAACTGGGGTCCAAAGTGAAATGCATTGAATATTACATGAATCTAAAATATCGCCTGTTAAAATACACCCGCATACAGCCTAAATAGATGCTTTATAATCAAGCACGATTCTAACAACACATTTGTGATTTTAATATGATAATAGCATCAGGAGACCGGCGAAGTACCTGACGTGGCAACAACACTGTGAGTTGTAGCTCGCGGGGTACGTGCTGGTCCGTTGTATTGCTCCGCTCCGTTGCACCGCATGTACAGGATGCGTGGGAGAGCTGGTTAGCTACGGTTCTCGGGGTTACGGATCCCGTATCGCGACTCTCCTGAAGGTACAAAAACTGGCTTCTAGAGCCGGTGGAACTATAATGTTCCAGTGGAGCCGTGCGACCATTGCCGCAGAGATTGAAGCTCACGGTCTCATCCCAACTGTTCGTGTCACCGGTATGCTGGTCCATTAACTTATTCAAATGTCTGGACATGATGATAATAATTAAAAGAATAACAGCTATACAAACAATGGTACTTGTTTGATAGTGAATGAGCAAAATAGTACAGTACATAGAACCAAACTAGTGTTCTTTCTATATGGGCTCGTAAATCCGCAGAGGTATCGCAACGAGGCCACTTGAATAGTTTAATATAAACCAATTATAACCCTAAAACACACAAAATAATATTGTTGTGAGGGAAAAGTCCCTCATGCGGGCCTCCGTCACAGGAAAATCCCTTCAATGCTGAAGCGGAGGAAAAGAGCTGGCAAAAAGGGCCACTCTTTTGTTCAAACAAAAAGTTATGTGCAGTGTTCATCCTAGTGAAACTATAATTAAGGGGATGCAGGCTGGTTTATGTGAAGGCATGACGGATGATTTCCAAAGAATTCACAGGTCACCGTCTTATGTAGATTCAAAGATACTGCATTGGTAGTTGGCACTTTATTTATGCGGGCCTTCTGCTAAAGTCTAACCTACCCTTTAGTTGTTAGATAAGTTTCCAAGCTTTGGCCGCAAGTGGCAGGGATTCCTACCTATCTATTGACACATATATCTAACTGGCGAAGATTCCCAGCATCTTCCTCAGAAAGACAGCGTGCGTACATGTTATGGAGCAACAGCTCCCGAATCATATAATGATCCGGTCACCATTGCACCATACCCACATATAACATCACAAGGACAATTTACAGTTCACATAAGCAATTTAGAAAGTGCAACAGTATTTATGGTGGGGAGTAAGAGACAGATATCCATCGCTAGCAACCTTCCAGTGAGGGCCTGGTGGGTTCTAAGACCACGCCCAGTCACCATACCAAGTCGGATGGAGATCTACATCTCGTCCATCAACCGTGTTTTATGGAATTAACATTTTACCTGTCATTAGTGTTATGTTCCGGAATGCCCAGAGATGCACTGCAGGCCGGTGTTACATATAATTTAATTTCTTTTCACAGTGCTTCCTACATTGGCGGGGGTATCTAAACTAACTGGTATCCGAAGATACAGTGGGGGGGGGTGTATGTGAAATCGGCACTTTAGTTATCACGGCTCGGAAACTCCAATAGTTTCTCAGAGTCGGATCCTGCCAACGTGTCGATTGGGAGTCCAGACAATTATTAAGCCTTGTGGCTGGAGGAACGTATGGAGAGAAAGCACTCTGTAGCTCGCCAGGTAGTGTCGGGCCGTTCCAGGTTATCATGTCGACTAGCCGTGCCACAAGTGCACGACGAGTGATGACGCTGGTTAGCATCCGGTCTCAGGGTGACGGATCTTGTACGAGACTGCACTGCGGGAAACAAAAACTGGCTCCTAAGGCCGGTGGAGCTCAATCGTTCTGGTGGGGCCATGCGACCATCGGTGCAAACATTAAACACAACTGTCTCATCCCAAGAATTTGTGTCACCAGTATGCCTGTCCATAGCAATTTCGTGATCTATGGACTTACAAGATTTGATTTGGTGACCTAAAAATATCGGGAAGGTGTCATCACTGCTTAAAGTGGGAGAAGGGTAGTAGGCAAAAATGGGCCCACTCTAATATTTCAACCAAAAACGCCTGAGAAAGAAAAGACCATACCTAGTGAGATTATGACTATAGGGTTGCGTGCTGTTTTACATGAAGACGGGATGAGCAATTCCTGGTGGATTCTCTCGTCACCGTCTTATTTGATTCTTAGTGTGCTGAATTAGTAGTTGCTGCTTTTATTTATGCGGGCCTTACAAAACAAGAACTATTTTTGGGCACAACTGGCTGGTATCTACCTAGCTATTAGACACGGCTGTCACTGAGAACAGATACTATAAGGCATCGATACTGAAGACAGCGCTCATACATGTTACTTAGTAAGATCCGATAAGAATCCGGACATCCCGCGCCGTAACCACATAAAACGTTACAAGATATAGGTTACTTTTCACGAAGTTGTCAGATGCGAATGAAGATACAAAGCAAAGCTTCACGGTGCCGGGTACGTCAGCCAGCTCTGAAGACACACCGGGCAGAGTTTACTTGCTGTGGTCGAAAGTCAGGAGAACCTACACGATATTAGTGCAGGGACGGTTGAAATACCACTTTTAGGCGTGGCTGGCAGATCCGGCGAGTCATCCATCAAAGAACATCCTGCCTCTACATCTGTAGACTCACATATTTAGGCCGTAAAGGCCTCACCGCAAATTTGTGTTCCGAAGCAGATATTGATATTCGTGAACAATAATCAGAAAGTTCCAAATTACTCCCATAAGTAGGGAGTTACAAAATTGTTTTAGTGCCATGGGTTGGGCAACTGCCAGTTACGGGAGAAAAACCTGACACATAGCGAAGTAATACGCGTATTGTCTGTCGCGCTGATAGTAGCTGGTACAGATCCAACCTGTTCGGCCCCTGGCCGAGGATGCTCTCAATCTCTGGATCGCGTCTCCTTTTATACTCCTCGTGACGTCACAGGCGCAGGCTCCAACCAATCATCATTCGAGCAACAGCCAATCAGCGCGTAGCTAATAATAGCGCAGCCGAATGTTCTAGAATATTCTAGAAGTCCTGCGTCCACGTGGTTATGACGTCACGGCAATATTTTGAAGATAATCAAGAAGGGATTTCCGTAGATAACTCAGCCATTTCTTAACCGATTTTGAAATGGTTTACGGATTTAGAAAGCTCGTTGAATTCTAGTCTTGATCAATGCCAGATTTAATGGAAACAGGCATACAATAGGGATTACAGGGTACCATCTCGGTACTCTAAAAGTGCCATCCTATCTTGGTTGTAACTATGCGCTCTATCAAAAACAGAATCTTGACGCGCGCATGCGTATCATGCGTTTTAACGAACTTAGTCATTTTCGCAACGCGATCTCTCTCATAGGCCCATATACGCTTATGGCTCTACCCAGGGGTGTGTGTTCAGGAAACGAATCCAGGACAGGCGGCACGTACCCAGCTTAGCTGGTACGGCCGGTACCCGACCGGTCTACCCGAACTACACCTCGATATTAATAAGAGCCCCTAAGGTAATTGGCCAATTTATACAATCTAGTCAGTGTGCAGGGTTACATATCCACCACAGCCGGAAAAGAGGCGTACACAAATGTCTCTTATGGAGAGATTGTCCCTAACTATTTTAAACCTATCCTATCGAGCTAAAATAGCCAGGTTTAGTCAGTCACCTGTCAGGTTCGAGCAATATGAGCAGGATCAGTGACCTCAGTGTAAAATTGATGCTGGGGGAATATAGTGATGCGGATATAATGTTGGTGTATAGTATTGCCAAGTGTAATGCATCCTAGAGGTTTTATTTATTTAAACAAAACAAAATAACTAGGATGGCTACTTGCCATATACACAACTAATTAATACAGTGCTAACAGTATATCAGGTCATAGGACCTTACGGTGCTCGTTAGTTGTAAGCACACAGAGATGAAGATAATATATACAGTATGAAACAGAAAATATAAAAATTCGGTCTTAAGACCGGGAAAGCACCTATTAGTCATCAGTTCCTATTATGGAAATAATGAATAGCACAATAGTACAGTTACTTGAGTACCTATTGGTCATCGGTACAGTAATAGTTCATAAAGCATGGAAATTGATACGCTAAAGTTGAGTAGCATGAGGTGGCACGATTCCGAAGTTGCAGGGAAGATTTCCGCAAGCAGACTGTTGATGCGGCTCACTCTCAAGACGGTGAAGGAGAACAGTTATAGAAAGATGGCCATTAGATAGTCAGAATAACTAAGACATAAGTTTACATAGTAAATTGTAAAGTGTCCGTCGGTAGTGTGAAAGTTGCCCATAACATAGAGGCCTACAGTGGTAATTAAATATGCATGTACATAACTGGGTACACCATGCGGGATACATCGCATAGCTCTTGCGATGCGCCGGACAGAATCCCACCAGACTGTGGTCTAAAGGTTACTTGTAACACACGTCATGCTGCATGGAAGTCTGATAGCATGGTCTGGAAGATCCGGCGAGTTATCCATCAAGAATCGCCTCGGTTCTAGAATTACATCGGGCCCGCAAGGCCCATCCACAGAGAAGGCCGTCTGAGAGCATACAAAAACTTGTTGCGGGTGTTCAAGGCTGCTCACTAGCGCAGGAGATCTGAATTCCGAAGGGCACTGCTGCAGTGTAGGTACCGCAGTCAGTCAGCTGTTAGCCCACGTCTAATACTGCGCTGGTCCAGAAACCTTGCCGTCGTGTCGGCTTCCTCGCCGAAGTGCTCGATTCTCGATTTCTGGCTCCTTTTATACTATTCGTGACGTCAGAGGCAGGACGCCCCAATCAATCAGCGGGCTGGCAGTAGCCAATCATCGTGCAGTAGAAAAGGTGGCGTGGCGATCACGTGATCAGAGCATTCCCCATTCATTTAATACATACACGCGATTACGACGTCAAAGCAATATTTTGAAAATAATTTTAGTGAGCCATTTGTCGATAACTCGGCCATTTCTGGTCCGATTTTAAAAAGGTAAAAGGTTTTGAAATCTTCGTCCCGTACCCATCCTAGCTGGGATGGTCCGTACCCGTCCGGCCGATCCGCGCTACACCGTCAAACTAGATAATAAAATAATTTACAATGTAGATCAATATGGGTTGCAACAGCTATTTGTATTAACAGCAACTACTATATGCTATCACCGATTCAATTATAAATGCTGGTTTCCACATGAATAACATAAATGTAGCAGTAATAGGAATCCAGCATTAAATGTATTTCACATGCTTAAATGCCAATGACTATTAGTCATTCGGAATGCCCCTATATCTGGTTAACTCAATAATGCTATGATGACGCTACTACGATAATGGAAGGCATAGTCATATCTAATATGA
Source organism: Chaetoderma sp. LZ-2023a (assembly GCA_034401795.1). Classification (NCBI taxonomy): domain Eukaryota; kingdom Metazoa; phylum Mollusca; class Caudofoveata; order Chaetodermatida; family Chaetodermatidae; genus Chaetoderma; species Chaetoderma sp. LZ-2023a. The sequence goes on from CM067359.1 coordinate 61,729,819, forward strand.
CTAAGCTCATAAAGCCCAGGCTCACCATGTGGAAGGTCATCTGCAAATAATAGTCGGAACAAGATGCTCCCTGAAGGCAGCTAATCTCCAAGTAACATTAAGTCCCCATATTTACAAAGTGAACAAAGTTTGTTAAGCTCTTGCCTTAGGTGATGTGTCTTGAATTTTATGTCAATGGGCCAAGCGGTTTCATATAAGATCTTTAAATGTAATGTATAAAACAGTACAAATTCCAAGATGGTCATCAACAAAATCCACCGAGCAGCTTCGCGGGACCAACCCATCATCCGACCCTATGGATCCATTCTGTTCAGTTCTTCTTGATGACTCGATTAAAGAAAATAAAGTGGACAGATGATTGCTGCACAGACATATGACATAAAATAAGTTGACTACTACTACTACTACTACTACTACTACTACTACTACTACTACTACTACTACTACTACCACTACCACTACCACTACCACTACCACTACCACTGCCACTGCCACTGCCACTGCTACTGCTGCTGCTACTGCTATTGCTACTGCTAGTACTACTACAACTACTACTACTACTACTACTACTACTACTACTACTACTACTACTACTACTACTACTACTACTACTACTACTACTACTACTACTACTACTACTACTACTACAGCTACTGCTACTGCTACTGCTGCTACTACTACTACTACTACTACTACTACTACTACTACTACTACTACTACTACTACAACTACTGCTACTGCTACTGCTGCTACTACTACTACTACTACTACTACTCCTACTCCTACTCCTACTCCTACTCCTACTCCTACTCCTACTCCTACTACTACCACTACTAGGCAACATGAGTAACTCATTCAACCCCCGAGACGAAATATAATAATTCTTTAGGGTGTCTTAAATATTCTGGAGAACTTTGTAAAACTAATGTTATTGGAAGCTGTTGTTGCCTGAGGTAGCAACACCGTCAAGTCAAATGAGTAACAAACTATTCAACAGCTAGCGTGCCTGGAATGAGTGATTTAAATTATGATTTCACACTCTCTTACTTAGACATATTGGGTGTCGCAGGGACATTTGGGCCGTGCTCAGACTATTCAAATGAGACCTTCAGATGGCTGATTTTGTTTTCGTGTATGCGGTAGCATCATCTTTTATGCCTAGAACTAAACAAACTGAAAGTGGCAAAAGATGTGTATCACGACCGTACGAGTTGGGGGTTGGGAGGGGATTGGGGTGGTGGTGTCCATACTCATACAAAGAGTGTAGTATTCAAAAGTCCAAGAGGATTATATTTATTACCACGAATGCAGGAGACTGATTGCTTGAGGATACGCGCATTTAATTGTCACATTCTTCAAGAGAAACACACCCCTCCACTCCACCCCAGCTCCCTCTAACCCAGACAAATCCTCCTCCCGTTCTGTAGGAGAGGTGGAGTGGCGGTGGAGTGGGGGATGGTGCAACAAATCTGAAACCCATTTATCAACTGCCCCCACCGACATCGTGCACACCCTACGGCCATGCATATACAAATTATTTCTACATTTGCATACACTTCACACGTTAATAAGGTTTGAGAGCTGCTGGCTGGTATTCCATGAGCGTCGCCGGGAATAGCCCTTGTGATAATGATACCATATGGGTTTGCCCAGCTGCCCATCATCGCACATACATTCTACACAACCCTCTTCTCGCCAAAAATGGCCAAAAACCCGCCGCTCCAATGGTCTTGGGAAATGTCCGTTTCATAATCGAGCCAGCCATTCCAGTAGTAAATTTTCAAAAAATAGCTTTCTATTGCTCTGTAAATAGACATTTTCTATGAGAAAATTTGAATTCTTTTAATTTTCTGGACAAATTTTCTTCATTAAGCGGTTAAAGCATTGATGGCTAGTGGGCCACTATCATTTCAAATTTGTATCTTACCTTTACTTGCAAAGATGCGTGAAACGTTTTCAGATTTGAAGACAACAAATATCACAAAAATGATAAGATAGAAAACACAGCAATAATAAATTAATCAATATGTCACATGTAACTGCCATCTACATAAATACCCTTTACATTGATATATCCAGCCTAGACGTACTTCCATACTACTTTCTGGACTAAATCCCAAAACGCGTTACAACCGAATATTAATACAACTGCCCAGTCTGCTCTGAATATTCTAAAAATCATTTTTGAAGTTCTAAACTAAAGTCTAAGTTTCTTTTATAGAAAGGGGTAGAGGGCACAGCTGTTCCACTGTACACCCCTTCCCAAAAGTGCAACGGGGGAAGCTGTCCCGCTAACCCCGTGTTTCCGGCGTCCCTGATGAAATGGTACCTCGTTTCAGATCCCCTGTTTGTCACATAGACCAGCTTGTATACCATTAAATAACATACATTAAATCATTACATATCAGTTTATATCCTACTAGCTGGTAACGCACGTTCGAGCAATGGATAAATAAATTACGTCATAATGAATTACGTCAAATATATGACGTCATAATGTAGGCTGGCGTCACAATCAAAATGCATAATGAACGGCGTGGCTATACGTCCGTCGAACTTTTAAGTCAGTCATGTGTTCGAATTGTCTGTCTTTGCTACTAAATAACCATTCATTTGAATATGTGAAACCAACCTGACTGGGCGTTGTTGCCGCCATACATGTTGCCGCCTATGACGGCGCTCAGTCAAATTAGTTTCAGAGCGTAGCTAGAGATGGGCCGGGCATAGCTACAATTGGATTCATCCATATATATCACTGCTCTGTTGTTACCTAGCAGCGATGACGTATCGATGCTGCGCGTGTCCTTATTTTACTAGGATTAAAAGGCTATATCTGCTGTCACTGAAGTATCTGATGTCGTGAACAAATACGTCACGTGTTTGCTGAATCAAAATGGCGTAGCTCAGTCAAGAAATTCGAAAAGTCTCTCCTGAGCATACGAATTATATGTTTGAATTTACAATTTAATAAACAGTCTGTTTAATACTTTGAAACTAATTTAATCGTGAACTATTGCTGTCATATGCAGCAACAGACCCCGTCAGATTGGCTAAAAAACTTAACTTTATTGTTATCTTGAAATTTTCTGAGACTACATGGTTTAATGTTGCAACCTGATTACAACACGCGCGCAACAGTGGGCAAATCTTAGATAGAAATGGACATGCAATAGCCCGCCCGTATGGATATAGACAGGCCCAATAGCAATGCCCTCCCTCTTACAAAGTGGGGGTAATAACTTGCTAGTAAGATATAAGGACAGCTTCCTTGGTAGGCCGAGAATTTCTGGCATTATCCAGAATGATTTCCAAATTATGCAAAGCAAAATTTAGTGGTAAAATTTGCGAAAATAGTCTTCTAGAATTAAAATATTTTGAGAAATATTGACCATCAAAATGATTAATTGACATATCAAGTAGTATTTTAGTGAAATGATCTCGACGTCAATGTGATGTCAATGTGACTCGCGTTAGGTCACATACGGAAATTAGTAGCATGCTAGCATGCTCCAGTAGCCATGTTCTCAGGGATGTCGCTGTGATAGCGATACAGTTACTTACTATCTTTACGCGCTGAGTGACTGTATCGCTGTCAAAGGGATAGCTTCGAGAACGTGGGCGTAGGCTCCATAACCTTGCCTCAATTTCCAGTAACATATGCCTTGACAGTAACATATGCCTTGATTATAACATGTTTTATTTTATAATTATTGTAATAATAATTATTATCACTAGTGAAGCATGCTGCATCTCTCTCTCTCTCTCTCTCTCTCTCTCTCTCTCTCTCTCTCTCTCTCTCTCTCTCTCGCTCTCTCTCGCTCTCTCTCTCTTTCCCTCTCTCTCTCTCCCTCTCTCTCCCTCTCTCTCTCTCTCTCTCCCTCCCTCCCTCCCTCCCCCTCCCCCTCTCGCTCTCTCTCTCTCTCTCTCTCTCTCTCTCTCTCTCTCTCTCTCTCTCTCTCTCTCTCTCTCTCGACTTCTTTCGGCATATCTTTCTGTCTCTCTGCTACTCAGATTAGTCTTTGTAAATTTAAATTGTACATAAGTTAAGCGCTATTTATATGCTGCCATTTAACATATCTGTAGGGAGGGGGATATATTAAGTTGCTAGAACTTGTGCCCGATTCCTTTGTACCTTTGCTACCATAAAATATGTTTTAAAAAAGTATTTCGAGCGCTTTGAGGCGCTGTTGACACAAATGGGGGGGGGGGGGGGGGAGCGGGGGTGTGTTTAAAACATTGTGCTATGTTTTCCTTTGATGTCCCATTGTGCACGCTTTTGTCACATTCTGTAACTCCAAGATCATCTTGCTTCCTAAAGCTCACGTGAGAAACTTCATCTGTGCTATTTAAGAAAAAGTAATTCTGACAGCGCCGATAACGTACCCCTTATACTGTCACAAACAGAAAACTGTTACCTCTACTGAAAAAGACTTTGCATATGTTTACTTTGTTTCCACTGGATATACGCGATGTATATAGTAAAGTTGTATTGTTACGTGATTTAGGTGTCTTTTATTTAGTTTCAGTTGATTTACCATGGGGACTGATGAAATCTTTTTGTCTATTTACTTCACTAAATTTCGATATCTTTAATATTTCCTAATGCCCCCCTAAATCTAGCGTTTCTTTGCATATTGAACAACATTTTTTATCACAACGAGGTCCGACCATTCTAGCCTATGTCGGTACTCCACTTCTATTTGAGTACTAATATTATTGGATAATTCAGTATTTGTACTTGTGGATGGAAATGCTACACCTGCATGGATTCACCTTTCCAGAGTATCCATCCATCATCTGCCCTCGTATGACGTCATAATCAGCTCAGCGCGTGTATGATGACGTCACACCCATTACGTCACAAAGTATCCCATATAGACCGTCACCAAATCTCAAATAGTCCGACACGGTGTATGAATTGTATGTCTTTGTAATTCTTTGCTATTTAATAAACATGCACAGGTAAGCTGTTGAATATTTTGAAACTAACTTGACTGGGCGCTGTTGCTGTCAAATTAGTTTCAAAATATTCAACAGCTTACCTGTGCGGTTATTTTGGAAATTGATAGTCAGGGTGTTCAGCGATCGATCGATCCAAACACGAGCCAGGTGTGGGTGGAGCTTAGCTAGAGATGGGCGGGGCATAGCTAAAACCGGAAAGGTCCATTGCGACATACAAGGAGAACCAAATTATTAGAAGGATCCATTGTGTTTAAACCTGGAAAATTATTAGACAGGTCATCAAGATTGCAACGATGGCTACTTATTGTGCTAGAACCTCTTAGAGGTAACAGTTTTCTGTTTGTGACAGTATAAGGGGTATGTTATCGGCGCTGTCAGAATTACTTACTTCACTCTCAATGTTGCATCATCAAAGGTATTGCCAGGTATTTTACAAGTTGTGTCTATCAAACAATAGAGCGATCCATTTGTAGCCATGCCCCGCCCATTTTTAGACAAGCTCCTCCCACATTTAGCAGGCATTTGGATCGATGTTGGCCTATATACCTTAAACACTGAATTCTCAGAATAGCACCTGTAAATGCATCTATAGAGGTATGAATATATGGAAACTAATTTGAGCATATGCTGTTGCTGGCTTTGGCAACAGCAACGCCCAGTTAAATTATTTTCAAAATATTCAACAGAATGTTTACTAGACAGTAAGTCCTTCAAATACATATACAATTCTTACCAACATAGCAATGCCATGACGAAGCGAGATCTATTCCTTATGCGTTTTGATCGTGATGTCAGACTACATGTGACGTATTTGATTATCCAGCCATATATTTGAGTGGCATACCGGATCCATCACTTATCTTTGGCAGCCCCACCGGCAGCTACAGATGCACTATAACTAAGAGGATCATGCAAATTTCTCATACTGTTACCTGGTAAATAATGCTTAAGGGACCGTGGTGGATCTAAGGCAAACACACGAGCAGTACCTTCAACTGTTAAACCAATATTCATATTTCATTGCCACTATAATAATAGAGATCGTCGGCAAGAAAACTAGCTGTACGGTCGAGTAACTTGCCCAAGTTCCATATTATGGTAATTAATAAATAGGTTATTCGCAATGACTGTAGATACATGTAAGCTACAATATTCTGTCTCACTAACCGCCACATAATTCGTATGAGGAAAATCAGAAGCATTCATATAATCTTTACCATTCGTGATCATTGTTGTGCCATCTGCATAGTTACTGGTGTTATTAACCCTTTAACACTCACATTTTTCAAAAATAGTCTTCTCTTGAAATGCAAACGGATATTTTCTATGAGAAAATTTAATTTAAAAAAATGTTAAAATGTTAACAAGTTTGCAGCCAACTGTGGTACAGCTTCTGGATAACGTTAAACGGCGGTAAACCAAATGCATTGTAGGAAGTTGGCTGGAGACACAACCTACATCTGGATCAGCATTAGCGACCAGTGTACGATTACTATCGTGATTATCATTGACAGGAGCATAGGTATCTGGAATATCTTTGGAAATCATGGTACAATTAACCTTTCCAGCCCATCTCCAGCTAAACTCCAGCCAGACCTCGCTCGTGTTGGGATCTATCAATCGCTGAACTCCCTGACTATCAATTTCCAGAAAACTTTAAAAGTGGTGAGTCTTTTGAAACTAATTTGACCGGGCGCTGTTGATGCCTATGGAAGCAACACCAACCAGTCAAATTAGTTTCAAAATATATTATTAAATACCAAAGACATACAATTCGTACAACGTGTCGGACTATTAAGTCTTTAAGACGGACTAATTCGAGGAATTCATGACGTAATGATTATGACATCATAATACACGTCACGTAGTTTGTTATGGCGTAATATGATTGATGGATAAACTGGAAACGTCCATTATCATCATGATCGTCATTGGCAGGAATGGAAGCGTCTTGACCATCATTAGGAATCATTACTCAAATGTCATCATGATTATCATTGGCACGAATGGCAGCATCTTCACCATCTTAGCGAATCATTGTACACGTACAATTGGGATTGTCAATGGCATCAGAATGGCTCACTCGTGTTCCAGTGAAGATAAGGAGGCAATACTTATGGTCAATTTATGTACTGGTTTGGTTACACATCATACGTAAGTTTTAACTAAAGTAACAATTAAAATTATCACTTGTTAATTGATGTCATTGTCAAATGAACGTAGCTCTGAAACTGCATATAAATATTATTAAATATGAGAGAATGAGAGTGGAGAAAGCAGTTTATGTATATGCCGTTTCGGACATACTTAGTACTCTCGTTTGATTATTTGATTTTACATGGCGACATGTCTGTAAATAACTTTATAATATCTTTCCGAATTGCACTGCACATAAAGCCATATACAAATGGATTTAGTATGTTGTTTAGCATACAAAGAAGATCAGTGACAGTATATAGGGCCATATGGTAGTTTGGGTATGGTAAACCAATAAGTCCATGAAGAGATGAATGAATCAAGCTGGGAAAACATGACGCAAAGAATATTGTTAGAACGATTATGATCGCCTTTACATTTGTGTTCTGGCGCTGGTCTTCATTTGATGTCTGAACGTTGCTGATAGAGCTCTTAACGCGCACATGTTTTGCAATATGAAATGACGTCACAATAAACAGAGGCAGAAAATAGCCTAAGTAGTCAAGAATCACGTCTTTCAGACTTTCATTACCGTGGAAATGACAGACTGTAACCGTATTTCCTTTAAAGACTAAATCGAGAGGTTTGTCAAAAAACAAGTAAGAAATTCCTACTGCTAAACCGACACCCCACACAATCGCGCACATACGGGCTACAAACTTAGTTGTAATCCTAACTTTCGCTCTCAATGGGTGCGCAAGCATGTAATAGCGCATTACCGCGAAGCAGACTAAGTGATAGATGGATACATAAAAAGATGTCCTCAAAAAGTATTTTGAAACTGGGCATATTGGACCAGTATTTGGATAGGTCATGGTAGGCTTTTGAAACACATAGATCATAATCCCGGAGATACAGGAGACACAATCGCCTAGAGTAAGACTCGATATTATGAGAAACGTCGGAGAAGCAATCTTTCCAGAATGCACCAGGTTGAAGAGCAGCAGTGAACTGGCGAGAAACCCTACACTGAAGAGTAGAGTCCCACCCCACTTTATCGCCATGAACAGCGGAGTATGTACGTCCTGATATGTTAGATAAATGATCCAACCAAGATACATATTATCAATAGATGTTTTCACAGTAGAGACAAACTCGGTACTCGATACGAACGATGCATTGTTTTGTGAATTCATGATGACACTTTATGTGACTGCCGCTCAAGTCTGTATGAAAGCTTGTTAAACGGAACTGTCACTTGCTATTGTATTGTTTGCTTTAGAAGGTCTAAGGACATTAGTGTCATTTCACTGATGGCATTCAAGGTCATTTCGAGAGCAGTAACGGTAAGTTTTTTAGACAGTAACAGCTATCGTGCTATGGAACAGCTAAATACTAATAAAGTTGTGACTTGTTGTACATCTAATTAAAGCCTATTGAAATGCATTGCTAGAAAGATGGCTTAAGCTTGACAGTTACGTCACTGTTGCCGTCATCAAAATATGGCCATTGCTAAAAAGCGCGTATCCGATCTGTTGCTCACGTATCTGAATCAATAAACAAATATGTCACATTTTAGCTCACGAAAAACTAAAAGTCCTTCACAAAAGTGACTAACTCGTATATCATTTGTGAGACTATGACTTAGTAAACATTTTGTTGGATATTTTGAAACTTATTTGATTGGGTGCATTTGCTCTGAGACCTGTTCGCACTAAATTTAGTTTCAAAATAGTCAACAGCATGCACCATCATGCATAGTCACCTTGTAACCTAGAATCTAAAGATTCAGGTTTCAACGTTTCAAATTAAATCCAGTCCGCGTAAAATATGAGCAGAGCTTGGCTAGAAACAGAAGAATCTAGTTTATCAATCACTCATATGACCCGTCGAAAACGTTCAATAGTCCGTCAGGTTGTACGAATTGTATGTCTTTACTGTTTAATAACCATTCTGTTGAATATTTTGAAACTAATTTGACTGGGCGCTGTTGCAAAATATTCAACAGATTACCTGTATAGTTTTCTGGAAATTGAGATTCAGGAAGTGGTGGGATCGATCAATCCCAACACGGGCAAATCGTTGGTGGAGCTTAGATTGAGATTGGCGGGATATAGCTGAAACTAGATTCATCCATTGATGGGTATAGCTAGAAATGGATCCCTTTATTCTCTGTTAGAATTTATCCTCTTGTATAGTAACATAAAACTTATCACAGAAACATTCTCATAAAAATAAAAATATTTATCCTGTATCTCTAAGACAATCGTCAGTCGTTCTCTCTAAACTTGTGAAAAGTGACAAATCAAAATGGACACCACCGTCAAAGTAATTTGTCTTACTATACTCGATAACGGTTTTCTCAGAATTTTAAAATATGCGGCTTAACCCTCTTGTGTTAACTCACCTCTTTAAAGGTCAGGACCGCCGATAGCGGACTATGTAATGGTCTTGAGAAATGTTCATTTTTCATCCAAGATAATATGATATTTGAAAATTTACCACTGGAATGACTGGACGATAACCTAAGCTAAGAAAAAACTGGATTTTCTTGATCATTTCCATGGTCAAGCCGGCTAAAACAGCACATCTAGTGGTCTTGAGTAATGTCTATTTGCGCAGAAAGATAATTTTATAAATTTTATTGTAAAAATGATTATTTTCTTGAAAAACCTTGGCCATTAAAGGATTAATGAATGTAAGTATCATTTTGAGCGCTTTGAGGCGCTGTTAGCATAAGAGAGGTTCAGGCATTGCCGATACTAACCGCTGTGACCAGTATTAGGAACGGTCGCCATGTTGAATTTCAGCAAAAAACAGAATCAATGTTTTCATAAATCTCATATCCCAATGACGATAAGATGTGTTATTTAAAAGTCAGCTGCTAATAGCTCAAAACGTGAAGACGTTTTACTATTTAGCATTTGACATAGCACAAACTACATTTATGTTGCTGATTCATATTGGGATTCAGATATAGTATGACTGTATTTATGATTTGATCAAATATCTTTGTAGGTATTCTTGGTTTCCTAAAGATAGTACTTATGGGTATATGTGTGTTGGTATGTAAACTGCCACAAATTTTCATGGTGTCCATTTTGAAATTTAAATGGATGTCAAAATGTTATAGTCTGATTAACAGGATTTAATTAGATGTTACATACCAGGATGTACTTAATTTACGTAATTAACCGTTACGAGCAGAGCAAAACTGATATTACGTTATACGTGACAATGGAACTTTCCAGCTTATCCATCTATCATCTGATGTCATATGACATCATAATCAGCTAAGCAGAGTTTAGGATGACGTCATAATCATTACGTCATAAATGATTCTATTTGGTCCGTCTTTAACTCTTAATAATCCGACATGTTGTACGAATGGTATGACTCTACTATTTAAAAAGCATGCTGTTGAAAATTTTGAAACTAATTTGACTGAGCTCTGGTACTGCCATAGGCGGCACCAGCACCCAGTCAAACTAGATTCAAAATATTCAACAGATTATCTTATAGTTTTCTGGAAATTGATAGTCATAGAGTTCAGAGATCGAACGCTCACAACACGAGCGAGGTGTGGGTGAAGCTTAGCTAGAGATGGATGGGGCGTAGCTTTAAACTGGAAAGTTCCATTGCTGACCTCTTAATGACATTGAATGCTATCAGAAAACGTGCGACAATAAATTCTCTCTGGAAGTCTTTGGGTTATATTAGCTAAAACATCCCTAGTTGCAGCTTCATCACTTCCCTCAGATATATACAATGATTTGTAAAATTCGGATACTGTTCTAGTCTTCAGTGAGCGCATTAATTTTTCTATACCTCTTGATATTTCCAAGTTACAAAAGTAGCGTGTAGGCTTTTCGCCCTCGGTGTGCATTTGCGCTCTTGACCTTATTTTGGCGCCATCAAACTGATATTGCTCTATTTCATTTAGTCTACCTTTTAATTTAACTAATAGTTATATTCTCCATCATTAATTTTCTTATTAATTTTACACAACGACCTCTGAAGCGCCTTTTGACGGTTTCGCATTTCTCGTGCTTTCCTGATGGAATACTTCCTTGAAATATATTTCAGGTAAGATTTAGCATCTTCCCACCAGTCTGGTATACATTCATACGAACTTCTCTTTTCATCCCAATGCCTCCAACAACTTTCTACACATATGCGATAGCAACTAGCTCGTAGCAACGCTACGTTGAGTTTCCAAAATCCATCTCCTTGCTTGACCGAGTCAGCATTGTCTAATGTGATGGAAAACATATTGTGATCAGAGAAATTTACTGGTTTTATGTTAGTTTTACACATGTAACCTTTCAATGAACGCTCTTACATAGATCCTTTCTAGCCTGGAAGCTAACTTGGCATCGGTTGAAAACCAAGTAAATTCCATACCCTCTGGATTTTCAATCCGATAAGTGTCTAATAAGTTTTATATTCACAGATGTGTTTCAAAATATTATGAGATGCATCATTAAAATTAGACCTAGAGTTTCTATCATTAGCCTCATCTAATATGCAATTAAAGTCACCGCCCATAATTAGGTTTTCAGGCGTTCTGTCTTGAATTATTGTGGAAACATCATTTAGAAATTCACGGCGCAATTGATGAGAGGTAGGTGCATAAAGGCACATCAAATTTAAACTTGTGTTTAGTACATCAATTGATACATGAATCTTTGGTCCACCTGTATCTGATGACGAGGATATAAAGTCAACATAGTTGAGACAGTGGGGCGGGATAAGAATGACCACTCCCGCACTATTGTCTTGAGATAAAGAATAAAAGATCTGTCCTTTTGAAATATCTTTAAGAGATTCATACACTTCAGGTTTTTGAATTTTGGTCTCTTGTAGAAAAGCAATATCACCTCTCTCATTTGCTAATTCTTCAGGCAAGTGGCGCTGCTTGAATTCGGCGTTTAATCCTCTGCAATTTATGGTGCAGATAATCATAATTAGTAAAATTATGTTTACAACTGCCATCAATAAATTAACTTGATTTTGGGGTTTAGCTCGTTTCTTAGACCATCTACCTAATTTCCCTGCGAATGCAATGTTTCCTAGTTCCACCAAAGACAAATATTCAGTAGACGATATTTAACGTCTCTCGCCGTTGCATATTGTACTAACACTTCACCACCTTCTGATCGGTACATTACCATTTCATCTTTCATCTATGAACTTTGTGCTTGAATTGACACATCTGATCCTGCAACTGACATCGTATCATCATCCGTATCATTTTCCTCAATTTCAGATTCTGAGCTAGTCTCTTCTTTATGGCACTTATTTCCAATTCACCTTTCCAGAGTACCCACCCATCATATGACGTCATAATGAACTGCGTGATGTGTACAATGACATCATAATGACTGACGTCATGAATGACGTCGATAAGTACGTCACGAACGCATATTTGAAGACGGTCTATGCATTGTTGTGCAAATTGTTTGCTTTTACTATTTAATAAATATTCTGTTGAATATTTTGAAACTAATTTGACTGAGCGCTGTTGCTGCCATACGCAGCAACAGCACCCAGTCAAATTAGTTACAAAATATTTAACAGCTTCCCTGTATAGTTTTCAGGAAACTGATGGTTAGGGCATTTGGGGATCGATCAATCCCAACACGGCGAGGTGTGGGTGGAGCTTATCTAGTGATGGGCGGGGCATAGCTAAAATGGAAAGGTCCATTGGTATGCATTTGGCAATAACGCCATTACCCATATCTTCAAGCTGACTTAAATCAGGTGGGCTTAGCGGAAAATCGACTGAACTTTCCGTCTTCTGGGACCTAAATTTATCCTGCCCTATGTTTAATTCCTCTTCAAGAGAGTAAGTATCTGCGTCTTTTGTAATATGGTCATTTGTATGCATTTAGTTTACATCCATAATCGGTCCTACTACATTTTGATTAATTTCTGGGGTTAAAGATATTCCTTCCTCTAATATTTCTATGTTATCCACTCCAGTTACTTTAATAGGATTTGCTGCTTTTCCTGTCTCTCTTTCAGTGGCATGAACATCGACAGCAGCTTCCACAGCGATTGCTTCAGACGCATGTGTCTCAGTTGTTTCCTTTAAAGGTGGATTGTTATCTTCTACTGTGGTGGTGTTTGTGTTTTTCGGACAGCGCCATATTTGAAATGGCCAGCTAAACCACAGAGCAAACATTTATTCCTATTTAGGTAATCTGCGGCCAGATGATCAGTACTGAGACAGATTCGGCATTCCTTAATCTGCCCTCTATACCACAGTGGCAGAACAAAGCTGCCATAAAGTGTCACTCTGCTGGTAAAGGGCTATCAACCGTTTCAAACCATATGCGCCATACACCATTCTCCAGAGTTCTATCAAAGGGATATCTTTCCCGTTCAATCTTCTGTACTTTGCCATACTTCTTATGTTCATTCATTATGCGTTCATCTGGAATCGCCGATGGAACTTTCATCTTCACTAACATCCTATCTGTCTCGATTTCCTCTACATTACAGACTTCGCCTTTCACAACAAGGACCTCTTCTAGAAGCTTCTCATTAATACGTCACATTCCATGCAGTTTTCGTGACATTAATGAGCCCCTGTAAAACAGCAGAACCCGCACCAACCATGTCCTTTAAGCCATGATACATGTCGATAGCAGTAACACTCCACCCTTAGTTGTTATCTTAAGGCTTAGTGTACGTTTGTAATTCGTTGCCATTTTAATATGACGGAGCAGTGAAAATCATGAATGTAATACGGCGCATCGGGACAAAACCTTACAATAACGTCCCTTTAAATCGCCTGGACAGTATAAATAAATTCTATACTGCCATAATGACTATCTATATAGAATGCTAAACCAAGTATTGAATAAATGACCAACACGCAAAGAGCTAAACACCAATAAATTAGTGTCCCTTTTAGAACGCGTGGTTCACTAACCCCTTATAGGACCACACGCAGAGCTAAACACCAATAAATTAGTGTCCCCTTTAGAAGGTGTGATCTGACAAATATCCGGCGATATTAAAGCTCTCGTGTTCCATTACATATAGACCCATTTGCACGAGATGTGAGATGCCTGCTGATTTCTGTTGAATTTACTCAGCACGCTATGCTACCCAGCATGCAACGCTACCCAGCATGCAATTTCTTGAGTCCATATTCGTTTAGTCTATTGTCTGTATAGGCCAGGATTTCTCAAACAAAACCAACCTGCCTGCACGTGCAAATAGTCATTTATCACCCAGCTCTGGAAGTCTAAACATACACGTAGGGCGTACTATTCACGGCAGTACATTCGACGGCCTGCATATCAATACTGTTCTGCGCAACTGTGTCAATTTCCAGAAAAAAATTAGAGAAAGCGTTTATAAATATTTTGACAATAATTTGCGTGAAAGTTATCGCTATCAATGACAGCAACAACATTCAGTAAAATTATTGTCAAAATAATTATTAGGTAATGCGATTACTACCTGGTACACATTTGATACTGATTTGAATGGAAATTGTTGCTACAACAGCTTTCAGTCACTATATTCTAAAATAATCATCATAATTTTAGTCAACTCTCGCTACGGATTTGAATAGCAATTTGACTAAGTTGTTGATGTCTAAGGCACCAACAACATTGGCGAATTATTAGCCATACACGTGCAATCACTATGTTACTATTTAGGTAAAATTAGCTTAGGGCCGATATACGCGTGCTCGCCAAGAATGAACGCTTAGCAAACGGCGTGTATGTTTCGTTGACAGATTTGCGCATTTGTTTGAAATGCATTGATCGAACAGAAACGTGCACAAGGTAGCTCGGCGAAAAATTTCCTTCGTGCAGGCAAAGTGTATTTTGGCCATATACTCCCTCTACTTAGATAATAATACTGAGCGCCGTGTGATTCTATGGACAACAGTATGATAACGTCGTTGGTGCCTTAGTCAGCAACAAAGCGTTGACTGAAATTTATGATGATTATTTTAGAATACATAGACTGAAAGCTGTTGCAGCAACACTTTTCAATAAAATTTGTATCAAATATATAGCAGGTAGTAATTGCATTACATACTAATTATTTTGACAACAATTTGACTGAATGTTGGTGCTGTCATTGATGGCAACAACTTTCACGCAAATTACTGTCAATGTATATAAAAGCGTTCTCCTATTTTCTGGACATTGACTTTCTCTGAACAGTATTGAAAATACAGACTCGAATGTACTGTCGTGAATACGCCATACGCGCATGCTTACGCTTCCAGAGCTGGAGGACAAATGACTATCTGCACGTGCAAGCAGGTTGGTTTTGTTTGAGAAATCCTGGCTTGTGCAGACAATAGACTAAAAGAATATGGCGTCCAACAGTTACAACGATTATAGAGTCAGGGAATTGCATGCTGGGTAGCATTGGACGCCGGATAGCATTGCATGCTGGGTAAATTGAACAGGCATCTAATATCTCGTGCAAAAGTGTCTATATTTAATGGAACACGAGCGCTTTAACAGCCGTATATTCCTCATTCTACTCTTGTTGACGGTTTCTAGCTAACTGGTGTCGCTTAAAATCGTCAACGCTCTAAACTAACAAACTGATTGACTAACAAAAGATTTGACCGCCGAAATGCCAACTATAAAAGTTCCCCACGGCAAAGCATTGTTACTAAGAGGAACAGTCAAAATGAACAACGGAGACGGGCTGAATTTGGCCAAGAGTAAGAGAGAAATGATTAGGCTCAGAGGTCAGTAAAATGGCTAACCAGAGAGGTGATTTCAGATTTCAATCAGAAAACACAAGTCACGATTGCGACCTCCTACACAATACACAAACTGACAACAAATAATGAAACTATATGCAATTTCAATTTTTGGGAGCCCCTTATTTTTCGGCTGTAGCCCCTTTACCCCTTCACTTAATAAATACTCAACAAAATATGCTCTATATTGTCGTGTATTGGTTGATTCATACCGGCAATGAGGGAAAGACTTTTTTGGTAATACTATAAGTGATTTTCTGCCTTTTGCAGACAAAACGGGCTGGGAAGCGAAACCGGACCTTGTTGACCCAGCCTTCAGTGACAGTGTAAAACTCACAAAAGATCGAATAGGTGGGATAGTAGCCACATAAGATAAGCACAGTTTATCTGCACAGGAACGCCAGGCACTCAAAAGTGTACGCAATAATAATAATATTATCATCAAACCAGCAGATAAGGGCTCAGCTACAGTAATAATGACCAAAGGTAATTACATACAGGAAGCTCTGAGACAGCTGAATAACGTTAAGCACTACAAAAAATTGGATGAAGCTATTTGGCCACACAACTATCCCATATTTAATGACATTCTCGAGGCATTACTAAAAAAGGATAAGATCACTAAAAACAATTTAAGTACTTGTCTGCCAAATATGATTCTAAGCCACGTATGTTCTACTTACTGCCTAAAACTCACAAACCGATAAGCTCTTGGATGAATCCCATGACACCACCAGGTAGGCCGATTATTTCAGACTGTGGCTCTGAATCATACAGGATCAGCGAGCTTATCTATTATCATCTATAGCCCATTGCTAAAAGGCACCCATAGCTTTCTAAAAAACACTGAAGATTTCCTAGCAAAACTGGCCCAAATCAAACTCCCGCCGAATGCATTCCTAGTAACTCTAGATGTAGATTCAATGTACACAAACATTGATATTGAAAAGGGTATGAACTCAGTCCGACGGGCCTTTAAGAAATACCCAGATATTCAACGTCCTGATACACAGATCTTGTCTACATGGCAGAATGGGAAGACGCACCCCTTAAAAAGTGCAATAAAAGCCCTCTTAACTTTAAAAGGTATCGGGATGACATCTTCTTATTTTGGCCACACTCCAAAGAAGAGTTCACATAATTCTTACTCACTCTAAATAGTCATGATCCCAATATCAAACTTAAGGCAGATATCAGTGATAGCTCAGTTCACTTCTTAGACCTAACGGTCTACAAAGGCACTAAATTCAATGCATCTAGTTATTTAGATCATAATGTTTATTTCAAGCCCACAGATTCACACCAGATACTCCACAAGAAATCTGTTCACCCTCCACACACTTTCGAAGGACTAGTAAAATCACAAATCATTCGATTTCATAGGAACTCCAGCAATAAAGAAAGTCTAAATTCCGCATGTTCAACCTTATTTCAAGCACTGAAAGCAGTAGGCTACTCCACCAGCCAACTTCGGAAAATCAAGTCGGACACCTTACAGAAGATAACATATAAGCAATATAACCGAACAGATCAGGCCACCACTAAGATTAGCCACAACCATCCAGTCCCTAGGAGGGGACACTCCAGGAAATGTGGAAAAACTAGGTGCAAATTAGGCAAATTTCTCCAGAACCAAGATAGCTTTACTAGCTTTCAAACAAAAGACAAGTTCCAAATTCAATCATGCATGGATTGCGACACAGAAAATGTAATTTATGTACTATCATGCAGGCTGTGTCAAAAACAATATGTAGGGTAAACAAAAGGTACAGTCAGAGTGCGCGCCATTATGCATATACCCGACATACACCTGAACGAGGACACTCGTGTAGCTGAGCATTTCAATCTGCCGGACGATCTTATCCACCGTGATTTGGAAATCTTACCAACTGAATAGACGACAACTTTAGATACAGAAGAAGAAACGGAAAAATGACGACTTCTCAGAGAATCATTCTGGCTTAAATGTCTTCAGACAAAACGGCCTTGTGGCCTAAATGTACTCAGGCCTATCAGATACAAGGGGGATAAACCTTTTTGTCCTAATATACAATATGAAAAATGTTGAAGTTGCGAAAATTTTCAATGAGGATAACAATACATTACAAACCAAATTACGTGAACCCTTTGGATCCAGACCCGTTATTGCCTTTAAGAAAAACTTTAATCTATGCAGCCTCCTAGTGAAAGCAAAACTATGTAAAGATCAATAATTAAAATACAGTGGAACCTGTCCATAGTGACGACTTTGAGCACAGTTGTGCTGCAATATCCATGATGTAAATCCCTTCCAAGCTAAGCGGAGAAGTACTTCATACACATATTTGTTCCTAAGTCCAGCATCCTGGTATAGTTTCCCAATAACTGACAACGGATTACATATATTATGGAATTCCCCCACTCTCACAATAATGTTAGTGAACTGCTCTTGATGCTTCCAGATAATCTACATGGCTTTAGCATAGAGGGCCTGCTCGAAAATTAACACAATTTTCTGCAATTGTAACATGCCCCTTGTTTGCACAGCTTTGTTGAGTATCTATTAAGCAGTTGACATATTCGTTGCTGGGGCATTTATGGTAGGCAAATAACCAATCCTATCATGTGAGACTGCAACATCTTTCTGTATCATAATATTAAATCCTGTCCCACTCATAACTTGTTGAGGGGAAAGTTCCGCTTGGTGCGTAAGAAACCACACCATGTTCTTCCTTCGAACATTTGAGATCACACTTGCTACGTCTGTGTCGATTGTGTCTACCGGTTGAGGACCAACCTTTACCCCAGGGACATGGATTGACAACTGAGTTCCTGCATTACTGATGCTACGTTTGATCGATTTCGCGATTTTAGGGAACTCTGGCTTGAAAGATAAGGGTGCAAACACTCTGGGTTGAACAGCTATTCCATTAACCCTATGAGAAGTACCTTAACCAGCTAAAGTTTCCTCCAATCTGTCAATATTGTCCCATTCCAACATAGTGAACAGATGTGGTTGAATATTATCTGGGATAACAATATCGCATTCACCTCTTGCCGGTTTTGCCATGCACACTGCTGTTTCATTCTCTTCTATGAGAGTGTATGAGACCCCATGGCCGGGACAGGTTAGTGCTTGTATATGTTTGGCATTTCCAGTCAAAGCTTTCAACGCATAAGTGAGAAGGATGTGTTTCAGTCTGATTTGTGACCCACGACTGGCAGCATAAATGTAATCTTGATCAAATGAATCAACGGGCCATATGCACCATTGAGAGGGATTCTTAGGAGTAACTTCACCAGTAAGTAAACAAAACAGGAACATTTTAAAGTTATCTGGTAACTTAACACACGATTCGTCAAGTGATAAAGGCAGTAATAGCGAACATGTAGATGTACTATTTGATTGTATTGAAGATCCCAATTTCAGAGCAACTCCTTTAATATCTTAACTGTCAGCAGACAAGGTTTTCAATGATGTGAGCTCATTCTTTAAATTCTGGTGTTCACCGGCTAGATCATACATTGTCAAATTATCAGGGAACATGAGAGGCTTGCCGATCTCATCAAGAAATATATGGAGCGTGTTGCCGAATTCATCTTCAAGATTTCTTCTGACATGTTACTTCGTTGAGTCTATTGCCATTAGGTCGCAATCCTTGAGATAATTTACCACAATGTCAGTTAACTTTGTAAGTCTAACAACATTTGGCAATGAAAATAATGTGCTACGACTGAACTGGAACAGCCTAGTGTATGCCTAGCTCTCCGCAATCAAATATACGTCTCCACTGCTCCCGGTGGCACTGCCACTTTGCATAGTTATTGTTGCACGATTTCTGCAGCGACCAACTCTCTGGACACTATAGCCAAGATCTTAGTATCATCCTTTTGAATTGCTGCACTCCTAACCGTGTTATCAGCTTCCAGCTCTAGACATTGTGACAGATTTTCTCTAGTATGTGAATACCTAATATACTTTGCTGTCTTGCCACAAAATATACACTCTTTGGACAGTGTAGTAGAACTAGTTGATAACCTTTGGTCTCTGCACGACGTTTAACTTCAATTTCTGTTGAGGTTTGCCTTCGCTCGATGTCATCTTGGTATCTTTTCATGGTAAAATATTGCTGACACTTGCGGTGATGATATATGTGTGGCACAGTGGATTCAGTTAATCTTCTTCTTCTTCTTTTCGATCGCTGGTATCACACTTGGAGAGCCGTTCTCAAGATGAAATCTGTGGTTTTCTGCAGTTCTTCCACAGGCCCATACAGCTTTTCAAGAAAAGAGGTTGACAAAGGCCAGATCTCTTCTCTCAGCAGCTGATACGTACTGCAACATTGAAGTATGTGCTCTGTGGTCTGTTCTGCTTCTCCACAAGGACAAGCGGGCGATGTCGTAAGGTGGAACCGCCTGTACATGTGTTGGTTTAGTCTGTTGTGTCCAGTTCTGAGACGAAAAATGGTCACTTGCTCTGGCCTCAAGAGATGATGATAAGCATCTTCTGATTGAGGTGTTTTATAGAGTGACTTGATGATAGTCTTCATCTCTGTATGGGTAACCATGTTTTCTGTCTGATTCTCTTCTGCACCCACCTTTGGCATCTTGTCTGCTTCCTCATTTCCTTGGACTCCACAGTGTGAGGGGATCCACTGCAGTGCTATCCAAAAGCATTTGATGGTTTCTAGTGCTTCTTCAAGTTGTGGCAGCTTACTTTTGGTGATAGCATCAAGGACGGAGCGGGCATCAGATAAAAAGACAATCTGTGCAATAGGGTCTGCTGTTCTGCTGATGCTATTAGCTGAATGAACCAGTGCTTCGACTTCAGCTCTGTAGTTTGTGCAATGTTTGCCTGTCGGTATTGCAGCTGACTCATGTTGTCCGTTTGGATACTGTATGTGCAGTTCGGCACCTCCGCTCCTAATTGCATCTTTGGCTGATCCATCTGTGTAGATCCTTATCCATGTCTCCTGAGGGTACATTTCTTCCAGCATGGCTAGGGTCAGGGCCTTCTTGCTCACATCACTGTGTTCATCTTTGGTTGTGAGATGAGGTACTGTGGTGCGAATAGCTATGCTCTCTAGTTTGTTTTCCCAGGGTGGAGGGTCAAGGGTGTGGTTTTGGTCTTTATTTGTGCTGGCAACATTTCATGGTGTTTCCTTTGAAGTGCTTTTGTCTCTTTCACAAAACTTGAACTTTTAAGTCTTCCTGATGACAGCTGTGCTTGCCTGATCGTCATCGCGTGGTTGTTGAACAATTTGAACTTTGCAGCTTGGATCAGTGCTTTGCATTCACTTCCTTTGCTAAGTGGGGGGATGCCTGCTGTCTGCCCCATTTTTTCTATTGGTGTTGATCTCATTTCACCAGTGATGATGCGCAGTACCTGGTTTTGTACTCTGTCGAGGTTCTGTTGATGAGATTTAGCTGCTGTCATCCATGAGCTGGATCCATGCTCAAGGTGTGGTCGTATGGCACCTAGGTAGATGGTCTTGAGGATCCTTTCATTGGCACCCCACTTTGTTCCTGCTAGCTTCCTCATGATGTTTAGCTTTCTTCTGGCCTTTGCCTCTGCGTTCTGGATGTGCTCCTTCCATGTTAATCTTGTGTCATAGGTGACTCCCAGGTATGTCTGCTGATCCTCGTACTTGAGTGGAATAGCATAGCTGATGATTTTTCTTTGTTGACGGTAATACACCAGTGATTGGCCCAAGCTGTAATTCTGTCCAAGGCGAGCTGCATTCTGTACGTGGCAGTCGTTGTGTACTCCTCGGTGCACCAGAGTACGAGGCCATCTGCATAGAGGGCTGCTTGGATCCCATTGGGAAGCTCTGCTACAATGTCATTAATGAAGATTA
>CM067359.1:61756505-61804005 GCA_034401795.1 Chaetoderma sp. LZ-2023a
TCAAAATCCACGAATCAACAGATTAATCGCCTCCTTTTTATTATTAAATATGTTGACTATATTTAGCTGGTGTGGGATTTTTCTTTTGATTTTAGTTTTTGAAAGTACATCAGAATTAAGACAGCGTAGAATATTCTGCTCGTGCGAACATTTGGCTATTGCTTTAAATTTACTATGATATCATGACATTTTTGAAAAGAATGATGCCTGCTCAGAGTTTCGGTCACTGAATTTCTGATGTTCAAAGTATTCACATAATATTTGCCAGGAAGAACAGAGGATGCTTACAGAATGCTAAGCGGTTCCAATAGCGGTATCTACTTCTAGCTTTGCCACACCAATTTCTAGCTATGCCACACCCATTTCTAGCTATGCCACACCCATTTCTAGCTTTGCTCTGCCCACTCTGTATTCTTGTTGTAATCGATTTGAAAATTGAAGGTAGATACACATGGGGGCGGCGGAAGGTCTTTAAAAATTAGGGGACTGACCATAGAGTCTGGGATGGCTTCAACCGAAATTCTGAAAATTAGATGACCGGAGAAGCCATTTCCTGCGTTCTGTGTAATAAAGAAGCACTTAGATTCCGCTGTTTTCATTTTTTTTATTTCACTATTGATCGTGGTATTGAGGGTCAGTTTGGAGTTGTAGATGGATAGACCCACTTGAGTCAGGTCAGTATTAAAGGTACATATTCACATAAAAATCAGTGAAAATAAAATTGTTTATATTGCATACTTTTAGAAGCTTACACTGTGAGCCTATATGTAATGAAACGAAATAAATCTGAACATATGATGATTTCATTACGTATAAATTAATATAATTTTTTAAGTTGCGAAATTGAAATATAGGCTCCGGCTAAGCGAGGGCGGAGTTTAGCTAGAGATGGGCGGGGCATAGCTAAAAGTAGATTCACCCATTCAGATAAGTTACATTTGAAGTATAGTAGGGTTTTCTATTGAAGTATAGTAGGGTGGTAGTATGTATTTTCGTTCAGAATTTTTGGGCATTTGTAACACTATATATTTTTGGAAAACATTTTATATGCCAATTTCAAATACCAATGTTTGCATTTGCATAAATGTCTTCATGGCGGCCATCTTGAATTTTCAAAATGGCCGCCATCTAAATCCTTCGAAATCCAATATAACTGCAACCATGTACCCTAAATTCACAATTTTGATGTCAATATCTAGGTTTTCTGGGTCAACGAATGCATTGGTAACATTTATAATAAACTTCAAGTGCCAGAAATAATGTTTTGGTTGATAATTCCCAAAATAATAAGCAATTCTCACACAACATCTGCAAATGTCGCACCTTTTTTCTAAATCAATATTTGTTACAATATTTAACGCTAACAGTAGCCCATAGTAATCCTATAGAGGGGATAGAATGACCATATAGCCCAATGGCCTGTTATCTACGTAATCACATTGTCATCATGTTTATTAATAAACATATTATGACAGAGTATGTATATGGTGAGCGGCGTGTCACAATTTTACAATAATGGATGGCCCAGGGTAATTTTCAAATTCACCAGTAAAAGTAAACTGAAAGCAAATATTTGCAGAAAAGTTGTTCAAATGATCGTCTGCTCATAGATTTGCAATAAGCATAATCAGACAGCAATGATCTTCAGGATTATTGTTTGTAATCTTGCAATAAGCATTGATCAAATATATTTTGTCATCAAATTTGAGTAAATCATGAGCGATGAGAGATTGCAGTCCCTCGCCCTCCCGTTTTGTCACATTGTAAAAGGTTCACAGTTGTGGAATCCTCTTTTATCCGGATCACATCATTGTCTTAAAATTTGAGCCAGATAAGATCAGTAGTATTCTGAAATACAGCTCCAGACACACACACACACACGCGCACGCACGCACGCACGCAAGACGCACGCACGCACAAAACGCACATGTATACAGATGCACACACGCACGCACTCATGCATGCATGCAAGCACGCACGCAGTAGTTTTCTGAGATACATCTCCGGACACGCACGCACGCGCGCACACACGCATGCGCGCACATATGCCCACGCGCGCGCACCGACAAAGAGACCCAATCGCAAAACTCTCTTCTACTTAAGTGACAAGGGTTATAATGGACATCATAGCCACGAAGGCACATTTGCTCGCGTGCCCAATTTGAGAACAAAATTATCTACGGGTGTAAAATAAGTTACACAATTAGACAGCACCGCACACTTATAGATCAGGCTAGGTGTACTATATATATATTGTTGATTTATTGCTTAAAAAGAATGTAAAAAATTAACCCTTTAACCCTTATCACTCTGATGTCAAAATTTTTTATTTTCAAATTAAATTAAAAGATGAACCTGGTTTTTATTTTTCAATAAATTTGGTGGAAGATGGTGCTGTCGTAGAGAGCAACATCGTCCACCAAAATTGTTGGAAAATGTACACCAGTTTCTTTGCTATGGACACAATAGAATCTAGAATATTGATACCAGAGTGGTACGGGTTAATGGATAAATGTGGTCAAGAAATTTAATTATTTGCTTATTGAATGCAAATTTGCAAGACAACGGACGACTATTTTTTTGATAATTTACTACTGGAATGACTTGCTCAGTAAACGAGTCAGTATTTTTTTCGGTGGGGGGGGGGGGGCTGAAGGGTGGAGTCAAAGGGTCAAATTTTAACCTTTGGAAATTGATTGTAATGCTTCTCCTCCGAAACCGTTATACAGAATTCAACGAAATTTGGTATGTGAGTTACCCATATCAAGGTAGAGTACATTTACATTTGGCTCCGTTGGGGTCAAAATGTAAAAAATTGATTGCAACGCATCTCCCAAACCATTGTACAGGATTCAGCCAAATTTTGAATGTGAGTTACCCATATCAATGTGGAGTGGATGCCCACCTCTACATTTGCCCCCCTCCCTCCCCCCCCCCCACCCCCCCACCCCCCCACCCCCGACCGCTTTTCGGTAGTGTGATGAAGAAACATGAGATGTGGAGAGATGTTAGACGTCAAGTTACTCTCTGCGGACTTTTCGATTTTCGTGACGGAGCTGTGAGTCATTTTGATTGTGACGTCAGGTAACAAGTGGCGCATTCGACGTAATATAATCAGGCCCGAACTTAGGACTTCGAAGGCCCTGTGCAAAGTTTTGCATTCCTAACTCGGAGCCCTCGTATCTGCTGTAATGGCAATGTCGGTGTGGGGATTTTTTCGATACGAATAAGGGGAATTAATTCAACACAAGATCTAGCCGATACGAGTAACCTCCCTTATAGTTAAACACTGCTGTAAGAGAGTTATAAATCGCCAAAAACTTACAGGGTCTGCATAATAGTTCCGTCTTTGAGCGCTTGTTTGGCAGCCTAGTCGGCCTGCTCATTGACTTTGATGTCAACGTGGCTTGGGACCCACTCAATGTCCGCAGTTTTGTTGTCAGTCACCACAGTTGCATACAGCTGCCGGATTTCCTTGATTAGGTTGTCCCTGCTCTTGCTGCTGCTACATTCGAAGCTCTTCACCGAGCTTAGTGAGTCTGTGAGTATAACGTATTTGCCTGGATTTGCTGTTTTAATCCATTCTAGAGCCTTTTTAATTGCCACCAGTTCGGCTGTATATGTCGACAAGTGATTCGGAAGCTTGTACTTGAGGACCTCTTCCTGGTCGCCTATGATTACTCCTGCTCCGCATTCGCCAGAGCTGGGCATTTTGGAGGCATCGGTCTAGATTTTCCTGTGCTCCTTTCATCTGTTGTCGATGTTGTCGATGTTTTCCAGAGCACAGCTACTGATTAGCGCCGGGAGGGGGTGGGGTTTTTTCGTGCTTATATGTGAGGATAGGCTGTCATGAGTATTGATCTGCGGTGGTAGCCATGACGGGTCAGGAGCCGGCTTTGAGCTTTCTATTTCGACGTTTACCAGTTCAGTGGCGCTGGCGAGCTCGGTCATTAATAGGCCTGGTGGTTTGGTCTTTTTTGACATTTTGAGCAGTACCTTGTCTTCGGTTCTCATATTATGGAAGACATACCTCCCTGGTAGGGTGGCTGGGCGCAGAGCTTTGCAGGTATATCAAAAATGTGGATAGACGTTCATCTCTTCGTAGATCTAGTGGTATTTCCCTGCACTCTACGTTGATTGCATCTCGAGGGCTGCTATGTGAGGCACCACAGCAAATGCGCAGGCATTTTGATTGAAGGGTGTCAATGGTTCCTAATAGTGACTTGCTCGCTGTGGCATATGCTTCACATCCGTAGTCTATCGTTGACAGGATTAAGGAGCGAAGGAGATGTACTTGCTTGAAGTAGCTCTCCCTCAGGCTTTTGATGTGGGGATTCCAGGTGAGCATTATGTCGAATGTTAATCCCAGGAATTTGGCTTCAGCACATATGCCTTGATGTTCTGTCCGTTGGGGAACAGATCTTGTATCATTGCCTACGTATTTAGCATTGGTAAAATTGATTTGAACTGGGTTTTTCCGCAGACAGTTTGAAACCATTTTTTGTACCACTGTGAGACTATGTCAAGAACTATTTGCATGGACTTTCATGCCCGGTCTATCATCGCGTATTTGTTCCACAATGCTGTGTCATCAGCGAAAATAGACCCGCCTATTGCATTGGGATCCAGTCCATCGTCTTTTTAAATGTCTTTGAGTAGATCACTCATCATGATATTGACCATTATGGGGCTTATTACACCACCCCGCTAATCCGTCTGTTATCGAGAAAATCCTGTATCCAGAATAGGATGCGGCTGGGGGAACCAAAGTCATAGAGCTTTTTTAGAACTCCATTTCGCCACATCATATCAAAGGCTCTCTCAACGTCTAGGAAGACTCCTATTGTTATGTTTCCTCTTCCCGCATCTAGAACTTTCTTGGCTGCCTCGGTAAATCTGACTAGGTGATCGGTAGTACGCCTGCCCATTCTGAAGCCACTCTGCCAATGCTGGAGTAGACCGTTATGTTCGAACTCATGTTCTATATGGTTTTTGATTATCCTCTCCATGACCTTGTATAGACAGCTCATTAGGGAGATTGGCCGGTATGATCTTGGATCAGTTTTGTTCTTCACTTGTTTTGGGATAGGCACCACGATCCCAGTTTTCCAGACTGAGGACATTTTGCCAGAGCTCCACACGAGGTTGTATAGACTAAGTAACATTAGTTTACCCTCATCTAGCATATTACGAAGCATGTCGTATTTCAGGCCACCCTCTCCTGGTGAAGAGCTTTTGCCTCTGCCAAGGGCTTGCTCGAGTTCCATTCTGTTGAAAGCTGTGTTGATGTCTCGGTTATTAAGGTCTTCGCATTTCCCAGAGCTGAACAGGAAATTGATATGCTCATCGACCTTTGTTTTGATTGCTAGGAAGTCAGGGTCATGGTTATCATTGCTACTGGTTGCAATGAAAACTGAGGCAAGCGCATCAGCTTTTTCCATGTCATTGGCATGCTTTACCCCATTTCCTGTGAGGGTGGGTAAGGGGCTTTTGGACTTGTTTTTTTCACTGGCAATAGCTTTCGCTTTGTGCCATATTTGGCTCGATGGTGTGAACCGAGTGATTTCGGAGCAGTATTGCCTCCAGTGATCGCGTTTTGCCTTTTTGATGATTCTTGTTACCTTGGCCTGGAGTCTCTTGTGTTCAACTAGGCATTAAATGCTGAATTTTCTCTTTAGTCTATTCCAGGCAATTTTCTTGAGCTTTACAGCTTCTTGGCACCCGTCGTTCCACCAAGGCATACGTTTGTGTTTGGGGTTATTGCCTTGTAGAGAATCCCCATACATTGTTCATAGTATTCGTCGGTGCTGGTACTGTCGGTCGGTGTATCCAGCTCCGTGGCTATTATATGCTTGTATTTAGTCCAATTGGCCTTTTTCAGATTCCAATTGTTCCTATGCGGTGGCTCCTCACTCTTGCTCTGTTGGCTTCCTACCTGTATTTTGACAGGGAGGTGGTCGCTTCCGGGGAGTTGGTCTTGAACCTCCCAACCGCGGTTTGGTCGAAAGCTGGGTGTTATGAGGCAAAGGTCCAGGACCGACCATTCACCATCGCTAGATGGCCACGTGGCCCAGCAGGTGGCATCTAAAGCATCTGACAGGCTCTGGGATGTATGGTTTGCCTTTGAAGGTCATCCATCCCAGTTTAACCTCGCTTGGCAGTGAGTTTGATTCGAACACCAATTTCACTGCGTAGGTCGGCCTGGCCATTCCACCAATCCGACCCACCCTGTCCACTTTATGTTCTCCCTGCTCATTCATTTCTTGCCTTATGTCGGCATTCGTGAAGTCCCTTGGGACTCCCGATATGACACCTACCGCTTTGCTGGGTCTGAGGTTTTTGGTGGTGTACTCTTTAATATACACCACATGGCTGCCTATCGTCGTTATTTTCAGCAGCTTTTGAAACTGCATTTCGCTGGTGGTGGTCACTAGAACCTCCCCACCCCTCATTTCCAGGCCTGCAAGCATGCCCACCATGGCATACAGTAGCTCGTAAATCACCATGCGGGTTAACCCGCAAAATCATCACCCGTGAGTCCCTTGACCCTGACCCTCCTCCCCTGGGTACCACATCTCGCCCCCCCCCCGCCCCCCACATTATGGCCCACCTCCCTCCCTTCGCTACTGGGTGCATCTCCCGGGGGACCCCCACCCCCACTCTGAACGATGGGTGGGACTCTCCCACTCCCCGCTAGGGAAACCCCCTTGTCCCGGCACCTCTTGCTGGGGTACCTGCCCCTCCTCCCTCTACCTCCCCCTCCTCTAACACCCCGCCCCTCCGTTTTCTTTTGAGGCCCGGTGTGCCACACTCCTCCCTACGGGGTGCTTTGTGGTGTGTTCTGGAGATTGCTCTCCAGAATCAACACCTCCTGGGTCACCTGTTCGTGGGAGAATTCTCCCATTATCAATTCGTCAAGCAAACCCCCTCGCCTGCCCCTAGCCCCCCCCCCCCCACCAAGTGAGTAGTGGCGCTAGCCCCCCTCACTCGCATCCTCCCGGGAAATTCCCTCCATTTCCTCTCACCCCCCCCCCCACCCCACCCCGCATGGACCACCAGTGGCGCCCTGCTTGGCAGCGCTTCGGTCGCTTCCTTTGCCACCCTTTGGCGCTGTGATGGCTGTGGCCAGTTGACCACCACCAGCATCGCGCGCCCCTTCAAAAAGCTGGTTGAGGAAGTCACCTTCCTCCATGCTGTTTACCCTACGGTGTGAAGAATTTAGAAGGTAGTGTGCAGTAGGAAGATTTAGAAGGTACAGTGTGTTTAAATAGGGTAGAATGCAGTAGGATTAGTGTGTGAAGGAGATGAGTGGAGCAGGCTGTGAAAGATGGAGGTGTAGAGGGAGAAGAGGTAGAATAAGCCTGACAATGCTATGTAGATTATACCAGTACACCAGCGCTATGTCGTCCCCTCCGGTAGGCCTGATCTCGCGAAAATTGCACCTAAGCAAAATGAAAAATTAGCCTGCACGCATGCCAGCTATTCGATTAAAATTGGTGTCGAAAACAATCAAAGCTAGGACTAATGGCCGAAAAATGCAGCTATTTGAGTAGCGAAAAAGTTAGTGGTTTAAAGCACGCAAACGAACATCCAAAAGAAAATTGATCAAAAAGGTTTAAACAAGTTTAAAATTAAGAAAATTATTAAAATTATTTAATAACAATTCTTTATACTTACGACTCAGCGAAGTACAGGAAAAAAAAACCGAAAAAATAAAAAGAATTTGGTTTCCAAAATTGGCGCCAAATAAAAACGAACAAAGACAACTCTAATGGCCGACAAGAGCAACGATTTTAGTGACGGAAAATCTAGTGCTTGAATGCACACAAACGAACATCCAACGGAAAATGATCAAAATGGTTTGAAAAGAATTCTTAAATAACACAGTTCTTTAAACTATAGTCTCAACTTAAGCAATATACTTTTATCGCAAACGCAATAATGGACGCGAATTAAATTAATCTAAAACACGTCTATTATCGACGAACGAAAAAATCCTAGTGATTTTCTTGCGCTAGGTAGGTAGGTGGGTAGTTTTGGTTTATTGGCCACTCACACCTAGGTGTATTCGAGCCATGACTCACTCTGAGAGATTTAACGCAGCAATGACATGTTCGGTTATCGAGCAAGTCACTCCGGTGGTGAATACCCAAAATAGTCTCTGTCGCGATATGAATGGATATAATTGTCTATTGTTGAAAATAAGGTTGTTCTGTATTTTAGTTTAAAAAATGACTACCTTTTTCTAAGAATACCAATCTGACATTTTTTATAATCAGTTATTATATATTTATTATAATCTAAATCCTGATGACCCCCACAATATGACCACTATAATTTTAGTACTTTGTTATTGAGATGGCGGTACAATAACAGTAATAATTATGTCATTACTAATTATGAAGTACGTGTAAATAATAACTGTAACTTTCATAATAATTCTAAGTTACTACTGCTGCTGCTGCTGCTACTGCTACTGATACTGATACTGCTACTACTACTGCTACTACTACTACTGCTGCTGCTGCTACTGCTACTACTACTACTACTGCTACTGCTATTGCTGCTGCTGCTGCTGCTACTACTACTACTACTACTGCTACTGCTATTGCTGCTGCTGCTACTGCTACTACTACTACTGCTACTGCTATTGCTGCTGCTGCTGCTGCTGCTGCTGCTGCTGCTGCTGCTGCTGCTGCTGCTACTAACGAAAGCACAAACAGTGGTTATATAACTAGATAAATACCAAAATATGTAATTATGAATTGATATATAATGTCTTATCGCCATAACATTTATAATTTCTGTAAATTCGTATTCCCCATATGCCATTATGTGGCCTGGGTGTAAATAAAAAATCTGAATCTGAATCAGAGGTGCTTCCCCGGAGGGTTGCGTTGCTCCCCCGAAGGGTTGTTATAAATAAAAGTCAACGCTGAAATGCTAAGTTAACAAGACGTCCTGAATATAAATGAACTGTGGGTCTCAGCCAATGAAATTACTCGATAAGAAATACACGATGACCTGATTGGTTACCCTCAATCCCATAAACGTAATGTTACGTCACATAGCAAGAGATCAAAGGTCTGTTGCAACAGCTCCCAGTCAATTTAGTTTCGAAATATTTAACAGTGTACACATGTTTAGTTTTCTGGAATTTGATAGTCAGGGAGTTTCATGGATCGATCGATCCTAACACGAGCGAGGTGTGGGTGGAGCTTAGCTAGAGATGGGCGGGGCATAGCTAAAGCTGCAAAGGTCCATTAAACCGTATTCTCCGTGATTATAGGTAATCATACACTTTTAGGATTGTTCAAAACGTTTTGTCTAAACAGTCAGTTACAGTCTTGGAGGCGGGCATCTTATTTCATCACATGTAGTCTATTAATAGAGCCATGCAATCTGTGTATGGATCAATCATATGACGTCATGCCGTTGTTAAAATTAATATAACAATACTCACCCTTTAATGGATAAATTTGGTCAAGAAACTAAATTATTTGCTTATTGAATGCCTATTTGCAAGACTATTTTTGATAATTTACCACTGTAATGACTTGTTCAGGTATCGAGCCAGTCATTTCAGTCAATGCAGGGGTTTTCCGCATGCAAATGCAATTTCGCCAAGACGACATCAAACGTCCGATTTTGGCGTTATTATGAAACGGTAAAACTGTTATCTACAGTTTCTACTAAAATAATGCCTTGAGTATAAATAACAAAACAATAAGATATGGGATTTGAAAATTTTTCATTTATCTAAAGATGCATTTCTTCAAATATTTTAAATATTATTTCCATATATAAATCTTAAAAATCGAATATATAAAATAATTTGACATTTTAAGGAAAATACCAAATGCCTACCTACATTTTTGCGGTATTTAACACTTTCTTGAGGAAGTCGGCCCAAACCGCCCTCTGTAGTTCGCTTGAGAAATGCCCATTTGCAGGCCAAGAGAAGACTATTTTTAAAAATTTGCCACTGGAATGACTTGCTCGATAATCGAGCCAGTCATTCCAGTAACAAATTTCCAAAATAGTGTTCTGGTGCTGAAGTCAATAAGGAAATGTTCTGATTTTCTTGACTAACTTTAGTCATGAAAGTGTTAAGATAATGTAATTTTCCGCCTCACCAAAAAATAGTTACGGACTTTCTAATAAAACTGTTATCTACAGTTTCTTCTAAAAATAATGTTTCGCTAAACAAACGAAACATGAGATATGAACAAACAAATTTTATCATTTATCTAAAGATGGATAACAGTGCATTTCTTTAAAATGGGAATGTTTTTATTTTAAATATTATTTCCATATAAATGTTAAGGATCGCAGATATAAAATTTGTTCTTCGACCTGTATATTTATATCATGACATTTTAAGAAAAATAACAAATGCTTGCTCACAGTTTTGCGGAATTTGAGATAAGGTATTAATTATACAGATACACAAACAATAAGTTACCTCCCCTGTCACAGCGGTATGGCGGGAGTTATCTTCCTTAAAGTATTTATTATGTGTAATCACAATAGACACTAGATCCGCTCCGTATCGAGTATTCGTGATAGACCCTCGATCCATATCTAACTACGTCCCACCCATTTCTCGCTACGCTCCGGGCATTTTTATGTGTGTTGGAGTCGATTTGAAACTTTGAAACCTGACACCCCACTTCCTAGCATCTAAATTCCAAGGTAACTAGTCATATATTCAGGCAAGCTGTTCAAGCTGTGTCAATATTTTGAAACTAATGTGTTTGGGGTCTGTTGGCAGCAACAGTTCCCAGTCAAATTAATAATATTCAACCTGATGCTTATTAAATGGAAATTCATGAAAGACATACAATTCGTACACATTAGTAACGGATTTTTCAATTTTATTGACGGAGCTATTCGTCATTTTGATTGTGACGTCGAGTTTAGGCAAAGGCTAATAAGGCTACACAACCCTGGGCCACCAACCCCACCCCCAAAATAATGGGCCCACAAATCAAAAACAATTTTAACATTTTACCCATTGAACCTGTAATCCCAGTAGGGACCTATCTCACTGTTGCGGTTATGATATACCTAAGCAGTTGAATATGCCTTTCATTCAAATTAGTTTACAAACATTCAACAGCATTTTGATAAACATGTACGTAACGAATGTATGATATTTGGCAGCAACAGCAGAAACAGGAACAGCAACAACAACAACAACAACAACAACAACAGCAGGGGCACTGGAGGCAGCTCACGGCACCAGCAGCAGCAGCAGCAGCAGCAGCAGCAGCAGCAGTAGTAGTAGTAGTAGTAGTAGTAGTAGTAGTAGTAGTAGTAGTAGTAGTAGTAGTAGTTAATTTTTTTTATTGCCAAGCGTTCCCTGATAACACGGCTTACTGGGCCGATGTTGGGCCGATGCTGGGCCGATACTGAAAGTATCGGCACGGTATCGGTCCAGCATCGGACCAGTAAGCTGCGTTATCTGGGTTAGTTCTAGGAACCCTGCCATTGGCAACGCTACTGGCACTTGGATATAGTTAAGTCATTATCGGAATGTAATTTTTAACTTTTTCAGTTTTCGACCTGAGTAGGGTTCTAACACGGACAATTCCGCGTCATTTTTCGCCTAATTCGCTTTCACTGGACTAGCTAGCTTTCAACTTCCCGCTTCAGAAGTGCATGCATTGGCTGGAAGGGACGGTTTCATTTATAGCTATGCCCCGCCCACCTCTAGCTAAGCTCCACCCACACCTCGCTCGTGTTGGGATCAATCGACTATCGATTTCCAGAAAACTATACAGGTAAGCTGTTGAATGTTTTGAAACTAATTTGACCGGGTGCTGTTGCTGCCTATGGCAAATTAGTTTCAAAATATTCAACATGTTTCGTAAATAGTAGGAACATGCAATTCTTACAACGTGCCCGTCTTTTAAGAGTTAAAGACGGTCCGTATAAAATCATTTATGACGTAATGGTTATGAGGTCATCCTACACGCCGCTGAGCTGATTATGACGTCATATGACGTCATTACTCTGGAAATGTCCATTGATGGTGACGTTCCTGATATTTACTAACGCCGCCAACGGCTGATGTGAGTATTCCGATGCGTGCGTGCGTGCGTGATTCGGGATGGCGGTCGGGCGGGCAGGGGTGGGGGTCTGTCTGTCTGCCTGCCTGCCCTCCTGTCTGTCCAAGGCATATCTCGGAAATCCTATGAGATAGATTCACCAAATCTGGCGCACACGTTCTTATTATGAGTGGCTAGAAAAATCTTTAGTTTGTGGACAAAAGGTCGAAAATCGAGGTCAAAGGGGTCACTTAGTGCATACTGGAATCTACATTTTCATCAATGACTCAGCAATGCACGAATGTAGAAACACCGAATCTGTAACATACATTCATATTGCGGTTGCTAGAATAAAACATATTATTTCAGATCAAGAGGTCAAATATATTAGTCACGGGGTTGGTTATTAAGTGCATCTCGAAAGGCGCATTTTAATCCATAAATAGGGAACGCAAGCAGATAGTTTCGCCAAATTTGGCACATACATTGATATTATGAGTGGCTGCAAAGAAAGATTGAGTTTTGATTCAAAAGTTCAAAAATTATGGTCACGGGTCACTTAATGTATACTGGAATGCATCTTCGTCAATAACTCTGCAATGAAAGAAGGGTCACCAAATCTGTAGCATACATTCATATTGCAGTTGACTAGGACTAAACCTTTGCTTCAGGTCAAAAGTTCAGATATCTAGGTCATGGCTTCACTATAAGTGCTTCCGAAGATACATATTTTTAGCCATAAATTGGAAACGCGAGTAGGTAGAACCACCAAATTTAGCCCATTTTTTCATATTATAGCTGGTTAGAAGTTCTATGAGTTTCAGAATAAAGCGTCACATATTTAGGTCACAGGGTCACAAAACACATAAACGGGAATACACATTTTTGCTCATAACTCTGGAATGAAAGAAGGTAGAATCACCAGATTTAGCACATGGCTTTATATTACGACAGATTATTATTGTTTTGTATTTGAGGTTAGGCCGTTTTCTCGTTGCATCGCAAGTTCTCTTAGGCGCCCGCCCACTCGCACGCAGCCCCCACGACCCACATCGCATTACCCTTTGATGTTCATTTGTTTTTTCTGACTCATTGTATAATGATAGATGGATGGTTGGATGGACGGACGGACGGACGAAGGAAAGACGGACGGACGGACGGACGGAGTGAGGGAGGGAGGGGCGGGCGGGCGGGCGGGCGGGGGGGGGGGGGGGGGGGCAGGGTGGTGGTGGTGGGGGGGGGGGGCGGATGGATGGATAATTTATTAACAATAGGCCATCGACCATTGAGTGTACAACATATTATACATGCATGACGGATCACGTAAACTTGTAGCACATACGATTAAATTAGAATATATTTACAACAATATTTCATAGATAAATTTACGCTTCTATGTTTCTATTCGTTAACCATTTATCAATAATCTCCAAGACAGCGAGAGAGGAACGATGTGTGATAGTCGCAACCCACACTCAGCACAACCACGTTAGAATATGATGTCATAATCTATTATGATGTCATAATGACTCCAAGGCAGCTATGCCAAGTGCAGGCTACGCGAACACGGCCACAGGTCGACAAGATAATCATCGACCCCTAGAGAAATTGATCAACAACCATTTGTCCTTTATCCTTGTTTCCACGAAAGAAACGAAAGTGAAACAAGGAGTGAGACCAGGTCGACAAGAAAATCATCTACCAAAAAATCACATTGTAAAACAAAATGCTTCACGCCTTGGAACCAGTTTGACTGACAGCGATTACAGCTCACTGCAACAACAGCTTTCTGTCAAACTGGATCAAAGGCTGCCAACTTACGCGTTTGCACACAGATACTGTATTACGATGATCTATATTTTACGGTTAACCAGACAAAAAGCCGGTTTTACGCGTTATACATGTTTATAATTTGGTGAAGATGTTCACTATTCATATCATCCCCCACCCACACCCTTCCCCCACCCCACCCCTCAAACGTCTAAGTACATTTGGAGAAAGTGCTCATGTCATCAAATACTTTCGCACATTAAAAACCTCATTAAACATAGGCTGCTAATTTTTTCTGGACAACTGTACTTCGACATTGTAATAATTCCGTAAATGTATATAGACACGTGGTCGTTTATAATAATAGGGTTTTACGTAAGTTACTATACATGGGCCATATCACGACAAAATGATACTCGTCTTCTATATCATTTTTACATAATAGACATATTCTTTCGGATAGTGGTGTGGATGTTGGCTTATGCCATCTTCCTGCCTCTGCATGCAGGCTATGACTCCCTGTCCTGATCTTACATAATGCTTGCCTATATATGTTTGATTATTTTAACCGTATCTAAGTATGTTTTATACATCAAATCATCAACAAAGTATTTATATAACTTGGTTTTACTACCTCTGTCAAATAATCCTATCCATTCTTGCATATAATTATCATAAGCGCTTTGTTTATATTGTACAATAAACATATTTTTGTCTACATTGCTAATGACGTCCACGAATTTACACAGTGCTATTAGTTTGTTACGCGAGTGTGAAGAAGAAACATGAGATGTGGAGAGATGTTAGACGTCTAGTTACTATATGCGGACCTTTCGATTTTCGTGATGGATTGTGACGTCAGGTAACAAGTGGCGTTTTAATTATGACGTAATATGTTCAGGGCCGAACTTAGGACTTCGAAGGCCCTGTGCACAGTTTTTGCATTCTTAACTTGGAGCCCTCGGTTCTGTTGTAATAGCAATGCCGCTGTGGGTATTTTTTGTCCTAATTTTGTGGCCCGTGCGTAACTTCAAATTGCACGCATCTACATGGCACACCTATAAGAATGCTGTGGACAAATCCCACAGCCGTCCATTTATTCTGAGATACCATTGTAAGGGCACTTGCATTTCCCGATGACATTGACCTTGTATGCCTACGTAATACGGCTACTTCAGGACCCCAAGGGCGTTGCGCACTCATGCGCAATTGGACGGAGGTACGGACGGACATGGGGATGGGTACATGCACGCACGCACGCACGCACGCACGCACGCTCGCACGCACGCACGCACGCACGCACGCACGCAAACACGCAAGCTGTCTTTGGTTATGCGAACTGAGGTGACTCGCGGCGTTATTCAGCCATTCTCATTTCAAATCTATACTACAACCGGTGTATATCCAACATTAATAAGCAGTTTATTTTAAGCAAAAACAGAAAGATATTTGTAGCCGACTCGATTCGGCGTTATGATAATTTTTTCTCTTTGAATAAAGGGAATTAATTCAGCACAAGATCTAGCCGATACGAGTAACCTCCCTTATAGATAAAAGCTTAAGAAAAAACTTCCAGGGTCTGCGTTCGTCGAGAGATAATGATATAATTATTCCCACGTGGCTTCTTTTAGCGCTGTATCCCTCTCACTGACAAATCAGCGAAAAAATATATTCTTCACGATATACAATTTATTCAATGGAACATTTCGAAATTAGTTTGACTGGAAGCCCTTGTTGCCTGTAGTGCGGTGGGATGTAGGTGTGTGTGGGGTGGGCTGGGCTGGGGGAGGGGTCTGGCGGGGCTTTTGGAGTCCAAGAAAAGACTGTGAAATGTGCCGCTCGAATCATTGGCTCGGCTATTGCTTGAGCCAGTGATTCCGGTGGTAAAATCTAAAACGCAGCTTTTTGTTGACCTGCAAATGGACAACCATTGAGCTAATTCTTAATTCTCTTGACCAATCCAGACAGTGGACCTTTCCATTATTAGCTATGCCCCGCCCATCACTAGCTAAGCTCCACCCACACCTCGCCGTGTTGGGACTGATCGATCCCCAAATGCCCTAACCATCAATTTCCTGAAAACTATACGGGGAAGCTGTTGAATATTTTGTAACTAATTTGACTGGGTGCTGTTGCTGCATATGGCAGCAACAGGGCCCAGTCAAATTAGTTTCAAAATAGTCAACAGAATGTTTATTAAATAGTAAAAGCAAACAATTTGTACAACAACGCATAGACCGTCTTCAAATATGCATTCGTGACGTACTTATCGACCTCATTCATGACGTCATTCATTATGATGTCATTCTACACATCGCGCAGTTCGTTATGACGTCATATGATGGGTGGGTACTCTGAAAAGGTGAATTCAAGGGAATCAGGGTCATGAAACTCGGTGTAATCACGTGCATATTTGAAAGGTGTGGTGATAGTTTTCTTTAGCTCTTTAAGAACTAAATTTTGTCAAGAATATCAAAATATCTGCTTATTGAATGCCCATTTGTAGCAACAGAGAAAACTATCTTAAGACATCTTAAGTATTATATAATACTTATCCCGTTGACTATTTTGAAAGTAATTTGTCTGGAAGTTGTCGCTGCCTATGGCAGCGACAACTTCCAGTCAAAGTACTTTAAAAATAGTCAACACCCTAACTGTATGATTGCTTTTTTCTAAATTGCTAGACTATAGCGGGCACCTCTATGACCGAGCATGTATACAGAGGCGGGCACGCTTGGTTTTTCTGATTGGTTGAAAAGTAAATAATGACAGCCATCATAGAGTGTAAAAATGTACCAACATTTAGCTACTAAAGCCTGAATATCTTTCTTTAGCGGCATGATAAAAGGCTTAAAATTACCTGCATAGCTTATGAGTGACATATTAGATCACCTGAATAGCTATCAAGAGATGGGGTTAGTTATACATTAAATACCTTTACAATGTGACCAGAGCCGGATTACGCCTATTTACTACTACTACTACTACTACTACTACTACTACTACTACTACTACTACTACTACTACTACTACTACTACTACTACTACTACTACTAGGGGAACATGGGGCAAAACAGGGTCGCTAACTTACCATTGCCATAAAATGAAGACAGATACATTAACAACATTGAAACTTTATTGAATACATTAACAACCCATACCTCCTTAAAAAGCAAAGAGTATCTAGAGTTCTGTCCAGTATAAATGGTTAAATTCGAACAAAATCTAAAACTGGCACGTGACCCCATTTTGCCCCATGCCTTGGGCAAAACGGGATCCAGGCTGGGGCAAAATGGGGAACAAACTAGTTGTTGGACATAGACACCAAGCATGATTTTAACTGTAACTTTAGTGGCTGGTGGACATTATATCTAGTGGCAGAGGTCACAGACGTAGTTCAGTTCTTTGTCATCCACTCCTGCGCATGGGCAATGTGCCCACTGCTGACACTCTTCACAAGCTATCCACCCTTCTGTTGAACGGGAGTAAAGGTCCCCACAGAAAAATCATTCGGTATCAACGCCATTGGTGTCTTTGGATGTGATTTTCACTCTGGTTGTCTTTTTTACTCGTTTTTTCTTTTGCTCATCCGCGTTCAGACACCGTTTGGCTTTCTTTGGTTTTTCCTTCCGCTGCTGTAGTTCTAGTTTGTACGGCGAATCAGTGAGGATTGCAGTTTTCGCTCGATTTGCACGTACAACCCGTTTCTTCTGTCCAGTCTTTGGAATAGGAATAATCTGTTCGGCAGATATATTGAAAGAGGAATTCTTCTCATTTCTTTGGCTGATGCGGGTTAGGTCAGTTGAGGTGTTAGGCGAATTGACATTACCCCAAGAGGAACATCCGGGTTCAGGTTCAGGTGGCCTGTTTGGAGATAAACTCTCTGGTGATGGCTGAACTTCAAGCATGTCATCTTGTTCATCGGGGTGTGACTGCATCTCAAGAGCGTTCTCCACTGGACGTGACTGCACTTCGGGAACATCATCTAGCTGTTGTGCATGGGGCTGCATTTGGGGAATGTCTACTGGATCTTCCAACATCTCGATATCAGTAGCTTCTGCAGCCAGGAAGTCTGCCTCTGTGAATACATTTCGTTGAGGTGGCCAGATTCCAGTTTTATTAAACCCGCTAGTGGCAGTGCCCATTAAAGCTGCTTTCACAAAGGCTTTACCAAACAAGCCAGCAATCTGATACTGTGTAACAACACGGCCTGGATAAGCGCGGAGCCATGATTTTACTTCGTCACCATAATATGTGCTGAGTGGTTTCATAAAACTCACATCCAGTGGCTGAAGACGATGGGTGCAGTGAGGCGGGAAGCACAACAAAATGCCACCACTTTCACGCGCTAGATCAATCAGTTCCAAGTTTTTAGTGTGTGTGGCATGGCCATCTAGAAGTAACAGCACCGGAAACTCTTTGGTTGCCCGTGAGAATGTGATAAACCGCTTAAACCATGACATGAAAATATCTGTCTGAATCCATCCACTTGTGTGACATTCGGCCCAAGCACCTGGTGGAGCTCCATCCATAAGCTCTGGTTTTATCCTCTTTCTAGGGAATATCAGCATGGGTGGCATATATGAACCATCTGCTCCAATACAAATCTCAGCCGTGACAAGCTGACCCCGTTCAGCTGACGTCAAAGTTCCCACTTGACGACGTCCTTTTGTTGCAATGATTTTCTGATGACTTTTTGGCACAGTTGTCAGCCCCGTTTCGTCACAGTTAAAAATTCTACTTGGTGTCAATTTATGTTTATCAACTATTGTCTCAAACAAGTCAAAGAATTTCGACACTGCAATCTTATTGAAACCCATTGCCCGGGCAGCTGAAGTGGGCTCTAGTTTTCGCAACGATGGATCATTGTTTCTTTCAAGGAACCCATTAAGCCAATCAATGCCAGCCATTTCGGTTTCTTTATCAAATGGGTGGCGTAAGTTGTTGCGCTCTGCGAGTTGAAAAGCTAATGCCCGGAGTTCCTTGGTTCCAAATCCGAATAGCTGGCCTTCCATTGTCTTGAGATAGCTGACGAGCTCCGCCTCTTGTTCACCAGTAAAGACTGACTTGTATTTACCCAGACCTGAAACGATATAAGTAATTTATTTTGAGGATAATAGATCAATGCAATAAATCTACCTTGTTGTAGCTGCCTTGTTGTTGCTGCTGATGCTTTTGCTGCTGCTGCTGCTGCTGCTGCTGCTGCTCCTATTGTTGCTGCTGCTACTGCTGTCTTGCTAGTGCTGCTACTACTATTATTGTTGCTTCTGCTCTTCTGCTGCCCTGCTACTGCTAATGACTGCTAATGACTACTACTACTACTACTACTACTACTACTACTACTACTACTACTACTACTACTACTACTACTACTACTACTACTACCAACACTGCCGCCACCGCCGCCGCCGCCACCACTGCTGCTGCTACTGCTGTTGCTGCTTACCTTTTTTGCTTGCTGTGGTAGCATCTGGGTCTGCTCTGTACTTCACAACTCTTCTCTCTAGCGTGGTCTGCGGCACGCCATATCCGGAAGCAGCTTTTCTGTACCCCATTACGCCATGAACTACGTCTTTAATTGCTTCGCTCATGGTCTCCTCCGACCAACTCTGTCTGTTAGTTTTACGAATGTATTTTCGAACCATCCTGCGAGAATGATAACGGAAATTAAGGGAATGCACGGTATATAAGCAGTAATTTTAGATGTAACTGCAGCTAGTATAGGTTGGTCTATCTGTCAGTCAATCAGTCAGTCAGTCAGTCAGTCAGTCAGTCAGTCAGTCAGTCTGTCTGTCTGTTTGTCTGTCTGTCTATATGGCTGTATGTCTGCCTTGCTGTCTACCTGCCTGTCTGGCAAAGTTTTTACAACATATAGGTCGCAGCTATGGGACATGGACATCCAAGCTTGCTATATATTATCTATATTAGAGTTTGGGACAGAACGGGGACATCATCATCTCTCTTCCGGGGGAAAAATGGGGACATGCCCCCGTATTGCCCCGAAGGGAGTAAACTTCAACTATGGCTGACTACATGCACAAGCCTTACATAATTGCTTGCCCTTCTCACTCGAAATTAAGACTGGTATTCTAGCTACAGAATAACATACCGATCATTTGAATTCCTCCACTCTAGGCACAAATGTAACATATACTAAACATGCCTAATATTTTAAGAAAATGTTGAAAAATTGACTTTTCCAATTCATTCTTACCTGAAACGGCGTCGTGGTCGAAAAACGTACTGAAATCGTTTCACATGACGTCACGGTTATCTTAAACGCGGATTGCAGATTACGGCGCAACAGTACGTGATTTATTGCAATGTTCCGTTCTGCCCCGTGACCCCGTTTTGCCCCATGTTCCCCTACTACTACTACTACTACTACTACTACTACTACTACTACTACTACTACTACTACTACTACTACTACTACTACTACTACTAGTACTACTACTACTACTACTACTACTACTACTACTACTACTACTACTACTACTACTACTACTACTACTACTACTACTACTACTACTACTACTACTACTACTACTACTACTACTACTACTACTACCACCACCACTACTACTACTACTACTACTACTACTTCCAAATATACCAAATTCACTATGTACGTGTCAAAATGATGTTGAATATTTTGAAACTAATTTGACTGAAAACTGATGCCACATAATTTTGCATCACCAGCTTCCAGTTAAATTGGTTTCAAAATATTCAACAACTTACATATATCATTACAGTAAAGGCGAGATTCTAGGACTGCAGGTTCAAATGGGTACAACGCGATAATTGCTTTTGATTATGGACCCTTACTCTTTTAGGCCCCGGATGTAATCGGGTTAGCCGATGCCTTAATCAGGACACTACTGATCTGATTTGGCTCACATTTTTAACACAATAAACGATCTTAATTGCGGTAAACTAGGAAACCAAAACTTTAGTCATAATCCGGATACAAACAACCCGAACCCGGATCGGATAAAATGCTGGATCTATAGATATCTCGGAACCGATTGTCCGATTTGACTTCAATTTTAAGACAAAACAGGGCTGTTGTCTCGATATCCCATATGTTAATCCGGTTCTGAATGTGACAGGAAACACCCGGAGACGAGCGTCTGTAATCTCTGATTGTAATTGTTCTATTTATTTCACCTACGATATATGTCTAGACAAAGGACAACTCTTTAGTGGAGATGAACAGTGCGTGGCTGCCTGTGCGCGCGTGCATGTACTCGCTTGTACGCGCGTGCGTGGTTGTCGTACGCGCTTGCGTGTGTGGGTTGCCTTATTCAAACAGAGAATCTAACCTGTAGATAACGCTATTCTTGAAGATTACAGGTTAAAATGGCAAAACGATTGACCCCTATTTATACATGCTAGGTAACCCTTTAATTTCTAAAGTTGATCAAGGGAAAAAATTGCTTTATCGAATGTTCATTTGCAGGCCAAGAGAAGGCTCACTTTTGAAATTTACCACTGGAATGACTGGCTCGGTTATCGAGCCAGTCATTCCAGTGGTAAAATTTCAAAAATAGTCTTCTCTTTGCCTGGAAATAGGCATTCCTGAGGATCACTACACGGGCTGGTTCTGGTATGAAAAAGAAGTTAATAGGTTTACGTGCATTATGAATGTGGTGGGTGTGACAGACATTTAAAAGGATGTTTGCACGGTACTTAAGCCATGACAAATATATATATTGATGACGGTCAACGTATGATAAGAAAACTGCTTGACTCTGCAAAACCAGTCTGGCCTCGTGATCGGATTGTATGTTAAAATAACAACGCAAATATGGTCTGCAATTTCTACGCCTTATTGTGGTCCTCATATGCAGGAGGTTCATCTAAACACAAGAAGAAGAAGAATAAGAAGAAGAAGGAGGTGGAGGAGGAGGAGAGGGAGATGGAGGAGGAGGAGGATGAGAAGGAGAAACAGAAAGATGAGGAGGACGGGGAGTAGGAGAGGGGGGAGGAGGAGGAGGATGAGGAGGAGGAGAAGGAGAAAATGAAAGCGGAGGAGGAGGAGGGAGGAGGAGGGGGAGGAGGAGAGGAGGAGGAGAAGGAGGAGGGGTGGGTCGAGGGGATGGGGAAAAGGAAGTGGAGGAGAGGGACGAGGAGGAGTAGGAGGAGGCGGGGAAGGAGGATGAAGAGAAGAAGATGACTGCTAGCAGATGTGTTGAAAGTCGTTTCGGGCTTAACGATTTCCCTTATAACGCAGGTTACTGAGTCGCACTGGGCCAATAGCGGGCCGTACCCAGCGTGATAGTGAATCAATTAGATTACGATGTCGGTGATTATCCCTAGATTACGCGTGTGAAGTTTCAGAGTGGGTGGATAATAAGCCGTATGAGTAGCAGTAATATGAAACAAAATGTTCACATCTGTAACAACACTAACAAAAAACAGATATTTAGTGATCCACTCCTTATCTAAAGTTGAGGAATTCAGTTTCTAAGTCAATCATAGGACGTCATAATCAACAACGTCGCGTGTAGGCTGGGTAATAAATAAATACGTGATGAATTGTCGATTTATCCCGTCACAAACTGTACGAATTCTATATCTACTATTTAATTCAAATGTTGAATAATTTGAAACTAATTTGACTGGACTCTGTTACTGATTATGGCAACAACAGCGAGCGATCAAATTGGTTTCAAAATATTCAACAGGTTACCTGTATAGTTTTCTGGAAATCGAGATTCAGAGAGTGAAGGGATTGATCGGTCCCAAAACGCAAAACGCGTAAAAGCGAAAGGTTAAATAGTATTTAATTGTTTAATATCCAATGCAAATATAACCTATGATGACTATTCAAGGAAAATATAGCTTACAAAGTATGACTAACCATACCCGCGAAATCTGGGATTTTACACCATAGACCTACGCCCAAATATAGAACGCGAAACACCGACCTTTTGACAAGATAGGTCCTACGCGTGTTTTATTTTAGCCCATTAAACGTGAAAGTCCAAATCGGGGAAAAAATTCATTTACGATATATGAACTATTCTGTTGAATGTTTTCAACCTAATTTGACTGCTGCCAAACTGCCAAACAGCTGCCAGT
This sequence comes from Chaetoderma sp. LZ-2023a, assembly GCA_034401795.1. Lineage (NCBI taxonomy): Eukaryota > Metazoa > Mollusca > Caudofoveata > Chaetodermatida > Chaetodermatidae > Chaetoderma > Chaetoderma sp. LZ-2023a. Next base: position 61,779,419 of record CM067359.1, read on the forward strand.
CAAATTAGTTTCAAAATATTCAATATGTTACCTGTATAGTTATTTTGAAACTGAGATTCTTGGAAGTCAGTGTTCAAATAGTTAAAGTTAAACAAATATTAACCCTTTAGCACTCATATCGGCCAAAACAGCTTCTGCAGTGGTCTTGAGAAATGTCCATTCGCAGACCAAAAGAAAACAATTTTTGAAAATTTACCACTGGAATGACTGGCCAGATAACCGAGCCAGTCACCCCCGTCGTAAATCTTTAAAAAAATAGTTGTCTCTTTGTCGGCCAATGGACATTTTCTATGAGAAAATTGAGATTTTCTTGAACAAATTCGAGGTTTAAAGGGTTAATATCTAGGTGTGTTAGAAAACCTAATCGGCAATGGCCAAAGCAGTGACGCACTACATTCCAATATCACTACGCGTTCAAACACTTTGTACCCTGAATTCCCAGAATCCCAATTTCAAGGGCGCTATACAGGTACGCATTTGAATATTTTAAAAACTACTCTGAGCGGAACCTGCTGCTGCCGTATCAATAACAGCTTCCAGTCAATTAATTTCAAAACATTCGACAAAATATTTATTAAATCGTAGAAAGGTTCTTTTTTTTTAACTTTCGTGGTAAAGGGTTAATTTAAACGTTTCATTCACGAAGTCCAAGTCCAAGTAATTCAATCTCATCAGAAAAAATGCTATACAAGTATTCGTGGCACTACGGTACATTAGCATTGACCCACAGTGTACCAGAGACCTACAGTCGTGACAGTATCACTGGCAAAGCGAGCTTCTATCTTGCCGCGTTGGTCTGGTCGAAGCGTTTGTGGGCTATGATGCTAGGCGTTGTCACCAGTTGTGGGTTCGATTTCCGGACAATAATAAAAATGGAGACAAGCTGTTACAAACTAGTATGACACGAACGTGTTACAGCAGTAGTCCCCACTTAAACTATAGTGTCATCGAGTGATCTGAAGAAGTGTTGCCCGAATCCAGAGAAGTTATGTATCGGTGTATTCGGTTTGATGAAGAGGCGCGCTGATTGCCATATAAAATTGGCCTAATATGCTACTGCTGGTATTATATACGGTGGCTGATTTTCCTAAATTGCTTTGAACTTTAGAGAGGAAAGGCCTTATACAGTTGACCCTATGTATTCGACTATGGGTATACCTTTGTCCGCCATAAGTTCAGAAACTGCCAATCTGTGCTTGCGTCTAACATGTTGGTCAAAGTTTGCTGGATGTCCGTTCACAGCCGGCATTGCTATAGTACCCATACCATGACACTGATTAAAGCCATCGGTTGTCCTGACATCAGAGTCTGGAGTATCAGATGCCCATTGCGTGATTTCTGTATCAGCATTTGGTGGTAATGTAACAAGATTTTCCCTTTGCAAAATCGATTGCTTAAGCAAAGTGGCCTCATCGTATGATACCGCAAAACCTAAGCTGAATAGCTCATCTACTAGCCACTTTGATCCAAATACATGATTCATCTCCACGGCCGTTCCAACCAAAATCGGTGACATTATTGAAGATGGTCTTACAGCTTGTGTAAGTGCTTGACCAATCCTATCTCGTCTTACATCATTTTTTATCATTGTCTCGATAAGAATACGCGTCAGTGGTGTAAGTAACTCCCTTCCCTTATCATCATATCTTTAATGTCATTACGTACTCGGGTAGTTTTCCTTTGAGTATTTTTGCTCACGTATTTCCTAGTTTAATAGTTTCGCACACGTAACACCTATTCTTTCAACTTCTCTAGTTTTTCAGAGTGCCATGTCTCGTGTACTATATAACTTGCCCTATTCTGGAAACACATTACATCCTCCCGAACTCCTTTCATTCGTGACCAAAATATGTGGTCGTCATAATGATCGTGGAGTTTATCTCTGAGACTCTTAATCCCATAGATTTCTGCCCCATTTACTAAATCTTTCATTTTCTCATAAATGTAAGCAACAGTCACTGTTTAACTCTTACCCTCCTCGTCGAGCCAAACAGCCTCAAACTAACCATGCTTCCCTAAATCAGTTGGCCGGCCGTCACATTCTTAGTATATGCAAAGCAAAAGAGATTTCTAGACCATTTGCTATGATATGGTGCTTTCGCTGCTATTAAGTCAATGCAGTCATTTATTCTTGTTATAACATCATATGCCCCCATGTAGGTAACCTGTGACACTGGGTCTCTTGTTGGATGTCTCATGCCAATGAACGCTGCTTTTCCACATAAAAAACAATCAGCTGCCAAGTCGAATGGTTCAATACTTGACCGTAATCGTTTATATGTTGATCCACTACCATTATCATCATCAGGTCTAGTTCTTCGCAAGTCCTATATTCAGCGCTACACCGCCTCATTTTTTGTACATAAACATTTCCAATTGGGGACGTTAGTGACTTTTCCAATAGGTAGTCATGTAAATCATCATCTCCCCGAAAACGACTTACACGTAAGAGTGTCTCGAGACCATTTTTTGTAAACTCTTTGCTTATCGTAATCCAAATGGTTGTCATCCAAATGGTTGCGACAGATAACGCAATTCCCCTCAGACAAAATGTGTGGTAATGGGATGGCCGCATTTTCGTTTGGAGCATTCATTTTGTTTGTGTGTTTGTCAATAACCACTGAATAAATTCAGTAATATCATGAGTTAAATTCATGTGTTGCTATCCGCAGGCTTTGATAACATTGGAATTTTTTCCCCAGGTCGACCAAAAACTGACTCATCTTACTAGCCTAAGTGAGAGAAAGTGCTGACGATAACGCTACCTGACAAATCTTGAGGGAATAGGTTGCGTTCACACAGGGAAGCAATAGCGATATATCGGACGATAAACCGCCGATTTTGTCGGATTAAATTTCGAAATAAGTGACGTTTTTATTCCGGTACTAGGCCTATAGCCAGTTCAATGAGAACGCTGGCCGATAGACTTGGTACTTACCGAAATAGTGGCTGTAAGGGGGAGAACACGGCCTTAGTCACGTTTCGTATTATTTGTTTTGGGGATATGTTCAATAGCCTCTTTGATAGCTACTTTATCAACGCATGTTAAGAGAGGAACGCTTAACACGTATCTGGATCTACACTTGTGATAAGTATTTACAACAAACACGCAGACAGACCCCTCCCCGACTTCAGCCGTGTCACCCCAAATCCAGCTACCACCATGCACTAACGTCCATTCCCACGATCGGCTTTTCAACCGTATGATGTAGCTTTCTACCCCCTGATTTGCGAGTCCGACCACGCCGCTAATTTACCGTAGACTAAGTGCGTGAGCATATCGCATGAATGTACACACACGGATATATGGGGTCAGGTATATTGGTTCACAGATTACATGTTGCAGCCAGAGTCTGATTACGGCAAAGGCTAACGGGACTACAGTCCCGGTTGTGTAGTTCCTGTTCCCCGAAAAATAACAGGCCACCAAATCAAAAACAAGTATCTCATTTTGTGTGGGACGATTAAATATAACGGCTTAGAAATTGCTAGGTAGACATGGTCTTAGTATAATTGACGGTAGGTCTTAAGGGCGCGTGGTCTCAAATAACTGCCATTTTGGCCAAAAGGCAAATGAACACCAAAATCTGTGAGTTATGACCATGTGAACTTGCTGTAAGTGAATGTTTAATGGCTATACAACTTGATTGGACAGTTTCAATTCTAGATTCCTTAAGCCACACCCTATGAGGAAATAAATGTTGCTAGCTTGTAATATTGGATGCCCACGGAACCCTATTATACACACAGGCTCCCGGACTATTTCCACGATTTCACGAAATCTATACTCAAACAAATTTCACATCTCGAAGAAGGAAACTAATGTTCCTTATTAAATCAGACATAAAATCTCGCAACACATTTTAATGAGCTGAAATTAGTTCTTGGTTTTCAGCTATCAGTTCCTAGTTCCTAATTCCATGCACTTCCCCGATACTTAACGATATAAACTTTGATTTTAATTCCCTGAGATAAAAGCAACCCTCTTTCAGACGCATGCACAATGTGCTAGGAAAGAACAAGTATATTTGGTTTAAATAGAGTTTATTTCAGACTAAATGGAAGCACAATTCGACATGGCGTATGGATTACGATGATGTCACCAATATACATAAAAATATAATACATGAAATTATTCGTGTCTCGCGAGATCTCACTCGATACGAGATCGAGTGAAGAAGCCACGGCTCTATGTTTAGATTGGCATGTATCGTGCCAGATCAATACTTAAAATAAACATTAAATTTATTCTATCATTCTATCACTTATGCTGCTGAGCGAATAAACTATTTGACTGAAAGTCGTTGCTGCGTTCAGTAAAAGTTACGTTCAGCATTCTTAGTGCGCTGTTAACATGGTGGTAGGGATAGAATTGAAAATGGAGAGCTACGATCTGTCACTCAAGTATATGACGCCATACTCAATTACGTCACATGTAGGATGAATGTCACAATAAATAGTGACGTATCTAGCTTCGTCATGAACATTGAAAACTCCGTCAAGTGTACGAATTACATGTCTTTGATGGATTTACTATTTAATAAACTTTCTGTTAAACATTTTGAAACTAATTTGACTTGGCGCTGTTGCTGCCATAGCAACCAGTTAAATTAATTTCAAAATATTCAACAGGTTAACTGTAGTCACCTTGAAATAGGGATTTGGAGAATTCACGATTCAAAGCATATACATTTTGTCCAACACGCGTAAAATAGTGGGCGGTGCTTAAGTAGAAATGGGCGGGGCTAGCAATGGATCGCTCTATTATACTTGAAGAGCTTAAATAATTTCTTAGTGTAGTAACTTTTCTATGGCAACATAAATTTGATTGGACAAAACAACCACGTTGCCATAGCAATGCAATTGTGAGGATATTATCAGATATTATCAGAAGCAAGTTCCAGTTCAATAGCTGGTAAGCCCATATGATTGTCTTAAGATTGCGGTGTGAATTTACGGTATCTAAAAAGTTAACAATTTGAATCCCGAATTCTCCGAATTTCAAATTTAATGTAACTATACAGGTATGATGTCGAATATTTTGAAACTAATTTGACAGGAAGCTGTTGCTGCTATACGCTATAGGCAGCAACAGCTTCCAGTCAAATTTGATTGAAAATATTCAGCATAATATTTATTAAATCGTAAAGGATTTGCGTGGCTGTAATTTTCTGGTTCAGATGGTTAATTTTCATGAAATCATGAGTCATAATTCGGTATATTCACTTTGATATTATACTAACGATCTATTTTTATAACTTAAACAATCTTGTATTCCATTGCACATCTTTACAAATAATTATATATCTAACTCTTGGACATTCTTAGCCATGAGGTATTCGTTAATTATTTGCAGTACTATAAAGATGAAATAAATTTTTTGAAATATTTAAAAAAATACGATCGCTTATATGTTGTAGAATGAAACAGTTTGATAAATTTTAAACGAAAGTTCAGAAACTTTAAAAGATCAATTAAAATTTATTTAAGAACAGAGATATAATAAGATAAATTAATTTCAAAATATTCAACAGGTTAACTGTATAGTCACCTTGAAATAGGGATTTGGAGAATTCACGATTCAAAGCATATACATTTTGTCCAACACGCGTAAAATAGTGGGCGGTGCTTAAGTAGAAATGGGCGGGGCTAGCAATGGATCGCTCTATTATACTTGAAGAGCTGAAATAATTTCTTAGTGTAGTAACTTTTCTATGGCAACATAAATTTGATTGGACAAAACAACCACGTTGCCATAGCAATGCAATTGTGAGGATATTATCAGATATTATCAGAAGCAAGTTCCAGTTCAATAGCTGGTAAGCCCATATGATTGTCTTAAGATTGCGGTGTGAATTTACGGTATCTAAAAAGGTAACAATTTGAATCCCGAATTCTCCGAATTTCAAATTTAATGTAACTATACAGGTATGATGTCGAATATTTTGAAACTAATTTGACAGGAAGCTGTCAATTATTGAACAATAATTCAACAGTGTATTGTTGTTGAATATTTTGATCAAACCACTCAGTAGCGATACTTTACAGTGATAATCAAAAGCAATGCCAAATGTGATGAAAATGGCAAGAATCACTGTAAAAATTGAAACAATAGCTTCATGTGATAATAGAATCGCACACTCGTTAATGTTTCGTACCAAATTTATCACACCCGTCTAGCAAGATCTCATTTGGATCTCTCTGAAGATCGTTCCAAATGAGATCTTACTAATTTGATACGAATAGAGGAATGCAACTTTAGCTATGCCCCGGCAGAATCAACAACAACAACAACAACAACGGAGGCAGCAACAGCAAGAAAAACAACAGGAGGAGGAGGAGCGGTAGGAGCAACAACAACAACAACAACAAATCACAAACAACAACAACACCAGCAAATCACAAACAACAACAATAACAACAGCAAATCACAAACAACAACAACAACAACAACAACAACACCAAATCACAAACAACAACAACAACAAACCACAAACAACAACAGCAAAAAAACCAACAACATCGTCAACAACAACAACAACAACAACAACAACACAACAACACAACAACACACCAGCAACAACAACAACACTACCAGCAGCAGCAACAACAACCACCACCACCACAACAACAACAACAACAACAACAACGACGGCGGCGACGACGACGACGACGACAACAACAGCAACAACAAATCACAAACAACAACAACAACAACAACAACAACAACAACAACAACAACAAACCACAAACAACAACACAACAGCAAAAAAAACACATCGTCAACATCGGCAACAACAACAACAACAACACAACAACAACAACAGCAACAACACTAGCAGCAGCAACAACAACAACAACAACAACAACAACAACAACAACAACAACAACGACAACGACGACGACGACGACGACGACAACGACGACAGCAACAGCAAAAACAACAGCAACATCAGCAACAGCAGCAGCAACAACAACAACAACAACAACAACAACAACAACAACAACAACAACAACAACAGCACCAACAACAACAACAACATAGAAAACAACAAAAACAACAACAAAAACAACAACAACAATAATAATAATAATAATAATAATAATAATAATAATAATAACAACAACAGCATAAACAGCAACTACATAAACAGCAACAGTAACGGCTCAGCGCCAACAAGTCGAGCAGTCGTAATACAAGAGCAAGCTATCTTGTTAAAGGTGACCCGCATTATTAATGGTTTGGTAGTGTCGAAAATGTTCATGTAGCTATAATTACACTGTTTGACAAAATAATGAATGCTATACACATTTTCACATTAATAGACGCCTAATTGGTTTCATGACATGATTTTCCTACTTCTACGACCTATACCAATAAAACTAATTTTATACCTACAACTTTTATGGAATATTTATTTACAATTATTCGGGTATACATACACATTGCTATTAGCTGATATAAGGCAATCGAGGTAAAACTTGCAAACGTCCAAAGACAGACCCATCGATATTTCTATATAAATACCATATAACCACACCTGTATATAATACAGACTATATTGACCACAACAATGTGGTTCCGATTGCCAGGTTGTCGCTAAATGCAACTCATTTAACATGGTTAATAGCTTTTGGGGACAAATGATAGAGATTCTTTAAGACGAGTGGTCTTACGACCACCCATCTTAAAGAACCACCATTATTTATCCATAGATTAGTCTGGCCTATATGATGTGTTAGGTGCAATTTGTTCAGGTCCCGTTAGTAAGATTGTTATGATTCCACTACAAATCATCTCCTGATCCTGGGGATATCAGATGCAATGTACCTTCTTAATCTCTCGACATAGCTATGGCTTTGGGCCCGATAGATTGTACCTCTTGAGCTTCCTGCACCAGAGCGCATGGGTGACAACAACAATGGAGGAGCAGATCGCTTATCAATGATCCACGAATCCCCTTGGATTCTCGGATCTTCCCACGCATCTTTATCGTGACGAGGAGGTCCAGAATCGGGATGAGGTAGAAGCAACTGTATAAATAAAAGAGAATACGATAAAAAAACCCGATGACATTGGGCAGATCCGATATGTTGCTTAAGTATATGACGTCATAATCAATTACCCAATGACGTCATATGTAGACCGACGGCACAATCGAAATACGTGGCGAATGACGGGTCTACCTCAGTAATGAATATTTAAGTCCGTCAACTGTACGAATTGTATGTCCTTAGTGGATGTCCTATTCAATATAAACATTATGTTGAATGTATTGAATTTAATTTTGCATAGGCAGATACAGCACCCAGTGAAATTAGTTTCAAAAAATTCAAAAGCATAGTACCTGAATAGTTAGCTTCCAAATGGGATTCTGTAAAGTCAGTGCTCAAAGGCTATACATCGATACCAAAAACGCGCAAAGCGTAGGCGAAGCCTAGATAGAAATGGGTGGGGCATCCCTAGAAAAGGTCACCCCTACAGCTAAATTCTAGTATCGCTAGTTGGTGGTTGTTTGATCTCGTTTCTCGGGATAAGATAGTTTATGGATGATAACATGTAATCCTCTGAACACGAAAAGCGAAATTTGAACAATTCACTTGCAATATAATAACTATTTGATGACAATAATTTCAATGGGAGCTGTTGCTGCCAATTCACCTTTCCAGAGTATCCATCCATCATCAGACCTCGTTTGACGTCATAATCAGCTCAGTGCGTGTACGATGACGTCATAATCATTACGTCACAAAGGGTTCCATATAAACCGTCAGCAAATCTCAAATGGTTCGACACGTTGTATGAATTGCATGTCTTTGTAATTCTTTGCTATTTAATAAACATGCTGTTGAATATTTTGAAACTAATTTGACTTGGTGCTGTTGCTGCCTTAGGCAGCAACAGCGCCCAGTCAAATTACTTTCAATATATTCACCAGCTTACCTGTGTAGTTTTTTTGGAAATTGATAGTCAGGGTGTTCAGAGATCGATCTATCCCAACACGAGCGAGGTGTGAGTGGAGCTTAGCTAGCCATGGGCGGGGCGTAGCCAAAACCGGAAATGACCATTGCATTACTTTCAAAATAACCTACAGCTTATATGTATGGTTACCTTGAAATTGAGATTCTGGGAATTCAGTGGTCAAATTATTACGAAAACATTTATTGTCAGGCAACAAGCTGATCTTGTCCAGATGAATCGCGTTTGTTTGAGAATGTCTTTTAACACATACAATTTTTCAAGAAAAGTTAAATTTTCTCAAAGAAAATAACAATTTGCAGACCAGGAGAAGACAATTTTTGAAAAGTTACCACTGGAATAACTGGTCCAGTCATTCCAGTTGTAAATTTTTTTTTAATTGTCTTCTCTTGGTCTGCAAATGGACATTTCTCAAGACCACTGTAGGGGCCATTTTTGGCTGATATGAGTGGTAAAGTTGCTAGGATTCCAATTTCAAGATAACTATACAGGTAAATTGTTGAATATTTTGAAACTAATTTGCCTGGAACATTATGCTGCCATATGCAGTAACGCCGCGACCATTTCTAGCAATGCACCGACCATTTCTAGCAAGGCACCGACCATTTCTAGCAATGCACCGACCATTTCTAGCTATGTCTCGCCCATTTCTAGTGAAATAAAGTCCGCCCAAGTTTTGCGCGTGTTGGGATCGATTTACATAATTTGAACACTGACTTTGTAGAAACCTAATTTCTAGAGGCTCCACAACTCCCAGTAAAATTAGTTTCAAAATATTCAACAGAATGTTTATTAAATTGTGAATTCATCAAAGCTAAACAATTCGTATACATTCATAATGTACTTTTCGATTTTCGTGACGGAGCTACGTCATTCTTATTGTGACGCCAGCTCACTAGTGACGTAATTGATTATGATGTCATATATGTGAGCAACAGATCGGATCCCTCCATTTAAACTAAGTTAAAACTATATAAAACATGAATGGTTTAATTAATAATAGATTAAATATATAGCAGAACACAACGTTTATGTGCATCAATCCTCAATTTGTTTGCAGTAGTTTGAAGGATATAGTTTATCCTTTAAATTATCAAACATCTATGTCATCTGCATAACCTACTAAGCACTAATTCTATGAATGAGTTTGCTAAACGAATGCACCAAGATCTCGATATTTCTAGTTAAAAAGTGCTAAAGTCAAAGTTTTTCTGAGAATATTTTCCGCCATTTTAAGTATACTTCATCATGGTATAACACAGCATCATATTTATATAGCGCTACAATTGGTATTTTATAATTTTAGTAGAAATGTTTAGCCATTTAGGACAGACTTTTGCATGCTATATAAATGCACACTCGTTTTAAATGTTACCTAGCGCAGCATTTACAAGAACGCGTTTATTGATATTCTTTTAAGCAAACACATCTACCTGGTATTTTGTCAAAGAAATGACATTTAAGAGATGCTTGTGTGGCGCGAATCGGCCGGACAGGTACAGACCGCCCCAGCTCGGCTGCACGTGTCAGCGTTGGTAGAGAACGCATACCAAAATGTACCGAGTTGGTGCATGTAATCGCTTTAAATTATGCTATCCTCGTCGTTCTTGGTACCTATCAGGACCGGAACGAAACGCGGAATTCAAAACTGTAAACCATTTTAAAATCGATCCCGAAATCGCCGAGTTATCCTTATTTTTCTGCTTAAATTATGCTCAAAATATTGAAAACTTCATAAGCGCGTCTATGTATTAATTGAATGGGGGGAGGATGTTTATCACGTGATAATGTCCTTACCCTTCCAGCTCGCACGGTGAAAGGAGACCGAACAAAAATATGTCTAACGTTCATGGCGATAAATAGAGTCTATGTTTATCCTCCATGTACGAAGCAGACGCTCATGACCTAAATTTACACATTTTTATCGTAAATAAAATTTGGTCAGAGGTATTAATCTGAAAAGGTATTTGACTAGGAAATGAAAACAAAGGAAAATACGATTCTGTTAGTAATGATATTCTCATATAAACGACATCGCCGAGAGAAATTCTGAAATGTCGCTTTTGAGAGGGCCATGAGTGATCTAGGCAATTATAGGATATTCCCTATCTATGGGTTCACGTGATATAAGCATCTACGCGATGTCAGCAAATTCTTGTCCTGATTCTTGTCCTGAGTTTATGTGCGCTCGATTTGAATTTTAAGACGAAATAAGAGGGACTAGTTTCTGTTAACTGTTCTTCAAACAGAGAAATATAAGCTTTATATCATCATGTTTTGGGTGAAATAATATTGTTGGCCCCTCGTTACACACGGGTCTTCTTTCTCGAGCTCGGATCGAAGGAGATCTCAAGATGTACGAATGATACATGCTGCCTTCTCTCAGGAACGCTTGAGACATTGACGTCATTAGTGTCTAAATTATATATTTTTTCAGAATTTATGGGGTTTTGCAAACCTAGATATTTTTATAAGGCTTAGCATATGCTGATTATAAACACTAATGTTTGCATTTGTTCCAATGGTTTCATGGCAACCATCCTGGATTTAAAAATGACCGCCAACCAAATTCCCACCTTCCCGATATATCTGCCACCACAGATTGATAATTTTTATGTCTATACCTATATTTTCTGGGTCAAGCAATGCATTGATACCATTTATAATAAACTTCAAGTAACAGAAATATTATTTTGGTAGATGATTTCCAATTTAATATGTAATTTACAGACATCATCTGCAAATTCTGTATCTTTTGTGATATTGTGGCATGATGAAGTTTTCTTTTAAATCCAAGATGGCCACCATGAAGGCTTTGATGAAAATGCAAACATGGGTTTTTGGAATTGGCGCACTAAACTCTTTCCAAAAATATATAGTTTTACAAAACTCCAAAAGAGTTTTAACGAAAATACATATGGCATCCCTACTATATTTTATTGTCAATGGAATAGATTTCTGGCGATAACACAATTTTGACAAAAATTGTTGCATTTTTGGCGTACCTTTATAATTTTCGTGACTCGAGCTAACAAATGACAAATTTGATCATGACGTTAGTGAGTTGAGTGGCAGAATAGATCCATCAACTTTGCTGACATATTATTAAATACAGATTCCATAGGATGAACGTTGAACGATGAAACAACATGAACGTTCCTTTATCCCATACTTTCTTTTGAACATCACGATTATGTTGAACTGTAGACTCATTCATGCTTTGACACAACCCATGCTTTACCCGTTATTGCGTCACCAGCGCTTTACATCGCCCACAATGGACCTTTCCAGTGTTTGTTATACCCCGCACAATGACCAATGCCTAGTCAAGCTCCTCCCATGCTTCGCAAGTGTTTGGATCAATCGAGCCTAGCACTCCCTGACTCTCAATTGCCACAAAACTATGCAAGTTTGTTGTTGAATATTTTGGATCTAATTTGTTTGGGTGCTGTAGCTGCCTATAGCAGCAACAGCGCTCAGTCAAATTAGTTTTAAAATATTCGACATAATCTTTAGTAAATAGCAAAGACATACAATTCGTATAACGTGTCGGACTATTTAAAAGCGTTTAAGACGGACTAAATCGCGTCATTCATGCTGTAATTGATAACGACGTCATCCTCAACGTGACGTAGTTGATTATGACGTCATATGATGGATGGATAAACTGGAAAGGTGCATTACAGTTATATCAAGTAACCCATTTGTTGTTGTTGTTATTGTTATTGTTGTTGTTGTTTGTTGTTGTTGTTGTTTGTTGTTGTTGTTGTTGTTGTTGTTGTTGTTGTTGTCGTCGTCGGCAAAAGTACATATACTATGTTTAGACATATGTATATAGTCTTTAGTATTATATCGAAGCTCTGAACCACGAGAGGAAGACACGGGCTCTTTTCTTGACCGAAATGCGCGTGTGAACTTAATGCTAACGCTTCAAAATAATCTCACCTCATCTCTCAACATATTTGTACGTTTTTCTCATGTCTTTGCGTTTATTTATTGCCGCGACTCACAAAGTGATCGTATCTATCTATATAGGTCATTCGCACTTGTCATAAGAGATTGATAACATATTAAGTGCTTCAGTGGCAATAAAACCCGCCAACTCGCGCAAAATGCGACGTTAACATAAATAACATTTTATTGGTACCGATCTTAACCCTCTTGTGACAACTTAACCCTTTAATGGTCAAACTGACCAAAACAACTTTGCAGTGGTCTTCAGACATGGCTATTTGAAAGGCATTGAGAAGAGTAATTTTTAAATATTTACCACTAGAATGACTGGCTCGGTAACCGAGCCAGTCATTCTAGTGGTAAATTTTTTTTAAATACCCTTCTCTCGACCTACAGATAGACACTGGGTACGTGGAAACTGTAATTTTCTTTATACCATTTTAATCCGGCGGAAAAAAATATAAATGGTAAATTAAAAAAAATAGTTTTCTAAAATTATATATTTTGAAAAATCCTAACCATCAAAATGTTTAATTGATATATCAAGTGCTTTTGACACAAGATGGGTTAAAAGAAAATGTTTGTTCAGCGAATGGTCATTTGCTGGCCAGAAGAAGACTATTTTTGTAGGTTTACCACTGAAATTTACAAAAATATCTTCTGTTGTTCTGCAAATGTACTCGGACAACTGTTCGACCGAATCGACCGACTTGTTCATTAAAGGGTCGTGAACAATACCCACGATAACGCAGCTTACTGAGCCGATGCTTGACCGATACTGGGCCGATACTGAAAGTATCGGTACAGTTTCGGCCCGGCATAGGCCCAGTAAGCTGCGTTATCTGGAACGGTCCAAAAATTTGCTTACTCGGTATCCATTTGGAGTTTGGAGAACTCTATTTTTTAGAATTTACCACTGGAATAAATGTCTAGTTTATCGAGCAAGTCATTTCATCGGTAAATTTTCAAGAAATAGTATCCTCTTGATCTGTAGGCACTCCTCGCGAGCACTAGACAGCTTGGCCTTTTAAGCTGACATGAGCGGGGGGTGGGGGGGGGGGGGTGGGCAAAGACGCTTTGACTCTCTAGAATTATTAGGACGCATAAAAGGTGATCCTAAATATAGACGATAATTTAATACAGTTACAATATTGAATTTCCTTTTGTTGGTCACAAGATCTTGGTTTCGGCCAGCCGTGTAAAAGGAAACCGTCACGTTTTTCACCTCCAGGGTATAAAATAAGAAAAAAATAATCACTACATGTGGGTGGGTCGGGTGGGATGAGCCACTCCCGTCAGCCGGTGTGGTTTGCTGGTTCTTTGTCCGCCATGAAAACTTATGAAAGATTGACGCTCTCAAAGGCCATATCCTGCATTTCTGGAGGTACATATGGAGAATTTGTATGCATATTTGTTAAGCTGTGAAATTACTCTATTCTATCCATTTTCGACGGAAAGAACGCATTTCAGTTACTATCCCAACGAAATTATGCTTACATTATTTCTGTTAATTAATGGCAACGCGTAAACTGGGATCATCTATAACAGTGCCATCTCTGTATCTATAGCCGTATCACGTCAGCTACCAAACGTATAACACTATAACAGTGGTACAGAAGTAGACTCAGTACAGCAGAGGACCAGAGATAATATACTTATGTGAATAGTAATACGTTTAGGCCGTGTTCTCACTGGAGAGTTAATCGGGAATAACGCCATGCCTCAGTACAGCGTTACGCCGGTTAAGTCTCTAGTGAGAACACGGCCTTAGACATGCTTTGTCAATGCTTTAAAGGATAACCATCCTCATCTCATGATATCTATACAGATGATCCAATAGGCCACTCATAAACTATGCATGGAGTTTAGCAAGCTTTTTATCATCCCGTCAAAGAAAGATATTCAGGCATGTCTGCCTAGGTATACGCGCTCGGTCATAGAGGTGCCACATATAGCTCGCCAACGAGGCATAAAATCAACAATACAGGTGAGCTGTTGAATATTTTGAAACTAATTTGACTAGAAGTTGGTGCTGCCTTAGGCAGCAACAACTTCCAGTCAAATTAGTTTTCAAATATTCAACCAGATGATTATTACATAATAAAGAATATAATGCATTGGCACTTACATGACATCACATGCTGTCGCTAGAGACAAAATTGTGGAGATCGCTGTTCAACATTTACTCGATATTACAAAGCAGATAATTGTGACACAGATCAGGGAATGTAACAGGATATGAATGATATGGACTCTATACACCATAATCTATCAGCGCAATACAACATTTGAGATGAGATCAGCATCCCTTTAATTGAATATCCTAACTGTGCATAATCATCGTGATCATTGCACATATTGGCTTGAACCCTGCACATTATAGGAACACAGGACACTTATTGTTGACCTCGTTGAACTCTGTATTAACAAACCATGCAGGGGTCATGTTGTAGGCTAGATCGAAACACACATTAAAGGAACACGTGACATTAAATCCCTAGCTATAAGTTGGCTCGTGCGTCACACCTAGCCAAAAAGTGGGTTCCAACAAAAAAGTTTCCTGATAAATTTTCAAAAATAGTATTCTCTCGACCAGCAAATTGATATTCAAAATGAAAATATTTTGATTCTTTGACCACCTTTGGTCATTAAATGGTTCACCGACAATGTGCTCTTTGAATGTCCATTTGCATGTTAAGAGAAGACTGATTTTTTAAAAATATATCACTGAAATGACTGGCTAGATTCGCGACTTGCAAATGAACACTCAAAGAGAAATATGTTGATATTCTTGGCCAAATTTAGTTATTAACCCTTTAATGACTAAATTTTTTCAAAAAAATCAAACTATTTACTTGCTGAATGTCCATTTGCAGGCCAATAGAAAACTGCTTTTGAAAATTTACCACTTGAATGACTGGCTCGGTTATCGAGGCGGTCATTCCGGTGGTAAACTTTCACAAATATTATTCTCTTGGCCTGCAAATGGACATTTCCCAAGACCAGTAGAGAGGCCGGTTGTGGCCGGCTTCGTCGTGAAAAGGTTTAATGGTAATGCTATTTCACCAGACTTTCTCAGCCAAGAAATTCCTAGCAACTAGTTGATCCGTGTGTCGTGCAAAATCCCTGATTCGTAGTTAGCGATTATTTTTCCCGCGTGTGACCGCCGTTATTTACTCACCCGCACATCATGCAGGAATCGCCCATAGCCTCGGCATTCTTTCCAAACGTGTAACAAGGGCAGAACCACGTAATGATGCAGAGACCACAGTTATCAAAGCAACCGAACAGACCATGTTGCCACTCAGACATCTTGATTGTTAAATCCAAATAATATAGACGTAGGTTTTAAAGAAATTAGTCAGATCTTAAAGATCGCCGAGGTTGAATTTACTGCGCTACAACAAATATGGCGGCATAAAATATTAGAATAGCGGGGTGTCTTTTCCAGATGATTGCAGGCGTATTTGTCAAACGGCTATGATATGATTATGTTGCGAATATAGGCCTATTCGTTTTTATATGAAACTCCAGTATTTGATTAGGGCCAATCATGGCATTTGGGACACTGACGATTTGGAGTGCTTAACTACACACATATCAGCGCGGTGTTTGTTTAAGCTATCGGTGTTTCGATAATAGGCTCATTTCATGTTGGCATAGTCCTACCATACATGTTAACCAATGGAAGGGCCCGAGTTGTCACTTAGGTATCTGACGTCATAATCAGTTACACCACTAATTAGATGACGTCACAATAAAAAAGGTTTGTCTTTTTCACGAAATTCAATAAGTCCGTCACGAAAGTGTAAGAATGGACGTTTGCGGTTTATCCATTCGTCATCTCATGTCATATGACGGCGTAATGAACTACGTGACGTGTATGATGACGTCATAGTCAATGACGTCACGAATGACATAGACAAGTATGTCACGAACACATTATTTATGACGGGCTAAGCGTTGTTGTACGAATTATATGTCTTTACTATTTAATAAACATGCTGTTGAATATTTTGAAACTAATTTGACTGGGTGCCGTTGTTGCCATAAGCAGCAACGTCACCCAGTCAAATTAGTTTCAAAATATCCAACAGCTTACCTCTAACCTTTTCTGGAAATCGATAGTCAGGGAGTTCAGAGATCGATCGATCCAAACACGAGCGAGGTGTGGGTGGAGCTTAGCCAGAGATGGGCGGGGCATAACTAAAACTGGAACGGTCCATTATATCCCTTTGGCGATTTTACCACTGAATAAACATTTTGCAGAATATTTTGAAACAGTTCAACAGCACAGTTTTCATGAAATGTAGATTCTAGGAATTAAGATTTCAAAGTTTTAAATCGATTCCAGCATGCCTATATAGGATGCGGAGCTGGAAATGGGCGGGCAATTATAGATAGACACATATGCCTACACATATATCCGTGCGCCTGCCCATTGTTTGACTCATCAGACCATCAAGTAGGCGTTTGTTTCAGTGTTTTCGTACGTATCTTATTTCCCACGTACGAATTTCTGCTCGACAATTTAGAGTCATGCTGCATTGAACATAAACGGAGATTAATTGCACACGCAGGCTGGTGTACCATGTTTTCGGTTTTTTCTCCCACCCACCCACACCGCCCGCTTATTACCACCTGACACACATGTCGTTGTTATTCCCGTTCAATGTGTACACACACGCGGACACACTCACACGCGCACGCACACGCGCGCACTCACGCACGCACGCACGCACGCACGCACACACACAGATGCTAACAAACACACTCACTCACTCTGACTCACTCACGTGCAGAGGCAATCACATCACTCTATGCACATATGTAGAAGGTGTACAGCAAGCCTGCCCATTTAAATCGTATTAATATACGCCCACTCGCATAGCTACTCGATATAGTCTGGTAGCAGAGTGGCAAAAGTTAACGTAGCCCAAAATTCCTGGATAAAGATTTTTTTCTTCGCTGATTATTTATCTTTGAGGTGTATATAATGATATCCAGGTGGATGTTGGATTGTTACGCCTGAGCAATTTGAGAAATCCAAGCCGCCATGACACTAGAAAATCAGCAACAATTGAGAAATTCTCATATCTGAAAAGAAACATTTAGAAACTTAGAAAAAAATAACTTACAAACATGACCGAAGTATCGTTTTCCATGTTTTTAGACCTCCAGAATTCATTGGAAACTCTATTTAATTAATAATAATAATAATAATAATAATAATAATAATAATAATAATAATAATAATAATAATAATAATCTTTATTTCAAGAGGGTACATCGTCAGTGGCCTGATGTTCCCGAGGCCCTCAAAACACTATGTACAATAATATATAATTATATACACGCCAGGTATGTACAAATAGACATATGTACAATAATTGCACTTACACGCACGCATGCACGCACTCACTGAGACACGCAGGCGGGCGGGCAGGCAGGCATACAGTAAGGCAGGCAGGCAAACATGTAGGAGGCAGACAGGCAGACTTATACTAGTTGCGAGTCTCTTCAAGGTAACAGGTAAGCTGTTAAAATATTTTGGGAAACTAATTTGACCGGACGCTGTAGCTACCTAAGGCAGCATCTGGGTCCAGCCATATTAGCCCCAAAATATTAAACAGAATATTTACAAAATGTTGAGAAATCAAGATATGACCATGTTTATAGGAGACAATGGTTGCCATTGTCGGGATATTACTCAGTAACGGCAATTTGTTTTCGCAGATGAATAAAGTTTGGAGTTTAATGCAATTTGAGAAACCCATGCTTTCTCACAGCGGACCAGCACGAATACACACCGTCATTAAAGCAAGCAAAGCATACAGAGATAGGCTACATGTTGATATAGGAAGACAATTTGCTGACAATGGACACCTAATCCTTCACTACCATAAAAACTGTCACGATACACGTCAAAAACTAATCTGGCAAAATATAAAATAGATGAACCAACAAAAGAATGCCGTTCATATATATCGTTTAACGTCATGCATTATCGACTTTACTGTGGAGAGCTGTGAGATAGACTTGCGCGATTACATGATTAATTCGAAAATCGCAATTTTGTTTTAAATCGTGAATTTATATGATTAAAAATTAAATAATCGAATAATCCTGAATATTTTCTATTGCATAAACTATTTCAAAACCCAATTACTTTTTAATGCGATCGGTCATGAAAAATAACATTTTGCGTAGTGAATGTATGTTCATTTTCAGGGCAAGAGAAGACTATTTTTGAAAATGTATTACTGGAATGACTGGCTCGAGAAGCGAGCCAGGCATTCCAGTGATACATTTTCAAAAATAGTCCTCTCTTGACCTGCAAATGAACTTTTCTAAACACCATTGCAATTTTCGTCATTGATATTCTTTTGTTGTATCCAAGCTGATTAATCGAGTAATCACGATTATGTTTTAATAATCGATCGCGATCACTCAACACAATAATCGCACAAGCCTACTGTGAGACTTAATTAAAGACCGCAAAGGTTCGGAAAGATGGAGAGCCACATATATGTTCAGATCTACCCACTCGGAGCATGACAGCGAGCCATATAAACAGTACTTCTCAGAGAAATGTGTAGCTCGCTTGGCAAATGAGACCAAATCTCGGCTGCAATGTGCAGTGAGTTATTGGCAATCAGTGGAGGCTATATACCACAGATACGGTAGGCGTCTGTTTCTTGACGAAAGCGGAAATATGGAATTCCATTGAATTGTCCAAGAGCTAACAAAATCATTGATAAGGCCAAATTTATATTAGAGAGAGTAGGCCAAGTTTATGTAATCTTAACGGATGAGCAGCAACTATATCAATGACGTCTCTCTTCTTCGCGGCAGGTCATTCCCACTATGCACGATATGCCGTGTACCACGTAAGATAAATGGAAGGCCTTCCTAAAGAGGTTCGTAGACAATTTATGCATGGAAAGTATTCAGTGCTCCATAATACCGGATTGTTCAATTGGATACGACAGGACATGGCACTTGAAATAACATTCATGTGATATGGGCATGGTCGTTCCGAGATAACCCGTCACATTCAAGCCAAACACCATCGAGACATGCGCATCCAGTTTGCGCACCAGCCGAAGCATCGTGCCTTAAATCAGATTAGGAAAAGGGGGACAACCTCATACTCAAACCTTTTTACAAGGACGAAACAGAGGCCAGAATCTAGGCTGATACACAGCACAGGAAGCAACTGCGAGAAAAACTGCAGTTTTGTATAGATCCACTGGACCCCACTCAATACCAAGTAGATCTACTTAATATTGGTAAAATTGTCACTCATTCGTCTGTAACTAAATGTTGAAAATCCATTCATTCAAAGCTGATCGACATCATATGCGAAGATATTTCATTACATAAGGACGACTCCCTGAATCATATGCTTATTTTCACTAGAAAGGCCCCTGTGCTAGCGGAGATAAACCGAGGTGTACTTATCAAGTGACAGGGTATGGCGTCAGCTCACGTTAAAGGAGATACTATCGATATGCAGCTATTAGCAAGTGTAGGATCTCGCTCTTCGCTTGTAGCGGCAGATGACACAGACATAGCTGTCGTTGTGTGAAATTATTATTACTAACTTGATAATTCTGGCCATGCCATGATGGTTTCCCCAGCTCATGGTCGTGCACCTATTGGTATTAAGTTAAATTGGCTATACCTGGCAGAGCTATAAATTTAATATACCGAACAATGTCCAAAAAGCGCTTCCAGTGGGTCAATACTCTCATTTTAACACCAATTCTTATACATAGATATAACTACTCAATATCCAAGAATATGCAAATTATGAATTTCACAAATAAAAAAAATGTAAACACAAATCTAACGACCCGCTGCATCTCCGTTTCGCAGAGAAACCAGAGTATTTGCTACTTTGTGGTAGCGTGAGATTCATCGGCGAGCTTGTATTGACAAAAAAATATTATTATGCAATTTATTTGTTTGATGTCACGAGAGAATCTTTTGCGGTGTAAGTCCTTCCGGCGGGGATCGCCGATCGTCGTGGCGCTAGTATTGTCGAGACATATTTAAGATTTTTTGAGTTCTTTCCAATTTGATTGCTTCGTAAATATAATGCTTCCCTATATTGAAAACTCATACGGGCGAACGTGAGTCTCCATAAAACAGCAAATAATAACGAATATGTGTGACGTGGTCGGAATATATGTATAAGAATTAGTATGTACTAATAATACAACGGTAATAATACAACAATAACACAATAACAATTATATTACCACAAAAATACTGAAAATTTTCAAATTTATTTATATCTCAGAGGTAATGGATCTTTGACTGTAGAATACGTATTACCTACACACGGGTGTGATACTGTAGCATCATACTGTGGAACTGTCCACCGAGACTGGATCAACTGCACACGGTTGGTCATGACAAGACTGGTCTACATCGCTTAAAGGTGCATATTCACAGCAAAATTACTGGGGAAAAAATTGCTTAAATTATGTACTTTTAGAGGCTTAAACTGTGAGCCTATATGTAATGAAACGAAATAAAATTAAAAATATGATGATTTCATTCCATAAAAATTAATATAATTTTTTATGTTACGAAATTGAAATAGACGCACATTTTAACAATTTTATTTCCCAGCATTCTGTTAACCCAACTAGAATTCCAAAAGATACCATATCGCTCCTGTGGATTTGCTCAAATTGATACGATGCTCATGTGACAGCGACCTATCGGGTAATACACACACGTGTGCTTGCAACCATTTTAAGTCTTCTGTTCGGGTCAGAAATGGGAAGAATGTTGCAACGACCAAACTAAACAAATCCACGGGTAGATGATGAAGATGATTAACTAGTTCTAGAATGGCACGGCAGAAATGTAATAATAGATTGGTTAATTAATAAAGTGCATCATATAAAACACAAATACTTATGCTTAGCATAGATAATATGCAGTCTCAGAGATAAGAGCTAAGTGGTAATGAAATTAAGATGGCAGTCATGTTTATACCCCAAACAGGCGTCTAAACATGGCTACATCTTAACTTCCGTAATTAAATAGTTGTTCCAATCAATTTTGCATGTCTTAATACATCAAAAAAGACATTTCAATCATGTTTCTATGTTTACTGGTATTTGAGATTTGCTAATTTCTCAATTTACGCTGACTTTATAGTGTCACAGCGGCCCTCTTGGATTTTCCAAATTGCTCTTGAAAAGCGTGACAATCCCACACCCACCTGGATATCATTATATATATATATATATTCCAACGATAAACAATCAGCAAAGAAAAAAACTTTATCCCGGAATTTTGGGTTACGCCCCATGGCTGCCAGACTAATACGGGAGCGGAGTGAGAGGACGAGGACCGCGAAATAGGAAGATGGCCCATTTATGCCCTTGAACGGCGTGCACGCGCGTGAGTGGGTGTGTCATTGCCAGAGAGATCGTGGAAGCTTATGCGCTAACGTGAATGTAGTATAGCGCATGTCCGTTGTCCAAGAATGCTGCGTTCGCCTGCCAAACAGTCACGTATATTTAACTACGACAATGGCAAATTTAAACCGGAAGTATGGTTGCAGCGCACTGACATATAACTTAACCTGAAAAAGCAGTGCATCAGCGGAAAACATAGGGACGAACGAAATAAATTGTGGGCTTTGGGTTGACTTATCAGTCCATAAATATAAAACTTGTCTTAGTCCACCCAAAACCCAAAATTGACCCAGTAGTGATAAAGCATCTGAGCTGAAAATATAGGCAGGAATGGGATAAAGCTATAGACGAAGCTTTGTAGCTATACCGCTGATAGTTTACCCGCTGTTGAGCCAAACAGAAAACGTTAATCTGTATGGACCAAGTCAAAGTAAATTCAAAACTTAGCCAGAAATAACTAAATCCCTGAGCTAAAATATAGGAAGGAATTGAATAAATGCATTGTACTATAATTGAGAGAAATGGAGGAATACAGCTATAGATGAAGTTTGGTTAATATAAAAACCTGTTTAAAAAAGGTTTAGCTGTAGCAGAGCTATATAGAAAAGTTACCCAAAACTGCCAATGAAGTGGGCAACGCAGACGACTCCAACAATGATGACACTGACGCCGTTGGTGATGACATAACCACATCCGTTCTTCGAACACGCGCGCTAACTGAATGGTTGTTATGGCGCGCTTTGATGCTAAATCGCTCTAGAATCCTAACCGTAATTGTGACACTCGCACTAATTATTTCTTTATGAGCAGACAATTATGGATTATAATTACGTTGGTCTTTAGTTTCTATTCAGGCATACAAATGATATAGCATTTTGTGCGCGTATTATATCGATATTAAGTCGGTTTCCATTTTGCAGTTTAGGCAAGATTCTGAAGTTTTTGATAACATTTCTGCTGAGTGTATGCGTGGCCTACACCGCTGCTGTTATGTATGAACACTAGGACGGGTGCGGGTGTGTGGTGATAGGGGATGGTGCTTGAGGCATGCTTCAAAACACGTTAGATAACGTTTGATTTCTCATCTAATGCAACGGTGGGTTGCTAATGTGCCTTTCCATTTTAGCTACGCCCCGCCCATTTCTAGCTAAGCTCTGCCCACCCCTCTATCGTGTTAGGATCGATCGATCTCTGAACTCCCTGAATATCAATTTCCAGAAAACTATACAGGTAAGCTGTTGAATATTTTGAAACTAAGTTGACTGGGTGCTGTTGCTGCCTATGGCAGCAACAGCGGCCAGTCAAATTAGTTTTAAAATATTCAACAGATGTTTATTAAATGGTAGAGCCATACAATTTGTACAACGTGTCGGAAAATTAAGGGTTAAAGACGGGCCTTATAGAATCATTTATGACGTAATGATTATGACGTCATCCTACACGCCACGTAGCTGATTATGACGTCACATGACGTCATTACTCTGGAAATGTCCACTGGTAGAGCTTTCCGAGTAGTCTAGTCATCGCGTATCATTGTCAACTCGTACCAAGACAAATGAATGTTCAACTCGTATCAAAGCAATGGAGAAGTTGAAATATCGCGTGTTACTTATTATATTGCTAGAACAAATTCGGTAAACTTTCTGGCACCTGGAACTAGTTTAATAAAGATTGTTGTTGTTGTTTCTTTAGTTTTTACTAACATATGTTCTTGATATGTATATAATATCTGTATATAATAATCAACCTATAGCCACCAGTGAAAAACAGAAATAAATCAATATAATTAGAAAAAAGCAGCCAAATATCATCTAAGTCATTCTGGTGGGAACCAATTAGTGACGCAGCTGGACCTATGCACTCTGGTGTATGTCGAGCGAGTAAATAATATTGCCATGGCAACAGCCGGTCATATAAGCTCAGTGATTTTCGTGCTAAGCTGATTAGCCACTACGTCCTACAGGTAAAGTTCTGTCTGGTTTTAAAACAATTTGACTGAAAGTCGTTGTTTCCAGAGACCGGGTCTACATTCAGTCACACGGATTTCAAGTACTTAATATTATATGAAACTACCAATAAACATCATTTGTTATTTCCCTTTTCCCGTCCTTTAACTGTATATAGTACGCGCTTATATGTTATATGAGACACACTTTAATACAGACCTCAAAGTTTGACATTGCTCAAATACACTTAGGTGTGAACAGCCA
>CM067359.1:61809005-62368208 GCA_034401795.1 Chaetoderma sp. LZ-2023a
GTGTAGTTCAAGTTCAAGTTCAAGATTATTTATTTTGATATAGAATATACATTTACAGTTTCACAACAGGTAGTCCACCAAAGGCAGAGCCTATGTGGCGGTGGACCCCTACATATAACATATAACATATAACAACAACAGTATAGGACATGAGAATACTGAATACATACGGTTAACATGTTATAGTCCTATATATACATATAGTTAACTGTCTCGCTGCCAAGCCTCTGCAGTCTACATTTTCCATGAAGCCTAACTCAGGGTATGCCGAGTACCTCTAAAACAATTTGACCGAACGTTGTCGGTGGCTAAGCCACAAGCAACTTTCAGTCAAATTTTTTCTAAAATACTCAGCCAATCCAGAGTCATTGCCAATTGGAGTTATTGTCCGCTTCCAGCAGTCCAACAGTTAATAGACGTATGACAATTTACATTTTTACAGGGAAAGACATGACAGAGGGATGTGTGCTTATCTTGCTTAAGTTAATAATTCTATATTACATATTCTTATTATCAATGACAAAGTATTTTTTAGGCTGTGATGGTAGAGTTAGTTGTTTGGTAGTTACCATTATGACAGATATTCTTCTTATTATTAATATTATTATTATTATTATTATTATTATTATTTGTTCTGGTGACTGGGTGCAAGTATGAGAATAGCATGCCATGATGGTGTGTGTTTTCCAGAGTCTAGTAGGTTTCTATAATCTTCTTTTTGATATTCTGCTTAAAGTACTGTAGCTTTATGATGTCTGTGCGTGTGCTTGTGTCTGTATTATTCCATAACTGAATTGCTTTGTATGAGGGTTTTTGTGGTGCTGCTTTTGTTTGGTGGTGTGTTGAATGGAGGTTATCTCTTGTTCTTGTGTTGTGAGGATGCAATTGTGTATTGAGCATAAAAATGTTAGATAAGGATGAGGGTAAGTTGCTATTGTGGAAGTCCCTTAAGATTGTGTATAGTTGGAGCCCTCCTATGTCCTCAAGTTTTAAGACCTTTTCTGATTTAAAGATATCCTGGCCACCTGCTGTTTGTGAAAATAGTTTAATAGATTGCTTTTGCAGAGATTTTAGTTTTTTTAGTCTAGCTTGAGATGTATTAGTCCAGATAGCATTGCAGTAGGTGATGTGAGGAAGTATCATTGTGCAGTACAGGGTTTTAATAATATTAGGTGTTAGATAGGGTTTCAGTCTGCGAATGATGCCAATGCTTTTTGCTACCCTGGTAGTAATAATTTAAATATGCTTCTCCCATGTTAAATTTTTGTCCAGATATACTCCTAAAAACTTAGCATATTGTGCTTCTTGAATTATCTGGTTGTTGATATAGAGGTTTGGGAGAGCTATTTCTTTTAGTTTCTTAGATTTTGTGAATAGTATATAATTAGTTTTTGATACATTTAAGGACAATTTGTTTACTTTAAACCAGTCTATTAATTTTGCCATTTCATTATTGACATTTTTGTATAGAATTTCTATATCCTTGTGGCTGCAGAAAGCATTTGTGTCGTCTGCAAAAAGTATTAGTGAGAGATGTTTGCAGACTTTGGGTATGTCATTCATATATAGGAGAAACAGCAGGGGCCCAAGAACTGAACCTTGGGGAACACCACAAACTATATTTTTGTATTCAGCGATAGCCCCATTGAATTGTACACACTGTTCCCTGTTTGACAGGTAACTCTGTATCCAGTTCAATGCAGTACCTCTTATTCCATAGTATGCAAGCTTTTGCAGTAAAATTGTATGATCAATTGTATCGAAGGCTTTGGAAAGATCCAAGAATACACCTAGCGTATGTTCATTATTCTCAAGGGAGGTTGATAATTTTTCTATCATATCCACAATGGCAAGCATAGTAGAGTGTTTTTCTCTGAAACCATATTGAGAAGGATATATGATTGAGTTTTTGTTTAGATATTTAGTAATTCTACTAAAATACAGCTTTTCTAAGAGTTTTGAGAAAAGTGGAAGTACCGAGATAATTAGTAACGTCAGATACATCTTTAGCTTTGTATATGGGTGTGACACGTGCAACCTTTAATCTTGATGGAAATACTCCCGGTGTAAGTGAGAGATTACAGATGTGGTCCAATGGTGTTAGTATTTCTGTTACACAGTGTTTAAAAATTTTCCTTTTGAAATTATCGATTCCAGCACTTTTAGCTGTGTTAATTTGCATTAGTATTTTGTAGATTTCGTGAGTATCTGTTGGATTTAGGAAAATAGAGTGTTGATAACTACCTGTTAGAAAGTCCGTTATATGTATGTTCGAGCTGGGTTGAATTTTTTGTGATAAATTAGGACCAATGTTAGTAAAATACTCATTAAATTTGTCTGCTATTTCTTTTTTGTCGTTAATGACTCTATTATTATAAATAAACCGTGATGCTTCAGTATTGGTTTTTTTCTTATTTAGTAATGATTTAATCAGTTTCCATGTTTCCTTTATATTATCTTTTTGTTCATCAAATTTATTATGAAAATAATGTATTTTTGCTGTCCTAATTATCTGATTTAGCCTGTTTCTATATTTCTTGAACTGTGAGTCATTATACTTTGTCGGATATTTAATAAAATTCAGATATAACTTGTTTTTCTTGTGACAGGCAGCTATCACTCCTCCTGTAGTTCGGATCGACCGGTCGGGTACCGGCCGTACCAGCTAAGCTGGGTACGCGCGCCCATCTAGGATTCGTTTCCTGAACACGCCCCTCTGGGTAGAGCTATAAGCGATCCAGTGATCGAGAGGATCCTCGGCCAGGGGCCGAACAGGTTGGACCTGTACTAGCTACGATCGACAAATATTACGCATATGACTTCAGTTTCCGTCACGTTCCCGTAGCTACCAGTAGCCAACCCACCGCAGTAAAAGCAATTTTGTAGACTCCCTACTTACGGGAGTAATTTGGAACTTTTGATAATCGTTCACGAATACTGCATCTACCTTCGGAACACAAACTTGCGGTGAGGCCTCTATGGCCTGAATATGTGAGTCTACAGATGTAGAGGCAGGATGTTCTTTGATGGATGACTCGCTGGATCTGCCGGCCATGCCTAAAAGTGGTATTTCAAATGACGCCGCACCAATCGTGTAGGTTCTTTCAACTTTCGACCGCAGCAAGTAAACTCTGCCCGGTGCGTCTTCAGAGCTGGTTGACGTATCCAACACCGTGAAGCTTTGTTTTGTATCTTCAATTGCCTCTGACAACCCCAGCTTATAACGGGTTGTTTACATCTTCCATCAGTGCCACCGGTGTACGGGAACATTCTTCACCACATAGTACTATCGTATCTTTTACTGACTGCTCGTTAGACATTCTATTAGGTTTACAATGCTGAGTGATGTCCTTCCCCCACCATGAACGTTCTTGCGGGAATCTTGTTTGCGGACAACAGCTCGCGGCAACCAACCTGCGGGAACCAGCCTGCGGGAAGGTTCCTGCTTCCGGAGAGCGCATCATCTCACTTCGGGTACGGATTGACGTGTCAATTTCAGTAACACGGTAGCCTAACTTAGGAATGACTACCAAGTATTCAAGTAACTCTACTTCACCATTTAATTATTTCTCTATATAGGTTTTGTTAATTATCTCGTATCCGTAATGACGGTCCCGATGACTAAAAGGAACTGTGACGGTCTTAGGACCGATAGTTATAATTTCTGTATTTGTAGATAATTATTATCATTTTCCGCAAAATGTTGCTAACCGCACTATAGTAGGTTCGTTAACCTGTATTAATATATATATCTTAATCGTTTGGCACCTTATTGTTTTATCTGGTTAGATTATGTATGTATATGGCCCGTGGCCATCCGTTAACTTGTTTTGCTTAAGTTATAGAAAATATAGGACTGCAGTGCACGTAGGAAACACTATACAGCAACATTTATATATATGCAGCATTTTCTCCCACCACCAAAATTTTTTCACTGAGGTCGCTGTCCGTGCTTTAACTCTATTTATCCCAGCATGCTACTGACTAAACCTTTTCTATTCAGCTCAATAGGATAGGTTCAAAATGATTAGAAACACTTTCTTCATTACATACTGTGTAATATACCCTTCTCTTCCGGCAGTGCGATAATCTAGCCGCGCACTCCGGTAAGACTCATAACTCTAAGATTTTGTCTCTCTTCATATTCCTCTTAGCCTTGTGGCTTCTTAATTGTTTGGATGTCCCTACCCGCACCATGGGCTGATCTGACTCTGGGAAACTATTGGGGTTTCCGAGCAGTGATGGCTAGGGTGCGGTATCACCATACACTCCCGTGTATCTTCGGATACTTAGTAGATAGTACTTTAAGCCAATGTAGGAAAGCACTGCGAAAACACATGTATTAATTATTATTTTATTTACTGATAATCCTCCCGCACCGCAATGCAAAACTGGCAACTTGTATATAAACCTAACGACAGGTTAAACGGTTAGTTCCATAGGACCAGGTGACGGGCGAGATACGTATTCTCACCGAATTCTGTTAAAATGTCTGGGCATGATATTTAGATCTGCCACGCCCTTACGGGAAGGACATTTACGTTGCGCATTCGTCTCTCTTACCCCGACCACAACGATAGGAGATATGGCCTAATAATGCTTTCATGAAATGTAAACCATGTCTTGTAATGTTTCATGTGGTTGCGAAGTGGAATGTCCGGATTCTCACCCAGTTCGGAGATCCCACGAAGTAGCATGCATGAGCGCTGTCTACAGTATTGATGTCCTCGGGAATCTGTTCTCCGTGACAGCTGTGTCTAATAGCCAGGTAGATATCAGCCAGTTGAGGCCTAAAATAATTCTTGTTTTGACAACAACTAAACGGAATTAAGCAAAGCAGAAGGCCTGCAGAAATAAAGCGGCAACTACTAACTCAGCATATTAGGAATCACATAAGACAGTGACGAAGGAATCCATCGGGAATCTTCCGTTCCGTCTTCACATAAAAGAGTGCGCACCCCTATAGTCATAATCTCACTAGGTATGGTCTTTTCCTTCTACAGCATTTTTGTTTGAAAAATTAGAGTGGGCCCATTTTTGCTTACCATTCTTCTCCCGCTTTAAGCCGTGGCGACACATTCCCGAGATGGAGGCCCGCACGAGTCACTTGCCTCTGGCAAGGATTCAGCGACGACGGTCCACGCTAGGATAATACTCCTCACCCAAACTAGCACTAGGAGTAGTGCCCGCGTGAGGCACCTCACCTTTTCGTCTGAGATAGTCTTCCTCCTTTCAGCTTGGAGGTATAATAACTTATATTAAGTTAAATAGCTATGTCTCGTGTACGGGAGCCTCTCTTGCAGGGATACCACTGCGGACCTACGAGTCTGTGTGGTACCTCCAGGAGCCCCATGTTTAAAAGCTCATCTACCTACCTCTATGTCTTGTATTTTCGTATGCTCTTACAGTAGTTTTATCTAGCATATGCTTTTAATTAGTTAGGTAAACGCATTGCATAGACCTATATTTTTAGGTCACCAAATCAAATCTTGTAAGTCCATAGATCACGAAATTGCTATGAACAGGCATACTGGTGACACAAATTCTTGGGATAAGAACATTGTGTTTAATGTTTGCGACAATGGTCGCACGGTCCCACCGGAACGATTGAGTTCCACCGGCCTTAGGAGCCAGTTTTTGTTTCCCGCAGGGCAGTCTCGTTCAAGGTCCATCACCCCGAGACTAGATGCTAACCAGCGTCATCACTCGTCATGCACTTGCGGCGTGGCGAGTCGACATGAGACACCGAACAGCCCGACACTACCCGACGAGCTACAATACACGAGCACACATATACCCACACATAACCCATAGCCAATGACCACACACCCACGTACACACATGCACATGCACGCACGCACACCAGTAACTGATTGTTTACTAAACTGAATAATTTAAATGCTGCACGCAACAGTGTTTCGATAAACGTCGATGAGTTAGAAATTTCGAATGAGCTCTGCGTATTTTGGCCAGGAATAATCTCATTCAAATTGTGCAAGCCACGAATAAATGCAGCAAATCACCACAGACATCTGTAATGTTGCATTTATTAAGACAAATTACGGTCATAAATTCTCGCTACAAAATCCAGAGCTGTCAGGATTCTCCAGTTGTAATTTTAAGTGAGTGGAAAAAAGCTTTCAAATTACATGGAAACGCGAATACAACATTTACATTCTGTGAAGACCTAACACCTGAACGAGGTTTATATTTCTGCAAATGTTGAAAGGTCTTGTGGGCGGCGAAACACTGAGAGGTACTGTTTGCCAATAATCACGAGCGACGCAGAGTGCAATGCCATCGTATGCGTACAGTTGTCATGGCAGCATTTGTTAGCAGGAGACAGAGCATATGCTGATATACTCGACCGCTTTTTATAAACTTATTCTTATCAAAATTATTTATTGTTAGTCGTGCAAATGCACAGTGCCGTGAGCGTGTAGCACAATTTACGGTTGTAAAGCTTTCATGATGCAGCTGGCCAACACCGGCCCATACAGTAATCTTGCAGAATCTCCATTTGGAGGCCAAGAGAAGACAATTTTAAAACATTTACCACTGGAATGAAGGAAATTTCAATTTCCCTTTCTCCAAGATCTAACAATACTTACCATTATATTACCCTTGATAATACAAGCTAGCTAGCTAGCTGCTCTAGGAATCTAGGTTTGAAAGCTTTGCCAACTCCTGGAAGCGGGTACCCGGCTCCCAACAAGCCGTTGGTACCCGTCTGCCAGTGAGGCTCATATTGTTTGCATATGTTTGCATAGCTACCAAACAAGAGAATACCTATGGCTTGGCTCCGTGGGGCTGGGAGGCAGGGTCCGTAATATAATGGTAATGTATTGTTAGATCTCTGAGAAAGGGAAATTGAAATTTCCTTCA
Source organism: Chaetoderma sp. LZ-2023a (assembly GCA_034401795.1). Taxonomy (NCBI): domain Eukaryota; kingdom Metazoa; phylum Mollusca; class Caudofoveata; order Chaetodermatida; family Chaetodermatidae; genus Chaetoderma; species Chaetoderma sp. LZ-2023a. The sequence goes on from CM067359.1 coordinate 61,815,891, forward strand.
TTCTCCTTTGATCAATACTTACCATCATATTACTCTTGATAACATCAGATTTAGTCGGCAACCTGGTAGGAAGGGGCAAGCCATACATAGCTTCTTTTGCCCCTGGGGAAAGATCTTAGACGTAAAACTTGACAAACGGAGACCTAAAAGGACCGTCAAGTTTAGGGACTGAATCACATTCGCATCACCACTCCCACCCCCCCCCCCCACCCACACGCTCGCACGCACGCACGCACGCACGCACGCACGCACGCACGCACGCACGCACGCACGCACGTACGCACGCACACACACACACTTTTTCTCCTAAGAAAAGGGAGCGAACTAACGAATATGCATCTCGCCTGAAAACACAACTATCCGAAGAGGGTTAACTGCTCTTTGCGCATATTAGCCTGGGAATGAGCATGAATATATAAGATGAATGATCGGGATTATATAAACATAATACAAGAAACTATCAAACTTGAATTACCTTATGAATCCTGGATTACAGACGTGCAGCTATCAACCAAGCACTTTTTCGACCATAAGTGACACTCATGGTTGTATTCCTCGCACGTGACCATGTCTGTTCCATAACTTCTTTTTTTTCCAAGTATCAAAAGGGAGAAGAGCAGTGTGGCCATTAAACTCGTTTCAAAATAGCCAAAGCGAGTGGATTGGTAGAGGCTGACATGTCCCTCATATAGTAATCCGTGAAAGAGGACTCACAGTGCCATTGTGCAACTGCCATGATGTCCTCTAACGGAACACCATTGTAAAGGGCGGTCGAGGCGGCTATTCCTCTAACATCGTGAGCCCTTGTGCCCTGCACCTGGTACCCAGTCGCAATCTCGTAGGTAGTCTGAATGCAGTCGACTACCCAACGAGAGATAGAATCCATGGATGCGGCGCTTTTTATGGCAGATCCACAGATGTCTATCATTTGACCATAAAGAGTTCATCCGTTTTTAGTACTTAGTCAAAGCACGGACTGGACACAAGCCACTGTGGCATCATGATCAAACCTTGTTAGCTTTGGTATAATGATCAGTTTGCCGGGCTATTCAGAGATTGATATTTGACATAAACTCTGCCCTTGGCAATAGTCGCAGACCCTCTCCGGAGACAATAAATTGGTCCCACTCTGCTGAAAGTGCATGGATCTCACTGCACCTTCTCGCTGAGGAAGCTGCCAATAGAAAAATCGTCTTTAGAGTCAAATGCTTTAGACTAGCCGAACACAAAGGTTCGAAAGGGTGCTTGGCCAGTACATTAAGCACCAAAGATAGACTCCAGGCTGGAATGACTACCGGTTGCTTGGGCGGAGATTGCTCATTCCCTTCACCATCACATTTAACTGGGCCACCTCTGGACTATCCCTGTTGGCTAGACATGGGATAACTGATGCCAAAGCTGACTTGTATCCAGCAATTGTGACATGAGCCAGTCCTGAATAGAACAGCTCACAGAGAAAGTCTGCTATTTGCTGAATAGTGGAGTGAAAGGTATCAATACCCAATCCTTTACACAACGCTGCAAATTTGTTAACCTTGTGGTTATATGACTTGTAGGTTGACCTCCTTCTCGCGGCTACGACGAAGCTCACAGCCTGTTGAGAAAAGCCTTACAACATGGAACGTTGTTTAATAACATCCACGCAGTCAATTTTAACATTTCTAGCCTCTCGTGTAGGAAGCGACCCTTGGCCTAGGAGATTATGTTCGGAATCTCGGGTAACTGCACTGAATTGTCCACCAGCAGATCCAGAAGATCCGTGAACCACGTCCTGCTGGGCCAAAATGGCGCTATTAGCAGGACCAGGCACGGTTCCTCCCTGATCTTCACCAAAACCTTTGGTAGAAGAATGGTGGGTGGATATGTAAGCGTGCATCCCTCTCAAGCTTATCGCCAGAGCGTCTGTATTGGCGGCATTTGGATCTGGAATCGGCGAGACATAAGTCATGATTTGAGCATTTTCCTTTGTGGCGAACAAGTCCACGTTTGGTTTTCCCCAATGCTCGAAGATCCTGTGAAGAACTGTAGGGTTGAGAGACCATTCTGTTGGCAGAATCCTCTGTCTGCGAGACAAAGCATCCGCCAGAATGGTCAATCTCCCAGGAATGTGAGCTGCCTTTAAAACAACTGAGTAATTCCTGCACCATTGAATCAAGTGCCACATCTTCATAGACAGTGTGGGTGACTTGGTCCCGTCTTCGCGATTTATATATGATACTACTGTCGAATTGTCCGACTGTATCAATATCACCTTGCCCCTGACTTTAGGAAGAAACTTTTCCAATGCCAGTTCCACTGCCATCATTTCCAACAGAGTGATATGCAGCTGACTCTCTTGGAGAGTCCATGTGTCCGGAACCTGGATTTCTCCCAGGCAGGCCCCCACCCCTCCAGCGATGCATCCGTGTACACGGACAGCTAGGGGTGGGGTAGGTGCAGCGAAACACCTACTACTACTCCATACAAGATGCGGCATTATTGGCTCCAAAACTGGTATCGGCTTTGACAGGGGTTCTGTTCTCTGCTTCCACAGAGACATCAGATACAACTGGATAGGTCTTCGCATCAGAACAGCATACAGGATTACCTGCTCCATGGAGACCATCATGCCCAGCATCTGAAGAAACCGCCTCGCATGAATGTGGTTTCCCAATCCAAAACTCTTGAGAATGGCTAACAGAGACACCACTCTGGGTTCTGACCGGTAAACCCTGCCTTCCTCAAGATCGAATCGCATCCCCAAATAAACGAAGTGTTGAGTGGATGTCAATTCGGATTTCTCCTTGTTGAGGATCCAGTCTAGATCTGAAAGTAACTTCAGAGTAAGATCCGTATCCACTCCTAACCTGGCTGGCGTGTCCGCCTTGATAAGCCAATCATCTATGTAGGTGTGAAGCACCACTTCTCTCTTCTGAGAAACACTGTCACCGCTAGGACCACTCTGGTGAAAACCCATTGGGGCTGTCGATAGGGCAATATAAAAATGTTATGTTGAATATTTTGAACATCATAGACCTTTCCAGTGTATCCATCCATCGTATGACGTCATAGGTAACTACGTGCCATGTAGGATGACATCATATTCATGACGTATGAGTGATTCGAAATAGTATATCTTTAGCGCTTAATAGTCCGACACGTTGTACGAATTGTATGCCTTTACTCTTTAATAAACATGATGTTGAATATTTTGAAACTAATTTGACTGGGTGCTGTTGCTACCATAGGCAGTAACCACACCCAGTCAAATTAGTTTCAAACTATTTAACAGCTTACCTGTATAGTTTTCTGGAAATTGATAGTCAGGTAGGTCAGAGATCGATCGATCCCAACACGAGCGATATGTGGGTGGAGCTTAGCTAGAGATGGGGTGGGGGGGGGGGGAGAGTTGAAACAAGAAAGGTTCATGGATTGGAAGAAATTGCTGCCAATTCGATTATGTTCAAAATATTCAACACTCTAACCTAAGTTATTTCTGAGCTGTACTGTATCCCATGATGCTTGTATTTTCCTCCACTAATTAGGATCACCGGGACACGATACCGTGTTGCAAATCCCATATCGGAAAATCGTGCACCACTAATCGCCCCTAAATTCTCTAAATTTGCGGCACTCGTGGCTGTATAATTATTAAAATCACTCAGGATCTATCTTCTTCTTCTTCTTCTTCTTCTTCTTCTTCTTCTTCTTCTCCCTCTTTCTTATTCTTCGTCAAAAGCTTTGCACCGCATCTCCTCCATCAGTTTTTATCCGATCAGCTCCAAACTTGGTCAACTTCTGCTACCTCGCCTGGAATCGTGTGCTTGTGTTTTAATTTTGAATCAACCTAATAGTACAGTAGAAATTGACATGGACCCGGACATTTTGTATAACAGACAAATTTTTGTTTTAATCACTTCGGTATGGCCCAAAATACATCCCAGAAAAATTCTCCAAAATTCACACATTGGGAAATATGTTTTTAGAGGAAATTCAAAATGGCCGCCAAGGCGATGACCAATAACCAGGTAATATGTATTTTGACTCTAAAACCCGTGTTTTGGTAAGTGTTGTACAGTTTAAAGTATGTCATCATCAAAATCACTTGATAAACTATAAATTTAATGCAACTGTTGTGAAACACAGCGAACAGGCAGAATGGCTGAAATTTGTCTATGCATTTTCACTTTCAAATTTCGAGCTGTTAGGGCAGTGACCGTCACATTTACAATGTATGCTACAGGGAATGCCTTTCTTGGAGCAACTACACGAGGAACACAGACGTGTGCTGCTTTTACACTGGTACCTTATATTTAGAAGTAGCTCCGGAGGCGCTGCTGACTTGTCCGTAATGATCGCCGTCACTGATCCTTGTTCTACTGCATAACCATACTCTTCTTTCTTTAACACAGTTTTTAGGTGAAGCCATGTGCTTGCTTGGAGATGACCCCGAAGGCTATGGAAGTATGCTGCCCTACGTGTGGGTGGCATCCTTTCAACTGGTACATGCTTAGGAGAGATGGCAGTCATGTATCTGAGATTGTCTAAGACAGGACTTCTTGATCCAGCACTATACAAAGACTTAATGTACTTTTCACCAATAACAATTATATCCGCCTTTGATCTGGAGATGTCGCCAAATGCAAATACATCTTGTCTGAGGGTTGATGAAGATTGGATCATTTTCATATGCTTTACTTTGCCCATGCCATATAAAGCTGATGCCGTGTCACATCCAGACATACTATGGACGAATGGCAGGCACATACACAATTCCTTGCCTAAGACCTCTGTGGCCACTTTGATGCATAGCTTATGTTGCTTTGTTTGTAGGAAAATATGTGCAGAGGTGCTTGCATGATAGAGGAGTAAGATCAATATGTCTGTATCCTCAGCAACAACTATCGTTGTTCTTTCAGTTCCTGCCAATTCTAATGCTCTCCTTACAATCACCACATCAGCATCGCCTTCATCTACTGTATGTACCACCTCAACACCTGCATCTGATAAATGTTTTGCCAACAGATGTATGGTATTCTCCTTGTTGCGTTTGTTTGATAGAAATCCAGCTTTGTTTCCTGGAACAGGTGTGTTGTCTTGGACAGCTACATCAGGAGCGCCAACCTGATTAAGCCGTCGTCGCTTCTGTTCTTGATCTTTTGTGGTCTCAGTTTGATAGTTATCAAATATAATGCATACAGGCGCATCAAGCCTCTGATAATGTACTACTGATGCTACGAATGAGCTACAAACGGTCTCCATTGTTCCAACCTTAGGCCATGGTATCCGATGCAAAAGTGCGCAGCCATCAAATACTCTTGCAGGTGGATCTGTTGTCTCTTGCTGTAGCATTGATGTGTTCATTTCAATTATATACTTCGCCAGTTGTGACTTTTGCGATTTCCTCATAGTTCCGTCATCGTGGAAGAGGGCGGGACATACCGTTGCAAGCTCGTATTCAAAGATCGCTTTGTCTGGAGGTCCTGAAACAGATGCAGTTGACATTAAGCGATGGTACAGCTCCTGGAAAGACATATGGACATCTTCATTTCCTACTTTAACTACCTTTCGCATGACAGCAAATGTTACAGCTTGATCTGCTTTCTTTAGCGTGATGTCGCCAAACCTTTTCTCATTTAACTTCTCATGAATTCTTCGACCAATATCAATGGCATCATCGGCAGTAACACGATGGTCTGCAATCAAACCAGTTGCGATATTTCTCAGTTGGTCGTCTTCAACTGCGAATGGATTGTGTTCTCTGAGAAACAGAGTGAATTTCTACATCATTGCTGTTGCACCTTTGCAATATTTCTAGGCAACGTGTAATTCTTGTAGCATTTATCGTGTACATAATGTTCGTTCGACGGAGATAGTTTCAAATCAATACCATCTCCACGAAGCTTTGAAGCGTCAAGCAGCGTTGAAAGCCCTTTATGACTAAGTGTTCTAGAACTGGTGCTATCATGGGAAACATTACATACAACACATGTTTTTTCTTGCGTAGGGTCATACATAATTGTACTAAACCATTAATTAGCATGAACAATGTGACTTTGACTCTATATATTTATCGTTTTATAATTGAATCGACTTAACTTACTTCAAGTAACATTTTCTAAATTTACCCCAGACTATATATTATTGTAATAGTAAGAATAATAGCGTTAGGAATATTTATATCATTGACTGCATAGTTGCGATCAACATACTGTCCATATGTGTAACTCTCTCCGTCAGACCTTTAAAAAAATTGGCCATACATGGATGTACCATGTTCTGGAATTCACACTCATGTATCAAATCATATATGGTTGTTATAGACGGGTTTTACTGATTAATTTTAATTTACATTAGTATGTCTTACAGATTTTTTGACTGGGATCTGTTGTCATATACACAATTGACAATAGCAATTGTCAGTAGGTCTAATTTTATAAAATTCTCAACAGATTATCTATTTATGCTAAATATTTTTCACATTTCGTTCCCTAACTTCAAAGGGTTAAAAATCAGGTTTCCCCAAGTGTGAATTTGTGAGAATTTCTTGTGTGGACTCTGGACAGTCATTAAAAGTGTTTGGAACACAAAATCGTCTGTTATACAAAATGTCCCGGTTAGCCTATATTTCTGTTGATTTCTACTGGACTATACCTGAATATAACGAAAGCACACCTGAATATAGCTTTGTAAGTGGTATGAACAGGAGGTGGGTTGGTGGGCGATACAGAAACTCAGAAAAAATCTGGAACCCGATCTTACCGAGAGTCTATCAACGTGGTTCTATAAACTAGTGCGAACGCATCAGATTCTTACTATCATAAACCAATTTATTTACAAAACAGGCCTATTGACCGTAAATATATATTAAATATGTTTCAATATAGCACCTCCTCCACCCCACACACCCCACACTCCACCCCAAACACACACCCCCCTTCCAGTCACGTGCATATGCATGCACACCCACATGTGTGTGCGCGCACATGCACGTACACACAGACGAGCACAGACGCACATATACCGACATATACACACGAGCATGTACTCGCTCGCTGGCTCACTCACTCGCTCACTCACTCACTCACCCACCAACCCACACACGCACCCACCCACCCACCCACACACGCACCCACTCACTCACTCACTCACTCACTCACTCACTCACTCACTATGATTGATTGATTGATTGATTCACTCACTCACGCACACGCGCGCACTCACTCACTCGCTCGCTCACTCACTCACTCACTCACTCACTCACTCACTCACTCACTCACTCACTCACTCACTCACTCACTCACTCACTCACTCACTCACTCACTCACTCACTCACTCACTCACTCACTCACTCACTCACTCACTCACTCACTCACTCACTCACTCACTCACTCACTCACTCCTCGCTCGCTCGCTCGCTCGCTCGCTCACTCACTCGCTCACTAACTCAGTCACTCACTCGCTCGCTCGCTAACTCTCTTTTATTCACTCACTCACTCAGGCAAGCACGCACGAATGCACACAGGTACTCTAGTTGTTTCTCTCGCTTTATCACTCACTCACTCACTCACTCACTCACTCACTCACTCACTCACTCACTCACTCACTCACTCACTCACTCACTCACTCACTCACTCACTCACTCATTCACTCACTCATTCACTCACTCACGCACTCGCTCGCTCGCTCGCTCGCTAACTCTCTTTCATTCACTCACTCACTCAGGCAAGCACGCACGAATGCACACAGGTACTCTAGTTGTTTCTCTCTCTTTATCACTCACTCACTCACGTATTCACTCACTCCCTCCCTCACTCACTCACTCACTCACTCACTCACTCACTCACTCACTCACTCACTCACTCACATCACACCACACCACACCGTGCACATACACATGCTCATACACATGCACATGCACATAGACATGCACGCACGCACGCATGCTCCAAAGCTCACGGGTACTGCAGCTTCATTATAACATACGAATTAAATATATATATAATTAGCCTTTAAATATAGGAAACATCGAAACAAAGTATTTTGAAACAAAATCACATTAAGTACACAAATGCATATATATATTAGTTAATAAATCATTCCATTGGCCAATTACGGTGGATAAGAAATAATCAGATCTGACGGAAAATGGAAATCATCTCACCAGAGCACCATTTAACTTCAAAAGAATGAAGTCTATTTTTAATTAGTGCATCATGAAATTAACATTTAAGACAATATGAGAACAAGGCACGAAAACCATACTTCAACTGTTCAAAACTGCTAGAGATAAGCCCTGTATATGATTTACTGATTATAGTACAACGATGCTTCCAAATGGCCCAGGTCCCCACACTCAAAACAAAATAACAAGATTTTTTTGCATTAGTAGTCAGATTACACGTGTCTAATTCATGAAATAACATCTTGGATTATTTTGATATCAACAGTAACAATTTCCCTAAATATCTGTTCAATGTACATCCAAAATCTGAAGACTGGCAAACATTCTGTAAACAAATGGATAATGGTTTCTCCCGTGTTGGTACAGAATAGAAAGTGGTCATTATTTGCTATGCCTAATTTCTTGAGGAGGGGACCCACCCAGAGATTCATATAAATGTGCTAACAGTGAGCAACCTTATCGAACTCCACATTCTAGAACAACTGGCAGGCTTATAAAATCGTTCACACGGCATTTACTAGTAATGCCACTGTACAATATTCGAATCCATTTAATGAAATTTGTCCCGAGGTCTTTGCAATTTAATGACATTAAAAGAAACTTCCACTCCAAGCGGTCAAAGGCCTTTTCATTATCTAAAGCCTCAATGGCAACTGAATCAGATCTCTAATGAGAACAGTTGTTTGAACATGATTAATAACGTCACCCGGCACCTGACCTAGTTTCAGTGAAAGAGCTCTAGAACTAATCTTATAATCAACACCAAGGAGAGAAATCGGGCCTATAATTCCGTTAGACACTCCGGTCACCGTTTTTAAATAGCAGTCGTACATGAGCTTGAGACAATGTAAAAGGAAGTTTTCCTTGATGGAAAATTCATTTAGCAGCCTCACAGAATTTAGGACCAATTAGATGCCAGAATGTAACATAAAGCTCAACAGGCAAGGCCATCTGCCCATGGCGATTTTCCATTCCTCATTGTTTTGCACGATTTAGTTAGGTCCTCTAAGGTTAAATATTCATCACAAATATCAGGCGATGGAGGAGGCAATGCTTCCTTAATATTACCAAGTAATTCAGCTGCCAACTCTTCATCAATTTCTTCAGACTTATATAAATCTTCATAAAATGTCTGAACAGTTTCTAGGAGATCTTTATTTGAATTAACAGTTTAACCATTTATTTCAAGGCACCTAATCATCTTTTCCACACGTCTAGACATTTCCATGCCACAAAAATATTTTGTAGGTTTTTCACCTTCAGGATAAAATTGGGCCATTGATCTTACCATTGCGCCTTGGACTCTATACATTTGTATTTGTGATAATTTTAACCTTGTCCCCGCCAAAGCATCAGTCAAGTGAATATCACCATTTGAAACTTTGCGAAAGATTAGGGTTTGTTGATGAATCAACCTTTTTATTCTTTGCACATTTTCTTGCTTTTTTAATGTAATACTGTCTAGATATGAGGAAACCCTAATTTAACATCCTCCCACCAACAAATCAAGCTGTCAAATTCTGATATGGTACAGATCTTCAAATGCCAGAAACTTTCAATACAGCGGTGATATTCAAAATCATTCAGCAAGGAAATGTTAAGTTTCCAAAACCCTGGGCCACGTGTAACCCACTCTGCGTTATCTAACACAGTAAAAACTAGACAATGGTCAGAATAAACGTTATGGGATATCCATATGTATACCAGTATGCCAAATTAACCCTATTAGCACTCTTTGTACGTAAACACTGTCTAAGCGAGAGGCTGACTGACCCTTGTATATGCATGCCTGTCAGGGTATAACATTATAGAGCTAACCAATACGTGCTCACGGTCACATATTTCCTGCAAACGCTGGTGAGACGTATCAGCGTATATTGATATAGACCGCCTATCCTTCTCTGGATTTAAAACGCAATTAAAATCTGCACCAATAATACAATTTTCTGATCTATCATGAATTACTTACTGGTCCAATAGTTAAGTAAAATGCACCTTATTGATAATGGGATGTAGGGGCATACATAGACATCAAATTTAGTGTCAAGCCTGATATTTCAACAGTCACCACGACCCATGGGGGAGAAAGATGACACCTTCACGCCGGTGTCCTCCGTAAGTACCAACTTTGTCAGGAAACTAAGTCATCAAGGATTGCGGGCTGACATCTGCATACAGAGGCAACGCTGACTATGTCTAACCTTCTAACAAGAAACTGTGCTCGACATCCTCTGACAACGCAATCTTCCCAGGAGCTTACCATAGCTACGTGGAATGTACGTGGTTTGAGTGCAACGTCAAAGAGGCAAACCTTTGTTGCAGACTGTGAACACTATAAAATCGATATCACATGCATTCAAGAGACTTAAGTAGCTAAACACTCAGAGCAGCAACTTCAGACAGGCCATAAGCTAGTACTCATGGAGCAAAAACAGGCCACTTACCGTGGATTAGGCTTCGTAATTGGACAAAGGGTATTGGACGATGTCATTAGTTTTGGATACGTCAGTGATCGTGTTGCATTTAGCGACCTGGCTATACCAACGCGAAAGCGCACCACCACTAAGTGTCGCATAGTCAATGCATATGAGCAAATTACCAAAGGGCCAAAGAGAATCCAGCTATATTAGATTCCTTCTATGCATAACTGAGCTCCGCCATTACTATCCCAGCTAGATGGCAACTGTTCGTGTGTGGCGATTTCAACTCCAAGCTGGGTAAACTCGGCACTACGGACAAAGGTTCATGACTTGGCTCATGCATAGGATCGTATGGAGAGGGCACACGCAACAGTAATGGAGATGCACTGGTGGTATTCCTTAGTTTCAATGGCCTATTTGCCACAAATACGGTTTTCAAACACCCATGCCGCCACCGGACAACATGGACTGGACACATTGCTGATCACAAAGCCCCAAAAGGTTCTAAGGCTACAAAAGCTGTCTTCAACCAAATAGATTTCATATTATGCAAGACAGCAGCAAAACCCCTACTTCGGGATGCTCGTACCTATGGAGGCACATACCTCAATTCTGACCATAAGCCAGTCATTACACGCGTCCATATGAACCAGCTCTAGCTAATGTATAAACGCCATACCAGGCAAGAGTGTAGAGTCACCTACAACTTACCCAAGATTATCAGCGACACGGGCACTCAAATGTCATACAAAAAGGCCCTCGAGGAGTAGATAGCTAACATCGGCGTCAGCTCCAATCCAAAATACTGATATCTATGGAATCGTCAGCTACTAGCACCATAGATGTTCTAAAAACAACAGAACTAGGTATACTGATGACCCTCTCGTAGTAAAACTGTCAGCAGAACAGAACGTGTTGCGTCTGCGCATCTATCAAAGTGGCCAATGTGAAGATCGCACCAAACTACGCCAGGAACGCAATAACATTCTGCGCCACATTAGCGGATGCTTAAAAGATCGTGCTATCCGACAAACAGACGCCGTTGCAGATGAAATCACTGTCACGGTTAACTGCCACAAAACCCACGGCAATTCGAGAATGGTTCAAGAGACAGTTCACTGACCACGATGATGAGCCCTTGCACCCATTATCAGGAGACCATATGCCATTACTAACACCAATTAATACAGCAGAGGTTGAGAAGGCACTTAAAGCCCTGAAAAATGGACGTGCATATGGACCTGATGGCATGAGCAATGAACTATTCAAATATGCAAGTGACATTATCTCAATACCGATCATGCACATAATCAACTCAGCTTTTATGCACCCACTTTCCATCGACGCCGTAGGCCAATGCCTCCTTATCGCGCTAACCAAGCCCAAGAAGCCACCTGGCACCCCTACCCAATCTGCGACCCATTGTGCTCCTTAACAATATACAGAAAATGCTATCCAATGTTACTCTATGCCGCATCTAAGACAAGATCGACGGCTTCACCGGATCATGTCAAAGTGGCTTCAAATGTGGACGCAGCTGCGCAGACATTGTATGGGCTCAATGCATGCTTGTGTCGGTAGTCATGTCCAAACACTGGGATTTCCACAAAATGGGCATTGACATGTCACGAGCCATCGACACAATTAAGCGCTCAAAGATCCTAGATGTACTGCGCCAGGCCAGTTGCAATGAAGATGAGCTACGACCAGTGAGACTACTGCTTGCAGATACCAAGCTGAGAGTACGAGTCAGGTCAGTGAAGAGTTTGAGACATCACTCGGCTCTCCACAGGGAGATGGTCTATCCCCTGTGCTCTTCACCTGTTAACTGGCTGCTGCATTGAAATCCGTGCGGGAAAACCCCACAAGATCACCCCACCACCCCCGTTGTCAATACTGGGCATGATGCCGCTAGAGATGGAATATGCCGACGATGTGGACTTTATAGATGAGGAAAAGAATCCCCTTGACGAACTTCTCCCAATAGCTGCAAGTAAACTAAAAATTGCGAATCTCTTTATGAATGAATCCAAAACAGAGTTCGCCCACATATACCGATCTACAAAGCATGAAACTAAAGAAAGTAACAATCCACTCCGTGGCGGCGAAAACTAGAGGAAAAGTAAAATCCTGGGTTCACTGCTTTGCAGTACTGCTGACATTGCTGCACGCTGCATCATGGGGAGCATAGCTTTCCAGTCCTTCCCGAAGCTATGGATTCGTAGATAAAAGATGCCCTTGGTAAAAAGACTACATTTATACAATGCAACCTGCGTATCCTTGATGATGTATAACTGTAACAGCTGGGCAGCTCCAATGGCAGCTCTAGCCAAACTTGACGCCTGCTACCGCAAACACCTACACACCATCACTGGACACCGATGGCCAAAGAGCATAATTTCCAATGATGCACTAAACAAGATGGGTAATACGCCACCGCTGTCTGTAAAAGTCGCCCAGCAAAGATGGTCCATTTTTGGCCATGTGCTAAGGATGCAGGAAGGCACACACCACAGAGAGCCTTGGAATTCGCCCTACTCGGGGCCAGCAAATACAGAGCCAGGAGAGGGCGGCACTGCATAAATCTGCTAAGCGTGCTACGAGGTGACCTCAAGAAAGCAGGATTAGGTACACTGAAGTCAAGAATGGGCCTGAGGAGGCTAATGATTTTGGCTGAGGACAAGACGCAGTGGGCGAAAGCGAAGAAGGACTGATTGCAGCTGTATGATGTTTCTACTACTACAGCCGCAGAATAAAGTAATCATACATACAATACATACATACCACGACCCATCTGCCATTACTATCAGCTTCTGATAAAAGGTTATTTAATAAGTTCAAGCACCTGGGTAAAAATAGGATCACCACTATACAAATATTTTACCTTTAGAAAGTTGCTCAAAACATTCTACTACTTCGACATTATGGAACTTAGTTTCCTGTAGCATGACGATCTCAGCTTTTAGATCAGGTAATTTATCTAGCAGCATGCGTTGTTTCAATCCATGATTCAAACCACCGCAATTAAGTGTGCAAATTTTCATTATGATTAAAAATTTATTTTAAAATGTCCATAATGTCTAGTTTGATTTTGTCTTCTTACTATTTTTATCCCGTTTAGCCCATTTACCAATCTTCATAATAGACTCTGAATTTGTTAGATCAGTACTGGTCAGATGCTGATAGCGTGACATATTTGAGTCACTACGCAAGTGCCTGTAGTGGACGTCTCCGACTCTGCAATAGATATAGAATCGTCTATGTCTTCATCCTCCCCTTCCTCCGCCCCAGAGTTAAGATCTTCTATTACTCTTTTAACCCCAGCAACACCATTATTCCGTACAGTCGTCGGCTCAGATTTTCTTAATTTCAAATCAGACTCAGTTAGCGGTAACTAGTCAAAAGGTGTATTAATGACCATTGACTGGCATGCACATTTTGTTTGTCCCAATGCTAAATTTGTGTATCATCATCGTCGCTGGCATCAGTCTCTGGAGTTTAGTCTGCTGGAGGGGCAAGAGTTATACCTGTCTCTAAAACCTCAATCTCATTAACATGAGTTGCCAATGCTGGATCACCAGCTTTGCTAACAATGGGGCCGCCATCATTACTAACCATGGCGCTCCCAGGCGTACCAACCAATGTGTTTTCAGCCTTACCAACGGCTGTGTCCCCAGTCTTACTAACAACGTGCGCATATGTGTGCGTTATATTACTATTATTAGGTTCTGTACTAGAAGTATGTGAGGCGGGCACTTGGAACCTATCACCAAAGCTCACACTGCCCACATTTCATGCACCATTAATAGTAGATCGCTTGGCCTGTCCTCTGTACCAAACAGGGAGGAAGAAGATCCCATCAATGGACACTCTTCCGGGAATTGGTTTGACGATCTTTTCCATCCACACTCGTCTTACTCCATTCTCAAGTGGTCTATCAAAGACACATATCTCCCCTTCAATTTTAAGCACGTGTCCATATTTCCCCATCTCAGCTGTAATTCGCTCATTCGGAATTTCTAGAGGTGCCTTAGCTTTCACAATAAGTTTATTTGAATCAACCTCTTCAATTTTGCAAACGTGTCCATTAACAATTAGACCCTTTTCTAACAACTTCTCTTTCACGTCCTCCAAGCCTACAGTCAAATGCCAGACATTTTCACCCCGTTAAGACATTTGGTCCAGCGTCTATGATGCCTTTTAATCCATGATAGACATCGATAGCATTAACTCACCATTCAGGAGTAGTAATCCTAATGCTTAGAGGTTGTTTATAGCGAGTTACCATACTACGCGCAAGAAGTCACATTGACCTAGATTACGGCAAGCAATATACGCGTGTCTGCTACTGCGAATATAAATGCAGGTACGACGCCGCTAGCTAGCATGTGCCCGAAGCTATCGTTATGCTTAACGACGTCGTTAGGATGTCGTTAATTGATTTTCGCTGTGCTCGAAGCTGTCGTTAAAGGTAAGATTTCTTAACGACGTCGTCCATTTACCGACAGCTCAGACCCTATCGGTAAGGTGTCGTTTATTCATTGATTTGTCGTTATCCAAGAAATCGTGCAATTGTCTGCCTATTCACGTGTTTATATCACATAAACATATCTAATACGTTCGTTTATTAAACATGGCAGCGGCATTATTTCAAATTCAACAAGATTTGCGACTTCACCGCCGACATCAAGTGCTGAGAGTAGTTAGGGATAGGCTGAATCCCGTAGGATGAACAATTAATTGAACGATATAGAATGGACAGAGATTCGATTTTATTTTTGGGTGATCAGTTGAAGGAAGACCTCCAAAGACCTACACGTCGGTCACAGTCATTGCTGGTTTCATTACAAGTTGTAGGTGCGTTGAGGTATTTTGCTACTGGTAGCTTCCAAGCGGTTACAGGTGATGTTCACGGTATCAGCAGATTTTCCGTATCACGATGTGTACACAGCGTGTCTCTTGCAATAGTAAATGGGTTATCACATCGATCTATCAAATTCCCATCGGATCCAGCAGATATTAAAGCCACAAAAGAAGGCTTCTACGATCTTGGAAATTTTCCTAATGTTTATGGTGCATTAGATGGAACACTGATCCTGTTTAGGGCGCCCAGTCAGGATGAACATCTGTACTATAGTCATAAAGGTTATCATGCCATAAACGTACAGTGCGTGTCAGCTTCTAATGGTCGTTTTCTTGATGTTGTTGCTGGATGGCCAGGCGCAACTCATGATGCTTTAATCTGGAGGAATTGTGAACTCGCAAATCAGTTTGAGGAAGGAAGTATTACAGGAGGGTGGCTGTTAGGGGATTCTGGTTATCCGTTGCTACCATGGCTGTTAACTCCACTTCCAAACCCAGCAACAAGACCTGAGAGATCGTACAACAAAGCCCACAAGACTAGCAGATGTTCAATCGAGAGAGGGTTTGGAGTGTGGAAATCGCGATGGCGCTGTCTACACAAATCTGGCGGCTGTATGATGTTTGTGGCCCAAAGATGTATCAATGTCATAATTGCAACGGCTGTCTTAGAAAATATCTGTAAAAATAGACATATGCAAGACCCAGAAAGCGTTGAAGATGCAGTACAGCCAGAAGAAGCCGTTGAAGAATTTGAAGATGATAATCCACTGCGGGAAGATGGTAAAAGGACGCGAAATGAACTAATACAGAATTATTTCACTAACTAAAGGTATAATATAAACATACCAACGCCGAAACATTAAACCATCACATTTGCTTGGCATCCTGTCTGGGCAATAGTCTGTCTTTCTGTTTGACTGCCTGATTGTGTGTGTGCGTGCGTGTGTGAAGACCAATTACCAAAGGGACATGATGCATTTTGCATTGAACACCCCCACCCCCCCCCCAACCCCCACCGCACACACACATGTCTTCCTTCTCAAAAGATGCAACTGGACGTTAATGTTATAAATTAACTATAACCATATTTGAGGACATGTATAGTTTTTTACACTCGCCCCACGGAAGGTGAGGAAGGGGGTATTGCAAACAGGTCTGTCTGTGTGGCTGTCTGTTTGTCTGTCCGCACTGATATCTCGGAAACTTCTGCTCCGATCTAGCTGACATTTTCAAACAACGAAGGGTGTGTGTGTGTGTGTTGTAATATTTGAGGCGTTTATATGCTAGTTCCCAATGCTAGGGTCTAGACTCACGCCCGGCCTTTATGGTTTCTGTTGAATTCTTGTGAATTCTTGTGACGTCGGTTTGTGCATTAGCTTGTGTCTCTCTCTGTGTGTGTGTGTGTGTTGATCGTTGTCTCTCGATTTTGTCTCATGTTGCTGTTCTTTTCCATGGCTTTTTTTTGTTGCTCCTCATGCTTGGGCGTGTGTAATGGGGATGGCCTAACCTGGACCTAACGGGGGTGGGGAAGGGATGGGGTAGGTGTTGGGTCGGGGGAGGTGCGTACGGTCTTATGACCTGATGCACCCAAGGGGGGGGGGCTTTAGGTCAGAGACCTCCCGGCCCCTTTGGGGGGAGTGGGGAGGTTGGGGTGTGGGGTCTTTCGGGTCCTGGGACCCATTTGGTCTTCTGGCCATCATCCGAGCAGGCACCAGCGCGCACTTGTTTGATTTTGATTGGTTAGGTAGCCCGTATGGTGACTGTGTCCGTCCGAGGACGAACTCGATCAGTCATCCGGGTTACATCCCTCCATAGTCCCCTCGAAAATTCCGAAAGATTCTAATTCTAGCAATTTGGTTTTGGTTTTGTAATCCGTATGTTGCGTGGTTCCATCCGAGGAGGGATCCATTCAGCATCCGGTTTACTTTGACTATGCCGAAATTTCTTGCCTACCTAACCCTAGCTCACGTTCACACAGTGATGGGCACTGTATGACGGGACCTCAGTTTAAAGTCCCATCCGAGAAGACTGAGCAAGTGGGGCCAAGTACATTGCTTAAGCGTACTCCAGCAGCTTGCTGTGCCCAGAGTTGTCCGTCAGTCTGTCCATTTGTTGATTGGTTTGTCAGTCTGTTCGACAGACAAGCATACCTGCCTACGGGCCACGAATGAGATGGACACACGTCCATATCCCTCGCGGTCCGCCGCCAGGCCGGCCCATCTGTTGTTCTGTTGTCCATTCCAGTCCTCCATCTGTCTTTCTGCCCGTCTGTCATTGTTGTTTTCGTTGCTGCATTTTAGCTCCAGCTCCAGCTCTGGCTCTGACAGAAAAGGAGGGGAACAATGCTGAAAGAAAAAGAAGGAGAAAACAGACAGTGTGGACAGGTGTTTTGGGGCATGTACTCACATACTCTGGGTCATCAATTCATGACAATGTCACGATCCTTAAGTGGAATAGTCAAGCCAGATAAAAGGTTTTCAAGAATTTAGTAACATTCATAGAATGACATCACAGATAACATACTATATAGGCCATGCAACACAGCAAATCATTCGCTTACACATATTTCCCCTCGGACCTGACACCTCATGCGCCTAGGGGGATCAACGAAGGGTCTTGGGTCCCCTCGCGTTATTCCGTGTTTCCTCGTGATACGATGAAAAACCTCCAGATCCATATCAGATCAAAATCCGAATTAAGTGATATCTTGAAAACTAACCATACGAGTTTGCCCAAATTTTAAAACAGGAATGATAAGATTAGCGAGGGACTGAATCAGAAAAAAATCCGACACTGATCTTTTTTAATTGACAAAAACGGGAAGGGCGAGTGTTTGCGCTCTACGAGTGCTCTTGTTTTATTAGGATATCAATTCTGTAAATTTTCAAATAAATTGTAAATTGCTTCTTCATTTGCAGGATTACACCTGACGTTCAACTTCTCGGCTACCTGCTCAAGCAAATAGACCTTTTTCTTCTCAATCGCAAGCCGTTGGTGTTCCACTTCCAGTCGCTCCTCGTAGATCTTCAGCCGCTTACGTTCGATTTCCACCAGTTCCAACGTATGATCAGATGCAATGCCCTCTTTGGCTTTGCGCTTCCTGTAAGATGAAATGACAATGTTCATATGGATTATAGACCTACCTGCCACGTGGCCTGAATATGACAATGAAAATCATGATTTATCGTTTTCTTAATGCTTTGTAAGAAGTTAATCCGAGAACAAGATATATTGAAATTGTAGTGAATCGATACAGTTCTGTAGTTTCTTGATAGATACAATTTTCTCCATTCAAATTATCAACCAAAATTTACTAACAGGTATTTTGCTATACGTTCGAGTATAACCAGTACCAACACCATTTTTGATAACACACGTTTGGCATATTAAACACGGCTCAAGAATAAGTATGTGTTGTAGGAAATAATGAAACAGGTGATTAACATTTTAGAGCCACATCAGACAATGTAACTGGTTTGAAATGGTCTTGGGCAATGCACATTTGTGGATCAAGAAAATATTATATTTTAACAAACAATCTACCATTGCATTTTAGTACAATAACCGACTCAATCATTCAAGTGGTAGATTTTCAAAATATTTTTCTCTTAATCTGCAAATTGATATTTAAAATGAGATATATATTTAGAAAGAAATTGACAGTGCTGGGATTCGAACCGACAACTGGCATCCATCGCCTGCACATGAGTTCAAAGTCATATCCATGGAGGCACGCCGGGAAGTTAATGGACTCGCTTTGTGACACAGCTTTTATGTCTTCAGATTATCCTACGTCCTTCATTTTGGCTGATTTGACGCCAAAAAGAAGTTTGTGAAATGGGAAAGTACACCAATATAATGAAATTATTTCCATTAACAAATCCGCCCATCTACCCACTAGTCTAATTGTTATGCTAACTAAAGCTAAAAGCTTAAGTAAATGAGAACAAGATTTGCACATGAGTCAGTTGTGCTAGAACGCAATAATATTTTAATAATCTTTCTAGTGTGTGTAGGGTGGGTGGGTGGTGAAATGGAAGATGGCGGCGTCAAACATCAAAAATTCTCAAAGGTTGCATACAATGAAATGTTGTCAATGAAATTATCAAATGGTCAATATGTCATACTCTTTGTGATTAGGGATGGCGCATACTACATATTACACTTTTCATTACCTGGCAATGGATTCATGTGCGCTAGTTAGGATGCTGCCATTATTTTGATCATCATTAGCATCTTCTGCATGTTGGCTACAAGTGGCTTCCTGGGTGGGTTCGGTTGACTGTTGGACATCAGGCTCACATAGTGGTCTCTCGGGTTCATTGGATGAATGATCATCTAGTACATCATGTCTATCGTCTATAATATGATCAGTTGATGCAGATGCATGCGCTAAAACATCAAATCCTCCTGTGATGCCTGTAACAGCAGTTTCGCCTATGATCGCAATAACCTTTTCTTCAGGTGGTGTTAAAATTACAATTTTGCCACGACCACCGGTTTTCTTTTGTGTCTTCCGTCGTTTCTGTTCTTTCATCTTCACGACGGAAGACCAATCCCTCCATTTTCTTCTGAAAAATCTACGTTTCTACGTGCTGTGCCCACAGCATTAACACTAGCCGCAACCGAGAGCCACGCCTCCTTTTTCAAGTCATTTGTGACTGTGTCACTAAATTTCTTAAATAGTACACCCTGTCGACTACCCACAGCATCAACCAAGGCTTCTAGTTCTACTTGATTGAATTTTGGTCTGCGCTTAGAAGGATTATTCGATTGCTCGTTGTCAGACATGGTGCAATACAACACTATATGACTAATGAAACGCGATTCCTACATGCAAACCCCATGCGGAGTGAAACCACAGCATATACATGATTTGCTTACGTCACTAACGACAGCGAACAGGCATTTCTAGCGACAGGATTTAAACGACACTGTCACGAACAGAAACCGACAGCTTTGTCTAACCGTCGGTCACACTGTCGCTACGGTGTCGATAGCAGTGATAACGATGTCGCTAAACGTCTTATTAACGACAGCTTCGAGCGCATGCCCTGGCAGGTAAGCGAGAGAGAGAGAGCGCACGCACGCGAGAGAGAGAGAGAGAGAGAGAGAGAGAGAGAGAGAGAGGGAGGGAGGGAGGGAGGGAGGGAGGGCTAATCCCTCCAAGTACAAATGTGCCTATTAATAACACAAATAGTGGGATAAGACACCCACATTAACTGACATAAAATGACACCACATGAGCGTATGCCAAAATACCAATGTCGTGCAGCTCACTGCTTACGACTCCGGTTTTCGAAATTGAAAACTAGTCACAACATACAACAAACCACAGGACAATACACCAAAATAGAAAACACCAAACTCAACCAAATGTGCCTATGCAGTGGACAAAACAAAAATTACACGAACACGGGCCAAACTCAGTACATCTGACTATAACTACTACTACTTTTTTTTTTTCTTTTTTTTTTGAAAATCCGACGCTGACGCAGTCGGACAAACTTCACGGAGGAACTCCTCTAAAAAGGCTTGCAAACCTCCAGTAAAAAGACTGGTGAACTAGTAAGCCTGATTAATATTACACCAAAACAAAAGATAAGTAATGAGCATTAATACAATCTATAAATACATATGGCTTAAATAGTATAGATACAAAACAATAGGCTGATAAAGATCCGATAGCAAAACAAAACTTAACAAATAGATTACTATTCAACCCAGGTGTAGTAGTAGACCCGTGTGGCGAGTGCAACTATCCAACAAATGAAAAGTGCCTCGTCAATCAATGACAAATAAGTCAATCATTGACGGCAGTGGGCTGATTCTTTAAAGATCAGCGGGCGTAGTAGCATTTGGGTAGCATAACATATATAGTCAGCAGGAAAATTACAGAAAAATAGATGGAAATAGATGGCGCTCTTGTTTACATTTTTGATTTACTTTGTTGTAAGGTTTTGTGAATTACCCGGGAACAAATAACCCTATAAAACCCTGTGCAAGTTTCTAAAATTACCCGGGACGATTTTATAATTCAATGGCAACTTACTTTACCGATTGATTATTAAATTACCCCAGTCTGTTTATTTGTTTACATGAATTATTAAACATAACAATATCAAAGTGCAGACTAAAATGAATTACAGGACACAGATTAATTAAAAGACACAGATAAATCAGCTGTAGTAATTAAATGATTTAAGCTAGTGCAGGCTCTTTATTTGTTACAGTTCCCAACTCTATTGAAACTATGTTTGTTTTGCGCCATATGTCCTTGAATACTTTTTCTTTACCATGCTGCTTTAACCTAAAATATTCGCAAAGAATATGATTCAGCGGCAATGAACGAAATATTGCCTTTATTGCTCTATTGTGATTGCCCATAGATGGACTTTTCGTCTGTGCACACCGATGTTTCCAAATGGCCCAAACACCTATGGTTAGCATTGTTATTAAAATAGTCCTTTCAGACTTTATTATATTTACACCGCTTGATCCAAATTCTCTAAATAAGACTACATGCGTTTCTAGAACAATGGGCTTCGCTCCAAATCATGCCAAGATTTGGCTGAGATAGTCCCAAAATTGTGACGATATTGGACATTCCGCAAATAAATGCTCGATTGTTTCCTCGTCTGTTTGACATAAGTAACACCTATCAGAAGTCGTAATATTGCACTTGTATGTCAAGTGTCCCACCCATAGCCGTCGATGTAGTAATCGCCACAATAAATCACGAGCCATATTTGGTATGTATGGAGAATGTAAGATTTTGCATACATTTTTCCAACTGGATGGTTTATAGCTTGAGTCATCCCATCTCCTAATTGCTATGGGAGGTGTTACTTGTTTTCGTCTCATAATGTGGTACCATTCCTTGGATCTCATCTTGTATTTTCACATCTCAGCATCAAGAACTAATGCAGGTTGTGGAGTCAAACTATTATTATTTACATTTGGCAGACGAAACCATTCAATTGGTACAGCATGTTTTATTTTATTTAGCAACCGTTGGACATCTATATGCCTCATATGTGTTTTTCTAGCTACTTCTTGGATTGAAATCCATCTACGTGTTTGAGGGTGTATCATATCAGATAAATGTTTAATGCCATATTTTGCAAAGGACGGTAGATAAAGTACTGCATTGTTATATATATATATATATATATATATATATATATATATATATATATATATATATATATATATATATATATATATATATATATATATATATATATATATATATATATATATATATATATATATATATATATATATATATATATATATATATATATATATATATATATATATATATTACTATTGCCCCACAATTGCTGTTCTAGTACTTCCTTCCAGCACGTACGTGGAGGCATGTATATGTCAAATATTTCTAACTCCTTAACTTGATCTATAAACACATCTGGTATCATTTGGCTATTCGGAGGTGGCTTCTTTGAGGTAAAAACATGCTCCGCCAGAAATGGTTCTACAATTCTCTCCACGAGAGCTCGTGAAACACATGCCCACGTCTCATCTGATGTAATAAGATCATTCACAAATTTTAACCTTAAAGAAACACATTTCACTTTAATATCAATTAAATTAAGTCCTCCTTCTAACTTAGCATTATCGAGGACACGATTGGAAACTAAATGATTCTTTTCTTCCCATATGAATGACAATATCAACTCATTAACCTCCTTTTCTACATGTTTTGGCATGTGTACAACAGATGCTGTATACCATAGCCCAGATAATACCAAGTTGAAATTTGCTAATATTCTCTTAAGCTTAGATACTCGTTCATTCCAATTTTGTGTTGTATTCGGTTTCCTGCTAAAACAGATGCCTAAAATCTTAATGGTATCATTAGACTTCAAGTGGCTGGTCATTCCACTCTTTCCATGGGCCAAAAAATAATACTTTGGATTTTCCTTTATTGATTTTCAAACCAGATGCATTTTGGAACTTTTCTAGTACGTGGTTTAAAATTGCAAAATCATTGTTTGAACTAGCAAACACAGTTGTGTCATCAGCATATTGTGACAGCTTAAGTGGTCTTTCTATGCCACAAATACATATGCCTTGAAAGTTATTATTTTGCCTCAATGCAATACTACTACAATATATAAGGGGTAATACAAATATATAATACCAAGACGTCAGGGAAAGAGCTAAACACTAAATAAATAGTGTCCCCTTTTGAAACCCTGACACCTACCAACAAATATACGAATAGATAGTACAGTCGTATATTTGTTAGTTTGAACCACTTTCTAAGTGGTTCACTAACACCTAACCGATTAAAGTGGTTTCCTAATGCATACTAACATATTACAGTCATATATTTGTTAGTCTGTTCGAGTTGACCGGGGACAGCCAACTGACTATAAAGATTTATATAATCAAAGTACTAGGCTTCCGCTTACAAATGACAAAGGAATAAAATCAACTCACTCAAGCGATCTTGCCAAAATATAATGCGCTAGCCAACGAACTATAGAAATAGCACACTGGCGCGGGAAGAAATGTATTGCATTGACCACAGTAAGAGGCGTCCTATTAAATGGCGGAATCCGCCAGCTAAGAGGAGTGCTTTTAGCAAATGGAGACACAAAATCCGCTCCAACCAAGACAAGAATTTACAAATTAAACATAAAGTTTGAAAGGAAATACTAATACAAAATATATGTATAAAATTTATCTACAAAATCGCGCTAGAAACGAGCAAATTCGGGCAGCAATTGCAGAGCTACTACTACTACTACTACTACTACTACTACTACTACTACTACAACTACTACTACTACTACTACTACTACTACCTGCCACTGCTTCTACTACTACTACTACTACTACTACTACTACTACTACTACTACTACTACTACTACTACTACTACTACTACTACTACTACTAATAATAATAATAATAATAATAATAATACTACCACTACTGCACTGCTACTGCTGCTACTACTACTACTACTACTACTACTACTTCTACTACTACTACTACTACTGCTACTACTGCTACTACTACTACTACTACTACTACTACTACTACTACTACTACTACCACTACTGCACTGCTACTGCTACTACTACTGCCGCTACTGCAAGTACTGCTGCTACTACTGCTGCTGCTTCTGCTGCTTCTACTGCTGGTACTACTACTACTACTACTACTACTACTACTACTGCACTGCTACTGCTACTACTACTACTACTACTACTACTACTACTACTACTACTACTACTGCTACTACTGCTGCTGCTGCTACTACTACTACTACTACTACTACTACTACTACTACTACTTCTACTGCTACTACTACTACTACTACTACTACTACTACTACTACTACTACTAATACTACTGCTACCACTGGTGCTACTACTACTACTAGGTTATTATTGTTTATATAGATAAATATTTACTACCGCCATAAATGTTATAATATATGTTATTCATATTCTGTGTAAAATGGCTTGAGTGTGAATAAAGAATTTGAATATGTAGTGAGACATGCTCACCTGTGATTTTGGCATGCTGGAGATAGACTTGTCTCTCCGTTTCAATACGAAGGCGATATTTATTACAAGGTCAACTAATCAATTTAACGAGAACGTTTGATTTAAAACTATATAACAATAAGTAATATTCTTGTATAATTTTTAATCAAATGTGCTGGTTAAATAGGCCAATTGATCTTACATAAGTAAGTTTAAACATACCGATGCATAGTTCTAAATTGTAATATATAATTAGCAGGCCTATAGGGTAACAGACTGCCTATTATTAGAATCAAGCTTATAAATGATCGAGAAGCAGTGGATGCGGTACCTTTATATGGGCATGTCAAGCCATCATAGACAATAAATTAAAATAAACTCGTGATTTAAATCTAAATCTAAGATTATATTTATACATCTAGTTAGCTAAAGTTCCCATAAAGTAACAAATAATCTGAGGGTTTTTTTTAAAACTCTGTGCCTTTTATCAATATATGATAACCTTAAATCAGATCTATAGAGTTGGGAGAGAAACAGGGGAGTCCATATAATGATGGTGCTATAACAGTGACCATGAGAGAATACGAATAATAAGCCATCTGGCAAATCATTTTAAAATTTCATACTAAAAGTAATATGAATATAATTATAATCGCAAGTCCTAACCACATATGACGCCAATGTCCTCATGGTGGCCACAATTGTGCGCACCAAACCCCGCGTGATCACACTCATTTAAATCGGTTGCATTGGAGGCACATGCGAGATTATCCAGCCAAATCGGAGCAGTTTGCGCCCCAGCTCCGAATACGGCAGCGCCAACGACGTCTGCATCTGCGAATCTGTTTAATAATAATAATAATAATAATAATAATAATAATAATAATAATAATAATAATAATAATACTTGATAATTAATAATAATAATAATAATAATAATAATAATAATAATAATAATAATAATAACAATAATAATAATAATAATAATAATAATAATAATAATAATAATAATAATAATAATGTGTTGTTATGGGTGACGTGTGAGTGGAGGGTAGCTAGAGATCGGCGGGGCACAGATAAAACGTGATTCCTCCGTTGATTAGGCAGATATAATCTCTGCCCCCACATTATATCCCATTGTCCTTTATCGGGTTGTAATGTTACAGTCTCGAAATCGATCACATAATTGTCCGAATGAACAACATGGCAACCAAAATTGTTGAATTTCAATGGCCATGTAGTGCCAATGTTTTATACCTATCATGCCATTTTGAGCACAATTGTATTGCCCTTTATCCGTAATCATATCTCCCAAATTTCATGTTGGTATCATTTTTATGATTTGTGATGTCATCAAAATGGTGTGCGATTCCCATGCCACAATACCGTCCTTGGCGGTAATGGCTCACATGTGTTTTTCACAGGGTTACTTTCTGTTCTGATGCTTTCAGAGAAGATTATCAAAAAGTTGGCACACATCAGCAAACATCCTAGCTATGTACTGTACAAAACCTGTTCAATGCCATTCAACATATACAACTTATTAGTCGATGGTAGTCCGTGAATTTCTTTGCGGATCCGATCATTCGGATGTGCTAAATTTTACGTTATACTCATTTAAAGGGATGCTAATCTCATCTCCAATGTTGTATTGCACAGATAGATTGTGGGTTATAGATTCCATATCAATCAAATCCTGTAACATTCCCTTATCTCTGTCACAATTATCTGCTTTGTAATCTCGCGTAAATGTTGAACAGTGATCGACACCATTTTGTCTCCTCAAGTGATAGAGCGTGGTATCTTGTAAGTGTCAATGCATTACATTCTTTATTATGCAATACTCATCTCATTGAACACTTTGAAACTAATTTCTAGTCAAATTAGTTTTAAAATATTCAACAGCTTACCTCTATGATTGCTATTACACCACCTTGCCAAATTTTAAATGGCACCTCTATTACTGAGCACATATACCTAGGCAGACACGTTAGGTCTTTTCTAATTGGTTGAAAAGTAAATCATGACAGCCATCATAGGCTGTGAAAATGTATCAACATTTAGCTACTACAGTGTGAATATCGTTCGTTGTCGGCATGATAAAAAGGTAAACTATCAAGGATAGATTATGCGTGACAAATTATATCAGCTGACTGAGAAGTCGAAGATAAGATGATATTTCCTTTAAATGTGTTGGCACAATAATACTAATAATAATATCAATAAGAATAAAGCCAGAAAGCATGCTAGGTTACTCGCACGTCGTGCTTAGAATCCGACTAAAAAGACAAACAAATTTTAGATCGTTATCTTTCTCTTCATAATAGACCTTTCCAATTTTAGCTATGCCCCGCCCATCACTTGCTAAGCCCCACCCACACTTCGCCGTGTTTGAAATGACCGAGCCCCGAATGCCATGACTATCAATCTCATGAAAACTATACAGTTAAGTTGTTGAGCATTTTGTAACTATAACAGCAACAGCCCCCAGTCCAATTAGTTTCAAAATATTCAACATGATATTTATTAAATAGTAAAGACATACAAGTCGTACAACAAGGCATAGTCTCTTTAGGAAAAATGCGCTCGTGACGTATTTATCTACGTCATAATGACGTAATTGATTGCGATGGCATTCTATACGTCACGTAGTTGATTATGACGTCATATGATGGATAGATACAATGGAAAGGTCCAGTATCTACCAACGCCCTCTCCACCACCATGGCTATCACCAAATGCTGCTATCACCATTTTGATGTGCACGGTACTCGCAAGTAAGTAACGTGATGCCCCCCTGTATGCCAACAACGTGCGTGCTCCAGAGTTGATAAAGCGATTAAGGTTCTAAAGAGACTGCATTGTCAAGGTCAAGGTAAAACGCTCACGTGGGTATATGATCGTGATTACATGAAAACGTGATGACATCATAATAGCTCTCTAACAATCAGATTGTGTATCTACCCTGACCATAATACTACTTTCAAATAATTAAAACGTGGGCTGAGTAATTATAGGAAATTGTGCTCACCAACATCGATAATGCCAGTTACTGGGCCAATGAGGCCGGGTACTGACCCGGTAACCTGCGCTATCAGAACATGCGATTCATAAAGATGGACAACTTACGCCCGTTCTCGCTGACCAGTCACTTGTCTGCACACCACCCACGCTTCCTGTCGGCCGAAGTAATCGTTACAAACTGTACCCCATTGGCCAAGTACGCTGACCTCCACACGACCCTCAAGACTATTGCTCCCTCCAACAAGCCTCACTGCATCCACTTGTACCTTTGGATCTGTCATAAATGTTAGTCTATTATATTACTTGGGATCTGTCGGTAGGACGGGAGGACTCCAGTGTTAGGTATGCCCTACCCAACTCTAGCTAAGCTTCACACATGCTTTGCCCGTGTAGGGATCAATAGATCCCTGCACTCTCGGAATCTCAGTTTCCAGAAAACTATACAGGTAAGTTGTTGAACATTCTGGGTGCTGGTTGACAGCAACATTGCCCAGTCAAATTAGTTTCAAAATATTAAATAGAACGTTTACCAAATAGTAAAGACAACTTGGCAGACTATTAAGCATTTAAGACGGACTAAATCGCGTCATTCTTGACGTAAATGATTATCACGTCAGCATATATGTGACGTAGTTGAAAATGACGGCATGTGATTGGCTTAGCTAAAGTGTATATGGTGTATGTTATCACTCATGTTATCGACGTACCCCTCAAGTCTTACCCGGATTGGATATTCGAACGCCAGTGAGTATAATTAAATAACGGTATCACGTGGTAAAAATTCTCCTCGATTACTCCTGCTTTAAGCGAAAGTAAAAGTGTGCGAATGCCACGTGATGCAGTTGATCGGAGTACTTCGATAACATTTCCGAACTCGGTTTGAGCTAATGGGTTCACCAGTTATCAACTATGTCATAAGACAGCGTACATTTACCTTGTATTATTAATGTTTTCTTAAATATGTGAGTTGTTAAAGAGACTGTACTGGCAAGGTCAAGTCAGTAGAACAAAAAGTCATCCTGCGTTGTCAAAAAAGAGAACAATTGTTTTCTTTTTTCGCGCAAAGTGTTGTTAGTCGTGCTTAGCAAATCTATTAACATGCCACATTCAGTTGTTTTGAAATTTAAGCTAAAATCTGGTTGAAATTTTTAGGAAATTGACGACTTGTTCCTGCGCGCGTTCTCCGAAAAGTCTTTCTTCAGAATGACTGCCATTGATCAAGACAAAATCAACCGAAAATGTCACCCTATATTTTATAATGAATAGACACTAAACGCAAATCGAGGCAAGATTAATTCCCAGACACTTCAGTTAAACAGAACTCTGGCTGTCCGCTCGCGTGTACTATCAAGCTCCGAAGATCATTGACGTCTTAAAAGCAGATTGATGTGGATATGGATACGTTGAAATGATAAAGCATAGCATTGTCTTTCAGTTTCGTCTCTCAAAAGTGTTTATTTTGAAATATTTTGACTAATTTCCATTTTTAGATTTAATTTCACAGACTGCCCTCCACCCACTCACCTCAGATAGAAATAAGGTAATTTCCACTCCCACCCCTCCTTTAGAGGACATACAACACTTACACCCGCCAACACCAGATCATTAGAGAGCAACAGGCAATGCATACACCCCTAGCGGCATCTTAAGTTTTGATTATTTCAGTTTTACTTTCATTTAGCAGCCCTTCGCGGAAGCGCCTCTATAATACCGCCATGGCTCAAATACATCCAGATCTAAGCGGTCAATAAATCCAAACCAACAACAACAACAACAACAGCAGCAGCAGCAGCAGCAGCAGCAACAACAACAACAACAACAACACTCACGACAAACGACGCCTACGTCTCTTGAATGCAAGCAGCTTGTGGTAGCGGGAGGCCCTACGGGACAGTCAGCAATCTCGGTCTCGGTCCCCGTGCACCGAAGAATATTGATCCAGACCGGCATACTAGACAGACCTTGGCCAAATACGAGAGCGTGAGTTATATAAGCTGTCGTGGATCTGAATAAGAAAAACACTTATAGTCGAGAATTCGGAACAGTTATAGGATAACGGAGGAATTCACCTCTAGCTAAGCCCCACCGACACTTCGTCCGTGATGGGAACGATCGATCCCCGCAGTCTCTGAATCTCAATTTCCAGAATTAAATTTAAAAAGACACAATTCGTACAACAATCAATTACGCGTTCGTGACTAGCATATCTATGTCATTCATAACGTAATTGAGTATGGCGTCTTCCTACACGTCACGTAGTTGCTTATGACGTCACATAATTGATGGATAAACGGGAATCCTCCATTTGACGAGGCATTAGACTCACATGAAACGTATATCAATAGAGAAATTCCTTTTTTGATATTGGACATCCAACTCTACATGGGCTTGTACATTGATCTGTTTATGTTATTAGGTCATCATAACCGTAATCATTTATGGAGGGGGCCGATCTGTCACTCAAGTGTATGACATCATAATCGATTACGCCACGTGTAGGCTGGCGTCACAATGCTCATGACGTATTACAACACAGTCATGAAGCTGGAAAAGTCTGCCAAATGTATAAACCGTATGTTTTTGATGAATTTACAATTTAATAAACATTTTGTTGAATAACTTTAAACTAATTTAACCGTAGCCCACACACACACCCCCCCCCACACCCCCTCCCCCCCCAAACCCACCATCACCCAGTCAAATCAGTTTTAAAATATTCAACAGCTTACCTGAATAGCTACTTTGAAATTGGGATTCTGTGAATCCACGGCTCAAAGTAAATAAATCGATCCCAACACGCACAACATGTGGATGGAGATTAGCTAGAAATATGCAGGGCATAGCTAGAAATATGCGGGTCATAGCTAGAAATATTTGCAGGGCATAGCTAGAAATATGCGGGGCATAGCTAGAAATATTTGCAGGGCATTGCTAGAAATATTTGCAGGGCATAGCTAGAAATGTGCGGGGCATAGCTAGAAATGTGGGGGGTATAGCTAGAAACGTGGAGGGCATATCTATAAATGTGCGGGGAATAGCTAGACATGTGCAGGGCATAGCTAGAGATGTGGGGGGGGGGCATGGCTAGAAATGTGCGGAGTATAGCTAAAATGTGCGGTGAATAGCTAGAAATGTGCAGAGTACAGCTAGAAATGTGCGGGGCATCGCTAGAAATGTCAGGAGCATAGCTAGAAATGTGCGGGGCTTAGCTACAAATGTGCGGGGCATAGCTAGAAATGTTCAGGCCATCTCTAGAAATGCCCGGAACATAGTTAGAAATGTGCGTGGCATAGCTAGAAATGTACGGGGCATCGCTAGAAATGTGCAGATTATAGCTAGAAATGTGTGGTGCATAGCTAGAAATATGTGGTGAGTAGCTAGAAATGTGTGGTGCATCGCTAGACATGTGCGGAGTATAGCTAGAAATGTGTGGTGCATAGCTAGAAATGTGCGGGGCGTCGCTAGAAATGTGCGGGGCATCCCTAGAAATGTGCGGGCATCGCTAGAAATATGCGGGGCATCGCTAGCAATGGACCCTATCATTGCGTTTCCATCTGTCGACGCTAAGGCTAAGTTCGGATATGTTGTCGCAGTAACCTGATCCGCAGTGTAACGTGGCTCTTGCGCATGCGTACTGTATACGCACATGGAAGTAAAAGAGTGTCATTCCCGAACGCAAAAGAGTATAATCGGATTAAAATATGGCAACTTGAAAAAAAATGTAACACTGTTATATATAGTTACTCTACTCTTGTTAAAAGCCGCCATATTCGTGTACATGTCTACGCATATGCACACTTTTTCTCTCGCTCGACGCGGGAGTAGTCGGGTCGGACAACTTGTATCACGTGGTACCGTTGCCCGATTATACTCTCGTCGTTCGGCTATGTGATCGCGGTAAGCGGAGTAAGTCGACAACGAACCCAAATTCAACCTATCACGTGATCTACGCGGAGGAAGTGACTATCTACTTAGTATCTACTGCTTTTCAAACATTGCTGAAATTTATTAATACATATATCGATGTGAACTTACGGCTGACGAAGTCCTCGACAGACGAGAGTAGCAACATGATCAGTGAACCCAAGCGCACATACAGTCCCCCATCGTCCATTCGCTCTCACTTCAAGGCGGCCCTGGGATGGAGATGCTCCCCCAACTAGCCTTGCACCATCGATTGTTTCAGGTCGTAGTATTTCAGCTGATGAAATGGGTTGAAAAGATCATAATTTAACTACTTTATATTAACTAGTCTAGTAGCGATAACGAAGTAGAATGCTGACTCACGCCTTTCCGCTTTGTCTTAACGATGCACTTAGTGCCACACACCCCACACCCGCGACATAGAGAGCTGATCGGTTGCCCTCATATTGAAAGCAATCATAAATTGTTCTGATATGAAGGCCAGCGCTGTTGTGCTAAATTTGTAGATTCTACCGTCTTACATGTCAGCGTTATGGTACAATGTATATTCCTGTATGCACGTTGTGACCCTGTGAGCTAGATATGCGATGCTTTGTTCTGAAACTCATTAGACTTCTAGTCACCTAGGCTATGGAAGGATGTGCCAGATCTGGTCATTCTCGCTACTTGCATTACCGATCGATGTCTAACACGTGTATTTCAGGATACAATAGCGAGAGCAGCAGTGGCGGCCACATTCATATTTTTTGCACACCAGCTGTTATTCGTGCGATGACATGACAGCTTTAACCCTTTAATGACAAAATTTCTTCGAAAAATGAAAATATTTACTTATTTAATGTCCATTTGCAGGCCAAGAGAAGACTATTTTTGAAAATTTACCACTGTAATGACTGGCTCGGTAACCGAGCCAGTCATCACAGTGGTAAAATTTCAAAAATGGTCTTCTCCTGTCCTGTAAATGGACATTACTCAAAACCACTACAGAGGCCGGTTTTGGTCGGTTTCGTCACGAAAGGGTTAAGGCATGTAGCGTAACAAAATGATAGATTACTTACCCGTCGAAACGACGTCCTTCAAGCACACCTGAAAGGGAAGATTAATCTCTGTCAATTTGTGTCATATTTGCAGTCAAATAAAACGGTCATATCATGCTTGATAAAGTTTTAACGCTCAAATTTGTTCAAGAAAATTTCAATTTCATTATAGAAAATATCCATTTTCAGACTAAAACAGGATTATTCTTCAAAAGTTACCACTGGAATGACTGGCTCGGTTATCGAGCCAGGAATTGCAGTGATAGATTTAAAAATAATTAGTATTCACTTGGCCTGCAAATATAAATTTTCGAAGGACATTGCGGCTTGAGTGTTAAATTGTTAAAACTATTGTAGAATTCCAATTTATGCTCTCCACCAGCACCCACCCCACCGCCTCTCACCCCTCACCACACCCTCAATGATCAGGCATGCCGTTCACGTATACTTACCGCTACGACTAACAACAAGACAAGTATCATTCTTAGCGTGGTTACTTTGACGCCGCCAAGACGGTTTGTACCCAAGCCACTCACTATCTTGCAATAATGGCAAGAAAGTATAGAAATCATGACTTTTTTCAAGGCATTATCTCGAACGTCTTCATTTGTCTATTCTCTGTCATAGTGAAGAGTTTTTTTCCCCAATTTCCATTGCTCAATTAGTTTCAGGGAATACAATTAACGAATAAAATTCTCTGCGGTGTCTTTCCAGTAGAAACGGCCAAAAGAATCAAAGAGTGTTATTGATGTTATCGCTTATCCTTGACCTGGATATACGTGTTTCAACAGTTGTGTCTATGTTTCAATTGAGGAATCCAGTTTAAGCTATACCCCGCCCATATTAAGCTAAGCAACACCAACATTTCACATGTGCTGGGGTCGACCGATCCCTGAACTCCCTGACTATCAATTTCTAGAAAACTGTACAGTTAAGCTGTTGAATAGTTTGAAACTAATTTGACTGGGCGCAGCAACAGCACCCAGTCTAATTAGTTTCAAAATATTCGACATACCTTTTTATAAAATAGTGAAGACATACAATTCGTACACTTGACGGACTATGCAATGTTCATGACGGAGCAGAGACGTCATTCCTTATGCATTTTGATTGTGACGCCAGTCTACATGTGACTTAATTGACTATGACGTCATATGCTTTAGTGGCACATCGGATCTATCCATTTTCTCATGGAATTGAGGAATGCCCAGCACATTTCTAGATATTGCTTTCATTTAATTTTTTCTACAGCTTTCAAAATTGGACACTGCCAATTGTCATACTAATAAGGTGAAATCCAATTTTAGTCATGACCCGCCAATCTTTTAGCTAAGTCCAACGCGCACTTCGCCTGTGTTTGGATCGATCGATCCATGACCTCCCTGACTATCCAGTTCAAGAAAACTATTCACGTAAGTTGTTGAATATTTTGAAACTAATTTGACTGGATGCTATTCCTGCCTGCGTGCTTATTAAATAGGAATGACATACAATTTGTACAACCTGACGGACTAGTAAGCATTTATTAAGAACTAAATCGAGTCATTCATGGCGTAATTGATTATGACACCAGCCTACGCGTCACGTAGTTGAGCATGATGTCATATGCTTGACCGAGAAACTGGAATCATCAATTCGATGAAACAAAAGCCCTCTGCTTTTTTAGATTCGGCAGATGTAAACTATCATTCACTCTTCAGAATCATAACAACAACATATTCTTTTACAAACTATGCATGTAGTGCCATCGTGCCATAACAATTCATTTAAACTACCTATTTATATACGACTTTCACAATGATGTTCCTCTCTTCTGTACTATATATTTTAACATCATTGTAGTTGTACTAAATCTTGGTAGGCATACGCCCAGATAACAATACTACGTTGGCCCAACGTTGCCCCAACGTATGTTGTACGGTTGGCCGAACGTTGGCTGTCTACCTTGGCCCAACATCATTCTGCTCATTGGTCTAGCGTTGGCCCAACATATTGAGCCAATGCATCCACACAAACGTTGGTCCAATGTATCCACCCAACGTTGGCCCAAAATACATTACATAACATTGGGCCAACATTGACTGTCTAGGTTGGTCCAACATCAATCGGCTCATTGATCTAACATAAGCTTTTTAATATATTTTTTAAATGTTTTATTAAAATTAATTTTTTTAAATTTATTTTTATATGTGCAATATATTTAGCACATTGGCAAAGTGGGGGACACATTTAAAGAAATGTGTCAAACCTGATTGCCAGTTACCATGTCGAACCAAAGAGTTGGCTTACATAGTATTTCATATTAATAAGTACTATTTATGACAAATTGACATTATTCATAGGAGATTACCAAATTTGTATGGTGGTTGTCACAATGCATATTAAAATTATAATAAAGGATAGCAGTATTTAGAGGGGAGATAACATTTACACCACTTAATTGCTTTCAGATGATGGACTGCTTACCAAAGAATAAGCCTCCATCGCGTTATTCCTGCATAAACATAACTTAATCTATTTTGTAATTTATGAATGGATAAACATAATGAATGGACATTAATTGCATTCATGGGCTCCAACTCATTATTCCCGACAGTCATCAAACCTGGGTTGGCGAGATGGGTGTTGATGCTGATCAGTCGAGAGAATGATAACGTCATCTCATTTGCATATTAGGCGGATCATTAGCCCCGGAAATGCGTCAGCCGCCATCGTTTAACCCGACCAGGGCGACGATGTGGGCTCCATTAGGCCACGCCCCTCAAACTTTAGACCATACCATTTTACGGGTCATTAGGCAGACAACGCGTCAGCTGGCATCCCATAATCTAACCTAATCCAGGGGGACAGTATGGAGTTCCTATCCAGTACAACAACAAGGGCTGCATTAGGGCACACGCCCAGACCTTAGGCCACGCCCCTTTTACAGGGTCATTAGGCCGACAACGTGCCAGCTGGCATCCCATAATCTGATCTACCCCAGGGTGACGGTATGGACTCGCTGACCCGTACGACGATAGGGACTTCATTAGGCCACACCACTAGACCATACCTAGGCCACATTCACGGGCCATTATGTCGTCAACACGCCAGCTGGCATCCCATAATCTGACCTAAACAAGGGCGATTGTATGGACTCCCTGACCAGTACGCTTAAGTGGGCTGCATTAGGCCACGCCCCTAGACCTTAGTCCACGCCTCTTTCATGTGGCATTAGGCCGACAGCTTTTAAGACGGACTAAATCTAGTCATATATGACATACTGGATTATGATGCCAGCCTACATGTGACGTAGTTGATTATGACGTCTAATGATTGACTGAGAACCTGGATTCATCAATCATCAAAGTATATGTTATGGTACCCTATATTTTATAATGAATAGACACTAAACGCAATTTGAGACACGATAAATTCCCAGACAAGTCAGTTATAGACGAGAACTCTGGCTGCCTATCTGCACGTACTATTAAGTTCTAAAGAACATGAAATCCTTGAAAGCATGGCCTTGTGGAGACGACATGCACATGGAAAAGATAAAGCACTTGCGACAAACGGCACCTACGTGTGCCGAACAGTGTGTGAAAGCGGAAGGCCCTACAGGACAGTCAGCAATCTCGGTCTCAGTTCCTGTGCACTGAGGTGTAGTGATCCAGACCGCCATGCTAGAGGGACCTCGGCCAAATACGCCCAGGTGATTCCATATTCTGTCATGGATCTGAATGAGAAAACTCCTGATAATCGAGCATTTGAAACAGTTGAAATTGGATAATGGAGAAATCCAGTTTTAGCTATGTCCAGGCCATCTCTAGTTAAGCTCCACCCACACTTCGCCCGTGTTGGGATCGATTGATCCCTTCACTCTCTGAATCTAAATGTCCAGAGAACTAGACAGGTAATCTGTTGAATATTTGGAAACTATTCAACATCATGTTTATTATGTAGCTAAGGCACATATAATTGTACCGAATAATCCATGGCGCAACGTATATAAATTGATCTTAACATGCACAAAATGTGGATGGAGCTTAGCTAGCAATGTGCGGGTTATATACACCTGTGCAAAAGTTAAGCACCACCCTATTTTTACGCACATGCGAGGGTATATTCATGTGCTATGAAGAAAGCAATAGCATAAACATTTATGTACCCATCCATCTTAGTGCAAGAGGTAATAATGCAACTAGAGGAATGCTGATTATGATGGTGGGGAAACACTGTATGTTTTTGTTTGAACTTGAAAACGAGGCCTGAATATGGTTACGTTGACACAACTGACAACTATTGCCCTACAGTTGACACACGTGGCTAGATTGCCATTAATGGTGTCTGAAAACGAAGTTTAACATCTGTGCACGAGTTTGAGACTGTCATTATTAATACCTGGTATATCCACCTTGTGCCTGGATGACGGCCTGGACACGACGTCTCATGCTGGTCACCAACCGACTGATACGCCATTGTGGTATTCGTTGCCATTCAAGATGGAGTGTGTTTGTTAATTCCTGTAGGTTCTGCACAGGAGGATCCCTCCTTCTCACCATGTTTTCCAGAATGTCCCAGATATGCTCAATAGGGTTCATGTCAGGGCTCCTTGCTGGCCATGGTAGGGTTTCGATGGCATTCTGGCGGAGGTATTCATGCACAGCTCTAGCACGATGTGGTCGGGCGTTGTCATCCATGAATATAGGGTGGGTTCCAGGTGCATGATTTACAAAATGAGGGACCACAACTCTATCTAGTATGGAATCTTGATATCTTTGTCCATTTAGTGTTCCAGGTACAGTCAACAGATCCAGCTTACAATCAAATGAGATGCACCCCCATATCATAACGGAACCTCCACCAAATGGAACTTCTTCCATGATGTTACGTTGGTCGTACGCCGTGCGTCTGGACCTCCATACACGAGTTCGACCATCTGTGGCATGAAGCAGGAACCGACTTTCATCGGACCAGTGTACCCGTCTCCAGGATCTCATGTTCCAGTGTCTTCTTTCGTTGCACCACCTCAGACGCTCCTCTTTGTGGTGTGCAGTGAGGAGAGGACGTCTGACAGGTCTCCTAGCTTTCATGCCAGCAGCATACAGTCTCCTTTTGACGGTAGACATTGACACTCTATTGCGCGTTTCCCATTGCTGGCTGAGCACTCTGCTGTTGGTGAATGGAGATCTCCTAACAAGGCGTACTAGGGCTCGATCATCACGGGCAGTAGTCTTCTTCGGTCTTCCAGATCTAGGCCTGTCGTTCACCTCGTTAGTTTGCCCATGTTTTGCAATCAAACGACTGATTACAGTATGGTTAATGTTCAGCTGTCTGCCAATCTCTCTGCATGACATACCAGTGGTATGCATGCCTATGATTTGCCATTTCACACGATCACTTAACCTTCGTCTTGCCATAGCGGTTCACAATCAAGAGCTAATTCTCTCTGTACAAATAAACCACGGTCATGAACACAAAATTCCTAATCTTGTCGCCTAAATCTGTATGTAATGTTCTACACCTCAAACTGGACTTTTACATAACTGAACACGTGTGCTGTTTCCCGCCACGCACGGACATCAAGCGGCGTGAAGTCATGCATGCATGTACTTGGAATTATGTCAGCTAACGCGGGGACAAAAAGTATGGCAGCCTTGTTGTACCATCATGTTTCTACGTTCTATTGTTTTTGCTGGTGCTTAACTTTTGCACAGGTGTATATATAGAAATGTGAGGTCAAATCTAGAAATGTGCTGGTCATAGCTAGATGTGTGGCATATGTAAAAATGGATTCCATTATTGCGTTTCTATCTTTAGACGCGAATTCTCCCATACTACGTGATTTACGCGAAGGAAGTGGCTATCTACATAGTTAGTATGTAATACTTTTCAAACATTGCTAAAATAAATGGCTATGTACATACTTCATGTGACCTTACGGCTAACCAAGTCCTCGACAGAAAATCCTTCAAATTCCCTGGATATCCTGGCATTTTAGCTTCGATTAGCCTGGAATGATGCCAGGAAATCCTGGGATATCCTGGTATTACATAGCTTGGAAAAGCCAGGAAAAGCCACGACGGTAATTTGGACAGGATAAGCCAGGAAAAACCAGGACATTATGAAGCTGAGAAAAGCCAGGAATAACCCGGAAAAGACACGAACGTTAAATGAACTAGTGAGACAGGAAAAGACAGGATTGCTTATATAAATAAGCAAAATCCAGGAATAGCTTGAAAAACACAGGAATAGCCTTGGATAATCGCAGGAATGGCCTGGGAAAAGCTAGGAATAGCTGGGAAAAGCCCGGAAACGCCAAGAACAGCCCGGAAAAGCCAGGAATAGACAACAAAACGTGTATGTGCGTGCGTGTGTGTGTGTGGCCGTGCAGGTGGCGGGGTGTCAGCATAGCTGTATCTAGAGAAAAAATAGTGAGTCTGAGTTTGACTCAAAGTTTAACACAACCGATAATTATTATATATAAAATCAGTGGGCTATTGCCACCATGGAATACATCACCGGAACGATTATTGACTGTTCTGAGCCTATGGATCCTACATCTATTGTCCATAAGAGCGGGCATGCGTGCACGCATGTGTGCATCTGGGTGTCCATGCGGGTGTGTGTGCACGTATGTGCGTATCTGGGTGTCTATACAGGCGTGTGTGTATGCTGCGAGTGTGTGTATGTGTTTTTGCGTGCATGCGTTCGTGCGTGCGCATGTGCGTGCGTGCGTGCGCATTCCTGGGCGTGCGTGCGTGCTTGTGGGTCTGGGTGGTAATGGAGATTGAGGATGCAGGTGGGGTGTGGTGGTGAGGGTTGTGGGACACGTAGGTACCTGCATACGACGCTTACGTGCATAGTGATAAGGAATAGCAGAGCTTAAAGAACTCAAAGCATATTGGAATTTAAACATGGAATGACTAACTCGCTCATGAAGCCAAGCATTCCAATAGTCAATTTACCAAAATAGGTTACGGTTGGCGTGTGACTGGGCATTTCTCAATGTGGATATAGACGATGTTTTGGACTGGTTAGGTCATTAAATTGTTAAAGTCCCATTATTGATATTTGCAAGGACATATTATTAGCCTGGGTATCTAAGGCCATGTTCTCACTAGATACTTATTCAGGAATAACGCCATACTTCAGTATGGCGTTACTCCTGATTAGGTTTCTAATCAGAACACGTCCTTAGTCCCCCCCCCCACTCCCCACCCGAGCATTAGCTAATATCCACAATGAGAAGTTAGTTACGTTAGTCTTTTAAATAAACCGACCATATTGCGGGACAAATTGGATTAATATGTCCTCATTCGGGAGTATAACTCACACGAATCTCCCATGAATTTTTAATGAATAATCATTTAACTGCATAACTGAGATAGCTTTCTGAGCCCCTGGTAAAAATTTCAGAAACTTGCACACGGGCCCCACTGAATCCTAAGTTGGGCCCTGCCCAGGCTCGCATGGTGGCGCGCTAGCACTGATGCAGCACTCGTTGAATGATGCACCGAATATATCCTATTATAAAGAAGTCCATGATAAGGGAATTAAGAAACTAGTTCTTCTGAATAACAACCTGCTGATTTCTGAGTGATGTGCATTTATTGTGGTATAATATATTGCTACTCCTTTAGTATTATATAGAAGCTAAGCAAGTTTGGATAGGGTAATCATTTGTACAATGGTAGAATCCAGTTTTAACTATACCCGTTCAGCTCTAGCTAACCTACATCACGGCTTTTCTCATGCTGTACGATTGATCGATCTCTGCACTTAGTGAAGTTCAATTTCCAGAAAAAATATACAGATAATCTGTTGGATTGTTCGAAACTAATTTAACTGGACGTCTAGTAAAATTTGTTTTAAAATATTAAAAATAATATTTATTAATTAGTAAAGCCATACAATTCGTACAACTTGACAAAATATTAAGAGTTTAGGACAGACTTAATTACGTCATTCATGACGTAATTAAATATGACGTCAATCTACATGTGACGTAGTTGATTATAATGTCATATGATTGAGCAATAAACAGGACTCAGCAATTGGACTAAGGTCATGTGGAATGCCATCCACGTGCACTACAGCAGCCGTGCGCTCGCAGTGCGGACATAGGGCGGCCTCATGTATGGATGTATGTCCTCAACCACCAAGCTATAACATCTCTTCCAGTGGTTTCTTTTGCCTAGATACTATAGCGCCCACACTGCGACCAAACTGTGAATGAAGTGAGGCCACAGCGTGCGACGACAATGTGGTCGCTATACTATGTATGAAAAACCTTATTGGATACAATGTTATGGCTTGGCAGTTGTAGCCATATGACCAGCTGGCTTGTCACAGTGCACATGTATGGTCACCGTGTGGTCTTACTGTGGTCGCGATGAGGCCGCTTGTGCGGATGTGTGTTCACCCGTGTGGATTTGTGGGAACAGTGCAGCCACCAAACTTGACCACCAAAAACAGCATCTATAGTGGTCATGAGGAATGTCCATTTGCAGGACAACAATAAATAACTATTTTTGTAAATTTAAGTGCGAAAATTATTATCTTCTTGGAAAAGATCTAGACTGGTAAAGGGTTAATTGGTATGAGTAGCACTTGGAGCGATGTGGGGGCCTTGTTGACACATGACGGGTTAAACTGAATTCCGAATTTGGTTCAAATCCGTTTAGGCTAACCTGAGCTATTGCCAGGAAACTGCCAGATTAACAAAGTTTGTATACTTCAAAGGATGAAACTCCACCAAATATTGATGAAAAGTAATGAAACGCGAGCTTGACATCCGCTTCAGTATTATTAAGCTTTATTCCGAATTCAATTCGAATTGGTTTAGTCTAACACAACTTATTGTCCATAAAGGGAAAATGTTTTGAATTTCATACAATTTTAGAGGCAAATAAGTCCAGGTAACTTTGACAAAAATTTACATAATTCAAACTTGGCCTCCGCATTCATATTATTAAGTAATATGCCGAAGCTAGTTCAAATCGGTGTCAGCAAACACAAGTTGTAGTCCGAAAAGGGAGAATATTTTGAATTTCATACATTCAAGGGCAAATAACTGCAGGTAAATTTGAGGTCAATTGACGGAATTCGAACTTCTCCTCCGTATTCATATTACTAAGCGGTATGCTGGAGCTGGTTCAAATCGGTGCTGCCAAACACAGGTTATTGTCCGGATACGAATACATTTTCGAATTGTTACGAAACCGATAATTCCTCAAATTTCATATGTTTGAGGGCAAATTACTCTGAGGAATTTGACATACATTCAGGAAATTCGAACTTGCCCCCCCCCCTCCACCCACCCAGTATTCATATTATTAAGCGGTATGCCCAAGTTGGTTCAAATTGGTGCAGGCTAACACAATGTATGAAGAACTCCATTCCGAGGGGATAATAAGTAGTGATGAGAGTTGTGGCTATAAAGACGACGACGACGACGATGACGACGACGACGACGACGACGACGACGACGACGACGACGACGAGACGACGACGACGACGACGACAACGACGACGACGACGACGACGATCTGTCTTTTCGTTCATCGCTGTAGCCGATTTGTGAAATTTCGGAAAGCCTTTGCTGGTGGTGGACATCGCGCATTCTGTCCTTTAGAAACAGTGCAAAGCATAAAACGGACACGGATGTAGCAGTAGAAACATCCCACAGCTGCAATCAGCCCTTCTTCATTTTTAACTACTGTGTCTTGTTCTTAGCCAAAATTTTTAGCATCCTCAGATCCATTCTTGATTTGAGTGTACCGAGTTCTTAACAGATTTATGCAATGACGTCCTCTACTGGTTTTATATTTGCTGGGTACTAGTAAGGTGAATTACAATGGTCTTTGTGCTGGGGAGTCGTCTGGTATCCTTCGCGCATGACCAAACATGGGCCATCTTTAACGGGCGACTTTAACAGAGTGGTGATGTATTACACATCGTGTACAGTGCATCGTTGGAAATTATGCTGTCTGACCATCAGTGTCCAGTGATGGTGCGTATGTTTTGTGGTGGCAGACATCAGGTTGGTCTGGAGGTGCCAAGCTGTTACAGTTATACAGAATCAAGGATACTCATGTTTCGTTATATAAACATAGTCTCTTTGTCAATGGCATTTTTGACCTACGAATCCATAGCTTCCAGAAGGACTGGAACGCTAAGTTCCCCATGACCCAGCGTGCGGCAATGTCAGTAGTACTACAAAGCAGCGAGTCCAGGATTTTATTTTTCCTCCAAGGTTCGCTGCCACGAAGTGGATAATCATTTTCTTTAGTTTCATGCTTTTGTAGATAGGTATATGTGGGTAAACTCTGTTTTGGATTCATTCATAAAGATATTCTCAATTTTTAATTTGCTCTCAGCTATTGGGAGAAGTTCGTCAAGGGGTTTCATTTTCTCATCTATGAATTCCACGTCGTCGGCATATTCGATCTCGAGTAGCATACCCAGTATGGACGCTGGAGTGGTGGTTGCTAGAGAACATTCCCACACAGATTTCAATGCAAACTGACATGTGAAAAGCACGCGTAATCGACTGCGAGGATATGAGTGATGTCTCAAACTCTACAGCCTTCACTGACTTGACTCGTACTCTCAGTTTGGTATCTGCAGGTAGTATTCTCACTAGTCGTAGCTCATCTTCATTGCAACTAGTCTGGCGAGTACATATAGTATCTTTGATCGGTTAATGGTGTCGGAGGATGATGGCATGTCAATCCCCATTTTGTAAAAATCCCAGTGTTTGGACATGACTACTAACACAAGCAGGTGTTAAGCCCATACAGCGTGTGTGCATCTGTGACCACGTTTAACGCTCCTTTGACATGATCCGGTGAAGTTATCGATCTTGTCTCGAATGTGGGATAGAGTAATATTGGACAAGATTTTCGGTATGCTGTTGAGGAGCACAATGGGCCACATATTGAGTGAGGGATAGGTGGCTTCTTGGGCTTGGGTAGCGTGATAACGGCGCGTTGGTCGACATCATCGATGAGAAGGTGGTGCATAAAAGCTGAACTAATGAGGTGTGTAATCGGTTTTGAGATAGTGTCACTTGCGTATTTGAATGTTCATTGCTCATACCATCAGCTCCAGATGCACGTCAATTTGTCAGTGCTTTGAGTGCCTTCTCAACTTCTGCTGCTTGAATTGTTGTTAGTAATGGCTTGTGTTTCCTGAAAATGGGTACAAGGGCTCATTACCCGTGGTCAGTGAGCTGTTCCTTGCCCCCATTCTCGCATTTCCATGGCTTTGACCTGGTCAGTCTCGATAAAGTGTCCTTCAGAGTTGTGCATAGTGAGTGAAGGTGTGTAGTCATTAACTCTATTCGCTCGGGCTGCCCGAAACATTTTGTGACAGTTATTCGTGGCAGTAGCTTCATCTACTAGGGCATCTGTTTGTTGAATAGAAAGATCTTTTAAGCATTCTCTGATGCAATGCAAATTGTTATTGCGTTCGCTAGACTATATACCGCTATTTCAGCACGCCCATAGAGCACGTGAAAAAAATCAGAAACAGAGTGTGTCACGGTATCCTTGATACACGGTTTAGAATCATTATAAAGGAAAAAAACAATGTATCATTATGTTATTGCGAAATAGTTTAGTCCAAATGTGGTTTCTGTTGACTGTATCGAATGCTCATTTATAATTGATAAAGGTACAATAGAATCGATTGAGTTTTGATAAATAAATAGCAATTAAGGCTTTTACGGAAAAGATGTGATCTAATGTGGAGT
This sequence comes from Chaetoderma sp. LZ-2023a, assembly GCA_034401795.1. Taxonomy (NCBI): domain Eukaryota; kingdom Metazoa; phylum Mollusca; class Caudofoveata; order Chaetodermatida; family Chaetodermatidae; genus Chaetoderma; species Chaetoderma sp. LZ-2023a. The sequence goes on from CM067359.1 coordinate 61,860,589, forward strand.
ACCCTGTGCGAAAAATAGCTTGTTCATCCCCAATTAAGTCAATCAGCTCTGTAGGCCCTATACGCTGTCAGTCGGTTATTGATAATTGTGGTAAATAGCTTAGAGAAGCAGCTGAGAAGCGTGATATCTCGATAGATTTTGTATATAGCTGTAGCACGAGTCCTTTCAATGCTTTTAGAAATTCGTTTATTATCTATTAATCCGTTTATTAAAGCAAGCTTTATTGCTTTTGAGCTGATCCATAGGTGGGCCATAGCAGAGTTTATCTCATCACTGAAAATGGAATGTTTAACGTCTCTTGTGTCAACAGCACATTAAAGTACGTAAACTACTATTTACTTCAATGGGCCATTTAATTGCTAATACTGTTGAATGAAATTTTGATTTTTGCAGTCAAAAAGAGTATTTTTGTAAATTTATAACGAAAATTTACAAAAAATAGATTTCTGTTATCCTTCAAATGGACATTCATAAAAAGTGTAATGATTAAGTAAATTCAAATTTCTGCTTAGCCAGTGTCCAATTGCAGACCAAGAAGTGTATTTTTTTTAATTTTACGACTGGAATGACTGGCTTGGTTAAGTCTTAAAAATATTCTTCTCTTAGCCTGCATATGGACATTTCTTAAGATTACTGCAGATGTTGTTTTAGACCAACTTGAACATCAAAGGGTTAAGTTGAAACAAGCGGGGTTAATACGTCATTTTTGCTTGTCTTTGCTAAAATTCTGAAATCATGGTCTGTATCATCGTTTGTCGCTTAATTTAGTTTCTTAAAGTGTCCGGTGAGGATTTGTTGAGATATTTGCACACATTCCGTAGAGATGAAAACATACTTCCTTTAAAATGTCAGAATTCTTTATCTAGATTGCAATGTCCCATGACGTGCATGCATGCATGCATGCGTGTATGTATGTTCACCATACCGCCACATACATAATTATTCAATTATTGATTTTATTTTCAATTTCAATAGCTACTTACAACATTTTGTTGACAAATCAATTTTTAAAATGGATCCTTCAGGAGATGACGAGATGAAACTCCTATTCACATATCTGTCTCTAATGGAGTAATCCAGTCTATCCATCGACAATATAATGTCATATACATTTACGTCATGAATGACTAAATTTAGTCAGTCTTAATTGCTTAATAGTCCATCAGGTTGTACGAATTGTATGTCGTTACTATTTAATAAACATGCTGTTGGATATTTTGAAAATAATTTGACTGAGCGCTGTTGCTGCCATTGTCTAAATATTTAACAGCTTACCTGTATAGTTTTCAGGAAAGTGAGATTCAGAAAGTGCAGGGATCGATCGATAGCTACAAATGGGCGGCGCATAGCTAAAACTGGATTCCTCCATTTACCGTTTTTGCAATGAATAAATCCACGTTTAGCTACGGCCCGCCCATCTATAGCTAAGCTCCGCCCATGATTTGCGCATGTTGGGATCGATTTATATACCGTTAATATTGAATTCTCAGAATCACAATTTCATGGTAACTATGCAGCTTATCTGGTGAATAATTTGAAACCAATTTGGCTGGGAGAAAGCAACAGCGCCCAGTTAACTTAGTTTCAAATCGCTTATTAAATAGTAAATATAATTCATACAACTGATTGACTATTACAGGTTCATGGCAGAGTATTTGTGCCAATTGTGATTTTGACGTCAACCTACGCGTGACTTAATTAATTATGACGTCGTATGTGTGACTGACAGATCGGATGCATCCATTATGACAATTGTGGTTGAGTAACTGGAAGGACGAGCCAACCAGGAACCAGTAAAATGCCACAACCGGACCATGCCACAGCTGGCCCTATGGATGGCTATACTCAATGCGCACACGAAGACAAGAATTATAAGACACGATTTGCTCCCTCTGCGCATGCACTGGGCTACTGACAATACCCTGGTAATGGACAGTTTTTCTTTCAAAGCGTAGGACATGGCCACGTTTTGGTGATGCCGATGACTGCGTGGACACTTTAGGCTCTATATATAATATGTGCACGAATTCTTCCTCTAAATAATGGCCATGCCCACACAAGTTCCGGGGAATGTTTGTGGTACCATTAGAAAGCCTGAAGATTTTGCTTCCTCAAGACGACAACGGCAAGTCTAAACAAGAAGAAGGCGACATCCGAATTCCGGAATCCTTGTGTACACTCTGAAAAATATAGTACAGAACACAATCCCGCCATTCAATGGCTGACTCCTGCTGGACGCTGCTGAGGCTGGCGCCTTTGCACAGATGATCACCGATTGGTTGGAGATATCATAAGGAGGCCAGCCATTCATCAAATGATAATGAGATGCAGAGCAGAGAGTATAAAAGCCGCTCGTTCTGCAGCAAATCCCGCAAAGTATTCAGGTTGATGCCTCACCAGCGACCCCAGTCGATGGTACTTGTTCTACTTCTCTGCTCTAATACCTGACAGAGAAAGCACAGCGGTATTCTGACACAAACCGCTCAGAGAGGGACGTCATCTACATAGTCAACAGCACGAAAACCTCCTATTTGAAAGTCCACTAAGTAACAGTGGTCAAATAACAGTCTAAATTCTTCCACTTTCAGAAACTTCCGCCGTTCTTGTGCTGCTCCTGAAAGTTCGTATATGCAGTAATCATGCGGTCTCCTGACAAGAAGAAGAAGTCGACACCAACTCCACCGCAGTTGAACAAGCCAGCGTTTCCTGCACCATAACATCGTCAAAAAACATTGCTGCCGGCCACTGCTTGCTGCGAAGGAACTCAGAAACCCTTTGCCCAGTACTAGCCTCCGACCAAGTTCTGCTTCTGCTGAATCACATTGTCTCATTCTGACGGACACTTCTCCCGCGACTGAAGAACATTTTGTGAACCCTTTTTCGACAGAAACATCTTGTGAGAAAGAACTTCCTCCACGTTGCGCTCGCGACAATAACTCCTTGTGAAATCATACTTCCCCTATGCCACTCTTGTGACCGGTTCTCCACGAGGATCTACATGAACTTTCATCTGCTCTAAGAAGTTCCGACCACCTGCCTTTTGTGATCTCTGGCCATCAAGCATTAACTCACCGCAAGACGTTGTGCCTTGGGAATATACCTAGAAAAGCTGTTTCAAAGCCAACAACGCCCACAGTAGCAAAACCAAGACCCCGCAACCGCGTGATTTTTCTCTGACTGTGAATTTTCTACCATGCTTCTAGGACTTGAACTGCGCATGTTAAATCTCAAATGTACTCAGGAATCTAGTTCTCTACTCTTTACAGATTCCTAGATATATTACCTTAAGCCCTGTTTATTTTCTCCCGTTCTTCAGCGGCTGTTTCATTTTCGCTTTCGGAAATTCTCTAAAAGAGATCGCCCACACCCACCTCAACCTCACACACACACACACCCCCCCCCCCCCCACACACACACACACACACACACACACCCACTCCCCCAACACACTCCACCCCACCCCTCCTCATACACACGCACCCAACACCCGTCTTAGCAAACACCTGCGGACGTCGATCTCATAGTACGCTCAACATGTAGACAAACACTATCATTATAGCAGTGTTGCTTTTCGAATACATGTAAACATAGATAAGGATGTTCACCCTTTCTGTGACTTTTCTAAGTGGGTGACGCCCTTCGCACAACATAAGGATATTTAAACAATGCTATGATCGAAAACGCGTTTTCCTACTACCAAAAAAGGCTATTTCTTTCACTTGTTCTGTAGATCCTCAATACTTCACCTTGACCTCCCTCAAATAGTGTAAAGTTGCCGGCGGACTTTCCTGCCACATTTTCCCTGTTTAGCTCCGGTTCAAATCTCCCACAATCGATGCATGCCTTTTGATGCCTCAATCTGCACTGCTTCGGCTGGCCTCAAGCCACTTTCAGTAGGAAATATAGTTAACCCTATGAAAGCTGAGTCCAACGGTTCACCACACCTCTCAGTTTACCTTACTTGTGCCTGAAAACCGTGTTGCTAACTCCCCATGCCATAGTGAATGGTTTCAATGACGCGATACCGCATCGTGTCCCGTGAGACCACTCCCTACAGATACATTGCTTCCAAGGCTTCGATAACCACTGTCATCCTTTCGACCGCACCTACGGTTCCTGTGACACTTGCATCTATTTATTCTTTTATTAGAGATGCTTTTGCCACCTAAATTCTGCACCACCCACTAGGATACTTTGCATATCACCGGGGAATGAACAAACACTGCAGCCTAATCTTCTCTGTATATTAGCGAACCTTTTCTTTTTAGACCGCTTTGCCAGTGGTCAGGATAAATGCAGTCATAGTTAAGCGATGCTGCTGTTAACACCACTTCCCTGCAACCGAACCAGGTGACCGATGCATCACCAGGAATCTTTTTCAAGCTTGCCACGCCTTCTCAGCCTATGATTGTTTTAGACCGTAGTGGCGCCCATTCTCGACAGAGGTTCCACTAGACTCTCTCTTCTTTAATTCCATAGACCAGTTTGAGCATCTTCAACTCAGAAGGACAACCACTTGGACCACGTGAAGAGCCTTTTGACGTCGCATCAAGTCACTCTAGTGTCTGAGCCAAAGATTCGCCCGACCGTGTGAGGGTAGAGGTTGTCACTTAATCAAAGCTTAAGGCCTTAAACTGCAAAACAGCGTAGGTAACTAAACTACCACCGGGCGTGGGATCCGTTCAAATGTTAGAGATAGGCACACACAGAAGGCCCGCCTCTGGATGGCTGCTGAGACCACCGGATCAACCAGGAGTCAACTAAAGTCCACCACCCCACAAAAACCCATCCCACCACAGTCCTACCACCACAACCACCACCCCCACAACAACCTCCAGCCAACCCAAACCACCCCACCCCAACATACACCCCACCACCACCACCACCCCAACCCCAGCGCGTGTTCCTATCCCTTAGGACGCTAAGATAGGATTATCCTCCTTCTTACTGCCTATTAGGAAATAGTTTGCTTTCAGCACCAAACGATTTTTTCGATGAACCAACCTTAGATATATAGACCAACGAGATGAATTGTAACCGTCAGCAAGGTACTGGCCATCTGGGATAAATAGAAAAGTCAGCTATCTCTTTCCTCCAGCTCTGAAAGAATCGCCTTTCTTCCCGCTTATGACCCTCCTAAGATACAGACATTTCCCCGCTGCCTCACATTCCTACTCGCCTCTCGAGCGACGTTATTTCGGATAGTGTGACGCTCGGCAGACAATTAAGACACAAAGTGCTCCTATCGCCACCACACCCGCAACTTTTGACCAATGGAAAAATACCATGCACGGAGCATTAGGAAATCAAAAATGTTAAGTAAGATCGCCCTCACGCTTTCTCTCTCGCTCACATCCCCCTGCTCAACACACTAGTGCCTAAGAGAGATGCTTATAATGAAATCAGCTCGAACACGGGCAGGAAAGATTGAAAGCCACCCGCATTGAAGAGAGCCACATGTGAACATTTCCTCCCATTTCGCATGCACACCATCCACTAATACCTCCCATTCAGGATTAACCCGACCAGATCTCTCTTATCAGAAGGAATCACTCATCGGCCTGGGAACACCTTTTCGACTAGGACTATGTGAATCAGCAGGCACAAGATTAAGATTGTTCTCATGAACCCTCAGGATTTCCACGAATTTGAGTCACAGGGGGAACAAAAATTAGTCAGTCAAAGAAAAGTGCAAAGCTTGATATTGTGAACAAGGTCTCTGCCCCACTGACTAAAAGCTGGTTTTGGGTGGAGATTCCTGCAAGCAATGTTGTTTGGAATTTAACAGCCCGTCACTAGTAGGCCGTATTTGTTAGGTGTCTGACATGTAAAGTTTCCATTCCTGTTACTGCTATGATTGTTTCTTCATACCACCTCGGTGAGCATCATTTGTGTTTATGAATACATTTTATAAAACCAAAATTTGTTCTTACTAGGTTCTTAAAATAACAATGCATACCCTTTTCTAGAAAATGCCATGGAAAAGATAGTAAGTCAGATTACACACCTTTATACATGAAGTGAAAAGTTATCATTTATTGACTGTTAAATGTGTTCATAATAAAGCACTTTCAGCCATTAATTTGGACTGTGCAGCTATTGGGTCATTACGGCATGACAATTTGACGTTTTCTTAATTATCTCAGAATCAACATAATGAGAGTTGCTAGGTTTTTCCATTCGACGGCAGCCCACTCGCCACTTCCAGCCACCGTATAGTTAGTCTGCAATCAGTGTCTTTGCAGGTGCCAAAGTGTCGGGAACAAGCTGTATAAGACTCATTCCCCGGAGCTACTGCTTACACTGCTTTAGGGTTATGTAATTGCCCTGAGGTTCACTGCTAGGCCGTAGCTACTATAATTAATGTTTGCGCAGTGAATTCCTACAATGGCTTATAGTCTATCCTAATAGATACGGGTGAAGGTACCAGCGGAGTGTGTGAATCATCACCATTTCGATTCTAACCATCAAGAAACTTTTGCAATTTCTCGGGTCGGTTCTAACCAAACCGGCGAAGTGAGTTATCAAACAATTATTTGGCCAGAATGCCAGAGAATAGCAGAAAGAGATGGCTGCTCGGAAAGTGATTTAGAAGGTCGTTGGGTTGGTGGCCAATTATGAAAACACGGCTCACTATGTAACTTAGTGCAGAGCCAGGAAAGAGTCATTAAAATAAGCAGTCTTCTTTCATTTGAGCAGTCGTCCTTAACTATACATATCCTATCGAAATATCTGAGCTAATATTCGTTTTAGGGTTAGGCGTCCTATCTCGTGTCTATTGGTGCAGGCACGAGAGATGTCAATCTCAGCCATTCCTTGTCCAAGTTTAATTCCCCACACTGTCTATGCAGCATGGGTAGGCTATCCCTTAATGGCGCGCATGCACGATGCACATTCTTGCTGACTCTGTTATTTCTATTTCTAACTTTTCTATGGCTATGCACACAGGCCCATAGGATCACGGGGTGTGTGTTTGGAGCAGCTTATCCTGGGCTGTTTCATACAAATTTTATTTGTGCACATTCACGCAAGAATACTTAGAAATTGTATACTTTAGAGGCTTAGATTTATACTTGCCTTCTTTCGATGTGTTTTGCTAAAGTATTTGTATATTTCTGTGATCTATTAGGTCAAAAAACATTTATAATAATAAAAGGGGACTTTAGTAATTGAAAAGCTACTTCTACTGAAGACGGATGTTAAAGTAGCAATCGCCCGTGATCGACAGGTATTGTTCTCCCGTGTCGAGCAAGTTAAGTCACGGTAGCTAAGAGGGGTATGGACGCAATATACATTTGTACAACAGGTCATGATGTCCAATTTCCTATTTACATATTTTGAGTTTCACGAATCATAGTCTTAGTGGGTGACCATGGACCTTTGCACAAGATCAAATGGTATAATGCTTGAATGTTGAATTGGCGCTTCAGTTCTGAATGGATCTTTGCTGATTTTTCTTTCTGTCCTGCTCAAGTATTGCATTTGTTGTTCAACATGTTTTCCAAGTTTGAAACGTGAGTATTACATGACTGTACCGGTTGTTTTTATCAATTCAGTGGTTAAGCCGGATAAAAATGTTTTGTAGCGATCATGAAAAATGTGCATTTGTTCATAGCAAATCTATCATACTAAATACAAAATTCAAAATCAGATTTACTACCTATTGTGATAGATAACTATGATATAAAATGGTAAGTTGTTTTTGATCTTCTATGAAACAGTTCAGATACTCATCGTGCATCTGACAAGATTCGATCCAACTCTGTCCATGAAATAAGTTTTTATAATTATTTTAGCTGTGAATTTGAATTAGGAACAGGTTAGATTAATTTATACGGAATAAAAACATCCTATGTTAAGATTTATTCCGTTTCATTACATAGAGGCTCACAATTTAAACCTCTAAAAGTATATAATTTTAACAATTTTATTTCCAAACATTTCGGCGTGAATATGCACCTTTTAATAAGTATTTTGTTTCATATTTTTAAACTAATTTGACTGGGAGCTGTCGCTACCATAGGCAGCAACACCCCGACCACACTTAATGTGTTTCAAGATATTCAACAGCTTTTCTCTATAGGTACCTTAAAATTGTGACTCTGCTATTTCCGAGTGTTCAAAGTATATACATTGATTCCAACACACACAGGAAGTGGACGGAGCGCAGCTAGAAATGGGCGGAGCGTAGCTAAAATGGCTCACTCTATTTACAATAGTGATATCATTGAATACAGTTTTTGGAAAATTATAAACATGACATAAAATGATCGGACATAACATGGGCAGAGATATATTTGAGAACACGTTCTTTGTTCAATGCTCCATGAGAGACGTAATGGAGGAATCTAGTTCATCCATCAATCATATGATGTCATAATCAACTATGTGACGTATAGGCTGACGTATAGGCTGACGTCATAATCAATTACGCCATAAATTCCCCGATTTAGTCTGTCTTAAATACGTACTAGTCCGTCAGGTTGTACGAATTGTATGCCTTTACTATTTAATAAGCATGCTGTTGAATATTTTGAAGCTAATTTGACTGAGCGCTGTTGCTGGCATAGGCAACAACAGCATTCAGTCAAATTGGCTTCAAAATATGCAACCGTTTACCTGTAGAGTTTTCTGGAAATTAAGATTCAGAAAATTCAGGTCTCGACACGGTCAGGGCGTGGGAGGAGCTTAGCTAAATAGCTAAAAATGTTTTTGTCCATTCGAGGTTTGATCCAGAGATACGTCACGTGAACACAATTATCATAGATATAGTCTTACTTAAGATAACATAGTTATGGTTTAATATATAAGGCAAGACAATAGGGCCATCAATTCTGAAGAAAGGTTGATGATATGAAACTGCATTAAGCATTATAAGAGATGTATCACCGATCTTAAAAATTGGCATTATAGCCAACACAGTTTCGTTACGATTGACGTAAAAGTCCAGTGTCACTATTGAGATCTGTACATGCCAACTGTTTTATGCATAATGACTCAAGTAGGCGAACTTAGCATTCGTCCAAGGCAATATTGGCAACATCTGGGCTAGGAGAACTACACGTTTCTGTATTTACTAATGACCCCACCTGCCCCCCCAACCCCACCCACACCACCACCCCACAACCCACACACTCCCCCACTTGACACAACCCCCATCCCCACATGGCCACAACCCACCCATCCCCACACCACCCACCAACCGTATGAACAACAAACATATAGTCTGCTCAGACCGGGGGTGAGGGCCATAACAACGTTATCGATTTTTCTTACAATCCTTGAATTTGGAATTAAATTAAATAAGGGTCTGCCTCAAAATTATAACCATGGGAAAATGTGAAAGTCGCTTTTGAAAGGCTTTTTAACACGAATCCCCACCACTCTAACAACCTACCCATCCCGGCAGCCCATACCCCACCCAGCCCCACCCGCCATTGTTATAAATTGAATGCAATTCTGGCTAGTTAATCAGTCATCTGCGTCATCGGTTAATTCATTATTTGTGTCCATAGCATTGCTTATATACACTGCAGCTTAAGGGTAAGATAACACGTCTATAAACGTGAACAGAAACATTTTAGTAAGAACTGTTCTCTTCTGTATTTTTGGGCGTAATTTGATTTGAAGACAATTGCTACCCTAGGCTGCAATGTCTTTCAATCCAGTTACGTTCAAAATATTTGACAGTACATTTTATTTTGTTTTGTAAATGTGTTAGTTTATTTCTTTGCTGGACTGTACTCTAAATTTATTCCTTTTGCCGGATACAAAGCAAGCATTATTAATTTTTCTTACAGAGTTTTAAGTTTGGATCTTTAGCCACGTGGTTTGTGTGAACCGCTCGAGGCTACACCGATTCAATTCAAGGTTATTTGGATAACTTCTTTGAAGTACACAAAATATATAAATTAATGTATAAATGATAAACCTACTTAGTTACGGATACGCATAGTATTTTAATTGAATTGAATTGTAACAGCTGTAGACTGTTCAGAGGTGTGGGACAGGGGTGGGTTAGGGTTGCACATACACATGCACGCACGCATGTATGCACACCTACATGCAAATCTGCACATATGTACGCATGCGTGCACGCACGCATGCATGCGCACATGCACGCACACCCGCACGTAATCCCACCCGCACACATGCTCGCACATACGCACACACGCACGCCCACACGCACACACGCACCATGCTGAAATGTCTAACGTGATGCATAATGCATGACCATAACAGCTAGTAAATTTGTGATATGGTTTCATTGAGATTGTTTTTGTACCATATTCCACTTATATTAACAGTTTTTGCAATCAGATTTGTACATATATATTTCAATTATGTTATGGAGAGCCTCTGTGGACTGGGGGAGGGTTATCCCGATCATGTTGGGATCGATCGATCTCTGAACTCCCTGACTATCAATTTCCAGAAAACTATACGGGTACGCTGTTGCATATTTTGAAACTAACTTGACTGGGCGCTGTTACTGCTTATGATGGCAATTTTAATTGAAAAGTGAAAGAACCATCGCCTATAACCCATCCAAACTTTGAGTCAACTTAGATTGGAATTTTCCCCCCAATATTGCATGGCCATTCGAGGTATGTTGAAATGTAATTAGGCCTAGTAGTTATTAATCTAACTCGATTGAAAATTGAATCACTGAACTTTGTACGGCTCTGATGATCGCTACAAGCAATCAGAGTTGTTTTAAAGCTCAACTAGTTAATTTTAATTGGTTAGAGTAATAACTAACTGATTGTCCTTATGCGATACATTGTACATTGTCATGGCGAAAGAGATCCGAGGTTCAGAAGTTTACTGATTACACCATTATGCTAACCGAGTCATCTTCCACAATCGCTCGACACTTGTCCTTACGTGATAGATTAACCATTTAGAATTTATCTCCCACAATTGAATGAGTTCAGCAAAAGCTGAATTCAGACAGGCAACAGGTCAATAATGATTACACAATACAGTAACCCTTGCACATTTGTCCTGGCTCGAAGAGATCGGCGGTTAATTACACTTATTAACCCTTGTCAAGCGTCTTTACACTAATTATCCTTAAGCTCACCTGATTGGATGCCAGGAGGCACGTGATTTAACGAGGGGTATGGCCTTGGGACTGAATGAGTTCCCAGAGTCAGGAAAAGTCTAGTACTACTACTGCTACTACTACTACTACTACTACTACTACTACTACTACTACTACTACTACCACTACTGCTGCTGCTGCTGCTGCTGCTGCTGCTGCTGCTACTACTACTACTACTACTACTACTACTACTACTACTACTACTACTACCTAGATTGTGACTCTGAAAATGTTATTTATCTAATTTCATGCAAATTATGCCAAAAACAATATGTCGGCGACACCAAATGTCCATTAACATGGCGGGCAACCCGACACCTCTCAGATATTAGGCTAGAGGAAGACACACATGTTTCTGAACATTTTAATCTTCCTGACCATCTAGTCCTTCGTGACTTTGAAATTATGCCGATTGAACAGCCACCCCTTTAAGATACGGCAGAAGAAACTGATAAACAAAGAAAACTTCGAGAATCGTTTTGGATTAAAGAACTCGAAACACAGTGGCCAAGGGGAATAAACTCGGACCCAGGCTTATCTGATCAACGTGACAAAATTCCATTCATTCTGACCTATAATCGGAAAAACGTTGAAATTTCAAAAATCTTGAAAGATGAGTATCAAAACCTATAGGAAAAACTGAAGCAACCCTTTAACAAGCGTCCAGGAATTGCGTTTAAGAAAAACCAGAATCTACGTGACATCTTGGTAAAAGCAAAACTCAAATAGCTGTCCAGAATATCCACCTCAATCATTCAACATTAACTCTTTCATGATGGTCAGCCAAAAGCAGTCCTTTTAGTGATCTTGGGCAATGTTCATTTGCCGACGGGGATTAGAGTATTTTTGAAAATTTACCACTGTAATGACTGGCTCGGGAACCGACGCTTCCAATTTGCTAATATTCTCTTAAGCTTAGATACTCGTTCATTCCGATTTTGTGTTGTATTCGGTTTCCTGCTAAAATAGGTGCCTAAAATCTTAATGGTATCATTAGACCAATTGATTTCAAGTGGCTGGTCATTCCGCTCTTTCCATGGCCCCAAAAATAATCCTTTGGATTTTCCTTTATTGATTTTCAAACCAGATGCATTTTGGAACCTTTCTAGTACGTGGTCTAAAATTGCAAAATCAGTGTTTGAACTAGCAAACACAGTTGTGTCATCATCATAGTGTGACAGCTTAAGTGGTCTTTCTATGCCATGAATACATATGCCTTGAAAGTTATTATTTTGCCTCAATGCTATGCCAAGGGATTCCATCACAATAACAAACAATAATGGCGATAGGGAACACGCCTGTCTAACACCACGTTCTACGACAATTTCTCTGGATAATTGATTGTTCACTAAATAGCTACTCTTGATATCCGTATATAAAATCTTAACCCATTTAATAAAGTTTGAGCCTAACCCAAACGATTGCAAAGAATTTTAAAGAAAATCCCATTCCACACGGTCAAATGCCCTTTCGTTGTCCAAGGCAATCACAGCTGAAGGGATGCTATCCTTCTCAACCAATTGTATAAGGTCTCTTATTAACATGGTATTGGTTAAAATTGTCCTCCTAGGTAGAGCACATGTCTGCTCTGTTCCAATGATTTCTCCTAAAACACTACCTAGTTTCAATGTTAGTGCACAGGATATTATTTTGTAGTCTACAGATAGTAGAGAAATTGGTCTGTAATTCTGAATTAGACGTCTGTCATTTCGTTTATATATTGGCCTTACGTATGCCCTAGCCATAGTTGGTGGTAAATGGCCTTTCTAAAAAATTTCAGTGCCTAATTCTTCCATTATTGGACCTACAAGGTGAACAAAACGTTTGGTAAAATTCAACTGGAAGGTCATCACACCCCAGTGATTTTTCTAGTTTCATACCTTTAAGGGATTTAGTTAAATCTTCTAGTGTTAAGGGTTGATCACAGAATTCACTGCCTGTGTCTGACACCTTTTTGTCTATATTTGCTAACAAATCCAATTTTGCATCTTCATCAATTCCCTCTGACTTGTACAATGACTCATAGTAATTGCATACAATAGTACTCATTTCATTGTTGGTTAATGGAATCCTACCTTAATACTCTAGCCGGCCAAGAATGGCTTCCATAGAGGTCTTGAAAAATGGCTCTTCAGACCAAAAGAAGACAATTCTTTTTACTGTAATGACTGGTTCAAAAATAGACCCAGTAATGCTATTAGTAAGTTTTTAAAATAATCATGTTCTGCAAATGGATATCTTTAAATTAACCTTTTAACAATCAAACCAAGCAAAAACAGCTTCTGTAGTGGTTTTGAGAAATGTTCATTCAAGAGAAGAGAATAACCGAGCCAGTCTTTCCAATTGTTAATTTTCAAAAATAGCCTTTGCTTGGTCTGCAAATTGACATTTACTTTAAGAAAATTGAAATGTTCTTGAACAGATATATGGCTTAAAGGGTTAAGAGTTTTTGGATATTTTGGTTGGCTGATTGTGATATTTATTTTAATCTGTTAATTGTCGGGGATATATACATTTTGAAACAGAATCAATTTCAATGGGAGCGGTTGATGCCAATGGGTTCCAGCAACAGGTTCCAGTCAAATTAATTTCAAAATAACCTACAGCTTTCCTGTATAGTTGTCTTGAAATTGAGTCACTGGAATTTCAAGGGTTAAAGTGTACATAAACTAACAAATATCTCAAATAAATTTATGATTCTTTGGCCGTATGCATAAAATTTCCTTAAGTTAAGTGAATTCTATTTCTTAAACGGTTAAGAAGATCCTTAGCTAAGGATGACTTTTAAGTACGTTGCATCAACACTCTTAAGAGTTTCCTTAGCTAAGGATTTTCCTAACTTTTAGGAAATTTCTTGTCCTTACGCTACTGTATGACAAAAAGTATTGACCAATGAAAATCATTGTTACAACTTCCAAGTAAAAAAATACATTGGGAATCTCTGGCTTAACTTAAGTGAATTCTTTTGCTTAAACGGTTAAGAAAATCCTTAGCTAAGGATGGCTTTTAAGTACGTTGCATAAACTCACTTCACTCCTAAAGGTTACTGATTTTAGGGCAAAATGTTCACTTATGAAAATGGAATAGGTACCTTAAAATTAAGGAACTTTATACATGTAAGAAAATTCTTATCTTATGAATCTTTATGCATAGCACTTAAAGTAAGGATATACTCTTAGGTAACTGCTAAGGAAATTCTTAGAAATTAAGGGATTTTTTAACACTTAAAATGTTTTATGTATATGTCCCCTTATCCTTTATTGATACACAAGAATTTTAAGCAACAACATCATGCCCTCACGCACGCACACACGCGTGCGCGCGCACACACGCGTGCGCGCACACACATGCACGCCCACCAGCTAGACATTTTCTCAAGTGAACGTAATATGAAAGCTTTCAAATAGTTTTAAAAAATAATTTGAGTTAAATTTATTTCTTCTTTGGGCAGCAAGAACTATCAAGTAAATTGTTTTCCAAATGATCAGCATGAGTTTGCCGCTAATATGACGTATATAATACACGATTAAATGGGTTAACATCTGCGTTATATCCTTCTCTGTTTGGCATGTCGTTTGTTTTTTCTGCCACTCTCTCGATGATTGATCTAACTCCGCCTAATAGAATGTATGGTTTCACAATGTGATGCCAGGAACAAATCCAGTAGGAGGAGATCTATACAGCCCAAGACAGACAAACACAAGTACACTGAAGCAAACCCTCAAAGTTACAAGTGCTATTAGGGAAAGTGTAATTAGACTGTCTTTGGCGCTTTATATTGGTATAAAATTGTGCTGATGATTTAGAAAACAATCTATCAGAGAAAACGTTTCTTTCAGTCAAACTGTTTTCAAAGTATCTAACAGTCCTGTTTCATCACAAATAAAGTATTTTGAACAAATTTTACTATCATTTAGCAAAAAGGTTACTTTATCTCAACGAGTGATTGGCAGGTTTCTATGGGTACCGTACTGAGTAGGTCTTAGTTTCCTAGAATTCTGGGCACATTCCCACTAAATCGCTCAGACCAGATAAATCCAATAATTGTCAGAACTACCATTCTATGGTTTCAGCTATTGAGTATATTCATTGATTTAGTCGAGTTACTGCCCAATCATACTCTGTATAGCTGGGCGGTTAACTTTACACTCAAACAATCATACTCTGTATAGCTGGGCGGTTAACTTTACACTCAAACAATCATACTCTGTATAGCTGGGCGGTTAACTTTACACTCAAACAATCATACTCTGTATAGCTGGGCGGTTAACTTTACACTCAAACAATCATACTCTGTATAGCTGGGCGGTTAACTTTACACTCAAACAATCATACTCTGTATAGCTGGGCGGTTAACTTTACACTCAAACAATCATACTCTGTATAGCTGGGCGGTTAACTTACACTCAAACAATCATACTCTGTATAGCTGGGCGGTTAACTTTACACTCAAACAATCATACTCTGTATAGCTGGGCGGTTAACTTTACACTCAAACAATCATACTCTGTATAGCTGGGCGGTTAACTTTACACTCAAACAATCATACTCTGTATAGCTGGGCGGTTAACTTTACACTCAAACAATCATACTCTGTATAGCTGGGCGGTTAACTTTACACTCAAACAATCATACACTGTATAGCTGGGCGGTTAACTTTACACTCAAACCATCATACACTGTATAGCTGGGCGGTTAACTTTACACTCAAACAATCATACACTGTATAGCTGGGCGGCAAACTGTACACTCAAACATTTCTCTTATTTTCTTAACCATTTAACACTCATATCAGCTAAAAACGGCTTCTGCTGTGGTCTTGAGAAATCTGCATTTGCAGACCAAGAGACGACTATAAGACTATTTTTGATCATTTACCACAGGAATGACTGGCTCAATAACTGAGCTAGTTATTCCAGTGGTAAAAGTTAAAAAATAGTCTTCTCTTGTTCTGCAAATAGACATTTTCTATAAGAGAATTTTAATTTTCTTAACAAATTCAAGGGATGGCGAACGGTTAACAGAGTTAACACTTTCACCAATGAATTCCTCATATCTCATTCCCATTAAGCCACTGATAGATACAGAAAGACTGTTGAAGAATATGTTTTATATCCTAAAGAATATATTTTTTCCAGGATTTGTCAATGAAAGGGGTACACTGAGACATTTTTTCAGACATTTTAGGAACAAGAACCATCAGATGATAGTAATAAACAGACGCAGAGCGCGCACGCGGACACAGGCACGCACGCACGCACACATGCACTTAAAGATTTTATTCCGTATGATGCCCAAGGAACCATGCAAAGCCAGGCACACATACCTTTATTTTATATGTTACACACCATTAGCGAACTTACAGATCTGTGAAAAAGTGTTGAAATTAGACGGAACAGGTATTTCCTTTTTGCTGAATTGAGACTTCCTTTGATGTTCAGAGTAGATAAAAAATTGTTATGCCACCCACCATTAGCCCACAATGCATAACTAAACGACCCCTCCCCCACCATCACCACCACGAAGTTTTGTACTCCAATTGAAAGCTGGCCGGATGGATGGATGAAAAGAATGATAAAACAGATGGTCAGACTGCTATCTACTCTATAGACACTATTATCTTAGGGATTTTTAACCCATTTAACCATCAAATTTATTCAAGAAAATTTCAATTTTCCCATAGAAAATGTCCATTTGCAGACCAAGAAAAGACTATTTTTGAAAATTTAACACTGGAATGACTGGCTCACTTTTCGAGCCAGCCATTCCAGTGGTAAATTTTCAAAACTACTCTTCTTGATCTGCAAATGGACATTACTCAAGAGCACTAAAAAGCTGTTTTTTGGCTGGCCTGAGTGTTAAAGGGTTAATCGTGTTCTAACACAGTCATATTATCGAAATATCTAATAAGATACACATAGGATCGTAAAACACATTGTTGTTTTTCCTTAATACACATACATGTAATTCACTGTGCTAGTTTTATCTTGCATATAGAATACCATGTTCCTGTGGACATAGTGATAGTGTGGAATGCATGGTTTGTACATGTACATCTGAAGGCCTGGATAAGTTAACACTTTAATAGTCAGATTTGGTCAAGAAAATGTCCACCTTTTACAGAAAATTTCCATTTGCCGAACAAGATTTTTTTTTTTCATGATGGAATACTGACCAGTAACCATTTAACCTTCATATCAGCCAAAAACGGCAATTTTGATAATATCCATTTGCAGACCAAGAGAAGACTATTTTTTTAATTTATCACTGAAATGACTGACTAGGCTATCGAGCCAGTCATTCCAGTGATAAATTTTCAAAAATAGTCTTCTCTTGGTCTGCAAATCGACATTTTCTATGAGAAAACTAAAATTTTTAAAAAACATTCGATGGTTAAAGGATTAAATTTCCAGTGGTAATATAAAAAAAAAATTTATTTGACTTACAAATCGGCTGATTTACAATTTGACTAAACAAGGATTTCAATTTTTAAAAGTTTTTAAACGAACCCAGAAAACTCGGGTAAAATTTTGAACATAGTGTAAGAAATCTTCTGTTGAATATAATTTGATTGGGAAGGCATTGCTGCCTATAATCAACAGTACGTTTTGTTTTGTTTTCAAAATGTGTTAAGTTATTTCTGAGCTGTTCTGTCGTGAGGTGTGTGGGTGCGTGCGTGCGCACATGCATGTGTGTATCTGACTTATGTACTTTTTCTGCTGTCATAGTAATACATCCCTGAAACAAGCTTGCCCTTTCAACGCAATAAATTATTTATGATAAGACATTTTCTGTTCAGAAACCATCTTACAGGACGCGGCATAATGCTCCCTAATGTAGCAACTTCCAAACTTTCTATGTTATGGATTTGAGATTAAGGTACATAGAATTGTAAAAAATTTCAAAAATTTCAATTTTGTCATAGAAAATGCCCATTTGCAGACCAAGGGAAGATTATTTTTGAAAATTTGCCATTGGAATGACTGGCTCAGTTATCGAGCCAGTCATTCCAGGGGTAAATGTTGAAAAATATTCTTCTTGTGGGGTCTGCAAGTGACCATTTTCCAAGACCACTGCAGAAGGCATTTTTGTCCGCCTTGAGTGTTACGGATTACTGGTTGACATTGGTGTTATTTATTTAGAATTTTGCTTTGTGAATGTCAATTTACACTTTAAGAATAGACTATTTTTTTTAATTTAGCAGTTGAATGCCTGGCTTGGTAACCTCAGTTGTCGAGTCAGTCATTTCAGGGGTAAATTTTCAGAAATAGTTCTAATGGCCTGTAAATGGAGTTTCTTTAAGACCACTTGAGGCTGGTTTTGGCTGACTGGACCATTAAAGAGTGAAGCATGAAGTGCGTTGGCATCCTTCCCTGAAATGATAGATCTTCTACTTCTATAGTAACAGAACAAAATGTCAGCCAAAAAATGCCTTTATTCTGGTGTTAGGAACCAAAAATGCTTTTATTCTGATGTTAGGAAATGCCAATTTTCTGCTCAGAAGAAGAATACTGTATTATAAAATTTGAAAGACTATTGGAATTAATAACGTAGTTCCTTAAGGCAGTCATTTCAATACAAAGTTTTCTAAGGTATTCCTTTTGGTCTAAAAATGGACACAAGTTGTCAATTTCTCAGGAGGTGGAAGATCTCACAAATATTCATCATTTCGACCCCCACCCCCACACACGCACGCACGCACGCACACACGAATTTTACATGATTACAGATACAGATATGCATCATATGTATTAACTGACTGCCTGCTGAAATTCTACCGACAAGGTTTTACATGGGGTAACTCTCGATATGATGGATATTTTGAAATCAATTTAACTGAAAGCTAAGCCACCAACAGCTTCCAGACAAATTGTTTTCGAAATATTCAGTATTTTCAGAGTTATTGCCCATTGAAATTATTGTCTGATAGCTTGTAGCAGTCAGACAGATAAGAGAACACCTGTATCTAGCAACCACTGCATGATACTCCATTATGAAGGTGCTGGTTTAAGCCAGATTTTACTGTATCTTGAATTATATATATTCTGTTTTGTTTTTCAGGATGAGACAGACTCTGGTTATCGTTCAGGCCCACTGTTAGTTGAAGGTCCTTTATTGGATGATGTGTCAGAGACAAGCAGTACTGACACGACACTAACTGAGGCGCCATGTCCCAGTCCCGGGAACACACTCACTCATGATGAGCTCACACGTGACTCACTCAGTAGGCAGATTGAGGACTGCAATGATAACTGTCCTTTTGCAAGTATTACATTGGTATGTCACATGACCTCGGCTATAACTTTCGAATAGATTTAGAGTTCATACCAATGCTTTTAGCACAAGTCGAAATCGTATAATGGTCACAAATTGTTGTTGCCATTTGCAATAAGGATGAGCTGCGACTAGTGAGACAGTGAATTCTGCAGAGTATGAGACATCAATCAGCTCTCTACCTGCTACGTTGCTGCAGCCTTGAAAACTGTGCGGGAAAATTCCACAAAACCAAATCCGCCGTTGTCTTCTTCTTTCTTCTTTTCGTTCGCTGATCATACCGCCTGTCCTGTAAGTGACTATCGACATGATCATAGGCGTTAAGTGCGTGGATCCATGGTTTATTAGAGTGCGCCGTGCGGCCTGGAACCTCCGTCTTCAGCACTCGAGGTTTCTGTCAGGGTTACCTCACTCTTACCTCCTTTAGTCGCCTCTTACGACACGCAGAGGATACGGAAGGTGTATTCTAAGCCCCACCTATAGGGCAATCCGCCGTTGTCCATACTGGGTATGGCACTAGAGATGTCGACTTTATAGATGAGGAAAAGAATCCCCTTGGGGACCTGCCTCCCATAGCTACAAGCACACTAGGAAATGATAATCTCTTTATGAATAAATCCAAAACGGAGTTTGCTCACATGTACATATAGATAGGCAAAGCACAAAGCTAAAGAAAATGACGATCCACTTCATACATGTCATGGCAGCGAACCATGGAGGAAAAGCAAAATACTGGGCTCACTGCTCTGCAGTACTTCTGACAATGCTGCACACTGCATCATGGGAAACAATTCCTTCTGGAAGTTGTGGATTCGTAAGTCAAAGACTCTGTTGACAAAAAAATATGTTTGTACAATACAACCTGCATATCTTTGATGATGTGCAACTGTAATAGCTGGGAAGCTCCAACGGCAGCTCTAGACAAGCTTGATGCCTGCCACCATAAATATCACTGGACACAGATAGTCGGACAGCGTAATTTCCAATGATGCACTATACAAGATATGTAATGCATCGCCGCTGTCCAAAGATTGTCAATGTTTAGCCATGTGCTAGGGATGCCTGGAGACACCCTCACTGAGAGAGCCATGGAATTCGCCCTAAATATAAAGCCAGGAGAGGACGTCTTTGCATAAATATGTTAAGCTTGCTGCGAATTCCCTCAGACCTGAAATGAACCTGAGGAAGCTAAAGATTTTAGCCGAGGACAAGACATAGTGGTCAATAGTGAAGAAGGACTGATTGCAGCTGTAGGATGTTTCTACTACTACAGTTGCTGCATACAGTACATCATCATCATCATCATCATCATCAATCGTCACAATTATTCACAAAATAAAGAATTCTCTTTGCCAACCAATAAATTATCTTCCGCTAGAAAGGTTATTACTGGAATTACTCGGCTATCGAGGTAACCAAGCGAGTCATTCCATCGCAAAATCTTCTACAGTATTCTTCCTATGCTATGCAAATGCACATTTCTCATAGCCACTGCAGAAGACATAAACTATTTGGCAGTTTTAACCACTAAAAAGTGAACATATGCTTCAATACATTGTTGACCCCCCCCCCCTTCACTATAAGTGTAATTTGTACCAATTGACTATAAAAATTATGCAAATGGTTCAATTCTGGAAGTTTGGTGTTTATGTAATTGTTCTTTTTTGCTCAATGTTACAATAATCCTTTAATCTTCAAATTTGTTCACACAAATTTTAATTTTCTCATAAAAATTACTGCAGACCACAAGAGTGTATTTTAAAACTTATCACTTGAATGACTGGCTCAGCTATCATTCAAGTGGTTAAATTTTGTACATTTCTCAAGACCACTGCTGGAAGCCATTTTTGTCCCAACTTGAGTGCTAAAGGGTTAAACCCAGTATGCAAGATATCTTTAAATGTCATGTTGCTTTGCAAATTTTCAACTATACAATTGTATATTGTGTTTCATTGCAGAGTGACGATGATCTTTCATTCCAAGGCTTCCTTCGTGTGACGTTGAACCGTATCCGGCCTATTACAATGTCACTCGGCCTCCGACCACCATCCATCTATGAGATCCTAACGAGAGAACATATCATAGAGCAGAACACGATGGAGGTGTCGTTCTACTTGCCACGGGACACCGTTAAAGCTATGCATGTCACAAGGTGGGAGTCATGCGGCTGAACTGACATGTTAATCTATTCAATGCTCACCCATGGCAGTCGTGTAATTGTGCCAGTCCTGATAATGCAGGTTACTGGGCCGGTAATGGAGCAATACTGGCCATATTGGCACGGTAATCTGCATTATCAAGGAATGCATATTCACATTCTTTAACGGAACATTAAAATCTTGGTTATTGATTGTTTGAACAGGATCATGCTAGCTTTTTTCGGCCAATATAAAAGGATATAGGAGGCTCTGCTCTTTGAGTTTCTGTATCGTAATGAAGGAATCTGATGTATCACTCAAATAACTGACATTATAATCAAAATATGTCACTTGCTAGATGATGTCACAATCAAATGACTACATCTCACACAAATGTGGTCCAACAGTAACTATCTGAATAGTAAGTCTTAAATCTAGTTTCATAACGATTCTGTTGAATATTTTTGAAACTAAATTGACTGGGAGCTGTTGCTCTATAAATATTTAACAGCTAACGTGTAGTTACCTTGAAATCGGGTGGCGCTTAGCTAGAATGGACCTTTGCACTGTATCCATCTCTCATATGACGTTACTCAACTACATGAAGTGTAGAATGACATTACAATCAATGACATGACGTCATGAATGACATAGATAAGTCCGTCATGAATGCATAATTGAAGGTGTACTATGCGTTGTTGTACACATTTTACGTCTACTATTTAATAAATATCCTGTTGAATATTTGGAAACTAATTTGACTGGGCGCATGGCAGCAACAGCACCCAGTCAAATTAGTTACAAAATATTCAACAACTTACCTGTTTAGTTTTCAGGAAATTGATTGTCAGGCCATTCCGGGATCGATCAATCCCACCACGGTGAAGTGTGGGTGGAGCTTAGCTAGAGGTGGGTGGAGTATCGCTTAAACGGGCACGGTCTATTGTAGGGGGATAGCTAGAGATGAATCCGTTTATTATGTGGTAATGTGATGAAGGCCATCATTCTCTGGAATGGTTTGGTAGATATTCTGGTGACATGACTAATTTCATTACTAAACTATATTGCTCGGTTGATGGCACATCATCGCAAATCCACACATTCACCACTGACGTCTTGACAACCCCACACCGCCTCTGGTGGCAGAGCCAAACTTGACAGGTAAATCGTCTACCAAATCTGGTTGGATTCCTTCCACCAGTTTCTGAGGAATTGCATTGTAATCAATGTCTTGGCCTTTTGACCACTTCCCCTTTGGGGAGGGGCTAAATGTATATGTCGTCACACAATCCACAATTATATGGGTAACCCACATACCAAATTTGGTTGAATTCCACACAACGTTCTGGAAATAGATAGCGTGATGGACGGCCAGGAAACGAAGACAGACAAAGTCGATTCTAACATCCCCCGACGGGCCACTGTTTTTAAAAACGTGTGGATAATTTATAGATTATATTTGTATATGTGTCAAAGAAAGATAAAACAATGGGGTTGCTTTCATTGGACGTATTATTCATGTTAATACAAAACATATTTTGAGAATTGAATAAGGCAGAAAAACGGTTAAGTGGGCAGAAATGTATTGTTTTTTCTGAGAACTCGAGATGAGATGTGGTAAGTAAATTATTACCCACACATCGTGTGTTGGTAATTATGGCAGACTTTGCAACAGAAGGGATGGGGGGGGGGATTGTATATACTTCGCTTCTATCCATGAGTACCTCTGTCTATGCAGATTCAAGGCTTTGTTTGATATTTTAACTTCTGTGTTGATGACCTTCATGGATAGGTTAGATATAGGCCTATGAAGCTATTAACCCTGTAACACTCAAAACACACCTTTGGTAGTGGTCTTGTGAAATGTCCATTTGCAGACCAAGAGAAGACAATTTCTAAAAATTTACAACTGAAATGACTGGCTTGATAACCGAGCCAGTCATTCCAGAGGCAAATTTTCAAAAATAGGTGTTCTCTTGGTCTGCAAAATAACATTTTCTTTGAGAAGATTAAAACTTCTGTTCTGTGAATAAACCATGCTTATAAATCACAATAAATTACAAAAATTGGTAGCAAATTTTGGGTCTCGTAATTTCACTCACGCAGTACCGACACGCTACCAGAACATGACGGTTCCATGAACTATCGAGGCCTGCTTTTCGTTTGTCTTGCCAAACACATGTGCGTGTGCATGTGAATCTTTATATGATAACTTAGCGTCTACTGGAATTATGTTGATGAAATGTCATGAGTAACTTACAGAAATAAACTGAATCAATTGAGTTTATAAAAGAAAATCTGAATTTGATAATCAAAGATTGGTTAGTCAGTTGTTAAAAGCGGGTGATCATTTTAATGAGTACTTCATGGTTACAAGTTATTTCATGTTTATTTCTAGACCAGCTATTAACTGTATGTGCACCATTTATACCTTTCAGTACCACAACTACTAAAGAGGTGATAGCGTCTTTACTGAAGAAGTGTAAGATTCTTGACAATCCTCGGAAATTTGCTATGTATGAACAGGAGGTTCGAGATAAGAAAATAGGTATGTACTAAGTACCTTGTTGTTCACCTAAGATGTTGGTAGTTGGGCATGCTGGAAAAAATGTACCCTCAGGAGACATGGATAAGGATCTACACAGATGGATCAGCCAAAGATGCAATTAGGAGAGGAGGTGCCGGACTGCACATACAGTATCCAAACGGACAACATGAGTCAGCTGCAATACCGACAGGCAAACACTGCACAAACTACAGAGCTGAAGTCGAATCACTGGTTCATGCAGCTAATACCATCAGCGGAACAGCAGATCCTATTGCACAGATTGTCTTTTTATCTGATGCCCGCTCCGTCCTCGAGGCTATCACCAAAGGTAACCTGCCACAACTTGAAGAAGCACTACAAACCATCAAATGTTTTCGGATGGCATTGCAGTGGATCCCCTCACACTGTGGAGTCCAAGGAAATGAGGAAGCAGACAAGATGGCAAAGGTGGGTGCAGAAGAGAATCAGACAGAAAACATGGTTACCCATACAGTGATGAAAACTTGAGGCCAGAGCAAGTGACCATTTTTCGTCTCAGAACTGGACACAACAGACTAAACCAACACATGTACAGGCGGTTCCACCTTACGACATCGCCCGCTTGTCCTTGTGGAGAAGCAGAACAGACCACAGAGCACATACTTCAATGTTGCAGTACGTATCAGCTGCTGAGAGAAGAGATCTGGCCTTTGTCAACCTCTTTTCTTGAAAAGCTGTATGGGCCTGTGGAAGAACCGCAGAAAACCACAGATTTCATCTTGAGAACGGCTCTCCAAGTGTGATACCAGCGATCGAAAAGAAGAAGAAGTTGTTTCAAAGTACTCAACTGCTTTGCTGTATTGTCTGTCTGATCGCTGATGTCATTTGAGATAGATATCAACTCAAAATCACTATGTTGGATGCTGTTACATAAATTGTTTTCACTAAAATCTGTTGCTGCCTCAAGCAGCAATTGAGTCCAGGTGTTGAACTGTTCAGTTCAGTTAATTCCAAAATATTATTTTTCACATAATGAAACATCTGAAAATACTTTATCATGTGACAGTTATCGAAATTGGCTGTGGGAGCTGAATTTTCATAACATTAACAATCTACTAAAACCATCCTGGAACTGTGATTCTCTAAAACTTATGCGTGACACCCTCCCCAGTGTGTTTTAAATTTGCCGCTATAACTTTCGCGTGTTTGAATTTCTGTTGCAGATTTTTCATTCCGAAATACAATGTATTTGCATTGTCGGCCAAAATTATCACGTTTTCAGCCTAGAAATCTTTTTGTAATGTAATTTTCTGTATTCCAAGTTCAAGTATTGATGTTCCAGATGAGCGATGCAACAACCCACCCCTCCCCCCCCACCCCCCTACTCTCTCTCTCTCTCTCTCTCTCTCTCTCTCTCTCTCTCTCTCTCTCTCTCTCTCTCTCTCTCTCTCTCTCTCTCTCTCTCTCTCTCTCTCTCTCTCTCTCTCTCTCTCTCTCTCTCTCTCTCTCTCTCTCTCTCTCTCTCTATGTCTTGTTGATATGTGAGTGATACAGTCCCCCACCCCACCCCACCCCTCTATCTTGTTGTTGTGAGTGATGCAAGCCCCCCCCCCACCCCCTCTGTCTTGGTGTGAGTGGTGCAAGCACCCACCCCCAACCCCTCTGTCGTGTTGTGAGCGGTGCAAGCCCCCACCTGTGTTTTTGTTGTTGTGAGTGTTGCAAGCCCCCTCTGTTTTGTTGTTGTGAGTGTTGCAAGCCCCCCTCTGTCTTGTTGTGAGTGATACAAACTCTGCTCTGTCTTGTTGATGTGAATGATGCAAGCCCCCCACCCGCCCCCACCACTGTCTTGTCGATGTGAGTGATGCAAGTCCCCCTCTGTCTTGCTGTTGTGAGTGATACAACCCCCCCCCCCATGTTATTGTGAGTGATATGATACACGCCCCCCCCACACACACACGCACACGCACGCGCACACACACACTGTCGTGTTAGTGTGAGTGACACAAGCCGCCCCCCCCCCCCTCTTGTGTTGTTGATGTTAGTGCTACAAGTCCCCTGTGTGTTGTTACTATAAATAGTGATTGCAGAGGTGGTGTCTTTAGTTTGAGAAAAATGTACAGTTAAAGCTTTCTATACTGACTATATTGTAAATATCTCTTTATTCAGTGAAAATTCGTCGTGTTGTTGATAAGGAGACTCCGCTACATTTAATATTGGAATGGGGTGCAGATCATATTGGCACTCATAGACTGGTCTTACAGGAGAATGAGACAGGAGAAGTAGAGGTAACACCACTCATACACATCTATGCATATTCACACATATATGCCTTCTCCTAACCACCCACCCTCTCACTCAGCCAGCCACCCACCCACTTACTCATCCATTCACTCACACACACCCTCTTGCTGACACGGCGGCCCACTCGTTCGCCTGTCCGCCCACTCGCACACACGCACCAACATACCCTGTGACCCATCCACATACTCAGGGCAGCTAGCTCACTCACTTATTATCTAAGTCCGTAACACTTTAAAGGGCTGCTAATCTCATCTCAAATGTTGTATTTGACTGATAGTTTATGGTTTATAGATTTTGTATCATTCATATCCTGTGATATTCCCTTATGTATATCACAATTATCTGCTTTGTAATATCGCGCAATTGTTGAACAGTGATCACCACCATTGTGTCTCCTCAAGCGATTGAGTGTGATCTCATGTAAGTGCCAAGGCGTTACATTCATTATTATGTAATACTCATCTTGTTGAATATTTTGAAACTAATTTGACTAAGTTGTTGCTGCCTTCCAGTCAAATTAGTTTCAAAATATTCAACAGCTTAGCTGTATGATTGCTTTTATACCACATTGCCAAGCTATAGCTGAGCGTACCGAAACAAGACACGCTAGCTTTTTTTGATGGGCTGAAGAGTAAATCATTGCATCCATCATAGGCTGTAGAAATGTATCAACATTTAACTACTAAAGCCTGAATATCTTTCGTTGTCGGCATGATAAAAAGCTATAATGTCAGGGATGGATTATGGGTGTCAAATTCTATCACCTGAATGGTTAGTATAACATAAGGTGAGATTTTCTTTAATGGTCAGGATTGTTCAAGATTACAATTTTTGCTTAGGAACTCCATTTGCTGGTCAATAGAAGACGATATTTAGCGCACTTGGTTTGCCCGACTTCAACCAAATTTGTATGGAAGCATCCTATTATGGTAGGCTCCAGAACTTGTATTCAGAATTTTGATTTTGTGGTGAAAATCTAGGATTTTATGAAATCTTGTATGTATTTAGCCTCTTACAATCGTATAAGAAATGAATGGGAAGAGCATTGAATAACTTATTCTTTTCAAGAACCACCTGGTGGATTTCAACGAAAGTTGCGTATATGAACCTTACCGTGATTGTCTCCACAACTTCTATTCAGTAATTTGTTTGTTGCGTTTTTCTGGTGGCCATCTTGTTCTCAAAAATGACATTTCAGGAACTGCTTATTGGGTGTTTGTCTTCAAGAGAACTTGATCTGTGATAAAACATGGTTGTCATGGACTCATGGTCCAATTAAATTTAAAAGCGCTTGTTGACCATATTGTATTTTTTTATTGGAAGGTTGGAATCCTACTAAATATTGAACATACTGAAATACAATTGTGTATTTTATGTCTTGTTACTGCTGAATTTAAAGAATTATGTCTTCAAATGCTAATGTTTCAAACGCTAATGGTGCAGGTGAGCGCCAATGCCATTTGGCTTCTTGTTGAAAATTTTCAGTTGCAATGATCAAGCGAGTCATTCTAGTAATACATTTTCAAAAAATAGTTTTGTCTTGGCTTGTAGATTAACATTCCTCAAGACAACTCAGAGCCATGTTTTGTCTGGCTTGCCCATTAACCTTTTCACCCATAAATTACATTGTATCTCATTTTCAAAGCACCGCCTACAGGATAACTTATGTGACTGGGAGCTGCTTAAGGCAGCAATGGCTTCCAGTCATATTAATTTCAAAATATTTAACAGAATATGTTTTATATCTTAAAGAATATACTTTTTCATGTATTTGTCGTGAAAGGGTTAAACGGTTAGGGTCAACCCTAACCCTAGCCTTGAAATGTACATTTTCATATGAAACCTCATTAATGAGTTGTACTTTTATTTCCAGTGGGGTGCATTCAGTTTGCCGGAACTGAATAACTTCCTGCGCATTCTGGATCGAGAAGAGGATGAGTGCATCTCTCAACTCGGCTATAAGTATAAAGTGATGAAGCGTATCATTCATCAGCGCCTTAAGGAATTGCTCAAAGAGCGGAGCCAGCAGCAAGTTGCTCAGCAACAGCGATCATAGCACAGGCCTGCCATATCAGGTGTTCGTGGGAATGGAGGCGGGAGGGTGGTGGGTGGGGTGGACTCAGGGACATTCTGTGACATTATTGTTATAATAACTGGAGTTATTATTATAAAATAATAATAATTAGATGCATCCTTAGAAGAATTAGACAGATTTATATTTTATGGTCAATTTTGTATATTTTGTAATAACATGTTTTCTGCAGTTGTCTTGAGAAATATCCATTTGCAGAGCAGCAGGAGACTATTTTTTAACATTTACCACAAGAATGGCTGGCACGATAACCGAGACAGTCATTCAAGTGTTAAATTTTCAAAAAAGATTTTCTTGGTCCGCAAATCGGCATTTTCTGAGAAAATTCAAACTTGATGGATTGAGGATTAAATTGTTTATCATGTTTTATACAATGTATTAAATAAGTAACGCATGTAGTAGATATATTTAATGGATTTTTATGGAATTTAATAAATGTGATTTAGTACGATCAATTTTCAACCGATGTTAAGGGCGGTGTATGCTGGAGCTATCAACTTACCATGCACGCATTAGCTTTTCTAAGCTGATAGCTTGGGAACAGTTTCAGTGCCACTATGATGTCACAACTAATTTGTCTTCTATCAAAATTTCAGTTATACCTTCACTTGAGCCACCATTTTTATCATCATTGGGTTAGTCAATTAAGCTACGATGCTAGCTCTGTTCAGCGCACGCTATGAGTTTTTCGACACAAATGAATACAATTGTCAAACACGATAGATATTTTGCTCACGGGCATTCGTGGTCAAAACTCTGCTAAATTCACAGCACACGAGAGCTATCAGCTTAGCAAACAGTCTCTCGTACCACTTTAATTAGATATGAAGAAACGGTTGTGTTGTAAGTAGTTTTGTTACAAAATGTACAAACATGAATTTGTACCTATATGTGTTACTGTTCTGCTGTTTTAAGAAATTAAAGAAATTTTAGTAAAGAAATTGCTTCGTGTGATACTAGTAATTGGTGGCTGAATCTGTTGCATGATGGATTTCACGGTAGTGCTCTATCTGTCACCTATCGCTGATTCTTTGTATACCCTCAAGAAGTTTCCTGACATTATGGCGCACCAGTTCCACTCATCTATTCATGCTTCGTCCATTCTAATGTCTCAAGAAATATTGTTTCACTTGAACTAAATTATATAGCATCTACTGAGAACAATTTCAGTGAAAATTTTAAGCTAAGTTAAGCTTCAATGAAATTCGTGAAATTACTTGACAAATATTTGACTATGGAAAGGTGTTAATAATAATAATAATAATAATAATAATAATAATAATAATAATAATAATAATAATAATAATAATAATAATAATAATAATAATAATAATAATAATAATATAGTCAGACCTGTCTATAATGGACACTGTAGAACCATCAAAAGTTGGTCACTAAAGACTGGTAGTCATTTGTTATTGGTGATTGGGTCTGCGACCACAAGATGGTGGCTCATTAAGATGTCTACTCTAGCCACCTGAAAGAATCACCTTATTTTTAACCAAAAGTAGGTGCCCATTATAGACAGGTTTTGGTATGCAGAGGATAGGATCGAGAACAATTCCAATGTATATTGCGCTAAGACAAGCAATTGTGGTTGGTTACTGTCTGTTGTACATATCGTGTGAGAAAAAAAAAGAAGGAGGGTGGAGGAAACTAAAGAGCCCTCCCCTCCACAAGCCACCAGACCCCTCAATGGGATAAAACAGGCTACAAAAAGCCTGCCATCCCAGATGACCATGTTAACGCCTACAAACTATATCCACCAGCTCCACACAATCGAGCCGACTGGTATCAACTTGGCAGGGTGAAGGCCCGCCCTTTAACACAGATTTCGGAGAAAATAACCGCTACCTGTGGACGTTGTTATTACCCCCCATATATATATATATATATATATATATATATATATATATATATATATATATATATATATATATATATATATATATATATATATATATATATATATAATCATTAATCAGGGTGACCAAATATTTGCAAGTAATGTACAAGTAATTTCGTTGTTTTTCACCATACATTGTAACCTAATTTATCCTACAACCACATTTTTTTCGGAAACGCAGTGAGAATGTGTTATAATTTTCGTAGAATTTTATCATGTGAAATGTATATCGTGAACACTCATCTGTTCAGAGAGATGGATCACTCGCGATGTTGAGCATTTGGCACAAGTGTGGTCGTAGGATAAGTACAGAACAGTTACATTATACACAGATTCATTTCTAGCTATGCTCCGCCCATTTCTGGCTATGCTCCGCCCATTTCTAGCTATGTTCTGCACACTTTGTAACAGTGTATGCATTGATTTTATTTAACATGTTGAACCATGAATTCCCAGGTAATCTGTTGAATATTTTGAAACTACTTTTACTGGGAGCTATTGCTGCCAAATTTACCTCTGTCGTGAGGGACCTATGTTATTTGATTGGAAATCAGACATTTACCCCTTTCATGGCGGAACGAAGTTATTTCTTTCAACATCGGCTAACGTGTGACATATTTTGATTATGACACCGGGTACTTAACTCCATTGGATAAATAATACTTGGAAATGTTAAATTTAAACAAAATTTCTATACAAATCTTATATTCTTGAAGTGAGTGTTCAAGCACAAATAAACCTGCTCAAGAGTCCACCTGCCCTATGGCCCACACGATCATCATCATGTGATGCAGTATTTGGTCATAATAGGCAAGCGTAACTGTTTGACTGCTCAGTTTCTGCACACGACATATACCAGGGGTTTTACCCCTGGACCTGCTAAATATTTTGAAAACAATTTGACTGAAAGTTGTTGGTGGCTAAGCCACCAACAACATTCAGTCAAATTGTTTGCAAAATATTCAGCCAATCCAAATTTTTTACTAATTAAATTACAGCAGTGAGACAGTTAATGTATTTAATCTGAAAATAGAAATTTTAATAATTAGACTATTTTCATTTTATAGAGTCTAAAATATTTAAACTCCCGTAGACATACAGTATTAAAAACAGTATTTTATAAAAGAATTAACGAACATAAAAGCAAGTTATCCCCCCCGTGATAAAAATTACGATCTCTAATCCCTTAATGGTATAAAACAATTCCATCTGCAGTAGTCTTGAGGAAACCCCCTTTGCAAACAAAGTAAAAATAGTTGGTGAAAATTTACTCCTGGACTGAGCCAGTCATTCCAGTGGAAAATTTTCAGAAATAATTTTTTGGTCTGCAAATGGTCATTTTTTATGAGAAAATTGTATTGCCCAAAATATGACCATTACCGGGTCAATTCATTGTGGGGGGGGGGGGGGGAGGAGTTGTGTTTTAAGCGTTTCTGTACAGCCAATTCGACGTATTAAAGTTAATTTTGTCATTTTGTGTGATTAGATACAACACATACACACTACTGTCAAACCACCTATCAAATCCTTTAGAGGTCAAGCCATCCAAAAACCAGCATCGGCAGTGGTCTTTGACAATTTCCTTTTGCAGGCCAAGAGAAAAGTATTTTTGACAATTTACGACTAGTATGACTGGCTCGATTATATAGCCAATCATTCCAGTGGTAAATTGTAAAAAATTAGTCTTCTCTTTTCCTGCAAATGGACATTCGCTCAGCAAAAGCGTTGATTTTCTTGACCATAAAGGGTAAAAAGTATATCTGCATTTTAGAGCCAAAAGATGTGTGCTTTTAATGATAGGCAAATCAACCTGCCATAAACAATCACCATCTTTTGCCTCCAAAAGCCATATATTATATAGCATCACTTATGTTAACCATTTAACACTCAAATGAAAATATTCATTTCAAAACTATTTTTGAAAATTTATCACTGTAAATTAGTAAAAAATAAATTGTCTCTTGGTTTGCAAGTGGATATTTTCTGAGTTTTGTTGAAGAAATTATAGGGTTAAAGGGTCTAAATACTATATATCTATGGTGAGTAATTGTTTGCGCTCAGTAAATTAACTGCAAACCATCAGACAATAATTTCAATGGGCAATAACTTTGGACCAGCTGAATATTTTGCGAACAATTTGACTGAAAGTTATTGGTGGCATAGCCCCCAACAACTTTCAGTCAAATTGTTCTCAAAATATTCAGCTGGTCCACGGATAAACCCCATGGAAAATTTATTTCACATAAATTCATCAGGATACTGTATGTATTGTACTTATTTATTGCAGTTAATAAGTATTCGACTTTTTGGTATGAGAAAGGTTTTGTGGGACCAAATTGTTAGTTAGTGTTTTACATAATTACTAACCCTCAGTCTAAAATGCAATTATAATAATGACATTGTTAATGATAACGACTGCTTGTACAGAGATTGTGAATATATT
This sequence comes from Chaetoderma sp. LZ-2023a, assembly GCA_034401795.1. Taxonomy (NCBI): domain Eukaryota; kingdom Metazoa; phylum Mollusca; class Caudofoveata; order Chaetodermatida; family Chaetodermatidae; genus Chaetoderma; species Chaetoderma sp. LZ-2023a. The sequence goes on from CM067359.1 coordinate 61,893,377, forward strand.
GCCTGTGTGTTACAATTGTGATTGCTGACGAGGAAGGAGTTGGCCAAAACTTGATTGTTAATTTCTCTTTTCCAGTGAGAAGAGATGTGCAATGATTTTCTTGGTCAGTTATTTTAAATTATTACCAACAACCAATGAAATTACATGTAAATCCTCTTCTTAGTGGAAAATTGGTGAGTAAAAGAATGTGCTGATAACCTTGTTTCTTGTACTAAATCGAGGTGATACCCAAACCTGAATGAATAGCCATGATTATGGTTCCTCCCTCAGGTGGTCTTATAAGAAAGGTCTGGCTTGTTGGTTGTTTTAGCAACATCTTGTTTGAGTTAGTGTTAGTGGGTGTGGTTTGTTAGTTTTACTGCAGTGAGTTGAGACCATTAGTTAGAATTAACTATTCATGCAAGCCTTTCTTACTAGACCACCTCATGTCAGTTGTATCCACTGTCAAATCGAGCATATTGAGGAGGGCTAGGAAAGTGTCCAAACCAGGGGTCTTCTGCGCTTCTCAAGGTAAATAGTTCTTAAATTAAGATATTTGCCTGAAAAACTTTTGAGTAGATATTTTCTAAACTTCTCGAGGTAAATATGTATTTTCATTTAGCTGTGAAATTAACAAATTTACTAAAGAGCGAGTTCAAACTTTTATACGACTGAAAATGGTGCTAATTAGTTTGCAGTCAGCAGTTAGGTGTAAATAGATGATGATGATTGGTCTGTAGATCAGAGGTCAAAGTTCTCTGGTTGTGAAGCGCTGAGGTCAGGAGCAGGCGTGGTGGAAGGAGGCCGGTTAGGACACTACTCCCTCCAATGGCCTGGCTGACCGCATCCGAAACAAGTGTTCGGTGGTGGCGCGGTGCTGGTAGTGTTTGTTGTCCTAAACTGTGTGGTGGCGAGATTGGTGCTAAGTGTCGTAACTAAATTTGTTAGTGCGGAGATCTGTTTATTGATCTCAACGATCCATTCTTTCATGTTGCCATTGTTATTGTTGCACTGGTTCCCGCGCCCAGGGGGCCCCATTGTAGCTTCCTCTATGGGCACGCCCCCGTCCTCCAGGCGCTTGATCCTGATTGGAATTCTGTATAGCTGGTGGGGGTGTCGTCTGTGTGGTTGGTGTCGATGAACTGGGGGGAACATCAGAGGGCGGGGCGATAGCTGCACCCTCTACCTCATTGATAGGATGGAGTTGGCGTCGGCTACTCTTTTCCTGCCCCAGAAAGTTTTCTATACGGACCGCGGTTGCCGTTAATTGGGCCAAACTACTGTGGTCGCCTAGAAATAATTTTTCTTTCAGGGTGGGTTCACCACTCAATGTATCGATGAAAGTGTCCAGATGCAGATGGATCATGCCTTCCATGTTGGTGCTCGGAAATGCGCGGGTGATTAGCCTTCTGATTCGGCTAGCTAGCTCGGGAAGAGTTTCTCCTGCCCGTCATCAGAGATTCTTGAGTTGAAGACGACTAGTTTCTCTGAGAGCTGTGTCGCCAAATCGCTCCGTCAATGCTCGTTCTAATTGTGTGTAGGTGGGTGTGTAGTCAGTTCCAAGATCTGCAAGAACTTGAAGGGCTTTTCCAGAAAGCTTTGCGGCGAGATATTCACCCATTTGCAGATCGTTCCAGTGGTTAGTCCGACTTATGATCTCGAACTGTATTTTATAATTGGTCCAGTCATTCTACCCACTAAATTCGGGATGGAGGATGCCTCGGCCAAGACAGTGGGAAGAATGAAGTGGCTGAAATCCTGGTGGTGTGGGTATCTGGGAATCTGACGAGTATTGTGAGGCTGGTCGTTGTGCAGGTGGTGATGGTGGTGGTGTTGGTGTTTCCCGTCGATGCCGATGCCGAGGAGCGAGGTCACACATACTCCAATTTAATGAGTCTGCCCCGGTTGTAGCACCATAGACCAGCATGGACCTATGGACGGGAGGCGGAATGTTCTTACGCGGACGTTCTCCCCGAGGTGAGGACTGATACTCCTCATATGGTGGTGGTGCAGTCGGCTAACGGTCGTGATGTGTAGCGTGACTGATGTACCGGCGAAACAGTGGTGCCGATTCCTCCCAATAATACCGCGGGGGTCCCCTTGAGTATAGCATTGCGCTAGAAGGGGGCGGTGCGGGAGGTTGTCTGTAATGTAGATTATTACCCGGCCATATGGTCGCCGTAGATGACATGGGTGAATGATAGTAGTCTGAAGGATTATTGAGATGCCCGTAATCCAGTCTTTGTCGGAGTCGTCCACGATTAGGCCCTGATGGTTGTGGCCTGTCGCGGATGTCCGATATAGTTCTGAACTCTGTTCCCACCTGTGAGGCATCCCGAAAGGTGCCGTCACTGACAGGTGAAAACAGGTTATACTGCGGTGTTGTTGATTCTGCAGAATTTTTGGCATAGTCGGTGAGCATGTGAGCTGAAAATCCATCGTATGACGCTACCTCTTAATCGAGGGAGTCGTCGCTAAATGGAGAAGGTATTGAACTGAGCTCACTATATGGTGTGGGCGTGAGTTCGCTGCATGTGGTTAATGATGTTCTTCGCGCCCCACATCAGGCACCACTTGTAGCTCATGGGGCAGTGTCAGGCCATTCCGCTGTATCATGTCAACTCGCCATATCACAAGTGCACGACGAATGGTGATGTTGGTTAGCATCCAGTCTCGGGGTGACGGATCCTGTATGAGGCTGCCCTGCGGGTAACAAAAACCAGCTCCTAAGGCCCGTGGAACTCAATCATTCCGGTGGGGCTGTGCGACCATCATCACGAACATTAAATACAATGGTCTCATCCCAAGAATTTGTGTCACCGGTATGCCTTTCCATAGCAATTTCGTGATCTATGGACTTACAAGATTTGATTTGGTGACCTAAAAATATACGTCTATACAATGATTTTACCTAAACCAATATGAGTATGCTAGATAAAACTAAATAAGAGCATACGAAAATATGAGACATAGAGACAGGCAGATGAACTTTTAAACATGGGGCTCCCAGAGGTACCACACAGACTCGTAGGTCCGCAGAGGTATCCCCGTAAGGGGGGCTCCTGTACACGAGACTTAACTAATTAACTTAATATAAGTTATTATACCTCTAAGCTGAAAGGAAGAAGATTATCTCGGACGAAAAGTCATGTGCCTCACGCGGGCACTACTCCTAGTGCTAATTTGGGTGAGGAGTATTATCCTCGCGTGGACCATCGTCGCTGAATCCTTGCGAGAGGCAAGTTCCTCGCACGGGCCTCCATCTTTGGAAGGTGTCGCCACTGCTTAAAGCGGGTGAAGAGTAGTAGGCAAAAATGGGCCCACTCTAATATTTCAACCAAAAATGTTTGAAAAAGAAAATACCATACCTAGTGAGATTATGACTATAGGGTTGCGTGCTGTTTTACGTGAAGACGGGACGAACGATTCCCAAAGGATTCCCACGTCACCGTCTTATATGAGTCTTAGTATGCTGAATTAGTAGTCGCCGCTTTATTTATGCGGGCCTTCTGCTTTGCTTAATTAGCTTTTAGTTTTTAGAAATAAGAACTATTTTAGGCCGCAAATGGCTGTTATCTACCTAGCTATTAGACACGGCTACCATTGAGAACAGATGCCCTAAGACATCAATACTTAAGACAGCGCTCATACATGTTACTTAGTAAGATCTCCGAACTGGATAAGAATCTGGACATCTCGCTCCATAACTACATAAAACCTTACAGGACACAGGTTACTTTTCACGAGAGCATTATTAGACAATTGTCCTATCGTTATGGTGGAGGTAAGAGAGACGAATACCCATCGTAAATGTCCTTCCTATAAGGGCATGGCAGATCCAAATATCATGCCCAGACATTCTTATGGAATTTGGTGGAGATATGCATCTCGCCCATCACCGCGTTCTATGGAACTAACCGTTTAACCTGTCGTTAGGTTTATAAACAAGTTGCCCAGTTTTGCACTGCGGTGCGGGAGGATTGTTCAGCAAATAAAATAATAATTAAGATATGTTTTCGCAGTGCTTTCCTACATTGGCAAAAGTGCTAACTACTAAGTATCCGAAGATACGTAGGGACGGTGTGTGATACCACACCCTGGCCATCACCGCTCGGAAACCCCAATAGTTTCACAGAGTCGGATCAGCCCATGGTGCGGATAGGGACATCCAAACAATTAAGAAGCCACAAGCCTGAGTGGAGCATGAAGAGAGACAGAATCTTGGAGTTATGAGTCTTACCGGAGTGCAGGGCTAGATTATCGCACTGCCGGAAGAGAAGAATATACTACAGATTTCTTAACGAAGAAAGTGTCTCTAATCATATTAAAACTATCCTATCAAGCTGAATAGAAATGGTTCAGTTGGTAGCATGCCAGGCTAAACAGAGTTATAGCGCGGACAGCGACCTCAGTGAAAAATTGTTGGTGGCGGGAGAAAGTGATGCATAGATAAATGTTGCTGTATAGTGTTTCCTATGTGCACTGCAGTCCTATATTATCTACAAATGAGCAATATATATATATATATATATATATATAAACTAACCAGAACAATCAATACAGTGTAATATGATCAGAATTATATATCTTAGTACAGGTTAACGTTATGGAGTCTACGCCCACGTTCTAGAAGCTATCCATTTGACAGCGATACAGTCACTCAGCACGTAAAGATAGTAAGTAACTGTATCGCTATCACAGCGATATCCCCGAGAGCAGGGCTACTGGAGTACTTGTAAGCGCTAGCATGCTACTAATTTCCGTAAGTGACCTAACGCGAGTCACATTGACGTCGAGATCATCTCACTAGCTTAACAAGATCACGAACACAGACACACACAACACAACACACACGCACGCACGCACACACGCACGCACGCACGCACGCACGCACGCGCTCGCTCGCTCACTCACTCACTCACGCACGCACGCACGCACGCACACACATCAGTGCACCCACATTTTCAACAGCAGCAGCAATTCAATTTTTGTCAGAGGCGTGTGTACCAACCCCTCACACTAGGGTTGGGCGATTTTTCGATATTATCGTCAATATCGCGATATGCCGAATACCGATACCGAAATCGTCATAATTTCGAAAAATCGTAAATATCGTCAATACCGACAGGACGACATTGCACTTTTAACTGTGAGTATAATATAAATAATTAAGTTAGAAATGTCATACTCTTACCTCTATTCGGTCCAGTAATAGTCTTTAAGTAATAATCCAGTCTTTGTCTAAGGTAATAAAAACTTAATAAACTCCAAAATAATCTGTGTTCATTTAATTCATGGTTTGTTTGCGCTAATAAAATGATTTAAAGTACAAAATAATCCTTTATTGTTCACTTTTCATAATTACATAAATAGACGACGCCATGTTTTTTCTTGCCTCATCCTGAGTGTTAGTCAGTGGGGAATACCATTTGCACTACCCACATCCCAATCTGATGACGTCATTACTACAGGTCAAGCTATTTATCCATTAGTCATTGATCTGCATGGTTAAACATTCGTCTGACCGTGAAAGATTTAAACTTTAAAACCTTTTAGGTCGATAGGAAACCACACACACACAGATAATCCCTTATCAATACCACAGCTTGGAACGGTGGGAGAGGGGGAAGTTAATCTCTTGCTTTACTGTTATACGTTTTTATGTAACTTTATACAATATATTTAGCATTTATAAACGAATCAGATCAAAATTCATTCCACATATAACATTACATATTTATTCTAAGTGTGGAACAGCCTTAAAATAAAGAATTTAGGCCTAATTATTTCCAGTCTTCGATCTGTGGTGGCAGTTTTGGTTGCAGTGTTAATTGGGTTAATTTCACACATCCCGGCTACGCCTTGAGATCAATGGATGGGACCGCTAAGTAGTGAGCGAATTTGAATAAGTCTACAATGGGGCAAATTAGTATTTAATATTACAGACCAAATAAAATATGATATAATTGTTTCCAGTCTTCACGCTGGTTCTCGTTCAAAATCATACATTGTTATTTTATTAATTTGCATCGTCTACGCTAGCGGTGGGCATGATAACAGCTGTCGGAATTCTGCAGTGTGAATTCTGATTGGCTCAAGTATGATACGGCGGCCAGTCAGATTTCGCTCTGCTGAATTCCTGTCTGCGCAATGAAGTTAATGCGTATTCCTTGCTCAATCTTTTGACAGTTGTCGTGAGATAAAGATAACACAAAATACAACACAAGAACAGAAGAAAATACTTTATTTTTCTTATTTGTGATGAATACGGTTAGTTGCATTTCATTCGTGCTTTAAACTGTATATTGAAGGGTGTTAAAGTGTGGAATTTCCTGTAGTAAATATGCGGAAATGGCAATCATGGCGATCTCAATTTACGGTTTCAATGCAACAAACTTAATCAAAATAACTTGTAGACACCACCAATTTGAGATGTTACTCTATATTTACGCCCTAACTCCACACGCCACCCAAATGACGATATATCGTGATACCGCGGTATTTTAATGAGATACCGATATCGTCATGCCTTGAGCAATATCGCCCAACCCTACCTCACACTGTACGTGTTATCTTTAGATAAATCCGTGACAATAACATTGGTAAGATATATCCTTTCCACTTCTCAATACCAATTCCTGCACTCACGCATGCACTCACTCATGCATACCTGTACAGTCTCATATACGCACTTGTGCCTACACCTGGTGTACAATTGACAAATTTGTGAATAGAATAGTGTGATAAAAAAGGACTGAATTTCCAATTTGTTTTAAAATCTCTTGGTTTGTCTGATAAAATTATGTACGTTTGTTAACAAATTTTCATTTGATTTGGTAGCCAATCAATTTCCCATCAAGAAAATATCCAGGCTAATATCGAGTGTAATTTGTTGAAGGGAATCGAATAAATTGCGCCTTTCGTTTGCCCATTTTGCACATTAAAAAAAGTAATGATAGGCCGTTTCTGGGATTTGGCAATGTGGACAATTGGGATGTTCAAGTAGGTGGTATCGGTACAGATCATTATTGAGTTGGCTACAGTTATTTCTGATTTTGCAAGTTGTTATATTTTCGCGTCTTCTGCCAAACGTGCAGTATTTTGCGAGCTGCTCTGGGACATCTTGATCAGTTTTTGTAAGTTTTCTCTTGAAGATTGAAAGTGATGGAGTGGAGTTGACTGCTATATCAAGGTTATTCCAAATTTGAACAACACTGGGTATGAAAGAATTCTGATATATTTCAAGATAGTGATTCGGTGGAATAAAATCATCAGAGTTTCTAAGGTTGTAGTTGTTGATATCACCTACTCTTCTGGGGACAATATCTGTTATATAATCAGGGCAATCTTCTTGGACAATCTTATAGAATAACATGAGTTTCTTCTGTTTGCGACGCTCATACAGAGGAATAAAACCAGTCTATTTATAGAGAATTGCTAGGGGTGCATACATTGGTAAGCCGGTTATTATTCTCATGGATTCATTCTGAATGACTTCAAGTCTTTCAGCATCCCGACCGGAGCAATCATCCCAAACCTCACTGCCATATTCGAGTACCAGACGCAAATGTGAAGTGTAAATTTGAGATAAAGTGTGCCTGCTTAAAATATATTTCATTCTTCGCATTGTAGCTAATATTTTTGCGGCTCTCTTTGATATCTGATCTATATGATCACTCCATTTGAGGTCGTTCGAAATGGTTAGGCCCAAATATTTACTAGAATACACTGACGTTAACAGGGTATTACTTAAAAAGATATCTGGGGATATAAATGTATGGGAAATTGTAATCGTTAGATTCACGGTTTTTGTAGAATTAAATAAAATCAACCATTGGTTTGTTTCCCAGGTTAAAATTTGATCTAAATAGTTATTTAATTTTCTTTCTATTTCGATGGATGATGCACCGGAGCAGCATAATGCAGTGTCGTCAGCATATGATCTTAAAATGCTCTCGATGTTCTGTGAAATATCATTTATATACACCTGTGCAAAAGTTAAGCACCACCCTATTTTTACGCACATGCGAGGGTATATTCATGTGCTATGAAGAAAGCAATAGCATAAACATTTATGTACCCATCCATCTTAGTGCAAGAGGTAATAATGCAACTAGAGGAATGCTGATTATGATGGTGGGGAAACACTGTATGTTTTTGTTTGAACTTGAAAACGATGCCTGAATATGGTTACGTTGACACAACTGACAACTATTGCCCTACAGTTGACACACGTGGCTAGATTGTCATTAATGGTGTCTGAAAACGAAGTTTAACATCTGTGCACGAGTTTGAGACTGTCATTATTAATACCGGGTATATCCACCTTGTGCCTGGATGACGGCCTGGACACGACGTCTCATGCTGGTCACCAACCGACTGATACGCCATTGTGGTATTCGTTGCCATTCAAGATGGAGTGCGTCTGTTAATTCCTGTAGGTTCTGCACAGGAGGATCCCTCCTTCTCACCATGTTTCCCAGAATGTCCCAGATATGCTCATTAGGGTTCATGTCAGGGCTCCTTGCTGGCCATGGTAGGGTTTCGATGGCATTCTGGCGGAGGTATTCATGCACAGCTCTAGCACGATGTGGTCGGGCGTTGTCATCCATGAATATAGGGTGGGTTCCAGGTGCATGATTTACAAAATGAGGGACCGCAACTCTATCCAGTATGGAATCTTGATATCTTTGTCCATTTAGTGTTCCAGGTACAGTCAACAGATCCAGCTTACAATCAAATGAGATGCACCCCCATATCATAACGGAACCTCCACCAAATGGAACTTCTTCCATGATGTTACGTTGGTCGTACGCCGTGCGTGTGGACCTCCATACACGAGTTCGACCATCTGTGGCATGAAGCAGGAACCGACTTTCATCGGACCAGTGTACCCGTCTCCAGGATCTCATGTTCCAGTGTCTTCTTTCGTTGCACCACCTCAGACGCTCCTCTTTGTGGTGTGCAGTGAGGAGAGGACGTCTGACAGGTCTCCTAGCTTTCATGCCAGCAGCATACAGTCTCCTTTTGACGGTAGACATTGACACTCTATTGCGCGTTTCCCATTGCTGGCTGAGCACTCTGCTGTTGGTGAATGGAGATCTCCTAACAAGGCGTACTAGGGCTCGATCATCACGGGCAGTAGTCTTCTTCGGTCTTCCAGATCTAGGCCTGTCCTTCACCTCGTTAGTTTGCCCATGTTTTGCAATCAAACGACTGATTACAGTATGGTTAATGTTCAGCTGTCTGGCAATCTCTCTGCATGACATACCAGTGGTATGCATGCCTATGATTTGCCATTTCACACGATCACTTAACCTTCGTCTTGCCATCAAGAGCTAATTCTCTCTGTACAAATAAACCACGGTCATGAACACAAAATTCCTAATCTTGTCGCCTAAATCTGTATGTAATGTTCTACACCTCAAACTGGACTTTTACATAACTGAACACGTGTGCTGTTTCCCGCCACGCACGGACATCAAGCGGCGTGAAGTCATGCATGCATGTGCATTTCGTACTTGGAATTATGTCAGCTAACGCGGGGACAAAAAGTATGGCAGCCTAGTTGTACCATCATGTTTCTACGTTCTATTGTTTTTGCTGGTGCTTAACTTTTGCACAGGTGTATATACCCTTATGTAAAAGTCCAGTTTGAGGTGTAGAACATTACATACAGATTTAGGCGACAAGATTAGGAATTTTGTGTTCATGACCGTGGTTTATTTGTACAGAGAGAATTACCTCTTGATTGTGAAGCGCTATGGCAAGACGAAGGTTAAGTGATCGTGTGAAATGGCAAATCATAGGCATGCATACCACTGGTATGTCATGCAGAGAGATTGCCAGACAGCTGAACATTAACCATACTGTAATCAGTCGTTTGATTGCAAAACATGGGCAAACTAACGAGGTGAAGGACATGCCTAGATCTGGAAGACCGAAGAAGACTACTGCCCGTGATGATCGAGCCCTAGTACGCCTTGTTAGGAGATCTCCATTCACCAACAGCAGAGTGCTCAGCCAGCAATGGGAAACGCGCAATAGAGTGTCAATGTCTACCGTCAAAAGGAGACTGTATGCTGCTGGCATGAAAGCTAGGAGACCTGTCAGACGTCCTCTCCTCACTGCACACCACAAAGAGGAGCGTCTGAGGTGGTGCAACGAAAGAAGACACTGGAACATGAGATCCTGGAGACGGGTACACTGGTCCGATGAAAGTCGGTTCCTGCTTCATGCCACAGATGGTCGAACTCGTGTATGGAGGTCCACACGCACGGCGTACGACCAACGTAACATCATGGAAGAAGTTCCATTTGGTGGAGGTTCCGTTATGATATGGGGGTGCATCTCATTTGATTGTAAGCTGGATCTGTTGACTGTACCTGGAACACTAAATGGACAAAGATATCAAGATTCCATACTGGATAGAGTTGCGGTCCCTCATTTTGTAAATCATGCACCTGGAACCCACCCTATATTCATGGATGACAACGCCCGACCACATCGTGCTAGAGCTGTGCATGAATACCTCCGCCAGAATGCCATCGAAACCCTACCATGGCCAGCAAGGAGCCCTGACATGAACCCTATTGAGCATATCTGGGACATTCTGGGAAACATGGTGAGAAGGAGGGATCCTCCTGTGCAGAACCTACAGGAATTAACAGACGCACTCCATCTTGAATGGCAACGAATACCACAATGGCGTATCAGTCGGTTGGTGACCAGCATGAGACGTCGTGTCCAGGCCGTCATCCAGGCACAAGGTGGATATACCCGGTATTAATAATGACAGTCTCAAACTCGTGCACAGATGTTAAACATCGTTTTCAGACACCATTAATGACAATCTAGCCACGTGTGTCAACTGTAGGGCAATAGTTGTCAGTTGTGTCAACGTAACCATATTCAGGCCTCGTTTTCAAGTTCAAAGAAAAACATACAGTGTTTCCCCACCATCATAATCAGCATTCCTCTAGTTGCATTATTACCTCTTGCACTAAGATGGATGGGTACATAAATGTTTATGCTATTGCTTTCTTCATAGCACATGAATATACCCTCGCATGTGCGTAAAAATAGGGTGGTGCTTAACTTTTGCACAGGTGTATATAAATGATATTTCACAGAACATCGACAGCATTTTAAGATCATATGCTGACGACACTGCATTATGCTGCTCCGGTGCATCATCCATCGAAATAGAAAGAAAATTAAATAACTATTTAGATCAAATTTCAACCTGGGAAAAAAACCAATGGTTGATTTTATTTAATTCTACCAAAACCGGGAATCTAACGATTACAATTTCCCATACATTTATATCCCCAGATATCTTTTTAAGTAATACCCTGTTAACGTCAGTGTATTCTAGTAAATATTTGGGCCTAACCATTTCGAACGACCTCAAATGGAGTGATCATATAGATCAGATATCAAAGAGAGCCGCAAAAATATTAGCTACAATGCGAAGAATGAAATATATTTTAAGCAGGCACACTTTATCTCAAATTTACACTTCACATTTGCGTCTGGTACTCGAATATGGCAGTGAGGTTTGGGATGATTGCTCCGGTCGGGATGCTGAAAGACTTGAAGTCATTCAGAATGAATCCATGAGAATAATAACCGGCTTACCAATGTATGCACCCCTAGCAATTCTCTATAAATAGACTGGTTTTATTCCTCTGTATGAGCGTCGCAAACAGAAGAAACTCATGTTATTCTATAAGATTGTCCAAGAAGATTGCCCTGATTATATAACAGATATTGTCCCCAGAAGAGTAGGTGATATCAACAACTACAACCTTAGAAACTCTGATGATTTTATTCCACCGAATCACTATCTTGAAATATATCAGAATTCTTTCATACCCAGTGTTGTTCAAATTTGGAATAACCTTGATATAGCAGTCAACTCCACTCCATCACTTTCAATCTTCAAGAGAAAACTTACAAAAACTGATCAAGATGTCCCAGAGCAGCTCGCAAAATACTGCACGTTTGGCAGAAGACGCGAAAATATAACAACTTGCAAAATCAGAAATAACTGTAGCCAACTCAATAATGATCTGTACCGATACCACCTACTTGAACATCCCAATTGTCCACATTGCCAAATCCCAGAAACGGCCTATCATTACTTTTTTTAATGTGCAAAATGGGCAAACGAAAGGCGCAATTTATTCGATTCCCTTCAACACATTACACTCGATATTAGCCTGGATATTTTCTTGATGGGAAATTGATTGGCTACCAAATCAAATGAAAATTTGTTAACAAACGTACATAATTTTATCAGACAAACCAAGAGATTTTAAAACAAATTGGAAATTCAGGCCTTTTTTATCACACTATTCTATTCACAAATTTGTCAATTGTACACCAGGTGTAGGCACAAGTGCGTATATGAGACTGTACAGGTATACATGAGTGAGTGCATGCGTGAGTGCAGGAATTGGTATTGAGAAGTGGAAAGGATATATCTTACCAATGTTATTGTCACGGATTTATCTAAAGATAACACGTACATTGTGAGGGGTTGGTACAGATGCCTCTGACAAAAATTGAATTGCTGCTGCTGTTGAAAATGTGGGTGCGCTGATGTGTGTGCGTGCGTGCGTGCGTGCGTGCGTGCGTGTTGTGTTGTGTGTGTCTGTGTTCGTGATCTTGTTAAGCTAGTGAGATGATCTCGACGTCAATGTGACTCGCGTTAGGTCACTTACGGAAATTAGTAGCATGCTAGCGCTTACAAGTACTCCAGTAGCCCTGCTCTCGGGGATATCGCTGTGATAGCGATACAGTTACTTACTATCTTTACGTGCTGAGTGACTGTATCGCTGTCAAATGGATAGCTTCTAGAACGTGGGCGTAGACTCCATAACCGTGCCTCAATTTCCAGTAACATATGCCTTGACAGTAACATATGCCTTGATTATAACAGGTTTTATTTTATAATTATTGTAGTAATAATAATAATAATAATAATAATAATAATAATAATAATAATTATTATTATTATTATTATTATTATTATTATTATTATTATTATTATCACTAGTGAAGCATGCTGCATCTCTCTCTCTCTCTCTCTCTCTCTCTCTCTCTCTCCTTCTTTCGGCATAGCTTTCTGTCTCTCTGCTATTCAGATTAATCCATGTAAATTTAAATTGTACATAAGTTAAACGTTATTTATATGCTGCCATTTAATATATCTGTAGGGAGAGGGCTATATTAAGTTGCTAGAACTAGTGCCCGATCCCTTTGTACTTTTGCTGCAATAAAATATGTTTAAAAATATAAAAAAGGAGGAATCCTGTTTTAGCTAATCTCTGCGCATCTCTACCTAAGCTCATGTTGTATATACATTATTATTTAACCCTTTAATGACTAAATTTCTTCGAAAAATTCAAATATTTACTTATTTAATGTCCATTTGCAAGCAAAGATAATACTATTTTTGAAAATGTTCCACTGCAATGACTGGGTCTGTTACCGAGCCAGTCATTACAGTGGTAAATTTTCAAAAATAGTCTTCGTTTGGCCTGCAAATGAACATTCCTCAAGACCACTACAGAGGTCGGTTTTGGCCGGTTTCGTCACGAAAGGGTCAATGAGTCTGATTGAAATAATAGCTATAATGGGAGACAACTCCTTTAGTTCCTTAAGGAGCTAGTAGAGTTGTGATCTCCCTTGGTCGTCTGATATAACTGCATTGGTCTTTAGGGGAGATAATTAGCATTGTATAAGCAGCGGGGAGGATTTTTCCCAAGAATGTCGACGTGTAAATCAACAAAATTTAATAACAGTTTAATTTAAATCTGTGTATTTATTATGTTATATTTGACAACCTCAGTCTGGTCCCCAATATACGTGGAAACTAGCTGAGCAGCTTGAAAATGTACAAAAACGAGCCACTGAGCTAGTTCCGGGTTTCCGCAACATGACACGAAAATCGGCTGAGAAAACTAGGTGTTGCCTTAGGATACGTGGAGATCTTATTAACATCTCTAGATACCTTAACAAACAATATTCAGTTAACTATGCCCAACTTTTTTCCTCTTAGTTCAGATGACAGAACACGTGGCCATAAATTCAAGCTTGCAAAAGCCAGAGTACGCGCCACACACAAACAGAACTATTTCTCTATTCGAGTTATAGGCTGGTGGAACGCACTACCAGAAACTGTTACTAAGGCCATCACCATGCTAACAGTGTCGACTCCTTTAACATGCTACCAGCGGCGATTCCTTTAACATGATAACAGCGGTGATTCATTTAACCTGCTACAGTGGGCATTCCTTTAACATGCTATCACTTGCGATTACTCAGTTAACATCAGAGCTGGATTTACGCAAGGGATGGCGGGGCTAAAGCCCTGGGGCCCCCACTGTTTGGGGGCCCCCTAGAATTTGCACTAATTTTTTTTTGTCCATTGGAATTATTTTATAATAACAATGTGTAACTTGAAAGGCAAGTAGTAGTAGTAGTAGTAGTAGTAGTAGTAGTAGTAGTAGTAGTAGTAGTAGTAGTAGTAGTAGTAGTAGTAGTAGTAGTAGTAGTAGTTGTAGTAGGGTATATAATTTATCAGTGGCCAGAGCACCCCCCACCCCGTCACCCACCCACCCTGCCCCCACCCCATCGTACTAACATACGCCCACTCACATCGCTTCGCTGGACTCGATATGAGAGCGTTAGTGGGAGGGCGAGACCGGGTGATAGGACGATGGCCCCAACCCGGCCATCAGTGTTTTATAATCTTTATTGTCTGAAATTGATGGGGTCACAGAAAGTTAATAGCCCTGGGCCCCTAGTAGGATAAATCCGGCTCTGGTTAACATGCTATCACTGGCAATTCCTTTAGCATGCTACCAGTCACGATTCCTTTAACATGCTACCAGTGGCGATTCCTTTAACATGCTACCAGCGGCGATTCCTTTAACATGCTAACAGCGGCGATTCCTTTAACACGCTACCAGAGGCGATTCCTCTAACATGCTAACAGCGGCGATTTCTTTAACATGCTAACAGTGGCAATTCATTTAGCATGCTATCACTGGCGATTACTCAGTTAGCATGCTATCACTGGCAACTCCTTTAGCATGCTACCAGTCACGATCCCTCTAACATGCTATCACTGGCAATTCCTTTAACATGCTAACAGTGGCGATTACTCAGTTAGCATGCTATCACTGGCAATTCCTTTAGCATGCTACCAGTGACGATTCCTTCAACATGCTACCAGTGACGATTCCTTCAACATGCTACCAGTGACGATTCCTTCAACATGCTACCAGTGACGATTCCTTCAACATGCTACCAGTGACGATTCCTTCAACATACTACCAGTGACGATTTCTTCAACATGCTATCAGTGACGATTCCTTCAACATGCTACCAGTGACGATTCCTCGTGTCATAATTATGGCAGCATCTGGAATAATTGACTGATACAGTGATACACGTATACTGATGTCCCAATTTTTTTTTACATTTCTCAGGGTACAGTGAGACAAGGCTGACATAAAACACCCCTGCCGCACATCTTTCCAATGACGATTTCAAGCATTGGTTTCAGAAAACATTGGATAACATAGGCCTGTCCATTATTCGGTAAAGTCTTTTGGGAAATTATGGCAAGTATCTTCCGAAAATGTTTGAAAATTGCATGACCTGAGAAGCCATTTCTCTCATTCTACGTGATAACATTTGGAGAAATAATCTGGGCAAATAAGTATTTCCCATAATGTTGTCCACTCTGGTCTCTGTTTACTCCTCTTCCATTGCATGATGTTACACTGTTCGTCCATTTTCCTGAGGGATAGAGACGACTTCTGACATTTTACCTTCGATATTTTCGACAAAACAGGAACATTTTTACAAGGGCGACGTAATCGACTTGTGCGTCTTTCGCAAACATTTGTCCGACAGACTTATAAGTCGCAACTAAAACGTGCATTATCGTGCATGAAGACACGTGCATGATCGTGCACGAAGACACGTGCATTATCGTGCACGAAGACGGCTATTTAACCCTGTGAACCGAAATAACAAATACGATAAATCTCTTAAATTGTCAGAAATGAGTTCAACTGTTGAATATTTTTAAACTATTTTGACTGAAGCGTGTCTGGTTGCCTTGGTTACTGGGACTCTCGGGTTTAAAGATTAAATTATATCGTAATGGTCGGTATTGGAGCATTCATTCTCTTACAGCTGATTTCTCGCGTCTTTCTAGTGAATTTCTCTTTATTTTTGTTTGCTTGTTTGGATAATTTCATCCAGCCAGCCGAACAGCACTTAACGACTGTTGTCATGGTAACCCGCGACAGTTCAAATGTCAGTCAGTAGGATGGTGGCGTTCAGCATCAAATGGCACACATGGTTTTCGCAATGCGCGCGCACGTCGTGAAATCAGCCTGTAGTTTTCTATTGGGGTTAGATTTCATCAGATACTGTAGGAATGAAAACTCAACATTCAGAATACACGCGTTAAAATACTCATGGAATCCGGCTTAGGACGCGTTTATAATCCGCGTGTAGAGATCTAGTTGAAGTGGTCATCTAATTGTGTCAGTGTACGCGTTTATTTGAAAAGAGGGCGCAAATTCCTCTATAACACGGCGAGTAGAATAACGATTGGAAATTTTAAAGAATTAAACTTGGTAAGTGTTTAAATGTACATGTATTCTGTTTGAGCACAACTTTCTTTGTTACATAGGCCTGTTGTAGAGTGCGGCATTCGCGAGCGCGCGCGTTGTTGCTGTACTCAAGACACCTATTTTAAATGTGTAAAGTTAGCTTTAACACAAACAGAAACATCTTAGTTAGGTCAAGTTTGATATGTTCTGTTGAATAGTTTGGCCTTAATTTGAGTGGAAGTTTGCTTAGGCAGCAATGGGGTCCAAACAAATAGTCTAAATTATTCAACAGTAGGCCTACGTTTTATTTTGTTTTGGAAGCACGCTGACGTCACAATAAAAAATGACGTAATTCTGTCACAAAAGTGGAAAAGTCCATCACGAATGTATCTCAATTGTATGTCTTTGAAGAACTTGCAAAATTGTAAAAATCATTAGGCTTACAGCTATTTTGAAACTAATTTGTCTAATTCTCAAACAAATTAGTTTAAAAATATTAACACCTTACCTATATTGTTACCTTGAAATTAGGATTCTGGCAATACAGGTTTCAAAAGTTTCAAATCGATCTCAACACATAAAAAGTGGTCGGAGCTGAGCTAGAATTGGATCCCTCTATTACAAGGGCATTGTCTATTAGATGGGCAGTGTCTATTACAAGGGCAGTGTCTATTGCAAGGGCAGTCTCTATTATAAGGGCGGTGCCCTTACATGGACAGTGTATTACAAGGCAGTGTATTGCAAGGGCAGTGTCTGTTACAAGGGCAGTGTATATTACAAGGGTGGTGTCTATTACATGGGCAGTGTGTATTACAAGGGCATTGTCTATTGCAAGGGTAGTGTCTATTACAAGGGCAGGGTCTATTGCAAGGGCAGTCTCTATTATAAGGGCAGTGCCCTTACATGGGCAGTGTATTACAAGGCAGTGTCTATTGCAAGGGCAGTGTCTGTTACAAGGGCAGTGTCTGCTACAAGGGCAGTGTATATTACAAGGGTGGTGTCTATTATAAGGGCAGTGTCTTATAAGGGCAGAGTATATTACAAGGCAGTGCCTATTGCAAGGGCAGTGTCTATTGCAAGGGCCGTGTCTATTACAAGGGCAGTGTCTATTATAAGGGCATTGTCTATTATAAGGGCCTTGCCTCTCCTACCGTGATTGTCTATGTGTTCACCTTGTACTGTACGCCATTGCCTATCATGGACACGTCAGTCGAGCTACATTAGACAGCGGACGAACATGTCCAAAACAATTTGACTGAAAGATGTTGCTCCGTTAGCTCTTAGAAAGAGACAACTTTCAGCCAAATGTTTTCGATGTTATTTGCACAATCTGACCAATTTACAGAAAGCAGGTTGAAATCAGGTGGCATGTGTTATGCCTGTGTATTGTCCGGTGAACCGCCAGAGACGCGTTGTCCAGCTCGGCCCGTTTTCTTTTGTTGTTTGTGAGGGGATATGATGGCCTCCGCTGAGAAATGATTATAGCGGCATACTTGTAAACGTCTTTCTCTTGTGCCGTGCCAGCTAAATTTGCCTGAAAATGACAGAGTCCACTATATAAATCAACCAGTCGTCATTAGCGCGGGGCGACAGAAAGTGTGACTTATAAAACGGGCCTTAGTGTAAATAAAACCTAATTTAATTGTCATTATGATGGGTGTGCATTAATGTGACGTGCCCACTCGCTGACCGTAATGTTCAATAAATTAGCAATCGTGGAGGTCACTTGCGCTCTTAGTGTCATCACGTTTTTGTCATATCTCACAAAGGCACGAACCTGATTCAGTTCCTGGTATAAGACACGAGTGTTTATGCCCGTGCTGTGTTAGGGCTCTTGGTGGCTTAAAGCAGGACATAGATGCATTTGTGTCTCGTGAAATCTCCTTAGATACGAGATCGAGAAACAAATCTCGTGTGTATTGAGGAGCTAGCCATGTGCCTAGGAATCCCCTATAATTTTAAAATACACACTACTCTACATGCACTGATTACCGTGAAAGAATTTGATGAAGTTGACAGTTGTTGCAGCAACGTGTTTCAGTCAAATCCTTATCAAAACGTTAGCTAGTGACACTTGCATTTCCTACTGATTATTTCGTGAGCAATTTGAGGGAAAATTGTTGCTGCCATAGCCATACTATTGGGCCCCGCACACATTAAACATTCAATCAAATTGTTATAAAAAATATTTAGCCTAGTA
Source organism: Chaetoderma sp. LZ-2023a (assembly GCA_034401795.1). NCBI lineage: Eukaryota > Metazoa > Mollusca > Caudofoveata > Chaetodermatida > Chaetodermatidae > Chaetoderma > Chaetoderma sp. LZ-2023a. Next base: position 61,912,199 of record CM067359.1, read on the forward strand.
AGTTTACAATAGAAATTTACTATTAGAACCGAACTACTGTTCGCGTCTTGTAATGCGCTATCGAGGTAATTCTTCTCCCATTGGAGGTCAACAGAGTACAACGAGGTACGCGGATGTTTTTATACTGAGCATCTCGCAACAGCCACAGGAATAGAATCCCAAATAATGGCAGCCACAAATATGAAACTAAAATGGTAGCTCGGAAGAATACGCTCGTCATTAAATATGTCTGAGTATTATTAGTTCAGGATAACCTTACGAGCTGGGCCTAATCAGTGATGGGTCATTCGTCTCTCGAGATCTCCTTCGATACGAGATGGAGGAAAGAGTCTCGTGTGTAATGAGTAGCCATTGGCGTAGGAATCCCCCACCCACCCCCGAATTGGGGGATAAATGTAATTGAATTGTGAAAGGACGCGAAAACTACTTTGCTCATATCAGACAGTATTATTGCAGGGAAAGCAAGCTGATAGCCCGTAGTATTCTGTGTATGAAGATGGTAAACAGAAAAATAGTCCGTCTTAAGCAGTCGCACACAAAATGAGCACACGAATTTGCAGACGTTGCGTAATGCTGATATCACATGATCCACTGGACAGATGGAGTCGATGTTAATTTCTGCATCAAGCTAGCGCAGGGTTAAGATGATACCAAAAGCAACGTGATCCACATTGATGCGTCTACATGTGTCCCGACATGCCCGGTCCGGGAAGCGGAGTCTGTGTAACAGTCTAGTTGTTGTGCTGACGTAACGAGATCGTCGGTCATTACGTTACAGGGCACGCAGCTACGCTTCTATTTTTAGTTTGCATAGATGGCCTAATTAACCTAAAATTATAAAACACTGTCATCATTGAGGGGGAATTCGTAATAGACCTTTCCAGTTTATCCATCAATCATTTGACGTCACAATCAACTGCGTGACGTGTAGGATGACGTCATAATCGATGACGTCATGAATGGCATGGATAAGTTCATCACGAACGTTGAATTGATGACGGACTAAGAGTCGGTGTGTATTGTTTGTCTTTACTATTTAACAAACATGTTGAATATTTGGAAACTGCTTTGACTGGGCGCTGTTGCTGTCATAGGTTACGCAAATATAACCTGTTTTCCGTTCCCGCAATTCCTTTCACGTTGTAAGAAAATAGGGCTACATGAAAACGGGTTACAGAAAGAGAATGGGTTACCTAACCGAGTTGCGCACATTTTCAATTTGGACAGGCCTGATTTAGTGATAATTTCTATTGCGTAATACTGGCGTAGCGCGCTTTTTTGTCTTCACGAAATTTAAAAATACGCACATTTCCAGTTATTTTTATATTTACGAACCACGCAATACACATACGTATTACACACTGCGCACTACGCATATACGGACGTGAAAAATCGCTATGTTTCCAGATTACCATGCGGTATTGAGTTACACAAGTCCGATGACAAACAATAATGCTCACCTATCCATGAGAAACAATAATGCCCACCCGTCTGAGGAGGGGCTAGAAACATGGTTACATTAAAAAGCAATTGTTGAAAATTACCAAGGTATACAATAAACACTACCAGTAGCCTAATTACCAAAATTATTGCCAAAAGGAAGATTTCTACCAGCTTTTGCTTTATATTAATCTATTAACAAATAGTGAATTGTGCCACTATTAGCATACATGTACATTCCACAATTAGCATACATGTACATTCCACAATTAGCATACATGTACATTCCACAATTAGCATACATGTACATTCCACAATTAGCATACATGTACATGCCACAATTAGCATGCATGTACATGCCACAATTAGCGTGCATGTACATGCCACAATTAGCGTGTATGTACATGCTACAATTAGCGTACATGTACATGCCACAATTAGCATGCATGTACATGCCACAATTAGCATGCATGTACATGCCACAATTAGCGTACATGTACATGCTACAATTAGCATACAAGTATGCCAAAATGCCGCATCAAATCCCACCAAAATAGAAACGTGGCAAAATGTCGGCCTATCCACTCACAGTTTGGGCCAAATTCTCCCAAAATTAAAGAAATTATTGGCATTTCAAATATTTATCAACGGCCAAATCTCTGTACGAAGGGCCACAACTCTGCCATGTGGGTACAATTAAAGTAATAATGTCGAAATATACCGGTATCTACCCAAGCAAGTCTACCAAAATTAACGAAAATAGGTCTATTTAACTTCAATAAGCAGCATAGCATTGCTAAATTGTAACTCTCCACTGAATTTGGGACTGATCCGCAAAGATTATGTGATTATTAGCATTTCCAGGATTTTCAACTTTTTAAAGGCCATAATTCTTCTATCAAGGGGCGTAAGTCAAATCATTTTCATAATGCCAAGAGATAGTATTATTAAAAGGAACATATAAATGGCCAACCGTGCCCCACAATTGTATTTCCCCCTTCTATTAACGAGGGTCATAACTCTGAGTTTTCAAGACATATATTCACCTCATATTCATAGTCCAAATAGATATTGCTAAGCGGAACCTATCTGCCAAATTTCGCTTACAATTCACCTTTCCAGAGTATCCACGTCTTAATCATTAGGTCGTAAATGATTCTATATGGCCCGTCTTTAACTCGTAATAGTCTGACACGTTGTACGAATTGTATGTTTCTACTATTTAATAAACATGCTGTTGAATATTTTGAAACGAATTTGACTGGACGCTGGAAGCAACAGCGCCCAGTCAAATTAGTTCCAAAATATTCAATAGCATACCTATATAGTTTTCTGGAAACTGATAGTCAGGGAGTTCCGAGATCGACAGATGCCAACACGAGCGAGGTGTGGGTGGAGCTTAGCTAGAGGTGGGCGGGGCATAGCTAAAATGGAAGGGTCAATACTTTTACAACTTAATAAGTGCCATAACTCTGTTTTACGGCCTGGCCACTTCATATCCATAGTACATATAAATATTTCTGAATGGAACATAACTGCTAAATTTGTATGTAACGGACCTTTCTACTTTATCCATCTATCCATCCATCCATCCTATGACGTCATGATCAACTACGTGGCGTGTAGAATGGCGTCATTATGACGTAATGAATGACGTAGATAAATACGTCACGAACGCATATTTGAAGACGGACTATGCGTTGTTGTATGAATTATATGTCTTTACTATTTAATAAATATTCTGTTGAATATTTTGAAACTAATTTGACTGGACGATGTTGCTGCCATAGGCAGCAACTACAACAGCACCCAGTCAAATTAGTTACAAAATATTCAACAGCTTACCTGTATAGTTTTCAGGAAATTGATAGTTAGGGCATTCGGGGTGCGATCAACCTCACCGCGGCGAGGTATTGGTGGAGCTTAGCTAGTGATGGGCGGGGCATAGCTAAATTTGTATGTAATTCCATCAGCAATTGACGTGCCACAACCATAGGTTTCAATACTTGCAGACTTCAATAAAATATAGCAAGGGCCATAACGCTGTTTCTGAAGGCGTGGCCACATAATATTTATAGCCCCATGGCTCTTGCCAAAAATGACATTTCCGTCAAATTTATTTTTAATCCATCAACAAATGTCGAAACGTGTAACAATGGACCTTTCCTGTTTTAACTATGCCGCGCCCATCCCTAGTTACGCTCCGCCCACACATCGCTCGTGATAGGATCGATCGATCCCTGAACGTCTTGACTATCAATTTCCATAAAACTATACAGGGAAACAGAATGTTTATTAAATGGCAAAGACAAACAATTCGTACATGCCGGACTATTAAGCATTAAAGACGGACTATATGAAGTCATTCATGACATCATGATTATGACGTCAGCCCACACGTAGCGTAGTTGATTATGACGTCATATGATTGAGTTAGGAAATGGATTCATGAATTGTGGGCCCTAAGCGGACAAAAATGTTGTAGACCCTATAGTTATTTTTAAAACATTTGTCTATTTTTTCGCAGGTCACCTAACGGTACAGTTTATTGACTAGATCCCATTAAAGCGTATTGACCGAATTAACGGCCAGTTAGCCCTCTGTTAGGGCACAAGCTCAACAAACAGTCCCACACTGCATGCAGGGTTTCACAAATATTTCACAAATATGCCAGAGCTGAAAGCGATCCCAGAATCCCTAGAACCCGAATGTAGCACACAGCTGAAAATTGAAAATACATTGAATTCTTTACACCGTTATGGTCACATTGTTTTGATTCATTGGTTTGATGTGGAAATAACAGTAGTGAGTCATATATCTATGAACGTATCCCCTTACCAGCCAGACACGTGAGCGCAATCACACGCCCGATGCAAACAATGTTCACTTTATACAAATCAGTGTTGGATTGTCATAATAAAAGCTTATTATTACATCGTGCCACTAGAACCCAGCGTACCCCCTCGGTCCTCTCCTCATCCACCACGAGCATGTTTTACGTTTTCAAAATTCCAACATGCACGCCATGCACGTAAATGGCTCATTCTAAGCATTTCAATCGATGATATTTGCCTAAAAACATGCACAACCCTAACTGTGATTTCAGGAATAAAATATATGTGCCCTATGAAATACAGTGTAACTCAAAAATCACTTACTTTATATGCTTCAAACACAAAATAAAACGTAATGTTGAATATTTTGAACATAATTCACTTTTCCAGTTTATCCATCCATCATCTGACTAAATAATCAACTACCTGTCGTGTAGAATGGCATCATAATGAATGACGTCATTATGGCGTCATGAATGACGTAGATAAGTACGTCATGAACGCGTAATTTCTGACTGACTATGCGTTGTTGTACGAATTTATGTCTTTACTACCGTATTTATTAATTATTCTGTTGAATATTTTGTAACCAATTTGACTGGGTGCTGTTGCAAAATATTCAACAGCTTACCTGTATAGTTTTCAGGAAATTGATAGTCGGGGAATTCGGGGATCGATCCCAAAACGGAAGTGTGGGTGGAGCTTAACTGGAGATGGGTGGGGAATAGCTAAAACTGGAAAGGTCCAGTGCATTGGAAGGCATAAGGTATTGCTGCCTAGGGCAACACTGTTTGGGGTTTTATTTTGGAAACGCGGTAATTTATTTCGGAGCTGTACTGTATGACAAGTAATTACGCTTGCTGACAGCTGTGCCGTTTGTTTAACAATCCAATGGTCATAACAACCGCCATTGCAATGTTCTCGATTTACGAAAAGCAATTTTACTGGCAAATCATGCTGTATTCAGCAGCAACCCTTTTCAGTCAAATTAACGTCACCATAAATTCGACAGCATCGCTGCGTATAATCGGTGTGACATTTCAGGTCTTTGCATTTATGCGATTAAAGACTGAAAAGTTCAGGTACAGATATGAGAACTACTTAGAACAAGGACGCCATGCTGCCATACTCCGAGGCGAGCGCCTATGCAAATTGTGCAACATGGCTGAACTATATGAATTCCACTATCCTTTTGCGTCCGCTGCGCTAATCCGTGAAAGATAGAAATACCTTAGACAATACTATTACATAAGCCCCCAATACCCTGAAAATGGGCACACGCTTTAATAGTACAAACACATTTATAATGGGAGGATTATACAGAATGAAAAGCATAATGACTAAATTCTGACAACTACTCTGTTCGCCTTATAATGTACCTTTGCGCATCTATTGCTGCTAATACTACTACCACTGCTGCTGCTGCGGCTGCTACTAGGCTCTACTGCTACTGATACTACAGCTACTACCACTGCTGCGGCTGCTACTAGGCTCTACTGCTACTACAGCTACTACCACTGCTGCGGTTGCTAATAGGCCCTACTGATACTGATACTACAGCTACTACCACTGCTGCTGCTGCGGCTGCTACTAAGCCCTACTGCTACTGATACTACAGCTACTACCACTGCTGCTGCTGCGGCTGCTACTAAGCCCTACTGCTACTACAGCTACTACCACTGCTGCTGCTGCGGCTGCTACTAAGCCCTACTGCTACTGATACTACAGCTACCACCACTGCTGCTGCTGCGGCTGCAACTAGGCCCTACTGCTACTACAGCTATTACCACTGCTGCTGCCGCGGCTGCTACTAAGCCCTACTGCTACTGATACTACAGCTACCACCACTGCTGCTGCTGCGGCTGCTACTAAGCCCTACTGCTACTGAAACTACAGCTACCACTGCTGCTGCTGCTGCGGCTGCTACTAGGCCCTACTGCTACTGATACTACAGCTACTACTACCACTGCTGTTGCTGCGGCTGTTACTAGGCCCTACTGCTACTGATACTACAGCTACTACAGTTGCTGCTGCTAGTAAATACATACAATTCGTACAATAACACTTAACCCGTCATCAATTAAGTGAACTGTCTGTCTGTCTGGCCTATGTCCATCTGACTGTCTGTCTGTCCGAATGGTGTAATCAATGGTGGCACATCTTTTTATTTCTGAATGGATTTCGGACAATTGTGGTGAAAAGGTGCATATTGACATCTAGTATCTGTTTTTCCATCAATCATATGACGTCATAATATAAATGTTTAATGACGTTATGAATGACGTAGATAAGTTCGTCACGAACGTTTAATGGAAACACTGGAACGGTCCAGTATATGAAGCGTCTAGGAGGAAACAAACAGAATACATGCCCCCAATAAATGCACAAATAAAGCAATAATACACGACAATACACAACATCATTAATTTTGATTATATGCGTTTTTAATATATCACAGCTCATAACTGAGTGGAGATAGAGCCACGGCTCAAATACACACGGGTGTATGCGGCCAATAAACCAATCGAACTAAACATATTATTTATTTAACGGCTTTATAGACCGAGTGGAGACAATTCTTTTTGAAAATTTACCTCTGAATTTGATTGTGTTGGCTATCGAGCCAGTCATTTAAAACCTTAAAAAATTACATCACCATCTCGCTCATTCAATATATCCTGGTACATGAAGCGTAGACCCCTAAATCAGGAACTGTGCATATACAAGCGATATACAAGCATATACATATTGGCTAGTGAGCGCGATGTTTACTGATAAACACACGCACATTATTACAGGCATGCATTCTAGACGTTACGCACAGATCTCACACGCGCGAATTCTAGATGTCACACACACACATGCCCACGCACATGCACGCGTGCCACGATCGCGCGTGCATTATAGATGTCACACACAGCTCTTTCTTACACGCTCATTCTAGATCCCACACGCACGCACACACACACGCGCGTGTATTCTAGATGTCACACACAGCTCTTACACGCGCATTCTCGATCCCACGCACGCACGCACGCACGCACGCACAACTTAATACAAATTTGAACACGATGTAATAAATGTCATAAATGTCGTGTTGAATATTTTAGCTTAACCTGATAGGAAGACATCAGCTGTCTTAGGCAGCTATGGCTTCCAATATAACTAAGTCAAATATGTTCAACAGTGCGTTCGTTTAGGAAACAATCTATATTATTTGTGAGCTGTAATATACACGTAGGCCTACATTCTAGATGGTTCAGAATCAGAATCAGAACCACCTGGTTAAACTCCTGAAAAGAGAAGTAGTTATTGTCAAACTAGTTAACATTTGTGTTAGCCTTTCTTGCCGCGGATTAATACAGCCTGAAGATGATTAATGCGTGCTTGGGCGAGTAATATTTTCCAGCTGTTTTATCTCGGACATCATGGCCGAAGCATGCTTGGCGAGTAATATTTTCCAGCTGTTTTATCTTGGACATCATGGCCGAAGCCTACATAATGCCACTATTTAGATGGGGTGACCAAAGCTAGCCGCACGCTTGACCTCAGTTCGTAAACACTCTTAAGTTCACATATGCACCAAACTAAACATCAGCTCCGAACCCCTTAACACTCATATCAGCCAAAACGGCTTCTGCAGTTGTCTTGCGAAATGCCCATTTGAAGGCAAAAAGAGGACTATTTTTGAAAATCTACCACTGGAATGACTGGCTCGATAACCGAGCCAGTCATTCCAGTGGTAAATCTTCAAAAATAGTCTTCTCTTGGTCTGCAAATGGACATTTTCAATGAGAAAATTGAAATTCTCTTGAATAAATTCGAGGGTTAAAGGTTAATACATGACCCTTGACCGCGAGCCACGCATGGCACAATTACAATTATCAGATCTATGATTCTATAAAGAAATCAAGGAATATTATTGTGAAAACAATATCTGAATGTTGTTAGTACCAGCGTCATCGACACATTTCAGGTTAATTACTTTCAAAATACTGTCCGAGGCTCTGTGATGATAACCGGATTTTAAAGGCGGACATGTATAAGAAAATGTCATGCCCTCCCTTCCTCGCAGCTATATTTTTTAAACTGCTTCATACCTGCCTGATGAATCTCCGCAGACTACATTTTCTATGGGTTTAACTCTGGGCCTATTGAATATTTTGAAAGCAATTTGACTGAAAGTTGTTAGTGGCTAAGTCAAATTGTTTTCAGAATATTCAGCAGGTCCAGTGTTATTGCCCATTGAAATTATTGCCTGGTAGCTTGCAGCAGTCATGCAGTTAAAGTTCTCATATCCCCTTAAATATAGACCCTTTTGCACGAGATATGACATGACCGTTGATTTGTGATCAATTTACCCAGAGTACAATGCTAACCAACGAGCAATGCTACCCAGCATGCAATGCCCTGCCGCCATAATCGTTGTAAGTATTGGACGCCATATTCGTTTAGTCTGTTGTCTGCACAAGCCAAGATTTTTGAAACAAAACCGACCTGCTTGCACATGCAAATAATCATTTGTCCTCCAGCTCTGGAAGCGTAAGCACGCACGTAATTCGTATTCACAGCAGTACATTCGGCAGTCCGTATTTCAATACTGTTCAGAGAAAGTGTGTCAATTTCCAGGAGAATATATATGAGAAAGCTTTTATATACTTTGACAATAATTTGCGTGAAAGTTGTTGCTATAAATGACAGCAACAATATTCAGTTAAATTATTGTCAACATAATTAGTAGGTAATGCGATGACTTCCTGCAACATATCTTATACTAATTTGAATGAACATTGTTGCTGCAACAACTTTCAGTCTAAAATAACCATTATAATTTTCAGTCTACACTCTCGCTACTGATTTGAAGAGGAATTTGACTGTAAGTTGCTGATTAGTAAGGCACCAGCGACATTGTAGAATTGTTATCTGTGCCCATTCAGTCAATATCTTACTATATAGGTAGATTGAGCAAGGGCCTATGCCTTACATATGCATTCTCTCGAAGACTGAATGATCAGAAAACGGCGTGTAAGTTTCGTTGCCGGGATTGTGCATTTGATTGAAATGCATTGATCGAGCAGAAACGTACACGCCCTAGTTTGACTAAATATTTCCTTCACGTAGGCAAATCGGTAGCAGGTAGTAATCGCATTATCTACTAATTATTTTGACAATAATTTGACTGAATGCTGGTGCTGTTATTGATAGGAACAACTTTCACGCAAATTATTTTCAAAGTATATAAAAGCTTTCTCGTATTTTCTCCTGGAAATTGACACACTTTCTCTGAACAGCGTTGAAATACTGACTGTGGAATATACTGCCGTGAATACGTCCTACGTGCGTGCTAACGCTTCCAGAGCTGGCGGACACATGAATATTTGCACGTGCAAGCGGGCTGGTTTTGTTCGAGAAATCCTGGCTCGTGCAGACGATAGACTAAACGAATATGGCGCCCAATAGTTACAACGATTATGGAGGCACGGCGTTGCATGCTGGGCAGCATTGCATGCTGGGTAACATTGCAGTCTCGGTGAATTGAACAGAAATCACCAGGCATCACATATCTCGTGCAAAAGTGGCTATATTTAAGGGGATATGAGAACTTTAAGAGGTGTTTCCGAAAGTAGCTTTAGCATAAACATGCTAACATGTGCAGAGACAGGGTGTATCATAGACGGTGGCGGCGGAGTGTCTCCGCAACAGGCGGGTGGGGGTGGCGGAGGGGGGGGGGGGCGGATGCAGGATTTCGTGTTGGGGCGGGCCAGCGAGGGGGTCCTCCCCCGAAAATGTTTGAAAATTAGGAAACTCTGAGAAGCCATCTTTTGTATTCTGAGTGATAATTCGTGGTTAAAATTGATCAGGAAAATGAGAATTTTTGTTTTCGAAAATGTCAATTTACAGAGCAGGAAAGGAATATTTTAGAAATCTTCCACTTGAATGACTGGTTTGCTATGCCAAAATTTCAATCAGGGCGTGTAAACCGACGTTTTTCAAGATCATTTCAGAATGTCTGTCGAGTTAAGGTGTTAATACCTGGTTAATGATATCACGGACTGTCGCCATCAGTGATCTGGTTATGTGTTCCTAGATATTGTTGATATAAGATTTATGAGCAATAGCAATACGTGGTCAGCGGACAATGACAATGACAATAGAAATGCATATGCACACTACACACGCCACTGCATGTGTGTGTGTGTGTGTGGGGGGGGGGGGGGGGTCCTCCACCGGAAATTTGGTTAAAATAGATGCTCATTACTTAGAAGTCATCTCCTGCATTTTGAGTGATAATTCGGCGTTAAAAATGTGCACTAGGACGATTGAAGTGGGGAGGGGGCTAAAGACATTTTTAGCCACCACCCAAATTATTTTAGGAAGGCTTTAGCCCCCCCCCCCCCCCTCCCCCTCCCAGCTCCGCCGCAACTGATCATAGAAACACACCTCTACCCTAGCATGATATGCTAACATGTGCCGAGACAAGATCTATCATAGAAACACACTTCTACGCTAGTATGATATGCTAACATGTGCAGAGACAGGGTGCATCATATACACACACTTCTATGCCAGCATGATATGCAGAGACAGGGTGTATCATACAAACACCCTTCTTTCTACCCTGTGATGCGAAAGGGAAGTCTTTCCATTACTTTATGGAACATCGACCTAAACCCCAGCTACTACTAGGCCAGCATAAACACCGGCTACTACTAGGCCAGAGTCAACATCCCCTACTGCTAGGCCAGAGTAAACACGGGCTGCTAGTAGGCCAGCATAAACATCGGCTACTAATAGGCCAGAGTAAACACCCGCTACTACTAGGCCAGAGTAAACACAAGCTACTACTAGGTCAGAGTAAACACAGGCTACTACTAGCCCAGAGTAAATACTGGCTAATACTAGGTCAGAGTAAACACCGGCTACTACTTGGCCAGCGTAAACACAGGCTACTACTACTAGACCAGCATAAACACAGGCTACCACTAGGCCAGAGTAAACACAGGCTACTACTAGGTCAGAGTAAACACTGGCTACTACTAGGCCAGCCTAAACACCAGCTACTACTAGGCCATAGTTAACAACGGCTACTAGGCTAGCGTAAACACAGGCTACTACTACTAGACCAGCATAAACACAGACAACCACTAGGCCAGAGTAAACACAGGCTACTACTAGGTCAGAGTAAACACTGGATACTACTAGGCCAGCCTAAACACCAGCTACTACTAGGCCAGCCTAAACACTGGCTACCACTAGGCCAGAGTAAACACCGGCTACTATTAGGCCAGTGTAAACCCCTGCTACTGTTAGGCCAGTGTAAAAGCTGGCTACTACTAGGTTAGCATAAACACCAGCCATTACTCGGCCAGCCTGAACACCGACTATTACTAGGCCAGCCGAGACACAGGCTACTACTAGGCCAGCGTAAACACCAGCTATTACTTGGCCAGAGTAAAATCCTGGGCTCACTGCTTTGCAGTACTGCTGACATTGCTGCAGCTGCATCATGGGGAACATAGCTTTCCAGTCCTTCTGGAATCTATGGATTCGTAGATCAAAGATGCCCTTGATTGAAAGGCTACGTTTATAAACAATGCAACCTGTGTATCTTTGGTGATGTATAACTGTAACAGCTGGGCAGCTCCAAAGGCAGCTCTAGACAAACTCGATGCTTGCCACCACAAACACCTATGCACCATCACTGGACAACGATGCAATACTGTAATGGCTGTCTGTAAAAGTCTCCCAGCAAAGATGGTCCATGTTTGGCCGTGTGCTGATGATTCCAGAAAAGACACCAGCACAGAGCCTTGGAAAGATGGTCCATGTTTGGCCATGTGCTAAGGATGCCAGAAGAGACACCAGCACAGAGAGCCTTGGAATTCGCCCTACTCGGAGCCTGCAAATATAAAGAGGACGTCATTGCATACATCTGCTAAGCGTGCTATGAGGTGACCTCAAGAAAGCAGGACTTGGTACACTCAAGTCAAAAATGGACCTGAGGAAGCTAAGAATTTTGTCTGAGGACAAGACACAGTGGGCAAAAATGAAGAAGGACTGATTGCAGCTATAGGATGTTTCTACTACTACAGCCGCAGAATAGAGTAATCATACATACAGTAAACACAGGCTATTAGTAGGCCAGCCTAAACACTGGCTACTACTAGGCCAGTGTAAACACAGGCTATGACTAGACCAGCATAACACAGGCTACTACCAGGCCAGAGTAAACACTGGCTACTACTAGACCAGCATAAACAGCAGCTATTACTAGGCCAGCCTAATCACAGGTTATTAGTAGGGAAGCCTTAAACACAGGCTACTACTAGGCCAGCAAAACACAGGCTATGACTAGACCATCATAAACACAGGCTACCACTAGGCCAGCGTAACGACTGGCTACTACTACTGGGTCAGTGTAAACACCAGCTATTACTAGGCCAGCGTAACGACTGGCTACTACTACTAGGTCAGTGTAAACGCCAGCTATTACTAGGCCAGCCCAAGCACAGGCTATTAATAGGGCAGCCTAAACAGAGGTTACTACTAGGCTAGCGTAAACACCAGCTATTACTAGGCCAGCCTAAGCACAGACTATTACTAGGTCAGCCTAAGCACAGGCTATTACTATGCCAGAGTAAACACAGGTTATTACTAGGCCAGCCTAAACACCAGTTATTACTAGGCCAGTCTAATCACAGGCTATTACTAGGCCAGCCTAAGCACAGACTATTACTATGTCAGAGTAAACACAGGCTATTACTAGGCTAGCCTAAACACCAGCTATTACTAGGCCAGCCTAAGCACAGGCTCTTACTAAGTCAGGGTAAAGACTGGCTTCTACTAGGCAGGGCAAAGCCGAAGCAATTCGAGAATGGTTCAAAGAACAGTTCACTGACGACAATGATGAGCCCGTGTATGCGTTCTCAGGATACCCTAGGCCATTACCAACACTAATTAAAACTGCAGAAGTTGAGAAGGCACTTAAAACCCGGAAAAATGGACGTGCATTTGGACCTGATGGCATGAGCAATGAACTATTCAAATATGCATGTGACATTATCTCAAAACCAATCACGCACCTTATCAATTCAGTTTTTATGCACCACCTTCCCATCGATGCTGTAGGACAAGGCACCATTCTCATGCTACCCAAACCCAAGGAGCCACCTGGCGCCCCAGCCAATCTGCAACCAATTTTGCTCCTCAATAGCATGCGGATGACTTCACTGGATCATGTCAAAGTGGCTTCAAACATGGACGCAGCTGCGCAGACATTGTGTGGGCTCAACGCATGCTCGTGTTAGTGGTCATGTCCAAACACTGAGATTTACACAAAATGGGCATTGACATGTCACAAGTAACTACTTGCAGACACCAAGCTGAGAGTACGTTTCAAGTCAGTGAAGTCTGTAGAGTATGAGATGTCAATCGGCTCTGCGCTTTCACCTGTTGCATTGCCGTTGCATTGAAATCAGTGCGGGAATATTCCACAAGACACACCCCCACCCTCGTGTCCATAATGGGTATGCCGCTAGAGATGGAGCATGCCGACAATCCTGGTCCAGAGGTAAATATGGAGCTGGGAGTACTGCTGACATTGTTGCTGGGGAACATAGCTTTCCACTCCTCTTGGAAGCTATGGATTCGTATATCAAAGATGTCCTTGACAAAAAGACTACGTTTATACAATGCAACCTGCTTATCCTTGATGCTGTATAACTGTAACAGCTGGACATCTCTCTAGGCAAACTTGATGCCTGCCCCCACTTATGCACCATCACTGGACACCGATGACCAGGCAGCTTAATTTCCAATGATGCACTATACAAGTTGTGTAATACATCGCTGCTGTCTGTAAAACTCGCCCAGCATACCAAAAGGAAAAGCCCATGTTTGTCCATGTGCTAAGGATGCCAGAAGACACATCAGCACAGAGAGCCTTGGAATTCGCCCTACCGGGAGCCAGCAAATACAAAGCCAGGAGAGGACGTCATTACATAAATCTGCTAAGCGAGCTACGACCTGATCTCAAGAAACCAGGACTCGGTACACTCAAATCAAGAATGGACCTGAGGAAGCTAAGGATATCGGTTGAGATCAAGACACAGTAATCAAAAGCAAGGACTGATTTCAGCTGTATGGTATTTCTACTACCACAGCTGGAGAATACAGTAATCATACATTCATACTACTAGGCGAGCCTAAACACCAGCTATTACCAGGCCAGCCTAAGCACTGGCTATTACTAGGCCATGTTAAGCACCAGCTTCTACTAGAGCAGCCTAAGCACCGGCTATTACTAGGCATGGCTAGGCACCAGCTTCTACTAGGCTAGCATAAACATCGGCTACTACTATGTCAGAGTAAACACTGGCTACTACTCGGCCAGCCTATACACTGGCTCCTAAGAGGCCAGCCTAAACACCGGTTATTACTAGGCATGGCTAAGCACCAGCTTCTACTAGGCTAGCATAAACACGGGCTACTACTAGGCCAGCCTAAACATAGCTACTACTAGGCCAGAGTAAACACCAGCTACTATAAAGTCAAAGTAAACACCAGCTACAACTAGACCAGAGTAAACACTAGCTACTATAAGGCCAGAGTAAACACTGGCTACAACTAGGAAAACGTAGGCTGGCTACAACTAGGCCAGCCTAAGCACCGGCTACTACTAGCCCAGCCTAAACACCGGTTACTACTAGGCCAGCCTAAACACAGGCTACTACTAGTCCAGCCTAAACATCGGCTACTACTAGATCAGGCTAAATAAACACCAGCTACTACTAGGCCAGTCCAGACACCGAATACTACTAGGCAAGAGTAAACACCAGCTGCTACTACTAGGTCAACCTAAGCACTGGTTATTACTAGGCCAGCCTAAACACCAGCTACTACTAGGCCAGCGCAGACACTGGCTACTACTAGGTCAACCTAAGCACTGGCTACTACTATGCCAGCCTAAACATCGGCTACTACTAGGCCAGCCTAAGCACTGGCCACTACTAGGCCAGAGTAAACACATGCTACGAGGACAGAGTAACACAGGCTACTACTAGGCCAGCATAAACACCGGCTACTACTAGGCCAACATAAACACAGCTACTACTAGGCCAGTCTAAGCACCGGCTACTACTAGGCTAGCCTAAACACTGGCTACTACTAGACCAGCAAAACACTGGATACTACTAGGCCAGTATAAACACAGGCTACTACTAGGCCAGCGTAAACACCAGCTACTACTAAGCCAGTCTGAGCACCGGCTACTACTAGGCCAGCGTAAACACCGGCTACTACTAGGCCAGCAAAACACTGGCTACTACTAGGCCAGCATAAACACTGGCTACTACTAGGCCAGCATAAACACCGGCTACTACTAGGCCAGCCTAAACATCAGCTACTACTAGGCCAGCGTAAACACCGGCTACCACTAGGCCAGAGTAAACACCGGCTACCACTAGGCCAGAGTAAACACCAGCTACCTCGCATGCATGCACGCACGCACGCACACACGGAGACGGCTACACCGATTAACATGAGAAAGTCGCTGTCTTCACCAATGAACCAGAACATCTTTTTTATAGAAGTGATTAGACGTCACTATGTACACTAAACAAGTTTATATAGGCTGTTATATGGTTGGTCTATAATGTCATCCACGTAGCCTTGTCACAGCATTCCGTTTGTCGTAATTACCTGCTTTTGTTGACACGTATGATGTTATGTAAGGTATGTTAGGCCGATGTATTATGTAAACACATTGAACGTTGCCCGGGCTTTGGGCCTATATATAGATATATCGACCTAATAACCAATTTGGCTGTTTGTAAACGGTACAGGACAGTCTGTAAACGGCGCAGACCCATATACCAATTGGTTACCGGTGCGCCCGTTTGTAAACGGCGCACTTCCCATATGTCAACTTGCGCCAATAGGCAATACATACATCCATTCATTAACTCTGTCTTATTGATCATTTCAGTGATCCATTCAGTTGTTCAGACACGTCTGTCCGTAAGCGTGTGCTGCTAATTTATTTGTTCATCTGTCAATCAGTCTGTTCATGCGCTCATTCCTCCAGTCAGTTAGTCAATAATTATGCGTGCTTAAGAAAAAAGAGTGAGGGCGTATACACTTGTGTATACATCAGCTAATTCGAGACCTTCAGGCCGCTGATCAATCCATTGTTTTGTGATTACACATAATGTCTTAAAGTTCTCATCTATTAATAAAAGAAACATATCCTAGCTAAATTTTGGTCTATGTGTTACTTATGGACACTAACTAACTAGCGCTGTAGCCGCCATTTTATATAGATATTTGCTGGTGCCATTATTTCAGACTCTATTGTCTTCGTCGGTGAGCAAATGTTGGTATAAAACCATTCTCGTAATGCTAACGATATAGTCATTCTTATGCTGGCTTTCAAGGTGAGCTCATAGTAAGTGTCTGATGGTTACTGTATTCTGCGGCTGTAGTAGTAGAAACATCCTACAGCTGAAATCAGTCCTTCTTCGCTTTTGCCCACCGTGTCTAGTCCTCAGCCGAAATCCTTAGCTTCCTCAGGTCCATTCTTGACTTGAGTGTACCGAGTCTTGCTTTCTTGAGGTCACCTCGTAGCACGCTTAGCAGATTTATGCAATGACGTCCTCCCCTGGCTTTGTATTTGCTGGCTCCGAGTAGGGCGAATTCCAAGGCTCTGTGCTGGTGTCTCTTCTGGCATGCTTAGCACATAGCCAAACATGGACCATCTTTGCTGGGCGACCTTTACACACAGTGGCGACGTATTACACATCTTGTATAGTCCATCGGTGTCCAGTGATGGTGCGTAGGTGTTTGCGGTGGCAGGCATCGAGTTTGTCTAGAGCTGCCTTTGGAGCTGCCCAGCTGTTACAGTTATACAGCATCAAGGATACGCAGGTTGCATTGTATAAACGTAGCCTCTTTATCAAGGGCATCTTTGATCTACGAATCTATAGCTTCCAGAAGGACTGGAAAGCTATGTTCCCCATGAAGCAGCGTGCAGAAATGTCAGCCGTACTGCAAAGCAGTGAGCCCAGGATTTTACTTTCCCTCCATGGTTGGCCGCCACGAAGTGGGTCGTCATTTTCTATAGTTTCATGCTTTGTCGATAGGTATATGTGGGTGAACTCTGTTTTGGATTCATTCATAGAGATTCTCAATTTTTAGTTTGCTTGCAGCTATTGGGAAAAGTTCGTCAAGGGGGTTCTTTTCCTCGTCTATGAAGTCCACGTCGTTGACATATTCCATCTCTAGCAGCATGCCCAGTATTTACACTGGGGGGGGGAGGGGGAGTTGGTCTTGTGGAGCTTTCCCGCACAGATTTCAATGCGGCAGCAAGGTAGCAGGTGAAAAGCACCGGAGATAGACCATCTCGCTGTGGGGAGCCAATTGATGTCTCAAACTCAACGACTTCACAGACTTGACTCGTACTCTCAGCTTGGTGTCTGCAACCAGTAGTCTCACTAGTCGTAGCTCATCTTCATTGCAACTGGCCTGGCATAGTACATCTAAGATCTTTGAGCGTTTAATTGTGTCGAAGGCTCGTGACATGTCAATGCCCATTTTGTGGAAGTCCCAGTGTTTGGATATGACTACCGACATAAGCATGCATTGAGCCCATACAATGTCTGCGCAGCTGCGTCCACGGTTCAAGCCACTTTGACATGATCCAGGGAAGAAATCGATCTTGTCTCGGATGCGGTATAGAGTAACATTGGATAGGATTTTCCGTATTCTGTTGAGGAGCACAATGGGCTGCAGATTGGCTGGTGGCCGAGGTGGCTTCTTGGGCGTGGTTAGTGCGATAAGGGTGCCTTGGCCTACAGCGTCGATGGGAAGGTGGTGCATAAAAGCTGAATCGATTAGGTGCGTAATCGGTTTTGAGATAATGTCACTTGCATATTTGAATACTTCATTGCTCTTGCCATGAGGGCCAAATGCACGTCCATTTTTCAGGGCTTTAAGTGCCTTCTCAACTTCTGCTGTCTTAATTGGTGTTAGTAATGGCCTGGGGTCTCCTGAGAACGGGTGCAAGGGCTCATAATCGTTGTCAGTGAACTGTTCCTCGGATCGCCTCGGCTTTTCCCTGGTCAGTCCCGATAGAGTGTCCCTCAGAGTTGTGTACAGTTAGTGGTGGTGTGTAGTCAGTAACTCTCAGGGATCGGGCTGCCCAAAAGAATTTGTGACAGTCATCTGTGGCAGTGATTTCATATGTTAGGGAGTCCGCCTCTTGAATAGCAAGATCTTGTAAGCGTTCACTAATGTGGCGCAGAATAATATTGCGCTCCCGGCATAGTTTGGTGTGGTCTTCACTTTGGCACTTTGATAGATGCGCAGCCGTAACGCTTTCTGCTCTGCTGACAGTTTTACCACTAGAGGGTTGTCAGTATACCTAGTTTGGTTGTTTTTAAGAACACCTATGGTGCTGGTAGCGGATGATTCCATAGATTTCAGTATTTTGGTTAGGGCTTCGTTTGGATCGGAGCTGACATCGATGTTAGCTATCTGCTCCCAGAGGGCTTTTTGTATGACATTTGAGTTTCAGTGTCGTTGATGAGCTTGAGTAGGTTGTAGGTGACTCTACCCTCTTGCCTGGTATGGTGTTTATATATTAGGTAGAGATCGTTCATCTGAAAGCATGTGGTGGCTAGCTTATGGTCAGAATTGAGGTATGTGCCTCCATAAGAACGAGCGTTCCGGAGTAAGGGGTTTGCTTCTGTCTTGCATAGTATGAAGTCTATTTGGATGAAGACAGCTGTTGTAGCCTTAGAACCTTTTGGGGCTTTGCGATCAGTAATGTGTCCAGTCCATGTTGTCCGGTGATGGCATGGGTGTTTGAAAGCCATATTTGTGACAAATAGGCCATTGGAACTAAGGAATGCCACCAATGCATCTCCATTGCTGTTGCGTGTGCCCTCTCCATAAGATCCCATGCATAAGCAAAGTCCTGAACCTTTGTCCGCAATTCCGAGTTTACCCATCTTGGATTTGAAATCGCCATACACGAACAGTTGCCATCTAGCTGGGATTGTAATGGCGGAGCTCTGTTCTGAATAGAAGGAACTAATATTGCTGGATTCTCTTTGGATTTTTCGGTAGTTGGGCTGTGTGCGTTGACAATTTGACACTTAGTGGTGGTGTTTTCGCGTAGGTATAACAACGTCGATGAATGCAATGTGATCACTGACGTATCCACAACTAATGACATTGTCCAAGACCCTTGGCCCGATTACGAAGCCTAAGCCCCGGTATGTGGCCTGTTTTTTCTCCATGAGCACTAGCTTATGGCCTGGCTGTAGTTGCTGCTCTGAGTGTTTAGCTACTTTAATCTCTTGAATGCATGCAAAATCGATGTTATAGTGTTCACAGTCTGCACCTAAGGTTTGCGTCTTTGATGTTGCACTCAAACCACGTACATTCCACGTAGCTATGGTAAGCTCCTGGGAAGATTGCGTCGTCTGAGGATGTCGAGCACAGTTTCTTGTTTGAAGAAGGGTAGACATAATCAGAGTTGTCTCTGTATGCAGATGTCAGCCCGCAATCCTTGATAGTAAGTGTCTAGCATAGTTCAATACCAGTTGTACGTTTGCTATGGTGCAAGTGACAACAATTTATTCATAACAAGTTCACTGAAAACTGTTGCTGCCTATAATAGCAACAGCTTTCCATCAAGTTGTCAAAATAATCAGCTGGTAATACAATTGTCACTAGGTAATAATTTGATAACAATTTGGCTGAAAATCATTAACGTAACAATTTTCAATCAAATTGTTATCAAAATAATCAGCAGGGAAATGTCGCGCAACTTGCTGAAGATATGTCCCGCAACTTTATTAACAGTCATTTCTGAGTAAGGCAGCAACGACGTTGTCAAATTTTATCAGAATAGTCAGCCCGTTTTCTGTTTTGTTAGGTGGCAAGTGCATACACATTTAGTTGCCTGATTGACTCGGCAAAGATGATCTTCTACAAAGAGTCTGCCTGTTTGACTGGGCAATGATGATCTGCTACATAGAGGCTGTCTGTTTGACTCAGCAAAGATGATCTGCTACGTACAGTCTGTCTGTTTGACTGGGCAAAGTTGATCTGCTACAGAGAGTCTGCCTGATTGACTCGGCAAAGATGATTTGCTACAGAGAGGCTGTCTGTTTGACTCGGCAAAGATGATCTGCTACAGAGAGTCTGCCTGTTTGACTCGACAATGATGATCTGCTACATAGAGTCTGTCTGTTTGACTCGGCAAAGGTGATCTGCTACATAGAGTCTGTGTGATTGACTCGACAAAGATGATCTGCTACAGAGAGTCTACCTGTTTGACTCGGCAAAGATGATCTGCTACAGAGAGTCTGCCTGATTGACTCGGCAAAGATGATCTGCTACAGAGTCTGCCTGATTGACTTGGCAAAGGTGATCTGTTGATCTGCTACAGAGAGTCTGCCTGATTTGACTCGGCAAAGATGATCTGACTCATAGATTTCTTGGCGCAAAATGAGCTCGATAACCTATGAGTGTTTTGATCACTACATGTAGTCGATAACCACTGGATATATTGAGTACCACATTCACAGGATATATTTCTGAAGAAGCTGCATCAGTTGTCAAAAATGTACTCAGTATTTGGACTATCTAGAGATGGTGATAACGATTACCGGATATGACATCATGATAATGGGATGATGACCCATGAATTGGTGCATATGTATATGTTACTCCAATCAGTGGCCGAATTAAACCGTACCCGAGCTGCGGCTTTGAATATTTTCGAGCTGTGGGGAGGGTGGGGTGGGATGGGAGGTAGGGGGGGGGGGCTGCTGTCTAAAGCCAAGCCGATGTCCGGGATCTTCCCACAGGAAAATTTTGAAAGCTAGATGCGCTCGGATGGCATCTCCTGCAGGTCCACAGGTAAATATGGAGTTGGCCGTTAAATTATTTGCTTTTTAGCCATTTAATTTCACTTTTTGTCCACTCAATTTTAATTGGCTAAAATATAATAATTTAACAGCCAACTGATGACCAATATTTACTCGTGGAAATGCTATATGAGAGCATCAATATTTCACAAGTTTCCTGGGTGGGGAGGGGGTGTGGGGTGGGGGGGGGGGGGGAGGGAGTGTTAATAAAATAGTATTAAAGTGTAATACAATTATACGCATCCCATAGACAGCATAGCTTAAAACGACTAGTTTTTACACGCTTCAAGATGTTGTGTGACCGACTACCACGACAGTTTGTCATCACTCATCGTCCGATAACTCAAACAAAAACAGATAAATCCCGGATAAAGAATAATACTGAAACAATATATAATAGGTGAACACTGTAATGGAATCTGACAGCTATTCCCGTTTGTAAAAGAAGACGCATAAAACATATTATTCACTCAAATTTGTTTTGATAGAAAATCCTGGGGTCTTGTCCAGATCTGGAGGCCCCTATTATAATCTGCCCATTACAATCGGCTCATTTATTACATTATAATGATATTCCATATTTCACATAGTGTAATGTAGTGGTGCCCTGCAGAGACAATCATGGTGCATCATGCATAAAACGGGATGCTGCAAGAAGCCACGGTGGGCGCTATGGTATAATGGGTGAGCACCATGGGTCAGCAGTCGGTGGTCAACATCATGGGTCAGCAGTCTGTGGTCACCACCATGGGTCAGCAGTCTGTGGTCAACATCATGGGTCAGCAGTCTGTGGTCAGCAACATGGGACAGCAGTCTGTGGTCAACATCATGGGTCAGCTCCATGGGTCAGCAGTCTGTGGTCAACATCATGGGTCAGCAGTCTGTGGTCAACATCATGGGTCAGCAGTATGTGGTAAGCACCATGGGTCAGAAGTGTGTGATCAACATCATGGGTCAGCAGTCTGTGGTCAGCAACATGGGGCAGCAGTCTGGGGGTCAGCGGTCTGTGGTCAACATCATGGGTCAGCAGTCTGTGGTCAGCACATATACGCACAATGAAAGCATGCTTCAAATGCTAGCAACAGATTCCCGCCAATGGAATTTCAAAATATTCAGCATGTCACTGTAAAGTCATAATTTTATCACCAATTGTGATCTATCGAAATACGGAAATCGAGGGAAAGTCGTGTTGCAATATTGTGATGGCTGACCAGAGCCACTACATGTATGGTAATCAGCTCCTTAACTTGAATGTCCATTGGCAGGCCATGAGAAGACTGGTTTTGAGGATTTACCACTGGAATGGCTGGCTGGGTTACCGAGCCAGTGATTCCAGCAGTAAATTTTCAATAATAGTCTTCACTTTGCCAGGAAATGGGCACGCAAAATGAGCACCGAATTCGGCATGAAAGAGTTAATAAGCCCAGTCTTTTATGTAACATCAGCGGCCATTAGTGGTGCTCATTTAGGACGTATTTTAACAGCTTTAACGATGTATAACTCGTCGTTGTTGTTGTTGTTGTTGTTGTTGTTGTTGTTGGTGGTGGTGGTGGTGGTGGTGGTGGTGGTGGTGGTGGTGGCGGTGGTGGTCGGGGTGGTGGTGGTGGTGGTTTGGATGAGAGGGGTACTTAGCATATAATAACATCTGACACATTAGAAGTACTTGCGAACGAGAAGATCATACCATGTTCATATCATGTGATGGTGATCATGATGTACTGTATACTGTGGCTGCAAGTAGCTAAATCATCACACAGCTCCAATCACCACCTCTTCTTTGGTCACTGTTTCTTGTCCTCGGTCATTAGCTTTGGTCGCTGTTTCTTGTCCTCAGTCATTAACTTTGGCCACTGTTTCTTGTCTTCAGTCATTAGCTTTGGCCACTGTTTCTTATCCTCAGTCATTAGCTTTGGCCACTGTTTCTTGTCCTCAGTTATTAGCTTTGGCCACTGTTTCTTGTCTTCAGTCATTAACTTTGACCACTGTTTCTTGTTCTCAGTCATTTGTTTTACCACTGTTTCTTATCCTCAGTCATTAGCTTTGGCCACTGTTTCTTGTCTTCAGTCATTAGCTTTGGCCACTGTTTCTTGTCTTCAGTCATTAGCTTTGGCCACTGTTTCTTGTCTTCAGTCATTAACTTTGACCACTGTTTCTTGTTCTCAGTCATTTGTTTTACCACTGTTTCTTATCCTCAGTCATTAGCTTTGGCCACTGTTTCTTGTCCTCAGTCATTAGCTTTGGCCACTGTTTCTTGTTCTCAGTCATTTGCTTTGATAACTGTTTCTTGTTCTCAGTCATTTGTTTTACCACTGTTTCTTATCCTCAGTCATTAGCTTTGGCCACTGTTTCTTGTCCTCATTTATTAGCTTTGGCCACTGTTTCTTGTCCTCAGTCATTAGCTTTGGCCACTGTTTCTTGTCTATGGCAGCAACAGCGTCCAGTCAAATTAGTTTCAAAATATTCAACAGCATGTTTATTAAATAGTAGAGACATACAATTCTTACAACGTGTCGGACTATTAAGAGTCAAAGACGGGCCTAATAGAATCATCTATGACTTAACGATTATGTCGTCATCCTACAAGGATGCTGTTAAATATTTTGAAACTAATTTGACTGTGTGCTGTTGCTGCCTATGGCAGCAACAGTGCCCAGTCAAATTAGTTTCAAAATATTCAAAATAATATTCATTATATGGTAAAGACATACTTGTAATTCGTACAACGTGTCGGACAATTAAGCGTTAATCATAATTTTGGCCCTAATACCGCGCCATACGGGTTTGCCTCTATCAATACCTTCCAGTCATATTTGTCACAAATGGTCTACTATGCAGTAAACATGCGGATGTAGGCGCGTGTACGATCTGTACTCTATGTTGAACATTTGAAACTAATTTGACGGGAACGTGTTGGTACCATATAGCTATGCTGTTGACAACATACACTCAAATTAATTCCAAAATATTTACAAGATATTTTAAAGAATTCGACATTTCATTTTGCACTTGGAATGGTTAGATTATACAAACATCTGCATATTTCAAATTTATAGCAGAATACAATGATGTCATTCTTCTGTAATGGAGAGATCCCACCTGTTGCTCAAGTATATGAAGTCATAGTTAATTACGTCACGTGTAGGCTGACGCCACAATCAGTGTGCAATGAATGATGTATCTAGCTCCGTCACGAACATTTAAAAGTCCGTCAAGTGTACGAGTTGTATGTCTTTGATGCAGTTACTCTTTAATAAACACTCTGCCATAGGCAGCAACAGCGCCCAGTCAAATTAGTTTCAAAAGATTCAACAGTTTACCCCTATAGCTACCTTGAAATTTGGATTCTGTGAAGGGTGCAAGATATATAAATTGATCTCAACACGCGCAAATCATGAGCGTGGCATAGCTAAAAATGGGCGTGGCATAGCTAATGGATACCTCTATTAACAGGCCACACCGATAACCAATGGGTTTTAGCTTAACTGTTCGGCGGCCATCTTGGATTATCAGAAACTTTCTACCAACGCCTTTAAAACGTATCTCCTGATCACCGTTTACTGATTTAAACCAACTTTGTCTGGACTGATGCTATAGTGCCAGGCTCAAGAACTTCAATTCAGAGTTAGTTGCTTTTTCTGGCGTCCATCTTGGATTGGATATATCCGGACGAACTGACGGACGCAGCCGATTTCAATAAGGCTTTTTTCAAAACGTGTATATTTCCATACACTTTCTCACACATACAACGCGCATACAGCCGCACACGCTCGTCTGTGCACGCACATTCTTTGAATGTAGGCTAAATAGCATATTGATGTAAGGCCTACCGGTTTATAACAAAATGAACGTAGATATGATTACAATTAGAGTGACCGGCGTGATGCGGCTCTCGGTTTGAAGGCTAATTATAATTGCGAATTGTAATTTGGTATTCCCTTAGACAGTTTTACGGTTTCAGTATAGTCAATAATAAAGAGGTCAATTGTGTGCGTCATTGGCTTAGGCTATAACCAAAGGTCAATAGCTTATATTAATATTAATCCGATTTTATGTCGGTTGTCAGAAATAAGTGCCACGTAATGAGTGTGTATAAATGCCCGTGAGTAATTATCCCCGAGACCTTTCATATAATTATGATGGATCGTGGTCACTACAATAGGCCTACATGGGTGTAGGAACGTATTTTAATCTGGGGCTAAATTATGGGTGATGCCAAACCTATGGGGGCGCTATGGGGATACACTGCGGGAGAGGAAAACACTTGGGGATGAGGGGGTGGGTGGTCCTATAAATAAATTAATTAATTAAAACGGGTAGACCTACTATATAGTCTATAAGCATGTACGAGTATGCAGTTTTCATAATCGCTCATTCTCGATAAATAATCGCGATTATTTGATTAATCGTATAAGGTACTGGTGGGGAGGCATACGGCTTTCAAAACTATTAGTAGGTTCTAAAAAGAACAAAAAACATTAAAACTTTCCTTCAAACGGGAATTGCTAACATACGCCTCCAGTATAATTGCCAGATAGTAATATGCGTTCAGACATCACAATTAATATGCTATTTATAAACGCGGGAGTACACTGTCTGAAGATGATAATGATACGATCCGTACTACAGATGTGTCCACTAGTGCGGTATGTGGTCAATGGTGGGGTGGTATACTGCTATATATGATATCATAGTTTTAAACAGAGCTCTGAGCGAGTGTGTGTCTATTATAAGATTCGCCCATTTCTTATTATTACACCTATTATTGATCGTGTTGATAATTTTATGAACAATTCGATTCAAAGCTGTTGCTGCATATAGCACCGGTAGGCCTATCTTTCAGTCAAGAGATTGCCATATTCAGCTAGAATGACGTCACATATCACTGCGCGAGGAAACAAGATGGCCGCCACGTTATCAATCACAAAATAATGAATGCAAAGTACATCGCTCCATAAGACAGACAGACATATGTCAAAATCTGCCAGTCTGCCTCATAAAACGATGTACCGTAGTCACTATATCTTCGTTCACCTCGGCCGAAAGATTGTCACTTCCATTTAAAATCACTTCCAGTAAACCAAATGGGCCAAATTGAAGTAGGAAGTCCACCATAATTTGTCTTTCATCCGCCCATTTTGGACATATCAGGAAGAAATGATGAGAAGTCTCGGGTACTTGGCAATGAATGCAATCGGATTGGTAAATGAGATGATATCTGCGTAAATCAGCATATCTCAAGCCTGTGCCTGGGAATGACGAAATTCTCTGGATTTCTGAGATTATGGGCAGTAACATCTCCCAATCGTTTTGGCATATTATCTATTAAATAGTCTGAACAGTTTCCATTAACAATTTTGTAAAATGTGGTAAGGTTTTTTGTTTGCGCCTTTCGCGTAGTGAAATTTGCCAAGTTTCTTCATAAGGTTTTATCCTAAGTGTGTATTTTCGCAGGCCTGTAATTATTCTTATTGTCTCATTTTGGATAATTTCAAGCTTATCAGCATCCCGGTCCGAGCAACCATCCCAAACTTCACTGCCGTATTCTAAAACAGGGCGCAGATATGCAGTATTTCAATCAGCGCATAGTTAATAAGATTTTTCCAGCCATTTTTTTTTTTATCATTCCTATAAGGGAGGATCAGTTTAGATCATTTGAAAAGGTTATTCCAAGGTGTTTACTGCTGGGAACAGCTAGTAGTAGAGTATTATTCAGAATTAGATTTGGTGGTTGAAAATTATTTACGTTCGAGACTAAGATTTACAGTTTTGGTAGCATTGAATAGCACTAGCCATTGCTTTGCCCACGTAGAGATTACAGCCAGGTCTGCATTTAATCGTCTCTCTATTTCTCCAGGCGAGGAATCAGCGCAGCATAAGGCAGTATCGTCAGCATAAGATCTTGGGATGCTTTCAATATGTTTTGAAATATCATTTATATAAATTAGGAATAGAAGAGGGCCGAACACGGAACCTGGGGAACTCCAGCTCTGGTCTGTCTCGGAGGCGATTTATCCTGATTAACTGTAACGCATTGATATCTAGACGATAAATAGCTTTTAAACCATGTGAGATTTCCCACAAGGCCATTTTCTTGTAGCTTAAACAGTAATCCATTGTGGCATACCCTGTCAATAGACTTTGAAATGTCACTCGCATCACATCGTACTAACATATGCCCACTCACATCGCTCCGCTGTTTGATACGGGAGCAGAGCGGGAGGGGGAGACCGTGCCAAAGGACGATGATCTAATGGGTATGTCCCGATACATTATTAGCTCACCTGGCCTGAAAGGCCAAATGAGATTTTGTCGTGGCAACCGTCCGTCGTCCGTCCATCCATCCGTTCGTCAACTTTTCCTTTAAAACGACTTCTTCTCAAGGACCGCTGGGACGATTTCAATTAAATGTGGCAGGAAGCATCATTAGGGCATTGGGATCCAAGTTTGTTTATCTTGGATTTTGGCCGATTTTTATAAACGTCTTTAAAAATCTTCTCCGAAACCGCTTGAGGGATTGAAGGAACCCTCATGAAATATGATCCAGGGCAAGAGCTCAACCAAGTTTGTTCAGTGGAACTTGATTGGTCAGATGGTTCGGCGGCCATCGTGGTTGACCTAGTTTTAGCGAAAATTACTTCTCCAGAACCGCTGAAGGGATCAGGCCGAAATTTGGCAGATATGATTAGGGACTAAGGGCCAGTAAATTTAGTTCAAGAGATGTTGATCTATCAAAAAAACATGGCCGCCGTGAGCCAATCAATATATAGCATGTTTGGCGGCCATATTGGATTTTTTTATTTGATAGACTTTGAGGCTGAAATTGTTTTGATATAAGTTTTTGGTTATTCTGATTTGAAATTTGCAATTTTCGAAACTGTTGGATAAACGGTTTGGCGGCTATCTTGGATCATTTTCCCGCCAAAAGCTCCGATACTAAAGCAATGGGAAATTTAAAATGTCTTCTTTTCGAGAACTACTGGCCCGGTTTCAATTATATTTGGCAGGAAGCATCCTTACGGCATAGGGATTCCATTTTGTTCAAACGAAGCCGATCGGTCAATTTGGCCGGCGGCCATCTTGGATTTCAGCTGATTTTTAGAAATGTCTTTAAAAAATCTTCTCCAAAACCGTTTGAGGGATCAATTCAGAGCTCATGAAATATGATCTGTGGTAAAAGCTGACCCAAGTTTGTTCAAGGGAACTTGATTGACTAAATGGTTCAGCGGCCATCTTGGATGACCTCGTTTTCGCAAACAACGACTCATTCTCCATACCCGCTGAAGCGATCAAGCCGAAATTTGTGATATATGATTAAGGACTAAGGACCATTAAAGTTTGTTCAAGAGAAGTTGATCCGTCAAAAAAACTGGCCGCTTTAAAATGTATTTTAAAAATCTTCTCCAAAACCGCTTGGGGGATCAATTCAAAACGCATGAAATATCATCTACGGCAAGAGCTGCACCAAGTTTGTTTCAAGGGAACTTGATTGGCCAAATGGTTTGGTGGCCATCTTGGATAACCTCATTTTTGCCAAAATTACTCCAGAACCACTGAGCGGATTGGGCCGAAGTTTGAGAGAGATGATTAGGCATTGAGTGCCATTAAAGTTTTTTCAAGGGAAGGCGCTACGTCAGAAACATGGCAGAAGTGGACCAATCAAAATGTAGCGTGTTTGGCGGCCATATTGGACTTGCAAAAATGCCCACAAACCCATTTAGAAGACTACTGCTAAACCACCCACTAACAATTGTGACAAAAAGCATAATGCTCCAGGTGAGCGACTAAATTGACAACTCATTTAGTACCCCTAGGCCCGCCGCGTGGTGGTGCTGGTGCGTGCGTGCGTGTATGTTAGAATGTAACGTGTTAGCTATAATGTACAGTACAGCTCAGTGAGAACTGACATATGTTTCCAAAACAAAATAAAACGTAGGCCCTGTTGAATATTTGGAATATAATTGGATTGGAACACATTACTGAATGTCTTCCAATCCATTTACGGGGTCAATTTACGGGGTCAAAATATTCAACAGAACAGTAACGCGTCACAGTACAGACAGTTTTCGTTTTGGAAACATTAAACTAACTTGTTTATGTCAGAGCTGTACACATGAGCTGTATACGTGCCTGCTTCAGCAACGTGACCAGGAGTTAACATCATCACAGTATTAGAAAAAAATGTTTAGACAACTGCTGTTCTAACATTTAGAAACAGCTAGCTAGGCGAACTACTTATGACGTAACCAGTACCGCAGGCAGGTAACGCCTACAGATTAACTAATTAATAAGGGGCCCCGATTTTTAATTGTCCTTAGGTAGGGACATATTCACTAGGACCATATGCAGAGCAGAATAATTCCTTGTTCAAGAATACCCGTACTGTCGCTGCATGTTACCCGGATAACGCAGGTTACTGGGCCGATACCGTGCCGACGATAATCGGGCCCAGCATGCTATACGTTATCATGGTAGTGTGCCATTCAACAATCTGACCAATATAATAAATGGACTATACTACTATGGCACACACGCGCGTGGTGGTAATGACACAATCACGTGTGAGCGCTTGGGAACTTTGGACACTGGCATAGTTAGATAGTCGATCAATTCAAGCCAGCTGTTGCTGCTGTACTTTTTGAACCCATTGATAATGACGCGCCTCTATAACCATTGCATTCCCATTGATAATGACGCGCCTCTATAACCATTGCATTGAATTCTGCTTTCAGATATCTCTCGTCTTGGCCCGGCCCAGATTCAGCTAACAGCGAACCGATTGGCTATGACCACTTTTGATTGGCAGCCAGAGTCAACGTTTACCGAATGGGACAAGAGACACCCACCCTATCCGAGCTGAATTAACGACTCGTTGGCAATCTACGTTGACTTTGTTAGTACAAACAGCCGGCGTTAAATACATTAGATTTCTAATTACCATAAATTTGTTACGGAATTTTGTGTCAGCCGCGTTAAATTTCAATCCAGATAGTTGTGCGTTAGTTGAATGTTTTGAACAGTGTTTGAAAGTGAAGAGTTAATTTCTTAGACGGTCTGTGTCTACGAAAGATCTGAGGGTTTTTATTCAAATTTGTTTGAGTGAAATTTCAGTAGGGCCAGCACACTAAACAGGCAGCAAATTGTTTACTTGCCTAAGTTCTAGTAAATAAAAATAAAATACTCGTGGACGATTTGAATGTCCATTGCAATGTGGTGACAAGCTTCCATTTGAACTGGTCGACAGCGAACACGGCGCTTACAGGACAAGAACGAACACTGCTGGTCTACGAGAATGTAAGTAATGTAATATAAAACGTTCAACATGTAATGTTTATTTGTACCGGAGTAACAGATGCTTTGCTGTTGTATAGAACCGAGAATCAAACCGAGAATCAAACGTGTCATTTGACCTTGTAATATACTGCGTGACTTCGCTTGTGAATGTTTTAGAACATTTAAAGGGACTCGACTGACTAATTATTGGCGAAAATTCATTAATATATCGATGGGGTCCGTTACTTCATCTGTCTGTCTGTCTGTCCGCTTGTCCGTCTGTTTGTCGGCGTCCAATCTCAATTAACTTTATATCACTGCAGGGCTTCAGCCTATTCAACTATTGGGACTAAACTTGGAAACATGCTTCCTTTTGTCCAGGGGATGAAGCGTAATTGTATTGTGTTCAAAGATCAATGTCAATGCAACCCTGGGCCTGGTAGAAATCTACTTTTTGTGGTTAAGCGTGCATCGCAAGAATTAAAGTTTAAATCTCGGCAAGACTTCACCCTATTGGGACTCGCTAAACTTGGACACTGCCCATGTGGGTCAAAGATAATGGATATAGCAAGATGGGAATTACGTTATAACGCGCATACAATTTTGCGCAGCTTTTACGGCGTAGCGCCGTCTTACGTCCTTGGCGTATAGGGGGAGGTAATTAAAACCAATTACGTTTTGCTAATAGATCAATCAAGCAATTGTAGCCTTTTTACATCAAATTTACTTATTTAACAGGTGCGATATGGTCAGTAATAATTTTGTAGTTTTTAGCCCATTTTGTGATTTATGTTAATATTGTAACCTAATCCAGATATACACGTTTTGCTTTAAAATAACGTCGATTAGACCATTGTCTAGGCCGCCGTCTATACTGTCTAGATATTGGTCTACACGCACTTGACTAAAGATCGATGTTCGGGCGGGCTCCCTAAAATGTTGACTAAAATTGGTGCGTTCATTATTGAACACATGTGTGTTATAACTCCTATTTGATTAGAGAAGTAGGCCCATGAGTATTTTCAGGAATCGCGTAGGCCTAAGAGATTATGATTAGTCTGGCGCATATTATTAAATATTTGCTATCAGCTCGAAATTTCCCATTCCTTTGTGGAATGGTAGGGTTTATATCCTATACGGTCATATCTCACAGTGACACACGTATGTTTTAAAATTTGCACAAATTAGGACAAATCCAATACTTAAACCGTTAATCATTATGATAGAGAAAGATGAAACATAGTTGTGTATTTAGCTGACATACTCACTCATTACAAGTCTCATGATGATCGTTGGCTAATTTCCAAGATACCATGTACGTACATAAAAAAAAAATGCTAGGTTAAAGTTATTCAGTTTCATCTTCGATCCGCAATCTTTCTTACAGATTTGATTGCTCCGTGAAATTCAGTGTTATCCGTAAGTGTATTTGTAAAGCAAAGATATTTCTCACAGGACCGAACTTAGAGGGAGCCCTGTGCAAAGTTTTTGAAATTTCTTGTGCTGAGCCCCCAGAGAAATATCTAAAGTTCCGGTTGTGTTTCAAACGTAAAGCCGCTTGGGGGTTGGCGGGGGTGGGTGGGGGTGTCGGGTGGGCGGTCAGAGGGCTGTGGGATTTGGCCACGCCGGTCTTATAGTTATGTCATTTATGAGTGTAACTTGAAGTTACAGAGGGGCAAAGAAATACAAAAACGATTTGTGTGTCACTTTGGGAGGGGGTGAGGGCTGGAAATTTGAGGTCGTGCGAATGCACTTGTTGCACGACCTTAAGTTCGGCCCGTCCAGCTATTTCATCCGCAACGGTTTGGTGGAATTCAACCAAATTTGTTATATTTGAGTTACCCATACACGATTCCAGTTTGTGAAATCGCTGTTATATTGGACTCCGGCCTTATGGGAGGGGTACAGTTGTCAGGCTAAAAGGGTAATGAAAGCTTGGGTATTTGCGATGGCGTGCCATCAACTGCGCGTTATATGGTCGTAGCCTGCTGACATACAGATTTTCTCAATTTAGTCAACTATTTTTCAGCAGAAACTGCGCAAAACGGGGTAAATTTGCAGGTAACAGTAGCCTATGTCGATACTTATATCCTGAAATGTAGGCGATGGCCTTAGAATATAATGTTTACAAATGCGTGGGTGGTGGGGTGGGTGGGGGGGGGGGGCCCCGCACCGTGAATACCGACCTCCTTGATCCCACTATTGGTTAAACCTCCTGATCAATTTTGATTTTACTGTGGCAAGTATTCAACCCGGACTTGTTCCTTCTGCGCTCCTACAAATTTGAGTCTCGCAGTTACTCGCATAAACGCTCACACGCGGGCACGAGCCAGCGCACGCACGCATGCACATACGCACGCGCGCCGCGGCTATCACTCACTCACCTATACACGTACATAGAGAACCATTTTATGCCGATCCTCCCTATACAATGTTGATGATACTATAACAATATTTATTGACTAGAAGTTGCCCGTGTTAGAGATGAGCTGATAAAAATTGAGAAGTGTTCAGAAAAATGGTGAATAATAATAATAACAATAATAATAATGCTACTACTACTACTACTACTACTACTACTACTACTACTACTACTACTACTACTACTACCACTACTACTACCACTACAACTATCTCTACCGCTGCTGCTGCTGCTGCTGCTGCTCGCTGCTGTTAGTGGTACTGCGTCTGCTACTGCTGAAATTACTCAAACTTGGCCAGTAAAGTTTAAAATCTGACTCTGAAGCTATACATGTCGCTAACAATGCTTCTGGCAGTTAGGAGAATAACTGGTGCCAAAAGTACACATTATATAAAAAATTAAGTGTCCTATTTTAGAAGACAGTCTAGACCGTTTGCACCCCCCCCCCCCCCTCTATCCCCACTCGCCACCCCACATATACCACCCTACCCACACATACCTCAATTATAGCAGCGCCACGTTTTATCATTCCTTAAATCACTGTTTATATGATACAGTGCCTTAAATTTGTTTGCAGAAAAGAAATATATCTATAATTATTATTATTAGCAGGTGCTTATCTGCCAGAATTATTATTTTTTCTTTTTTATTTATTTATTTTTTCTTTTTCAATGAGAATTACACTGTTATATATTGGCTAATGTCTATGATGTTATGAAGTTGAAAATTTTTGACCCTGCACTTGCAACTCTTCTTAATGAATATTTTAAAGGGAGATGTAATGTCAGGATTTCACTTTCAGTGATTGATTTTTTTGTCTAAAATAGTGTATAATGTAATTAATGTTATGTCAAGTAGTAATCTCTCTCTCTCTCTCTCTCTCTCTCTCTCTCTCTCTCTCTCTCTCTCTCTCTCTCTCTCTCTCTCTCTCAAAGAAGAATTAGCAGATTATATTTAATTAATAAATTTATAGAGTTGGAAACTGGAAATGGTTGCGATATATAAATA
The DNA here is from genome assembly GCA_034401795.1 of Chaetoderma sp. LZ-2023a. Classification (NCBI taxonomy): domain Eukaryota; kingdom Metazoa; phylum Mollusca; class Caudofoveata; order Chaetodermatida; family Chaetodermatidae; genus Chaetoderma; species Chaetoderma sp. LZ-2023a. The sequence continues at coordinate 61,946,110 of CM067359.1, forward strand.
TTGAAAAGAATTTTGTTTTGCTAGCTCAAAAAGTGCCGTGCTGCTGTGGCGCGCACGCCGGCTTGATATTATTTTCTATAACAGGTGCTCAAAATAAGTTCCTGTATTAGCATTAACTTAATGGATGCGTGCGTGCGTGCGTGCGTGCGTCCATGTGCCCGCTCCATTCGTACGTATGTATGCTGTACCCCATTTTTCTTGACAATTAGATAATCTCTTCTTGCCTACACCAGTTATATTCGCAATGCGTAAGCTAATGTTCATGATATTTGAAGATGTACAACCCCATTACAACCAGACCCCACCACCACCTCCCCACCCCCACCCCTATATATATATATAATTTGGTGCTAATTATAGGCACGCATAGGCGTAGTGTAGCAAATAGGCGCTGTTTTTCAATAGCGTCGCAAAGCACGCGGGTATTTCCCATCTTGCTATATCCATTATCTTTGTGTGGGTGTTCTTAAAGTCAGGGGAGTCCACACTAGGGAAAGGGGACGCAGTTTCAAGAATTTGCGTCCACGGAGAACCACCCCCCCCCCCCCCCCCCCGGGCCCTGCGGCCCCCCCCCCCTCACTCTGGCACATAACACTAATAAGTTTTAGCAGCAGTCCATAATACTAGTATTATGGTCGTGTGGTTTTACATCCCTGATAGCAAGCAAACGTTGGCCCAACGTTTACCATTACATTACGTTGGCCCGACGTAGTTTTGCTCATCGGCCCAACGTTGGCAGAACCTATCCCAGAACCTTAGCTGGAAAAGTCATATTGATTCTATATTTAAAAAATCTACTAAAGTACTTTCGACTATGAGAAAACTCAAATTTACTTTAAATCGATCCACACTTAATAAAATTTATGTTTCCTATCTTCGATCTTTATTAGAGTATGCGTCTAGTGTGTGGGACGGTTGTACTATTGATGATGAAATTAAATTGGAAAGATTTCAACTTGAAGCTGGTCGAATTGTAACAGGTCTCCCTAGATTCTCCTCCATAGCTAGCATTTATAATGAAACGGGGTGGGAGACATTGAAAGACAGACGAAGGCAGCAGAAACATATAACGTTACACAAATTACTGTACGACGACAAGGTACCGGATTTTATGACGGACATTACACCGACACGCACAAATACAACAGAGCGCTACGACTTACGCAAGCCACACAATGTCAATGTGCCCCTATCACGATTGGAAATATAAAAAAATTCGTTTTTCCCAAGCACCATTCAAATCTGGAACACACTTGAAAACAATGTACAATCAGAATCAAAAATTTCAAATTTTAAGAAGCTAATAAAATTTAGAAGCTATATCCCTCCGAGTTTCTATAACTACGGAATTCGAAAACTTTCTATCCTTCATACCAGACTACGTAACAACGGCTCCAACTTAAATTGTGACTTATATAGAATAGGATTATTTCCCACACCTAACTGCTTTTGTAAGACAGGAGTAGAAGATGCAAATCACTTTCTTTTAAAATGTCCTTACTACACTATACAAAGACAGCACTTATTACAACAACTACATCTGTATATTCCTTTGACGAGTTACTTGCTATGCAAAGGAAATACATCTCTATCCGTCCAGGAAAATGAATACATCTTCAAACAAGTTCAAAATTATATTCACGCTACTGGCAGATTTTAACCTCATATATGTTCCCAACGTTTGATATGATGTAGGAATAGTCCGTATTTTTATTGTCATGGTTACATGGTTAGGATACAAATGACTGTATAGATATACTATATACTTTAAATTTTTGCTTCCGCTGTCGTTATTGTTAAATGTTTATGATAGAAATGACTGCATAGATGTGCTATGTACTGTAATGCTTTATTTCCGCTGTCGTTACTGTGTATATAGTTCTTCCCGTACTCAGAATTAATGTATTACTCTCCTATTGCTTTTCGGGCCATCCACGATAATGCGATGCCGCAGACGACGACGACGATGACGACAGGAGAGGGGATGATGGGGATGCAATAAAGGCTCGCTAAACCGTTAATCTCCTCAAACTTTTCGTTCCAAGTTATGAGGAGGTTAAAAGTTCAGATTTACCTAAATACACAGGAGTGGAGCCATTTTGAATGTGTGGGGTGGGCGGGGTTGGAGGTGACTGGGTCTCATTTCTCGTTTCTGTTTCGTTTTTCGTGTAAGAAACGAGAAGAGAAGACCTGGTGAAAGCATGGTGGGAGTTGAGAGGAAGGGTTGGGGTGGGTAAACGGGGGTAAATGATGACGGTCTGGAATAACCATGAATATGGTCTGTTAATTCAATTATTCGTATTGTTTAATCTATTATATTAATGGCTAACTGCTATCCGACAATGAAAGTGTTTGAAGGAGCTGTTCTTTTCTTTCCTATTCTTTTTTAATCTGTTTACATCGTTTTTCTCCCCTACATCTCTCTCTCTCTCTCTCTCTCTCCCCCCCCCCCCCCCCCCCCCCCCCCCCTCTCTCTCTCTCTCTCTCCTCCGCTCTCGCTCTCGCTCTCACCTCTTAATTTATTGTTTCTCTCTCACCTCGGTTTAGTGTTCTCAATCATTGGCTGCTTATAATAATTCTGTAGGGAGAGGGCAAATCTAAGTTGTAAGAACTTGTGCCCGATCCCATTGCGCAATTGTTACAATAAAATATGTTTAAATCAAATCAAAAAAATCAAAAACGTTGGCAATACGTTTTGGGCCAACGTTGAGACGTTTTTTATTTTTTCATAAATCTAAGAAATTGTTTCAAATAGCACACCAGATTAACAATTTCAAAATTTGAATATTATGTTGATTTTGTTTGATTTAATGTGAAATTCCCAATGATGGCCCAATGTTGGCCCAACGTTGGAAAACAAGTGATACAGCCAACGTTGGGCCAACATTGTATTGCCAACTGCGATCTGCCAACCTGTTGTCAATTTTTTTGTCGGCCATCTTGGATTTTCCGAAAATCTTACGAAAATCAATTAAAATGCTACTCCAATATAAATGGCCCGACTTCAACAAAACCTGGGTGGACTAATTCTATACTCGTAGGCTTCAATACATCTAACGAGAATTTTGATTGGTCAATATTTCCGGTGGCCATCTTGGATTTTCCAAAAATCAGTTAAAAACCTACTTGACCAATTTCAAGCAAGCTTGGTTGGGAAGGCCCTGGAATGGTGGTATACTTCATAACATCTATACAGAATTTTGATTGGTGGCCATAATGAATTCTCCGAAAAATGGCGGGAAATCGTTTAATACACTACTACTCATTAACCACTTTGGAGGATTGATTCAAAACTCATAAATTATCATTTAGGGCACGAGCTGAACCAAGTGTGTTGAAGGAAACTTGACTGGCCACACAATTCGGTGGCCATCTTAAATGACCTAGTTTTCGTGAAAATTACTCCAGAACCTCTGAACGGATCGGGTCTAAATTTTGTAGATATGATTAGGGTCTAAGTCTGATTAAGGTTTCTTCAAGGGAAGTTGATACATAAAATTCTTAAACAGTTACAGTCCCTTCCAAAGAATACAACATCATCAGCAACACTGCCTACTAGGAATAAGACCCATCCAAGCAGAGCTAGACTCCAGAAAACTAAAACTACTAGGAAACATCCTCAGAAATGACGATACTATAGAATTCCAGATAGCAGCCAGACAACTGGCTGTAAAGAATATTAAGAGCAATAGTTGGTTTATGTATTGCCAAGAAACGCTTCATAAGTATCAACTCCCATGTGTCTACCAACTAATTGTCATGAAGACATCAACAAAATACTTAAATGTCAATGTATGCACTGTAAACAACGTTCACCACTGTTGGAACTCACTTGACAACACAACCAGGGATGTTAGACGAGCAGTAATAAAGGCGAAGATTCTGACTGGCTCATACATCTTGCAAGCAAATCGTGCCCGTTTCAATCAATATGTTGTCTCTGACAAGCGTTTACTTTGCCGTTCAGCACCTGAGGACAGGAATCACTTCATTACAATATGTACAGCATTGGAGGAGTCAAGAAAACCATATTTGAAGAGTATTCTCACCACCATGTACCTAGAAAATTACCCAGTCATCATCAACACGTTATTAGCTGATCCCGAAAATACAACTCAGCTGATACTTGATCATACAATGGTGATATCCAGATTGAACATTAAGCTGTCCCCCGCAAATTCTTTCAAAATTGCGAAAACTACACGTTTTCTCTGCTATGCCTTGCACCTCAAACGTACACAATTGATTGAGGCAGTTGTGTCTGTATAAATACCTCAATGAACACTTATCAAAGTAAATCAGACACACTCTAAATTTACCTATTCTTCTAAAAGTTATAAATGTTACTAACATAACTTTCTTATTAATGTGTGAAAGAAAAACTCTGCAATCAATTTGACGTTAATTAATTTAATCCTACTCGTTCAGAGCAAATTTTGTGTATTCGTGTATTTAAGACTTTGTGTTATATAGACATTTTGAAGAACCATTCGTACCCTAGGGGTGAGCCCATCGAGGCGGGATTTCCACATACAGATACAGATACATGGCGGCCGTGCACCTATCAAATTGTAGCGGGTTTGGTGGCCATATTGAATTTTTTTATTTGATGGACTTTGAAGCCGAAATTTTTGTTATATACGTTTTTGGGTATTCCGATTTCAAATTTTCTATCTTTGCAACTGTCGGATAAACAGTTTGTCAGCCATCTTGGATCATTTCCCCGCCAAAAGCTCCCAAACCAAAGCAATAGGAAATTTAAAATGTCTTCTCTTGAACCACTGGGCCAATTTAAATTATATTTGACAGGAAGCATCCTTAGGGCATAGAGATCCAAGTGTGTTCAAACGAACCCGATTGGAAAATTTGACTGGCGAACATCTTGGATTTTGCCCATTTTTTTTTTTTAGAAACGTCTTTAAAAATCTTCCCTGTAACAGCTTGGGGATCGATTTAAAAGTCATGAAAGATCATCTATGGCAACAGTTGAATCAGGTTTGTTCAAGGGAACTTGATTGGCCAAATGCTTAAGCGGCCATCTTGAATGACCTAGTTTTCACGAAAACAAGTTCTTCCAGAACCACTGAACGGCTTGGGCTGAAATTTGAGCGATATGATTAGGCATTAAGGGCCATTAAAGTTTGTTCAAAGGAAGTTGATTCATCAAAAAAACATGTCCGCCGTGGACCAATCAAAATGTAGCGTGTTTGGCGGCCGCATTGGATTTTTTTTATTTGATGGATTTTGAAGCTGAATTTGTTTTTTTATATATGTTTTTGGGTATGCTGATTTCAAATTTGCCGCTTTTGAAACTGTTGGATAGACAGTTTGGCGGCCATCTTGGATCATTTTCCCGCCAAAATCTTCCATACTAAATCAATAGGAAATTAAAAATATCTTCTGGAGAACCATTGGGCCGATTTCAATTAAATTAGGCAGGAAGCATCCTTAGGGCATAGAGATCCGGAATTGTTCAAACAAAGCCCGTCAGTCACGCATCCTTAGGGCATAGAGATCCGGGATTGTTCAAACAAAGCCCGTCAGTCACGCATCCTTAGGGCATAGAGATCCAGGATTGTTCAAACAAAGCCCGTCAGTCACGCATCCTTAGGGCATAGAGATCCGGGATTGTTCAAACAAAGCCCGTCAGTCACGCATCCTTAGGGCATAGAGATCCGGGATTGTTCAAACAAAGCCCGTCAGTCACGCATCCTTAGGGCATAGAGATCCGGGATTGTTCATCTTGGGTGACATAGTTTTTGCGAAAATTTCGTCGGTACCACAAAGCAAATTTGGGAGATATGATTAAGGACTAAGGGCCAATTATTAAAGTTTGTGCAATGCGTTGATGCGTAACATTTACGCTTCAACGCATTGCACAAACTTTAATAATTGGCCCTTAGTCCTTAATCATATCTCCCAAATTGAAACACGGCCACCGTGGGAATCGATCAAAATTTAGCTTGTTTGGTAGCAATCGTGGATTTTCTAACAATAGAGCGTACGTTCGCTCGTATACTGGTTGGTTTCCGGACAATAACTTGTTTGCCTGCACCGATATGAACCAGTTTAGGCTGGAATTCGAATTCCGTCAATTTACGTCATATTTACCCTGAGTTATATGCCCTTGAAAGTATGAAATTAAAAAAATTATCCGTTCCCGGACAATAATCTGTCATTGCCGACATTGATTTGAACCAGCTTCGGCATGGTAGTACGGGTACGGAGACCCATGTTCATATTTGATCAATTTGCGAAATTTATTTGCCCTTGAAAATATGAATTGCGAAAAAACCCATCCGTTTCCGGACAATAACTCGTTTTCTGTCGCGTCTTGCCCCGTGTCCCGTTTTGGCCCGCCTTCCCCTACGAACTTCGTTAATTTGGCAAAATAACTGGTACTAGACAGATTTGAAAACAAATTCCGAATTTAAATTAATACTGTTCAGACGGAAATTACATTCGTGTTTCGTTAGTTTCCGTCAGACTAAACGGATTTGACCAAATTTGGAATTTAATTTTAAGAATGAGGTAAAGTTACTGTTTCGTTAGTTTCCGCGCATTAATTCGTATTGACTGGCATTAATTAATTATTGTGTGTGCGCACGTATTAGGGCCTATATGTGCGTGTGATGTCCATGTGTGAGTCGTATTCGCGCGATGTTGAGATTTAAATATGGCTATGCAACTAAATTATTGCCGTTGTGGCTATTAGATTGGCCTATTATCGCTGCTCATATTAATAATTAGGCTACATATTAAATATTTCCGATATAAATCATTTAGCTTAATTGCTTTGAATTTCCCAACCACGATTCACGAAGGCAGTTAATGTTCATGCCCACCCTTGTCTCAATTGCTATTGTCGTACAAATAAGCTGGCGCATATGCTAACGTGATCGATTAACTGTGTGGAAGCTGTTGCTGGCTCGCTTTAACGTGACCACGTTCACCGGTAGAACAGGTAGGCGATTAGCCGAGAGAATTTCGTGGGCATAGAGGCTTTGGCTGATTAAACCACAAAGCTGATGTACACGTCAAATCTCTATTATCATCAAGCCCTATTATCTAGACATGAGTCGGCGATTATTCTACTATAATTATCGGATAAGGTCAGTAGGTCATCGCCTGATAGAGCAATTCAATATTCCCATTTTATGCGTCACGTGACACTATTAATAGACCGACAACGATCATACACATGCACGCACGCACGTTATGTAATATTCGGAAAATATGGGATTTGAACAAGATTTAATTGGAAATCTGTTTTCTTTGGCAGCATCAATACAACATTACAGCAACTCGCTGTATACCTACAACGTGCTGAAACAGATTTTACTGTAAAGCCAGCACCGATTCTCTCAGCGCATTTATTTGAGAATAACACACCCCAGGGCCTGTATGATTGACCTAATAAGTACCCGCTTGGATAATACGCCTATCTATATACATTTGTGCAACGTCAATCTTGTCAGGGGATATGGCGCAACAGCTGACGGACGGGTGCGTGCCTGGTATTTCTCGTCTGCGGAAAGAGGGCGTTGCATCATTTGCGTCTGTCTTTATTGATTAAAGCTCTCGTGTTCCATTAAATATAGACACTTGCACGAGATATGAGATGCCTGTTCAATTTACCCAGTATGCAATGCTACCCGGCGTGCAATGCTACCCATCATGCAATGCCCTAACTCCATATTCGTTTAATCTATTGTCTGCACAAGCCAGGATTTCTCAAAACAAAACCAACCTGCTTGCACGTGCAAATAGTCATTTGTCCTCCAGCTCTGGAAGCGTAATCTTTCACGTAGAGCGTTTCTCCTTCGATCAATACTCACCATTCTGTTACTTCTGATATACAGCTGGCCTTGACAGCTGGCTCTAGAACTATATACTTAGAAAGCTTTACCGACTCCTTGGAACCGGGTACTCGGCTCCCAACTGCCGAGTACCCGTCTACCATAGAGCTCATTCTTGTTCGCATAGCAACAAGAGCTACATGCTTTTTGCAGTGGAGAGATTAAGAAATAAATCTAAGTCTTTTTGTCTGTGATTGTGATAGCTAGTGATTCTCTTGCAAGGATAATTGGATAATATGGATACCGCCGATGATAACCAGATCGTATATTTCCTTATTATCCCATAGTTAAAAGACTTAGGTCTCTAAAATGTCTTTGTGTCGCATGTTCCAATTTCTGACCCCACAGAATCTGGGACGTGTGTTAACAACGAGATATGCCGGATGGTCGCCTTCTTTAACCCCAACAGGCGATCAGCAGATATGAAAATAGGTGTTTGCTACAGTATTTGTAACACGAATATCGGCTGACGTCGTTCTCCGTAAGATCCGAGCGGGTGACTTCACACCCGTGGTGCTCGGATGTTTATGTGAAGAAAATTTATTCATTAATTCGCGCATCTTGTTCTGGTTGCTGCGTACCAAAAATGGTACCAGAAAACTTTGGAATGTTCAAGTTTTGCGTGTTATCACGATCTGTTTGCAATGATCGGTGGTTTCAAAATTCTTGATAGATGTGTGGTCTGCGGTTTTACCGTGTGCTACAGCAGTTTGGTTACATTTTGTTGTTTCTTAACATATCGTTTTGGCTTTCGTTAGGAGTATAATTTATATTGATTGGTAAATATACCCCGAATGCTATGCGATATGATTCCTGCTTCCGTTATACATCCTGGAGGATCAATTTATGGGTGTATTTATGCCCGCTTCATTCTTGTCAGCATAATCAATGCGATCTTTGCTGTAACGTTGCGGGGTGGGGTGCGGGAGGGTTACAGTTAATTTATGGTCAAATTATTTGAAAATTAATTGTCTGCCTTCCATCCGTGTCTCATTCCGCGTGCTTATTGTAGGTTTGTGCTTATTTATAGGCCAAGCCAGCCCCGCCATCATGTGACGAGTGCCACAAGTTCGTACGGGTCCTATATAAGGACCATGTCTGCTTTAGATGTACTCCATGTAACCTTGATAGTAGGTGTAATGCGTGTGCAGTGTGGTCCGCGGATATGATGTTGAAGTTCCTTGCCCAGAAGGATTTGGCTGGGTCTGACACGGGGTCAGGCGGTCCGAAGGTAAATCGTGGAGCGTCTGGTTCGGCCGGTGGGGGCGCTCCACGTCCTCAGCTGGAGGTGGCGGAGATGGCACCGCCGGCGTGGTTTGGTCCGGCTATGCAGGGTTTTCTGCATAGCGTTCTGCCCACGCTGGTGTCGTCACTGCTGCCGAAGGTTGGGGGGCAGTTTCTCCCCATGCTTGGTACGGATCCTGTCCTTGGACAGGGTTCTAGACTGGTCGCCGAGGGAGCCGTATCGTATGGCCCCCTGGCAGTTCCGTCGGGCTCCGGCCTGACGGGTTCTGTCTCTCCGGCCACCTCCGGGTGGTCCAGTAGCGGTGGCCGGTCCGTCAGGCATGGGAGCCGTCCTCCAGGACGGCTCCACGGTTTCTTCGTCTAGTGACGACTCTTCGGAGTCTGAAGACGAGGAGGCCGAGGAGGAGAAGTTGCTGCGGCCTGTGATGCCACGGGTGGAGAATATGGAGGTCGATTCCGTCCTGGACGGAACCGTCCTCCATCTGTCTGGATTGGCGCAAGCCAGGGCAGCGGCTCTGCCCGTGGTTGAGGCCAATCTGGTACCAGGCACCGGTCCCGTGATGGTTGGTTTGATGCCAGCCGACACGGTGACGGGTGTGCCGGGCCAGGCGTGGTACTCACCTATCTCACCTGGTCCAGCGGTCAGACAGGGGGTGCCGTTGGCACCCGTGTTTGGCCACGGTTCCTCAACCGCTACAGGTCCGCACGGTTTTCCGTGCAGACCTACCCCATGGACTGGTGTGTTTCATGGGGTGGTGGCGGAACCGTATGGTACCGGAGTGCCTGGCATGTCAGCCACGGCTCCTTGCCGGGAGGCCATGGCTGGTAGGCCCGTGAATGCGTCAACGGGTGACGTGTTCACGGGGGTGTCTTCCTCGGAAGTAGACTTGTCGGATGCTCTGGCTTGGCTAGCCAGGGTCGACCCGTCTGTGTATCGATTAGGACGGGGATCTTGCCCGAGGCTATTTATAGTAAGCAGCTTATGACCAAGGGCCAGCTCCCTGCGGCCTCCAGGGAGGAGCGGGCGAGGCGTCGTATTCCACGGGGGGAATACGACAGGTATGGTGTGGTACCATCGGTCACCGAGGATGACCGATGGGTTCTGGGTGTCCAGAGTGCTGGATGAAGTCCTGTCCCTATGCGATGAGGGTGTGAGGGCAGCTATGAGTGCTGTCAACCACTCTTATAGCCTTCTTCAGTCGGTGTGGGCTGAAGCGGGGGCAGGCCACCCTGTGCCACCTGTGGAGCTTTCGTGTGTCAATGACGGCTTGGTGCTGTCTATGGACGCGCTGGCAAGGGTGCAGGCGCGTGTTACAAAGTCCAGGAGGCAAATGGTGCTTGACCATATGTGTCCGGCTATGGCCGTCAGGGAGCGTCTTCTTGGGACACCCCTGACAGGTCCTAGCATATTTGGTGGCCAGGCGCGGGCCATCCTAGAGGACACTGCTAGCATTGCGCAGAATCAGTTGGCGGTAAACCTACAGCTGGAGCTAGTGCGGCAAGCGCACACGCTAGGGGCGGTAGGGAAGCCGTTAGCTGTTCAACCTTCAAAGAAGCAGAAAGGCAAGGCGAAAGCTACGCCTAGTGCGACTTCTGCTTCGTCTGGTTTTTCTCAGCTGCCGCCAGCGAAGAAAGCCAGGAAGGTTGTGGATGCCCCTACCCTCCCCAATGTTGCTCCTGATCGCCCTAGAGGCGGGAAGGGAAAGGGTAAGTCCTCAAAAGGGCGGAAAGAAGGGAGCGGATCGTACCTGAGGGTACGAGAGCTCCCTTCGTATCCGCCTGGACCGCACCTGTGCGACAGGAACAGCGGTGCCAGTTAGACGTGCCGAGCCAAGACCGAAATGGCTCTCTATCTCTCTCGTTAAGAGAGGGGGTGGGGGAGCGGACCGCGAGCCGGACAACCCCATTAGACGTCGAGGCGTCTATGGTGGGTGGAAGGCTCATGCGTTTCGTCGAGGCCTGGCAAGGTGTGATGTCAGTCTGGTCCTGGGATAGTTATCCCAGGGATACATGCCGGAGTGGTGGGACTTTCCGCCACAGAATCTGTCTTTGGCACCTGTCTGGACACCTGTACCAAGAGAACCAGACAAGTTAGAAGCCGTTCAAAACGAAGTGTCAGGTTTGCTTCTGAAGGGAGCAATACAACCAGCGAACCAGAACACTCCAGGCTTCTATTCAAATATGTTCCTTGTCCCCAAGAGCACAGGGTGATGGAGACCCGTACTCAATCTCAGGCCATTAAATTGGTTTATCCATACGCCTCGGTTCCAGATGGAAACGCCGAGGTCGGTAATGGCAGGGTTGAGGAAGGGAATGTGGTGTGTGTCGATCGATCTGAAAGATGCATATTTCCACATTCCAATGAACAGGAGTTGTCACAGGTTTCTGAGATTTGCGTTTCAGAATCAAGTATGGGAGTTTATTTTTCTCCCGTTTGGCCTGTCGACAGCTCCAAGGGTTTTCACAAGAGTGGTCCTTGCGGTGACAGGGTTTCTCAGAAAAGAGAACGTGGCGCTACACACCTACATAGACGACTGGCTGATCAAAGCAGACTCAGCAGCCAGGTTGAACGTGGATACTGCTCTGACTCTGAAGTTACTTTCAGATCTAGGCTGGATAGTCAACAAGGAGAAATCCGAGTTGACACCCACTCAACATTTCGTTTATTTGGGGATGCGATTCGATCTCGAGGAGGGCAGGGTTTACCCGTCAGAGCCCAGAGTGGTGTCTCTGTTAGCCATCCTCAAGAGTTTTCGAGTGGGAAACCACATTCAGGCGAGGCGGTTTCTTCAGATGCTGGGCATGATGGTCTCCATGGAGCAGGTGATCCTGTACGCTGCTCTAATACGAAGACCTATCCAGTTGTATCTGATGTCTCTGTGGAAACAGAGAACAGTTTTGGAGCCGATAATGTCGCATCTTGTATGGTGGAAAGAGCGTCAGAATCTCCTAGTAGGGGTTTCACTGCACCTACCCCACCCCCAGCTATCCGTGTACACGGATGCATCGCTGGAGGGTGGGGGGCCTGCCTGGGAGAGCACCAGGTCTCGGGCACATGGACTCTACAGGAGAGTCAGCTGCATATCAATCTGTTCGAAATGATGGCAGTGGAACTGGCGTTGGAAGAGTTTCTTCCGATGATCAGGGGCAAGGTGATATTGATACGGTCGGACAATTCGACGGTAGTATCATACATAAATCGCCAAGGCGGGATCAGGTCACCCACGCTGTGTATCAAAGTGTGGCACTTGATTCAATGGTGCAGGAATTACTCGGTTGTTTTGAAAGCAGCTCACATTCCTGGGCGATTGAACCTTCTGGCGGATGCTTTGTCTCGCAGACAGAGAATTCTGCCAACAGAATGGTCCCTCAACACTCCAGTTCTACGAAGGATCTTCGAGCATTGGGGCAAACCCAACGTGGACTTGTTCGCCACAAGGAAAAATGCTCAAATCATGACTTATGTCTCGCCGATTCCAGATCCAAATGCCGTCGATACAGATGCTCTGGCGATAAGCTGGAGGGGGATGCACGCTTACGCGTCCCACCCACCATTCTTCTGCCGAAGGTATTGGTGAAGATCAGGGAGGAACCGTGTCTGGTCCTGCTAATAGCGCTGTATTGGCCCAGCAGGGCGTGGTTCACGGACCTGCTAGATCTGCTGGTGAAAAACCTAGTGCAGTTGCCCGAGATTCCGAACATAATCTCCCAGGCCAAGGGACGCTTCCTACACGAGCGTCCCGAAATGTTCAAATTGACTGCGTGGATGTTATCAAACAACGTTCCACGTCGGAAGGCTTTTCTCGACAAGCTGCTGATTTCATCGCGGCTGCGAGAAGGAGGTCAACCTTCAAGTCATATAACAACAAGGTTAACAGATTTGCAGACTGGTGTGAAGAAAAGGGTATTGATACCTTTCAATCCACTATTCAGCAAATAGCAGACTTTCTCTGTGAGCTGTTCTTTTCAGGACTAGCTCCCGTCACAATTGCTGGATACAAGTCAGCTTTGGCATCAGTTATCCCTTGTCTAGCCAACAGGGATAGTCCAGAGGTGGCCCAGTTAAATGTGATGGTGAAGGGAATGAGCAATCTCCGACGGAGACAACCGGTAGTCATTCCAGCCTGGAGTCTATCTTTAGTGCTTAATGTACTGGCCAAGCACCCTTTCGAACCGTTGCGTTCGGCTAGTCTAAAGCATTTGACTCTAAAGGCGGTCTTTCTATTGGCAGCTTCCTCAGCTAGAAGGCGCAGTGAGATCCATGCGCTTTCTGCAGAGAGGGACCGATTTATAGTCTCCGGAGAGGGTCTGCGTCTTCTGCCAAGAGCAGAGTTTATGTCAAAGAATCAATCTTTGAGATATCCCGGAAAACCGATCATTATACCGAAGTTAACTAGGTTTGATCGTGATGCCAGTGTCTGGTGCCCGGTCCGTGCTTTGACTAAGTACAGTAAACGGACTGACTCGTTACGGTCGAACGATAGACATCTGTGGATCTGCCGTAAGAGACCTTATGGCGCCGCATCCATGGATACTATCTCTCATTGGGTAGTCGAATGCATTCAGACTACTCATGAGATGGCGACTGGGCACCAGGTGCAAGGCGCAATGGCACACAATGTTAGAGGAATAGCCGCCTCGACCACCCTTTACAGTGGTGTTCCGTTAGAGGACATCATGGCCGTTGCACAATGGCACTGTGAGTCCTCATTCACGGATTACTATATGAGGGATGTGTCAGACTCAGCCAATCCACTCGCTTTAGCTGTCTTGGACCGATAGTTAAGTGACCACACTCCTCTTCGCCCTTTTTTCACTTTGGTAAGAAAAGAATGTAAAGCAGACATGGTCGAGCGAGAGGATGACAGCCAGATTGTATCACTGATGGCCGGACCAGTGAATGGTTGGAGGCGGTACGTCTGAAGTCCAATTATCATAAGGTAATTCAAGATTGAGAGTTTTTTGTATTATGTTTATATATCATGTTCATTCATCTTATATATTCATGCTCATTCCCAGGCTAATACATGTGGATATGCAAAGTGCAGTTAACCGTCTTGGCATATTTGTGTTTTGAGGCGAGATGCATGTTCGTGAGTTTTCTCCCTTTCTTAGGAGGAAAAAGGGGTGGGGGTGGGGCAGTGATGCGAATGTGATTCGGTTCCGTTAACTTGACGGTCCTTTTTTAGGTCTCCTTAGTCAAGTTTTAAGTCTAACTCTTTCTCCAAGGGGCAAAAGTAGCATTGATGGCTTGCCCCTTCCCACCAGGTTACTGATCAAACCTGGTGTATATCAGAAGTAACAGAATGGTGAGTATTGATCGAAGGAGAATGAAGGAAATGTCAATTTCCCTTTCTCCGAGATCTAACAATACTCGTCATTCTGTTACGGACCCAGCCTCCCAGCCCCACGGAGGCAAGCCATGGATTTCTCTTGTTTGGTGCCTATGCAAACAATATGAGCTCTATGGTAGACGGGTACTCGGCAGTTGGGAACCGAGTACCCGGTTCCAAGGAGTCGGTAAAGCTTTCTAAGTCTATAGTCCTAGAGCCAGCTGTCAAGGCCAGCTGTATATCAGAAGTAACAGAATGGTGAGTATTGTTAGATCTCGGAGAAAGGGAAATTGACATTTCCTTCAATTCACGGCAGTACATTCGACAGCCTATATTTCAATACTGTTCAGAGAAAGTGCGTCAATGTCCAGGAGAAAATAGGAGAAAGCTTTTATATGCATTGATAGTAATATGCGTGAAATTTGTTGCCATCAATGACAGCACCAAGATTCAGTCAAATTGTTGTCAAAATAATTAGTATGTAATGTAATTACTACCTGCTATATATCTGATACAAATTTGATTGAAATGTGTTGCTGCAAGAGCTTTCAGTCTATGTATTCTAAAATAATCATCACAAATTTCAGTCAACGCTTTCTACGGATTTGAAGAGCAATTTGACTAAGTTGTTACTGATTAAGGCAACAACGTTATCAAATTGTGAGCCACGTTGTGTACGGTTGTGTTAGACCAATGCATTTCAAACAAATGCACAAATCTGTCAACGAAACATACACGTCGTTTGCTAAGCATTCATTCTTGGCGAGAAAGCGTATGTAGTAGGCCTACGCTTACTTTGCCTAAATAGTAGTATATTGATTGCATGTTGTTGATTTCTTAGAAACTAACAACTTAGTCAAATTGCTATTCAAATGCGTAGCGAGAGTCGAATAAAAATTATGATGATTATTTTAGAATATAGCGACTGTAGCAACAATTTTCATCAAATATGTACCAGATAGTAATCGCATTGCCAAATAATTATTTTGACAATAATTTTACTGAATGTTGTTGTTGTTGTTGTTGATAGCGATAACTCACGCAAGATGCGCGCGCTGAACAGTATTGAAATTGCAGGCCGTCGAAAGTACTGCTGTGAATCGTAGGCCCTACGAGCACGCTTACACTTTCGGCACGCTTACACTTTCGGAGCTGTAAGAGAAATGACTATTTGTACGTGCAGGCAGGTCGGTTTTGTTTGAGACATCCTGGCCTATACGGACAATAGACTTAAGTTTAGCTGGCACGCGGGGTGCGGAACAGAAAGCGGGTATGCGGAATGCGGGTAAAATATCGCGTCTACCATTTACCTGCACGCGGTATCATTACGCTACCTTATTGCATTTTTTATTTTATTGCATTTTTATGGTGATATTGCGATATTTCTATCAAATTTCGTTCAAAATCAACAACACATTTTTTTACGTTTTGATATCTAGCTTTCCACTGAGACCATTACAAAATGTGTATGTACGGAGGCGAGAGATGTAGATCCAAAATGGACGGATACTGACGACTAGATTCAAAATGATACTTTGGCCTAATCTAACAACATGTAATTATAATATTACTGATTTCCAAATTTTTTCGACAAATTAGTGCTTATAATTTCAGACGATACATCAGCGTTAACTACTTGATTACCCTTTCGTTACTAGGTTACATGTGCTCTATCCCGCAACGGAATATTTTCAGTCCGGAAAAATCCTACATCAAGCGATCGGTTTTGCCGCATCCCACCGTTCCGCATGCCGCTTACCGCGTGAAGGTAAATGGATGAAGGAAAATAGTAAAGAACGATCTGAAGTATATTCCGCGTTCCGTGTCCACAACCCGCTTTCCGCATTCCGCATGCCAGGTAAACGCAGCTTAAACGAATATGGCGTCCAGTAGTTACAATCATTATGGAGTCAGGAAATTGCACGCTGGGTAGCGTTGCATGCTGGATAGCATAGCATGTTGGGTAAATTCAACAGAAATCAGCAGGCATCTCATATCTCGTGCAAAGTTGTCTATATTTAATGGAACACGAGAGTTTTAAATAAACTTCAACTGCGATTTGAGGCAAGTTTTAACACACGTGAAGAATGGATGTTTCCTGAAACAAGGACTTGGATCTGTATCTGTCGACAATAAGAACAATTGCCCTTTCCAGTTTTAGCTGTGACGCGCCAGCCTCTAGCTAAGCTCCACCCACACTTCACCGTGTTGGGATTAATCGATCCCTGAATGCCCTAACCAATTTTCTGAAAACTACAGGTAAGCTGTTGAATATTTTGTAACTAATTTGACTCGGTGCTGTTGCTGTCTATGGCAGCAACTGCGCCCAGTCAAATTAGTTTCAAAATATTCTACAGAAGATCTTTTAAATAGTAGACATACAATTCGTACAACAACGCATAGTCATTCTTCAAATATACGTTCGTGACGTACAAATCTACGTCATTCATGGCGTCACAATTACGTCATTCATTATGATGTCATTCTATACGTTGCATAGTCGATTATGACTTCATATGATGGATGGATAAAGTGGAACAGTCCATTGCGAGGCGCCATGGAGTTTAGTTTTACAAAATTGAAAATTGTTTACATGAGGAAAGATTATGCGCCATTTCTCGCTACTACAAACAGTAGCAGCTGTGCCGTGTTGAAAACAATCAATACACGAATATAGGCATTCACTGCATCTGAAATTGTGTCTGGTAAAGCGAATAATATAACAATGTAGTGCATGCCTCAGGGGGTGGGGTGGAGGCATAGGCCTGAAAAAAGCATTGCTTGTCACTATAGAGATATGGTGTTTGGCGGATATCGATCGCGTCCTGCCTGTTGTAATAACTATATACAGCTGTGCTGCATCGTTATTCGTAGTGACGCATTTCCTAAAAACTAAGATGGGCGTGTCCCCGGTTTTCGTCAGTCAATAGTTAAAGCGGCACTATAGAGACTAAATTACTTCCCTTATTTAATTAAGTATGGCTAGAGCTGATATGTCGCTAGCAAACGACGAGAGTTGGTGAAATGAAAATTGAAACCTAATAGACCCGCATCCTGTCATAAATTATCAAATCTTCAGCTAGCAGACATAATTAACTTTTCAACACCCAAAAAGAATATCTTACCTCCAAAGCCAGGGGTGAGCCCGCAGTGGCTGGAAGTATAGCGTACCAATACAAGTAATTGGCAATGACCTGTTTGATCACCGGGAGCTAGAGACAAATACCCCAGCGGACAAAATAATACTGGACAAAGTCACATATATTAATTAGTAAGTTAACGTCGTTGTGCATTGTCGTAATGAAGCAAAACAGACAAATCAGAATACGTCCGCATTTGACGATTATTACTCCCTGGTGTACTTACGAGTTACGTATACCATTTGCGAACCCGGCCATGTGTGATTACGTCATGGTAGGATTACGTCCATGTGGGGTCGGTGAGATAGTTGTTGGTCGGATTTTCTCCAGGGGGATTAAATGTCCTGGTGGTTTTATGTCCGCGTAGTGTTACGCCCTGGTGATTTGTCCGAGTGTTTTTATGTCCGCGTCGTGTTACGCCCTGGTGATTTCGTCCGGGTGTTTTTATGTCCGCGTCGTGTTACGCCCTGGTGATTTCGTCCGGGTGTTTTTATGTCCACATAGTGTTACGCCCTGGTGATTTTGTCCGGGTGTTTTTATGTCCGCATGGTGATTTTGCCCGGGTGTTTTTATGTCCGCGTAGTGTTACGCCCTGGTGATTTTGCCCGGGTGTTTTTATGTCCGCTTAGTGTTATGCCCTGGTGATTTTGCCCAGGTGTTTTATGTCAGCGTAGTGTTACGCCCTGGTGATTTTGTCCGGGTGTGCGTAGTGTTACGCCCTGGTAATTTTGTCCGGGTGTTTTTATGTCCGCGTAGTGTTACGCCCTGGTGATTTTGTCAGGGTGTTTTTATGTCCGCGTAGTGTTACGCCCTGGTGATTTTGTCGGGGTGGTTTTATTCCCAGGGAGATACGAGGTGGGATTTTCCCCACTGGGATTATGTAGCGACTCCAACAGAGCACATTTTAAACGAAGTGTGTTTATTTTCCGATTTGTTTTATCCGCCCAGTCTGTCACAAATTAAACAACGGACGAAGCCGCCCGGGCAGGACATCGGTCCCTGGCAGGACACCGCGCCTAGGCAGGACACCGGGCCCTGGCACGACACAAGACCCGGGTATTTCTCGTTGCTCTGTGTATCAGCTGAACTTCAACAAACAAACTTTGTCAAAGTTTAACTACACTACACGCGAACCTTTGAATATATTCCCAAACAACTATAGACACTTGCTTCCAAACATCATAATGTCAATATCCTTGTATGGATCGTGGACTGACAAGCAGGTGTATGTTTTTAGACGACAGAGCGGTTGGGGGGGGGGTATTTGGTGGTTGAGGGGTGGGGTGTTGGTTGGCGGATGTGGGGCGTGTTGCGTATATACTTGAATAATGACTGACTGTTTAGTCGTGTGTTGGTGTCTGTTTACGTCAATGACTGAATGTTTAGGTCTGTGCTGTAGTTTGTGTACGTCAATGACTGAGTGTTTAGGTCTGTGCTGGTGTCTGTCGACGTCAGTGACTGTATGCATGTTTAGGTCTGTGTTGGTGTCTGTGTACGTCAGTGACACTATGAATGTCGAGGTCTGTGTTGGTGTCTGTGTACGTCAGTGATTGTATGCATGTTTAGGTCTGTGTTGGTGTCTGTGTACGTCAGTGACGGTATGAATGTTTAGGTCTGTGTTGGTGTCTGTGTACATCAGTGACTGTATGAATGTTTAGGTATGTGTTGGTGTCTGTGTGCGTCAGTGACTATGCATGTCGAGGTCTGTGTTGGTGTCTGTGTACGTCAGTGACTATATGAATGTTTAGGTATGTGTTTGTGTCTGTGTAAGACAGTGACTGTATGAATGTCGAGGTCTGTGTTGGTGTCTGTGTACGTCAGTGACTGTATGCATGTTTATGTCTGTGTTGGTGTCTGTGCACGTCAGTGATTGTATGAATGTTTATGTTTGTGTTGTTGTTTGTAAACATCAATGACTGAGTGTTTAGTCGTGTGTTGTGGTCTGTGTAAGTCAATAGCTGAGTGTTTAGGTCTGTGCTGAGGGTGGGGTCTGTGAGTGGCTGAATGTTTGTGTGGGCTCGGGAAAGGGGGGTGGGGGGTGGATGGGGATGAATGACTGAATGTCGGTATTGGTGTGCGTGCGTGCGTGCAAAATCTGTTGTGTGGTTGGTGTACTGAATGACTGGATGTTTAGGTGTGCTTGTGTGCTGGGGTATCTGTATGTACGTCGCTGAATGTTTGTCTCTGCCCATGCCGTCTGTACGTGCTTGGATGAATGTTTATGCATGGCCTGTGCTTGGGGGTCTGATTGACTGAACGTTTGGCTGTGTCCTGTGTTTGGGGTCTGATTGACTGAACGTTTGGGTGTGGCCTGTGTTTGGGGTCTGATTGACTGAACGTTTGGGTGTGTCCTGTGCTTGGGGTATGATTGACTTAATGTTTGGCTGTGTCCTGTGTTTGGGGTCTGATTGACTGAACGTTTGGGTGTGTCCTTTGTTTGGGGTCTGATTAACTGAACATTTGGCTGTGTCCTGTGCTTCGGGTCTGATTGATTTAACGTTTGGGTGTGGCCTGTGTTTGGGGTCTGCTTGACTGAACGTGTGGGTGTGTCCTGTGCTTGGGGTATGATTGACTTAACGTTTGGGTGTGTCCTGTGTTTGGGGTCTGATTGACTGAACGTTTGGGTGTGTCCTGTGCTTGGGGTATGATTGACTTAATGTTTGGCTGTGTCCTGTGTGTGGGGTCTGATTGACTGAACGTTTGAGTGTGTCCTTTGTTTGGGGTCTGATTGACTGAACGTTTGGGTGTGGCCTGTATTTGGGGTCTGATTGACTGAACGTTTTGGTGTGGCCCGTGTTTGGGGTCTGATTGACTGAACGTTTGGGTGTGGCCTGTGTTTGGGGGTCTGATTGACTGAAGTTTGGGTGTGGCCTGTGTTTGGGGTCTGATTGACTGAACGTTTGGGTGTGTCATTTGTTTGGGGTCTGATTGACTGAACGTTTGGCTGTGTCCTGTACGTGGGGGCTGATTGACTGAACGTTTGGCTGTGTCCTGTATTTGGGGTCTGATCGACTGAACGTTTGGGTGTGGCCTGTGTTTGGGGTCTGATTGACTGAACGTTTGGGTGTGGCCTGTGTTCGGGGTCTGATTGACTGAACGTTTGGGTGTGGCCTATGTTAGGGGTCTGATTAACTGAACGTGTGGGTGTGTCCTGTGCTTGTGGTCTGATTGACTGAATGTTTTGGTGTGTCCTGTGCTCGGGGTCTGAATCACTGATCGTTTGGGTGTGTCCTGTGCTTGGGGTATGATTGACTGAACGTTTGGGTGTGTCCTGTGCTTGGATATATGAATTCATATGATATAGGGCCAATTACCTTCAAGTCGGAGCGCCACCATTCAACTTAGCAGACCAAAATCTGTGCAATCCTAGTGGTCTCTTCCCAGATATGAAACCAGACACCGTGCACGCGCACACCCCTTTCACCCCTCTCAAATAAACGCGTTAATTTAAATATGTTATAAGGTCCTATTTCTTGAAATTGGTTGCGCAACATGAAACATTTTGTCATACACTCATGCAGCTTGTTGTGCAACACATTCTCGTGTGAATCTATCTGTCCTCGCAGTGCTGTTTTCGGGCTTCAAAATAGCCGCCATCCTTAAAATCTTTAAAGTTATATTTAACCAATAAGAAGACTAAACAGATTCTGAGCTAAAATATAACTGTGACAGCTGATTTGTTGAATTTCAAAATTACTGCGACATCGTTTTAACTTGAGAAAATTTCAGATTTTTTAATTGATTTCAACACCCAGTACCACGGTACCGTAGACGCCTTGGTCACGCTAATAGATGTCAAATTTTGACATACCACAGTGACTTCAAAATAATATTATAGTGCAACGGTTAATGCCTTCAGTTTAGGAAGCACATGTATAAAAAGGTAATTTTTCACACTATCAATCGTGATAAACTGCTTATGCTCTACCGACGATATTTTGTGAAGCAACTTATGTGACGTTATAAAGTCGTATTAAGTACCCCGGTAGCGTAGTACCACATCCTAACATTATTTCATATGATATTTTGTAGAACTCGTGGTTCTGTATTCGTCAGTAAAAGAACTAGTGACTATTTTGGAAGCAATTTGCTTGAATAATTTTGTATTGTGATTTTTGCCTCCAAAATGGGCCAGAACGACCAGTAAATTTCTTGAGAAAAGTGGAAGGATGGGTGGGTGGGTGGGTATGCATGAACACACTATATTTACAATAGACCTTTCCACACTATCCGTCCATCGCATGACGTCATAATTAACTACGCGACTTGTAGAATGACATCACAGTCAATGACGTCATGAATGGCGTAGATAAGTACCTCACGAACGCATATTTGAAGACGGACTATGCGTTGTTGTACGAATTGGATGTCTTCAGTATTTAATAAATATCCTGTTGAATATTTTGAAACTAAGTTGACTGGGCGCTGTTGCTGCCATGGGCAGTAACAGCACCCAGTCAAATTAGTTACAAAATGTTCAACAACTTAACTGTATAGTTGTCAAGAAATTGATAGTCATGGCATTCGGAGGTCGATCAATCCCAACACGGCGAAGTGTGGGTGGAGCTATGATGTCAATGATACAATATAAACAAAAATATCAACAGGAAATTCGACAAATAAGCAGCTATAAGTCTAGAATTATTGGTAACTAATTAAAGAAAAAAGCCATCAGGACCCATGCCCAATAAGCATAGATAGCATGCATACATTCTTTAAATCCCTAAATGAAAAAGAAGGCAGCGACGAAATTAATAATGAGCAAATACTAGTAGACACAGTAGAAGAAAACAGCACCTCAACAGCCCTATAACATGTGAGGAAATCATCAAAACTATAAAACATTTAAAAAACAATAAAGCTGCAGGCTCAGATGAAATAACAAATGAGTACATTAAATCTACAGAACATATAATGATTAATATATACAGAGCATTATTCAATAAGGTTTTGGACTCCGCGTGTGTCCCAGACGCTTGGACCGAGTAGCAATATATAAAAGAAAAGGTGACGTAAACGACCCAAAAAATTACAGCCCAATCACTCTCCTCAGCTGATTGGGAAACTATTCACATCAATAATAAATAAACGAATAAATAACTCTAGAAAATAGTAATAAATTATGTGAAAATCAAGCCAATAGTAATAAATTATGTGAAAATCAAGCCGGATTTATAAAAGAATATTCAACTACGGGCCATATTTTCACTCTATCGACTATAATAAACTTATTTAAAAATAAAAAGAAGCGGCTATTCTGTTGTTTCGTGGACTTCGAGAAAGCATTTGACTCGGTATGGCACAATGGCCTCTGGCTAAAACTTACCCAACATAACGTAGACTGCAAAACATTTAAGGTAACAAAGCATGTATAATAGCATAAAATCAAAGCTCAAACTCAATGGTATATTGTCAGACGAACTTAGTTGCAGGTGGGGAGTCCGACAAGGCGATAACCCCTCCCCCAATACTATTTGCAATATATCTAAATGACCTAGAAAATTTCTTACAGGAACAAAACATCAAGCCATTAGAAATTGATGGTCTAGAAAATGAACTGCATACCTTACTTAGACTCCTAATCCTCCTATATGCTGGCGACACAATTATGCGAGCAGAAAGTGCAACTGACCTCCAGGAAATATTAGCTGCCTTTGCACGTTATTGCGACCAATGGAAACTAAACGTAAATTTAGTTAAAACAAATAACATGATATTTGGTACCTCAAAAGCATACTGTAGCAAACTGGCATTTCATATGAATGGCAAGGACCTAGAAATTTCTTTTGTATAGCTATAACTACCTAGGGGTACATTTCTCATATAATGGACGGCTGCTCCTTGCAGAAAGAAATATATTTGAACAAGCCCGTAAAGCCATGTTTGTGTTACAACGCCGGACAAAACAGCTAGACCTACCAATTGACTGCCAAATAAAATTATACCATCAAATGATTGAACCAATCCTCATCTATGGGTGTGAAGTTATTGGAATTGAGAATTGTAATCTACTCGAAAAGGCACATTTAGACTTTTTAAGAAATGTTCTAAAAATTAAACGCAATACACCCAAATATATGATATACGGAGAGCTTGGGGAATTACCAATACAAGCCCATGATTACATATTGGATAAAACTTGTATCGGGAAAACAAACTAAATTAGCTGTTAGATTATATAAATCTATGCTGAACGATTGTAACCAAAATGGAAAAACATAAGTGGCTAACTTGAATTAAAACATTTTGGCAAACATGGCATTCACTAATGAATGAATCATGGAAGGGAAAAATATATATAATAGTTTCAAAATTATTTGGGAAACCGAATGATATCTGCTTGGACTCAATGATAAAAACAGAATTATATTTACCAGATTTAGAACTAGCAACCATTGTCTACCGATAGAAAAAGGAAGATGGGAAGGAATAATAAGGGAAGAGCGAAAATGTAATATTTGTAATAAAAACGAAATCGGAGACGAATTCCACGATACATTTATCTGCGACTTTTTCCAAAATATCCGATCTAAAACTTTACCAAAATATTATTGCAAAAGACCAAACTATTTCAAATTCCTACAATTATTCTCAACTAAATAATAGAAGACTATTATCTAGAATCTGCCAACTTATTAACGCAATTACTAAGCACTTTCAACGTTAGCAACCGCGCACATACATACACACGCACGCAATCACGCACCGAGATTAATAACAGTAACAATGACGACAGCCGTAGCTACGGCGAAAATGATGCTAACAAGGGCATTGACGACGACGAAATATTATGACGACAAAGACGATAACTTAATCCACAGGACGATAGCAAATTATGAAAATAATACTGAGAATGACACTGCCAAACAACCACTGATACCACCGCCTGCATCACCACCACCACCACCACGATTACCATAAGCATTATACATTAGACAACCGACTGACTACCACTGATACTACATCTATATCCGAACTGATGGAAGTCATTTCAGGCTAAAAGTATGCTAAACATTAATTGGATTCTGTATCATTTGGTTGAAAACTTGGAACATTGGGGGTGCACGTTCGCGCCGGGTGCCTGGGGATGAACTTGTTTGAGTTCTGGACTTTTGGACGGTTAATTCGTGCACATGATGCAATAAAACGAGTTGGGTCTTAACATGTGATGATTTCATTGATATAATTTTTTTGGTTGTGGAGTTAAATTAGAGGCTCGTGCCTCTGATCCGATTTCGCAACTGAAGGGTTGTATTAATTTATACGGAGTGAGGTCATCATATGTTGGGATTTATTTCGTCCCCTTGCATCTAGGCACATAATTTGAGCCTCTAGGAGTGAACGATTTAGATGGTTGTGTTTTCGGGCATTTGGTGTGGATATGCACCTTTAATGTCATATTTTCTTATTACTTCCCATGTCGAGTAGATGTTAGTGATGCACGCCAGGAGTAATGTATTACTTATTACTTCCCATGTTGAATAGATGTTAGTGCTGCACGCCAGGATTAATGTATTACTTATTACTTCCCATGTCGAATAGATGTTAGTGCTGCACGCCAGGATTAATGTATTACTTATTACTTCCCATGTAGAATAGATGTTAGTGCTGCACGCCAGGAGTAATGTATTACTTATTACTTCCCATGTTGAATAGATGTTAGTGCTGCACGTCAGGAGTAATGTATTACTTATTACTTCCCATGTAGAATAGATGTTAGTGCTGCACGCCAGGATTAATGTATTACTTATTACTTCCCATGTCGAATAGATGTTAGTGCGGCACGCCAGGATTAATGTATTACTTATTACTTTCCATGTCGAATAGATGTTAGTGCTGCACGCCAGGAGTAATGTATTACTTATTACTTCCCATGTTGAATAGATGTTAGTGCTGCACGCCAGGAGTAATGTATTACCTATTACTTCCCATGTCGAATAGATGTTAGTGCTGCACGCCAGGAGTAATGTATTACCTCTTACTTCCCATGTAGAATAGATGTTAGTGCTGCACGCCAGGAGTAATGTATTACCTATTACTTCCCATGTCGAATAGATGTTAGTGCTGCACGCCAGGAGTAATGTATTACCTATTACTTCCCATGTCGAATAGATGTTAGTGCTGCACGCCAGAAGTAATGTACTACTTATTACTTCCCATGTCGAATAGATGTTAGCGCTGCACGCCAGGCGTAATGTATTACTTATTACTTCCCATGTAGAATAGATGTTAGCGCTGCACGCCAGGCGTAATGTATTACTTATTACTTCCCATGTAGAATAGATGTTAGTGCTGCACGCCAGGAGTAATGTACTACTTATTACTTCCCATGTCGAATAGATGTTAGCGCTGCACGCCAGGCGTAATGTATTACTTATTACTTCCCATGTAGAATAGATGTTAGTGCTGCACGCCAGGCGTAATGTATTACTTATTACTTCCCATGTAGAATAGATGTTAGTGCTGCACGCCAGGATTAATGTATTAACCGATTTCTCGCCAAAGAACGGTTAATGAACCTTTCCAGCTTTAGCTATGCCCCCCGCCCATCTCTAGCTACGCCGCAACCACACCTCGCTCATGTTGGGATCGATCGATCACTGAACTCCCTGATTATCAATTTCCAGAAGACTATATGAGTAAGCTATTGAATCTTTGAAACTATGGCTTCAGCAGCTCGCTCATGTTGGGATCGATCGATCGATCACTTAACTCCCTGGTTATCAGTTTCCAGAAGACTATATGAGTAAGCTATTGAATCTTTGAAACTATGGCAGCAACAGCGTCCAGTCAATTTAGTTTCAAAATATTCAGCAGCATCTTTATTAAATAGTAAAGACATATAGTTCGTACAACTCTTGGCCCGACACGAATCATACGCTCTTGACGTACTTATCTACATCATTTACAACGCCATGATTATGACGTCATCGTGTACGTCACGTGATAAATGGATAAACTGGAAAGGTGCATATGGCTTGCTTCATATCTACTTAGAGCTTACTCAAATTACTGTCTTAAATACTGCGTTAAATTTATGACATAATGTATAGTCCTGTCCAAGCCCATATAAATACGACATGCATGGTCGCGACCACATTGCTATAAAATTATAATGTATTCAACGAACGAATATGAAACGTTATCAAACTGCAATTGGAGGAGGCCATTCCCCGCGTGATAGTGCGATATGAGTATAGGAACTAATGAAATAATAATGTAATATGCCGCCAGTTGTCGCAGATCTATATTGCCTTCATCCATCGACTTGGATAAGATAGTTATCAGTGGATATGGCGGTCTCCGCATATAACTATAATAATCGTAAATAATAATGATACGGTACAATTGTTACTCTGTCTACTAGAAGATGCACTATCTGTTTTCCTCATATGTCATATATGTATGACCTGGGTGTAATAAAATTCAGTTCAGTTCAGTTCAGCTAGCTAGAGATGGGCGGGCATGGCTAGAATGTGAACTGTCCATTGGCCACCCAGTTGATATGCCTGGATATGACAGAAGCGCGTGTATGCCTCTATCAACCCTACCCAGTGATGTAGATAGGTATGCATCCTGAGTTTTTCACTAATAAAAAATTTAAAAGACCCATAGCACTCGACCTAGCTGGGTCCTGAGGACCCATTAAAAATTAGTAATCAGTAATCGAAGATCGGTATTTGTATGTCTAAATTGAATTGATTCAATATTCTTAATTCGCGAAAACAATGTATTCTGACATACATAATTGCACAATCGTGCTAAGTTCCCAAGAATTCATGTAAGGCGTCGGTCGATCTTTGTAACCAAGGCGTGATGACAATTTGCAGACTCGAACCCCTCGCAGAGTTCTCGGAAATTACGAGATTTTGTTTATCGCCGTATTATACGTAGTACGCCGGCAATCAAAATTTAACTTTCCATCCTCTTCATGTCACTAAATAACAAAAAATGCTGAATACTTGGTACCTTTTTCGCTTTTGTCCGCCCGTCCGTCACATACCGTGACACGTGTTCCTTTGATTTCAATGAAACATGGGTGGAATGATCCTATGGTGATCGACTTCAAGAATTCTAATGAGAATTTTGATTGTCTTTTTAGCTCAC
This sequence comes from Chaetoderma sp. LZ-2023a, assembly GCA_034401795.1. Taxonomy (NCBI): domain Eukaryota; kingdom Metazoa; phylum Mollusca; class Caudofoveata; order Chaetodermatida; family Chaetodermatidae; genus Chaetoderma; species Chaetoderma sp. LZ-2023a. The sequence continues at coordinate 61,973,794 of CM067359.1, forward strand.
TTGGCCTTTCAGGCTTATGCGATGGCGACCGTCCGTCGTCCGTCAACTTTTCCTTTAAATGACTTCTTCTCAAGAACCACTGGACCGATTTTAATTATATTTGACAGGAAGCATCCTTAGGGAATAGGGATCCAAGTTTGTTCAAATGAACCCGATCGGCCAATTTGGCCAGAGGCCATCTTGGATTTAGGCCAATTTTAGGAAACGTCTTTAAAAATCTTCTCCGAAACCGCTTAGGGATTCACGCAAATCTCATGAAATATGATCTAGGGCAAGAGCTGAACCAAGTTTGTTCAAGGGAACTTGATTGGTCAAGTGGTTTGGCGGCCATCTTGGTTGACCTAGTTGTAGCAAAAATGACTTCTCCAGAACCGCTGAAGGGATCGGGTCGAAATTTGGCAGATATGATTAGGGCCTAAGCCTAAAGGCCATTATAGTTTGTTCAAGAGAAGTTGATCCGTCAAAAAACATGGCGGCTGTGGGCCAATCAAAATAAAGAGTGTTTGGCGGCCATATTGGATTTTCTTATTGGATTGATTTTGAGGCCGAAATTGGTTTTTGTTGTGGGAGATAGCCGTAGTAAGAGTTGTGCTATGTTGCACAATCACAATAACACCACAATGGGTGGTTCAAAGCTAGAGCTAACTAGAAGCTGGATAAACCACAAACACGACTTGTCAGTTTAAGGTATATAGAGAGAATGCTTTATTTTCTGTTTCCCACAAACACGTGAGCGGGGACTGTACACTCATGATGACCTGCATGTATCAATTACAGCTACAGAGAGTAAACAAGTTCTAGTTCATAGGTTCATAGGCACTGGGCTTCTAACCCGGTACATTCCAACATTTTTCCAACCATTTCCCTACACTCCCCCGCCCGAAAGGTAGGCTCCGAAAGGGTTAAATCGAGTGTCAACGATTCTAGAGGTATTGAAAGAAACCATAGTGAAAAGCTTAATCTTTAGAATCCAATTTAAGTAATATATCCCAAACTTCATTACTGCATCTCAAGTTTATTCCAATGATTCAACATAGACTAGTAAACAATTGAACGTATAAAGTGACGTTGCAAGTATAAGTAATACGAATGACATTGTAATTATATGACTATACTATCAGAGAGTAACTATACGAGCATAATTATTAATAAGGCTATTTAGTGTTATTGTAGAATATGCAAATATGTGGTAATCGACGCTCTACACGTATCCACTCCGAGGACTTCTCAACGCACTCCGAGCCCCGTGGATATACTGAAATTACACAAACACTGAAATCAACTCATTATAATTACGCAAACGACATCAAGGCACGATCAATACATGTCCACTTTGAGGGGCTTCTCGACTTATTTCCGAGCCCAATGGACGATTATACTGACAATGAGTGGCTGAATATAATTTACTATACGATACATGCGCTAGAATGCATTTGAATAGATGCGACTGACATATGAGTATGTGTGTGACCAATAGTAATTAAAAGCTAAGTATTAACTATTACAGAAATATCATGTGTAGTATAACATGAGATAATAATTAAGAAATAATAATAAACGTTAATGTCTAGTGAAACAAAGCTGATTGCCAGAGTAACCTTGCTCTTTCAGCTGCCAAATGACCAGGACGATTAATCGTATTCTGAGAGTCTGGTAGTGTGTTGTCACTGTTGTCTGACAGGTCAATGTTATCTAACATCTCCTCAGAACCTACAAACACGTGACACGCGGGGACTGTACAATCATGATGACCTGCATGTATCAATTACAGCTACAGAGAGTAAACAAGTTCTAGTTCATAGGTTCATAGGCACTGAACTTCTAACCCGTACATTCCAACATTTTTCCAACCATTTCCCTATATTTGTATGTGTTTTGCGGTATTCTGATCACAAATTTGCAATTTTCGAAACTGCCGGATAAACGGTTTGGCGGCCATCTTGGATCATTTTCCCACCAAAAGCTCCCATACTAAAGCAATGGGTAATTTTTAATGTTTTCTTGAGAACTACTGGGCCGATTTCAATTATATTTTGCAAGAAACATCCTTCGGGGATAGAGATTCAACTTTGTTCAAACGAAGCCGATCGTCCAATTGGGCCGGTGGCCATCTTGGATTTTGGCCGATTTTTAGAAACGTCTTTAAAATTCTTCTCCGAAACCGCTTGGGGGAATGATGCAAACCTCATGAACTATGATTTAGGACAAGTGTTAAACCAAGTTTGTTCAATTGAACTTGATTGGTCAAATGGTTCGATGGCCATCTTGGTTGACCTAGTTGTAGCGAAAATTACTTCTCCAGAACCGCTTAAGGGATCAGGCCGAAATTTGGCAGATATGATTAGGGCCTAAGGGCCATTAATGTTTGTTCAAGGGAAGTTGATCTGTCAAAAAAACATGGTTGTCATGGGCCAATCAAAATGTAGCATGTTTGGCGTCCATATTGGATTTTTTTATTTGATGGATTTTGAGGCCGGTTTTGTATGTGTTTTGGGGTATTCAGAACGCAGATTTGAAATATTTAAATCTGTCGGATAAACGGTTTGGCGGCCATCTTGGATCATTTTCCCGCCAAAAGCTCCCATACTAAAGCAATGGGAAATCTTTAATGTTTTCTTCTCGAGAACTACCTGACCGATTTCAATTATATTTGGCAGGAAGCATCCTTAAGGTGTAGCGATTCAAGTTTGTTCAAACGAAGCCGATCGACCAATTGGGCTGGCGGCCATCTTGGATTTTGGCCGATTTTTAGAAACGTCTAAAAATCTTCCCAAACCGTGTTGGGGATTGATGCAAACCTCATGAAATATGATTCAGGGCAAGAGCTGAACCAAGTTTGTTCAAGGGAACTTGATTGGTCAAATGGTTTGGCGGCCATCTTGGTTGACCTAGTTGTAGCGAAAATAACTTCTCCAGAACCGCTGAAGGGATCGGGCCAAAATTTGGCAGACATGATTAGGGACCAAGGGCCATTAAAGTTTGTTCAAGTTGATCCATAAAAAAACATGGACACCATGGGCCAATTAAAATATAGCATGTTTGGTGTCCATATTGGATTTTTTTATTTGATGGACTTTGAGGCCGAAATTGGTTTTATGTGTTTTTGGGTATTCTGATCTCAAATTTGCAATTTTTGAAACTGTCGGATAAACGGTTTGGTGGCCATCTTGTTGATAAAGAGCATTCTAGTTGAAATGCCTATGGTCCAGGTGAGCGATACAGGCCCCTTGGGCCTCTTGTTTTCAGCAGGAATCTAGGATTTCCCAAACATTTCGACAGCTTTTAAATCGTTACTACTACTACTACTACTACTACTACTACTACTACTACTACTACTACTACTACTACTACTACTTAATCAACGGTTTGATTTCAAACAAACTTGAGTGGAACGATCCTATGACGATAGGATTCAAGAAATCAATAGATAATTTTTGTTTGGTTAATTTCTTTGGCGGTCATCTTGGATTTTCCAGAAATTATCCATGTCTACTTAAATGCAAATGGATCAAATGCTAATGGTCCAGGTGAGTACCACATGTACTTGAGCCTCTTGTTTCTGCGTCGCCTGGGGGTGTTGTGGGGGTGGGGATTGCTTAATAGCTGGCGGGGGGGGGGGGGCGCTTATTTGAGGTGCTTGGGGGTGTGTGTGCGTGCATGCGCGCTAGGGATGTGCATGCACATGTGTGTAGTATATTATTATGTGAGGATTGTACTAAACTTAATTTACACAGATTTCTTTTATTTGTAGGAGGTGAGGTGTAGTGATCTCTCCATGCACTTGAACTTGTTGTATTGTATGTTGCAGGATTGGCGCACTTAGCGGCTTCGCCAGCTACTCGCGGCTTCTCGGCAGTAGTGACGATGACTGGGTGGATCGTCTAAATCACATTTACACCGTCGTTCTACTCGCCATCTTCGCAGTATTCGTCACCACCGGACAGTATGTCGGGGACCCGATCCATTGCTGGTGTCCGGCGCAGTTTACGGGTGCCTATGTGGCGTATACAAAGTGGATATGCTGGGTGTCAAACACCTATTACACACCCATGTCTGATACAATTCCAGTAGAGGTTGCCCAGAGAGAGGAGGCACAGATTAGCTACTATCAATGGGTGAGTTACCATTTATGCTTCATATTAATGGTCATGTCGGCCAAAAATGGCTTCGGTAGTGCACCTCAGAAAGATCCATTTGCTGTCCAAGAAAAGACTATTTTGGACAATTTTACAACCTTAATGGCTGGCTCAATAAACGAGAGTCATTCCAGTGGTAAGATTTTCAAATAATTGTGATACAGATATAAAAGAATTTGCGAATAAGACGAGATCGGTATCCGTTTAATGCAAAGCAACGGGCGGCTACTCTTACTGGTTAAGTGAATGCTCTGTCTTAGCTCCCAACTCTCTACAGGATGGCCAAAATAATATTTTAAAACCTCCCAAAACACCTGCAACTAAGTTTTTGCAATAGACCGATGGTCCTTATTATTATTGACCAATGAGGCAATCATCCTTACCACAAATGACTAACAACGCAAGGGTCACTGACACTAGTAACCAATGGGACAAGCACCATCTGTCAATGGGACAAGCGTTATTGATGCTACTGACCAATGGAACCGTGATCATTTGCTTAATTGAGCAATGAGTCTAGTATCATTTACACAAGCATAATTGATGTCACTGAAACAGGAGAACAGGTTCCTGACATTATTGACCAATGAAGCAAGTGTTACAGACATAATTGAACAATGGATCAGGCACCCTCGGTCAATGTGGCAAGCGTAACTGATGCCATGGACAAATGGGGCAAGGTTCCTTGGCATTATTGACAAATCAGACAATCATCTCTGACACTAATGACCAATAAATCAAGTGTCATTTACACTAAATTGACAAATGGGACACGCAGCGGTTGTCAATGAGGAAAGTGTAGCCGGTGTCAATAATCAATGGTTCACGGGTTTCTGGAAAACAAATAAGATGAAAATTTGTGTTGGGGGAAAAGCCTCTGTGTCCCAGTATGCCTGACACTATTGAGCAGCAGGGAAAGCTCTATTGGCTCATGGGGCATGCATAACAGATGCCATTGACAAATGGGGCAATGGTCACAGGTAAAGACTTGGAGAGGAAATGCAAGAATATTAGCGTCCTTGACATTATTTACCAGCGGAAAAAGTACCATTGAGCTATGGGGCAGCCATCCCTGACACCATTATCAAATGGTTCGTGTGTCTCAACAGAGACCATTTAGCAATGGGGCAATTGTCACAAGCAAAAATTTGAGCCAGTATTGCAAAGATATATGATGTCCTTGACACTATTAGCCTACTGAAAAAGTGACATTGGGCAGTGGGGCAGCCATCGCCGACACTATTGACCAATGCTTCGAGTGGGCCAACAGATGACATTTACCAACAGTCACAGTAAAAGGTTTGGATGAGGAAATTCTAGAATCTTGGAGTCCTTGACTTTATTGACCAATGGGAAATGTATTTATTGACCAATGGGAAATGTACCATTGATCAATGAGACATCCATCCCTGACACTTGTCAATTGTTTCAAGTCTACCAAGTGATGTGCCAATCAATGGTCACAAACAAAAATTTGAGCGGGAAATGCAAAAATATTGGTGTACTTGACAATACTGACAAATGTGAAAAGTACCATTAGCTAATAATGCAGGCATCCCTGATTCTATTGACCAATGGTTCAAGTGTCCCAACACTGACATTTACCAAAGTGGCAATGATCAGAGTCAACGATTTAGATGAAGAAATGCAAGAATATTAGCAACCTTGACATTATTGACCACCAGGAAACGTCCCATTGATCAATTGGGCAGTCCTTCCTGACATTGCCAAATGGTTAAAGTGTACTAAAGGAACATTTCTGCCAAATATTGTTTGTTTTAATCCAGTAACACTCTGTTGGATATTTTGGACTTAATTTGATTGGAAGCTATTAGGCAAAAATGGCTTGCAATCAAATTATATCTGAAACATTCAACAGTACGTTTTATTTTGTTTTGGAAACAAGTTAAGCAGGGACGGATCTATCCACTGGCGAAAATTAGCCAAATGCTATTAAAGCTGAAATCTGGATAATGAAAAGCAGAATTGGCTAAACCATTGGCTAATGATTAAAATTAATTTAATTTTCTTGATTGATTGAATCCTGATTAATTCCAGCATTACAATTGCAAAGCAAAAATTGTTGTTTACGTTGTTGAATATTTTGAAACTAATATGACTGAAAGCTGTTGATTTTGAAACTAATATGACTGAAAGTTGTTGCTGCCTTAGACAGCAACAGCTGTCAGTCATATTAGTTTCAAAATATTGTGAAACTAATATGACTGAAAGTTGTTGGCTTTCAGTCATATTAGTTTCAAAATATTCAACGTGTACATTTCTTAATAAGACCCTATTGTATCTGCACCGTAAAATTGATAGCACTTAGCTGATGGTGACTGACTGTACACATGTTCATAAGTGACATTGAAGTAAAGATCTGGCTAAAATATTTACTATTTGGCTAACAAAAATAATATTTGGCTAATCTCTTGGCTAGAACATTGCAAAAGCCAGATCTGTCCCTGTTAAGTTATGTCTCTGATGTGTTGTATGTGCATCATGTTACTGAAGCTTCATCAGTGATCATGCGGCTAGACAGAAACCTGTTATTTCTGTCTGTCCATCCATCCATCCACATGCACATACCTTGCCGGACATGGTGTTTTTATACACCGGCAAACACTGGCAGGATTATTGTGATGGCGCCATCTAGACAGGTGACCGGAAGATATCATCTACCGTTTAACTCCTACCATTTGTTGGATGGCTTTGAAACTTCATAGGTTGATTGGACCGCATGTTGGTCTGGAGAAGAAACATTGAATTAGATGCAGATCCAAAATCGAAGATGGCTGCCAGCCACCAGCAGCCATTTTGATAATTGGTTGCTCCATTTATTGGATCGCTTTGAAACTTTATAGGTCTGGGGAAGAAACCTTTCAAAGTCAACGATGATTCAAAATCCACCCATCAATCTAGCATTTATCCATCCATCTGTACAGCTTGTAAACTGTGTGCATGCACGTGTTTGTGCGTGCGTGTGCGCACATACTCTGTGTGTGTGTGTGTGTGTGTGTGTGCGTGCGTGCGTGCGTGCGTGCATAAAAGCAAATTCAGGGATGCTCGACAGAATTGATTACTCTAACCTGTACACCATGGCTGAGGACATATGGCCAAACAAGGACGTCCTCATTTGTTTTTAGCTCACCTGGCCAGAATGGCCAAGTGAGCTTATGCCATGGCGACCGTCCGTCGTCAGTCCGTCCGTCAACTTTTTCCTTTAAACGACTTCTTAAGAACCACTAGGCCGATATAAGTTATCTTTGGCAGGAAGTATCCTTAGGGCATAGGGATCCAAGTTTGTTCAAACGAAGCCGAGTGGCCAATTTGGATTTCGGCCGATTTTAGGAAATGTCTAAAAAATCTTCTCCGAAACCGCTTAGTGGATTGAAGCAAATCCCATGAAATATGATCTAGGCCAAGAGCTGAACCAAGTTTGTTCAAGGGAACTTGATTGGCCAAATGGTTCAGCGGCCATTTTGGTTGGCCTAGTTTTAGCGAAAATGACTTCTTCTCCAGAACCGCTGAAGGGATCAGGCCAAAATTTGGCAGATATGATTAAGGACTAAAGGCCATTAAAGTTTGTTCAAGGGAAGTTAATCCGTCAAAAAACATGGTGCAGTCGGCCAATCAAAATACAGCATGTTTGGCGGCTATATTGGATTTTTTTATTTGATGGATTTTGAGGCTGAAATTGGTTTTATATAGGTTTTTTGGGTATTCTGATCACAAATTTGCAATTTTCAAAGCTGTCGGATAAACGGTTTGGTGGCCATCTTGGATCATTCTCCCGCCAAAAGCTCCCATACTAAGGCAATGGGAAATTTAAAATGTCTACTTTTCGAGAACTTGTGGACGATTTCAATTATATTTGGCAGGAAGCATCCTTAGGTTGTAGAGATTCAAATTTGTTCGTCTTGACTTTTGACCGATTTTTTGAAATGTCTTTAAAAATCTTCTCCGAAACCGCTTCGTGGATTGAAACAAACCCCATGAAATATGATCTAGGGCAAGAGCTGAACCAAGTTTGTTCAAGGGAACTTGATTGGTCAAATGGTTCGGCGGCCATTTTGGTTGACCTGGTTTTAGCCAAAACGGCTTCTCCAGAACCGCTGAAGGGATCCAAATTTGGCAGATCTAATTAGGGATTAAGGGCCATTAAAGTCTATTCAAGGGAAGTTGATCCATTAAAAAAACATGGCCGCAGTGGGCCAATCAAAATACAGCATGTTTGGTGGCCATATTGGATTTTTTTATTTGATGGATTTTGAAGCAAAAATTCGTTTAGTACAGGGTTATGAGTATGCTGATTTCAACCATGCCATTTCTGAATCTATCAGATAAATGGCTTGGCGGCATGTAGTAAAATTGGCATTTAGTACAGGTGGTCTTTATAGCATGTTTAACTGCATTCTAAAACCCTTGTAATCATTTGACAGTGACCAAACTCACTTAGCAGCAGTTGTTCACTAGTTCAAAATAATAATTTGACTGAAAGTCATTGCTGCCTTAGAATGCAACTACTTTCTGTCAAATAAATATCAAAATATTCAAAGTCATATATGTCAGCATACACAGTACATATCTTAGATATTTAGCCAGTGTAGGAAAACATTTAATCTTGTAATTTAAAACCACAACTCTAATTCTCAGGATTGAAATGAAATTAATACCCTGTGAGGTAGTGAGCTGATGAAGTGTACCATATTCACATACTGATTCTAAAAGATTTATTTAATTAATTCATCATTAACCCTTTAACACTCATATCGGCCAAAAACAGGTTCTGCAGTGGTCGTGAGAAATGGCCATTTGCCGACTAAAAGAAGACGGTTTTTGAAAATTTACCACTGGAATGACTGGCTCGATAACCGAGCCAGTCATTCTAGTGATAAATTTTCAAAAATAGTCTTCTCTTGGTCTGCAAGTGGACATTTTCTTTGAGAACATTTAAATTGTCTTGAATAAATTTGAGGGTTAAAGCCAATTAATTCTAGCAATGAATTTAGTTGAGTATTGCGTTATTCACAAGTTTTGTTGGATAGCATGTAGCACGGTGACGGACATTTTGAAAATGGTTTTGCTGATGATGTCTGTTACTGTCAAGTGCAGCAACAGTTTTCAGCATGACTATTCAACTCTTGTCACACCAATGTCTAGAGATTAATTGTTACAAAGCCAGTATTAGAAAGGCTGGTGTACAGTTTGTAAACACCATTGCTGTCCTAGACAGTGCTGTTGCTGTTAAACAATTGACAGCAACAGCTTACACAACAGCTGTTAAGCAACAGCTTAGCACATTATTTCCAGTTAAATGCGTTAATAAGATTCGCTTCTTATCAATTTATTATTATTAGCTCACCTGGCTATTGATATCAGAGGACACAATATCTTACCTATTTTGGTAGGTTAGGAAAACGGTTAACCCTTTAGCCATCATATCAGCCAAAAACGGCTTCGGCAGTGGTCTTGAGAAATGTCCATTTGAAGACCAAATGAAGACTATTTTTGAAAATTTTACCATTGGAATGACGGACTCTTTTTAACGAGCCAGTCATTCCAGTGGTAAATTTTCAAAAACAGTCTTGGTCTGCAAATAGACATTTTCTATGAGAAAATTTAACTTCTTAAATGCAATGGTTAAATGGTTAATTAATGTGCAATTGGAGTTTTATTTCCACCATCCATTGACATATGACAGCTTTTATTACCATAATAGATAAAAAAAACCTAAATTAACAGGTTAACCTTTTCCCTGCAACTGCTGCCTAAATATTTAAGATGTGTATTGTGTACTCTGATACCTATACTGTTAAAATATTTTGAAATGTTTTTGATTCATTGAAAGTTGTTGCTGCCTAAGTCAGCTATGACTCAGTCAAATTATTTTTTAAATAGACTGCAGCATCGCGAACTTGGCCATTCAGCAAGATGTACACGTGTTAAAAGGATGGTTTGGAATATGCTCAGTTGAACCTGCTATAAAGACCATCTGTATTAACCCTTCTTAAATTAGTTTAACGGAAAGCCAATGTTGCCTAAGGCACAACGGGTTCGCGTCAAATTAATTTCAAAAGATTCAACAAAATAAGTTTTATATCATAAAGAATATATTTTTTCCGGGATTTATGGGTGAAAGGGTTAAGAGACCACCTGCCTTAAAGACTATTTTCTTCATTTGCTAAATGCAATTAAGCAATGTATTTGAAACTTTATTAGCCCTTTAATGGTCAAACCAGCGAAAACCTGCCTCTGCAGTGGCCTTGAGGAATGTCGATTTGCAGGCCAGTATGACTATTTTTGAAAATTTACCACTGGAATGACTGGCTTGATAATCGAGCCAGTCATTCCAGTGATACATTTTCAAAATGCTCCATATCTTGGCCTGCAAATAGACATAAACCTGAAAGTTTTGTTTTACTGAAAAATCATGACCATTAAAGGGTTAAGAAACCAGCTACCATAAGAGGCTGTCTTCTGATTCTCACTTGAGTGGTGTCTTAATACAAGTTTGACTGCATGTCATCAATTTCTGTTGTTAGTACTGATGTCTTCTATTTTTGCTTAAATATTGTCCAAAAGAACCTTTGCAAAATCAACCATTTGACTGAAAGTCATTGGAAGTGGCACTGATTGATGTAAAACTCCATAAAGATTAGTTGAGTTGTAAATGTTCCAGGTGAGCGACACAGGCCCGGCCCCTTGGGCCTCTTGTTCTTGTTGAAATTAAATGCAAATTCAGATTTTCTTATCTAATGATAATTATTTGTGTTATCACAGGTACCCGTTATCCTCCTGTTCATGGCTTTTCTCTTCAAGCTCCCGTGCATTGTTTGGCGTATATTCAACAATGGCTCCGGTATGAACCTGGAAAAGGTCGTCACCTTGACTGTGAACACGCAGATTGGTGAACCGGAGAAGAGGATGGCCACGATAAAGCATATATCTATATATGTAGATCGCTGGCTGGAGACGCAGCGTGATTATCAATATAACATGTATGTACGGGTGCGTCAGCGTATCTCCAAGGTGTGCTTTTTCATGTGCGCCAAGCGTGAAGGCACATTCTTGACAGGATTCTATATGTTTGTCAAGCTACTCTATGTCATTAATATCATTGCGCAGTTCTTCATTCTAAATGGCTTCATGGGCTCATTCTATAGCATCTATGGTTTTGAAGTTATCGAGAATTTAAAAACAAATTACAACTGGAAGGAGAATCCGCGTTTCCCACGGGTGACTCTGTGTGATTTTGAGATCCGTCAGTTTCAGAACATCCAGCGATGGACTGTTCAGTGCGTTCTACCGATTAATCTGTTCAACGAGAAGATTTTCATCTTCCTCTGGTTCTGGATGTTCTTGGTTGCTGTGGTAACATGTGCAAGTCTCTTATTCTGGCTGTGGCGTACGCTCTTCCACCAAAATCGTGTCCGCTACGCGAAAAAATACCTGAAAATAATGGATCAACTTCGTACAGCGGATGACAAGAGGATGTGCCAGAAGTTTGCTAACCAGTATCTACGTGACGACGGTATCTTTGTTCTACGTTTGGTGGCTAAGAATTCGAATGAAATGCTTCTCGCGGACCTGATCCAGCAACTGTGGGAGATATTTAAGAATAAGCCATTGATGCGTAAAGAAGTCGATAACTACGGTGATGAGACACTCGCGTAGTGACCAAACTCCGGACTTTAATCCTTTGATGGGCAAGATTTTTGATGAAAATTCAGCATTTGCTGGAGAAGACCCTATTTTTTAAAATTTACCACTGGAATGACTGTCTCAGTTATCGAGCCAGTCATTACAGTGGTAAAATTTCAAAAACGTGTCCTGTCCCGCAAATGGATAATTCTGGATCTCACTGCAAAGACCAGTTTTGGTTTGACCACTAGAGCAAAGATACTTACTGTGTCTGCCATACTGCACCAACAACTTTCAGTCAAATTGTTTTCAAATTAGCATATCCAGCATGTATAAACCTCATGGAAAATGTAGTCTGCAGAAAGTCACCAAGTAGACAGTTAAAGATGGACAGTTTAAATTTGGTTTTCTCCGAAATGTTTCTAGCATAGCAGGTGTCATAAGGAAATTGTCGTGCAAGTAAAAATGTGTCTGCCAGCGGATTGGCTGGCCAAATTAGGATGAATAACTGGTGCATTCTGATTGGTTGCTGAGATCATGTGATGCTCTCTGACTCAGACATGTCTATCAGGTCTCGGCTCATATATACTACAAATCCTGCTAAGTATCCCGGACATTCCAGGAATCTCAGGAAATCTGCATGTCTCTACTGTATATATCTTGACTCCTGAAATTATGCGGATGACAAACTTTACAGCTGTGATATACTTGCAGGTGACCAATCAGAACAGGAGTTGTTGACAGGGTGGGTGTGAGGGACCAATTAGAGCAAGAGTTATTGACAGGGTGGGTGTGAGGGACCTATCAGAGCAGGAGTTATTGACAGGGTGGGTGTGAGGGACCAATCAGAACAGGAATTGTTGACAGGGTGGGTGTGAGGGACCAATCAGAACAGTTACAATGACAGGGTGGATGTGAGGGACCAATCAGAACAGGAGTTGGTGACAGGGTGCGTGTAAGTAACCAATCATAACGAGTCGTTGACAGGGTGGTTGTTAAAGGACCAATCAGAACAGTTACAATGACAGGGTGGGTGTGAGGAACCAATCAGAACAGGAGTTGTTGACAGGGTGGGTGAACTGACCAATCAGAACAGGATTTGTTGACAGGGTGGGTGTGAGGGACCAAACAGAGCAGGATTTGTTGACAGGGTGTGTGTGAAGGACCAATCAGAACAGGAGTTGTTGACAGGGTGGGTGTGAGGGACCAATCAGAACAGGAGTTGTTGACAGGGTGGGTGTGAGGGACCAATCAGAACAAGAATTGTTGACAGGGTGGGTGTGAAGGACCAATCAGAACAGGAGTTGTTGACAGGGTTGGTGAACTGACCAATCAGAACAGGATTTGTTGACAGGGTGGGTGTGAGGGACCAAACAGAGCAGGATTTGTTGACAGGGTGTGTGTGAAGGACCAATCAGAACAGGAGTTGTTGACAGGGTGGTTGTGAGGGACCAATCAGAGCAGTTGTTGACAGGGTGGGGCCCGTCGCTGTGAGAGGTGCTGTGTCCTTATGACTGAAATGTTGTTGGTGGTTTAGCTACCAACAACTTTCAGTCAAATGGTTCTCAAAATATTCAGCATACCCAGAGTTAACCCTCATGGACAATGTCGTCTGCAGAAAGTCAGCCGGCAGACAGTTAACAAAATGTTCATGTTGATTCTAATCATGTTAATAATCCATTGCCTTTGTTTATTTGTCTTGTTCATTTGTACATTTCTTGTTTCATTTTCTGGTTACACTCACCAGTTCGGATTTAAGTGTGAGTTTTTAATGTATCACTTTTTCTCTATGCAATCTGCCCGTGTACAGTGTCGCTTTAAGTCTGTTTATCGTTGTTGTATTAGCCTTCTTTTTTTTAAATTTTCTTTAAATATTTAAGGGTTAAAGGCCAAGTCAGCCAAAATACGCTTCTATGTAGTGGTCTCAAGAAATGTCCACTTGCTACGGCCAAGACATTTAAAAATGTATGATTTGAATCACTGGATCAGTAAATGTCATGCCAGTTTCAAAAATACGCTTCTCATGGACAATAAATGGACATTGACTACAGGAGAAATATGAATTATAAGCTTTAGCATGAATGGTATTTCTAACTGTGGGCCGCTCTGTAGTGAGTTATATTCACACATTTCTTACTGTGGGCTGCTGTGTACTGAATTATATTCACACATTTCTAACTGTGGCCCGCTGTGTACTGAGTTATATTCACACATTCCTAACTGTGGCCCGCTGTGTACTGAGTTATATTCACACATTTCTAACTGTGGGCCGCGGTGTGCTGATTATATTCATACATTTCTAACTGGGCCGTTGTGTACTGAGTTATATTCACACATTTCTAACTGGGCCGCTGTGTACTTAGTTATATTCATACATTTCTAACTGGGCCGCTGTGTACTGAGTTATATTCACACATTTCTAACTATGGGCCGCTGTGTACTGAGTTATATTCACACATTTCTAATTGTGCCCATGTGTGCTGATTATATTCACACATTTCTAACTGTGGGCCGTTCTGTAGTGAGTTATATTCACACATTTCTAACTGTGGGCCGTTCTGTAGTGAGTTATATTCACACAATTCTAACGGACGCTGTGTACTGAGTTATATTCACACATTTCTAATTGTGGGCCACTCTGTAGTGAGTTATATTCACGCATTTCTAACTGTGGGGCGTTCTGTAGTGAGTTATATTCACGCATTTCTAACTGGGACGCTGTGTACTGAGTTATATTCACGCATTTCTAACTGTGGGCCGCTGTGTATGGAGTTATATTCACACATTTCTAACTGTGGGCCGCTGTGTACTGAGTGATATTCACACATTTCTAAATGTGCCCATGTGTGCTGATTATATTCACACATTTCTAACTGTGGGCCGTTCCGTAGTGAGTTATATTCACACATTTCTAACTGGGACGCTGTGTACTGAGTTATATTCACGGATTTCTAACTGTGGGCCGCTGTGTACTGAGTTATATTCACGCATTTCTAACTGTGGGGCATTCTGTAGTGAGTTACATTCACGCTATTCTAACTGGGACGCTGTGTACGGAGTTATATTCACGCATTTCTAACTGGGTAACTGAGTTATATTCACGCATTTCTAACTGGGACGCTGTGTACTGAGTTATATTCACGCATTTCTAACTGGGCCACTGTGTAGTGAGTTATATTAACGCATTTCTAACTGTGGGCCGCTGTGTACCGAGTTATATTTACGCATTTCTAAATGTGGGCCGCTGTTTATGGCGTTATATTCACGCATTTCTAATTGTGGTCCGCTCTGTAGTGAGTTATATTCACACATTTCTAACTGTGGGTCATTCTGTAGTGAGTTATATTCACGCTATTCTAACTGGGACGCTGTGTATGGAGTTATATTCACACATTTCTAACTGTGGGTAACTGAGTTATATTCACGCATGTCTAACTGTGGTCCGCTCTGTAGTGAGTTATATTCACGCATTTCTAACTGGGACGCTGTGTACTGAGTTATATTCACGCATTTCTAACTGGGCCACTCTGTAGTGAGTTATATTAACGCATTTCTAACTGTGGGCCGCTGTTTACTGAGTTATATTTACGCATTTCTAACTGTGGGCCGCTGTGTACGGAGTTATATTCACGCATTTCTAACTGTGGTCCGCTCTGTAGTGAGTTATATTCACACATTTCTAACTGGGACGCTGTGTACTGAGTTATATTCACGCATTTCTAACTGGGCCACTCTGTAGTGAGTTATATTAACGCATTTCTAACTGTGGGCTGCTCTGTACTGAGTTATATTCACACATTTCTAACTGTGCCAATGTGTGCTGATTATATTCACACATTTCTAACTGTGGGCCGGTCTGTAGTGAGTTATATTCTCACATTTCTAACTGTGGGCCGTTCTGTAGTGAGTTATATTCATGCATTTCTAACTGGGACACTGTGTACTGAGTTATATTCACACATTTCTGACTGGTCGTACTGTAGTGAGTTATATTCACGCATTTCTAACTGGGACGCTGTGTACTGAGTTATATTCACACATTTCTAATTGTGGGCCACTCTGTAGTGAGTTATATTAACGCATTTCTAACTGGGCCGCTGTGTACTGAGTTATATTAACGCATTTCTAACTGTTGGCCGCTGTGTACTGAGTTATATTCACGCATTTCTAACTGTGGTCCGCTCTGTAGTCAGTTATATTCACACATTTCTAACTGGGACGCTGTGTACTGAGTTATATTCACGCATTTCTAACTGTGGGCCACTCTGTAGTGAGTTATATTAACGCATTTCTAACTGTTGGCCGCTGTGTACTGAGTTATATTCACGCATTTCTAACTGTTGGCCGCTGTGTACTGAGTTATATTCACGCATTTCTAAATGTGGGCTGCTGTGTACTGAGTTATATTCACGCATTTCTAACTGTGGCCCGCTCTGTAGCGAGTTATATTCACACATTTCTAACTGTGGGCCGCTCTGTAGTGAGTTATAGTCACACATTTCTAACTGTGGGCCGCTCTGTAGTGAGTTATATTCACACATTTCTAACCGTGGGCCGCTGTGTAGTGAGTCATATTCGCGCATTCACGTGTGTGAATAATTGTCAAAGCTCATTCACATGTACGTGAATAATTAATTTGTTGTTTTGATTTTAATTTCCTTCAATTTTGAATTAATTCATCAACTGTTTATCTCGATATATTTATTTTCAATGACCCTTTAACCCTCGAATTTGTTCCAGAAAATTTCAATTTTCTCATAGAAAATGTCCATTTGCAGACCAACAGAAGAGTATTTTTGAAAATTTACCAATGGAATGACTGGCTCGGTTATCGAGCCAGTCATTCCGGTGGTAAATTTTCAGAAATCTATTGATCTGCAAATGGACATTTCTCAAGACCACTACAGAAGCCGTTTTTGGCTGCTATTAGTGTTAAAGCGTTAAAATTGGTACTCGGTAATATACAAGTATTAGTATTGGAGATATGTTATTTACGAGCTGTGCAGTGTTATAGTATGTACATTAGACTGGCCAGTCTGACCTCCATACATGGCATTAAACATCAGAAATTTTTTTTTTTGAACATTCTTCTTCCAGCAATTTACTCAGTCTCAAACATTGGTGTATATTGTTTACATTCAGTAATGTGTTTATATCTTATATCATGTATATTTATAGTGCTTCCTTCCATTGTTCTAAGTGTCTGGCACCATGTGTGCCTTACAGGGGTCGAGTTAACTTTTAAAGTTTACTGGCCACCCGGGCCCGCTATGTTCAAAAGTCTGAATTTCACCATCACAAGTTTTTGCAAATTAAGGTTTTGGGATGTAATAAATATGTCACGATCAAAATGCACCTTACTTGTCTATTTACTCAATGAAGTAGGTTACATGGTTTAGCTTTACTTACGTGTAATCAGTCATAAATCCCACACCGATTGTTTGTTTATGCCTATATTGCCAAACTTCCCAACTCAGTAGCCCAAAAACACTATCATCTTGAATATCCCAATATATAGCCCATGCATTTTAATTTGCGAGATTTATATGATTACATTCTCCGTTTTATGTTAGAAAAAACTTCTCATTCCCGACATAGCTAACAGCCTAATATAGATTTAGATTATATGAGTACATAGCAATGAATTAGCTGCCGATGTAAAATGGATTTAACACGTGGTGAATTAAAATGAGGAAATGTCAAATTCATAGAACATTATATGATTAGTATGACTAAAACATTATATGACGAATAGATATAGTGTATATTTAAAGGTATTTTTAAACTAATGCTGGATTACTTTGTGTTAGGTGTGGGACCTAAATGTAAGTTATGTAGGTGGAAATGCCGGACTTGTTACTTGAATTTTTAACCGGCCCGATGTAAAAGCCACTGGCCTCGGGCCAGGGAGCCAGTGTTTAAGTCTGAAACTGACACCCTGTACTAAGTGCCTTACAATACACGTTTAAAACTGACACCCTGTACTAAGTGCCTTACAATACATGTTTAAAACTGACACCATGTGCTAAGTGCCTTACATTACACGTTTAAAACTGACACCCTGTACTAAGTGCCTTACAACACACGTTTAAAACTGACACCCTGTACTAAGTGCCTTATAATACACGTTTAAAACTGATGCCATGTACTAAGTGCCAGACAATACAGCCTGTTTAAAACTGACACCATGTACTAAGTGCCTTACAATACACGTTTAAAACTGACACCCTGTACTAAGTGCCTTACAATACACGTTTAAAACTGACACCATGTACTAAGTGCTTTACAATACACGTTTAAAATTGACACCCTGTATGTACTAAGTGCCTTACAATACACGTTTAAAACTGACACCCTGTACTAAGTGCCTTACAATACACGTTTAAAGCTGACGCCATGTGCTAAGTGCCTTACAGTACACATTTAAAACTGACGCCATGTACTAATTAAATTGGCTTGCAAGGCTGGTTTAAAGCTGACATGCCATGCTAAATGATATAATATAAGTAAACCATTGCCATCACCATCCTATATAGCGGGACCAATCCATATCTGTGTTTTTCACTAATTTATGATGAGTTGGCTACTGATTCTTTGTCAGTGACCTGGCCACACATTCCTTGCCAAGTAAAAAAACATTTGCTCAAATGTTTTTGAAAATCAATTTTATGCATGTAAAGCAGGCTTATTTATCACTTAGACAGTACCTTTCTATGTCCTTATTTGCATAAATTCACGCCAAATTCCAGTGACTTCCAGATCATGCCTTGGACAAGCTGGGAAGTGATAACATGAGTCAATACACCTTGAGCTGGACTTCATTACACAGAGATTCCCCTCAATCAACGCTCAGAGTACCTCTGCTGGCTGGTAAACTGCTCAGCCAGCATCTGGCCCTCATTCAGTTACTATTGCGCTGAGACACTGCAATTTAACCCCTCTTGGGTCAATGTGTGGTTTAAAATGATAAAACCGGCCAATACTTCCTCTGCAGTTGTCTTGAGGACTGTCTATTTTCAGGCTAAGAGAAGACTATTTTTGAAAATTTACCACTGGAATGACTGGCTCGGTTACCGAGCCAGTCATGCCAGTGATAAATTTTCAAAAATAGTCTTCTCTTAGCCTGAAAATGGACACTGACTAAACAAAAATTTAGATTTTCTTGACCATTAACCCTTTAATCATCAACTCGTTAAAAAACACCTTAAAAACGATTTTCCTAAATTCCAGTTATAAACTTACAAAACAAACAGTCTTCTCTTGGCCAGCAAATGGTCATTCACTGAACAAAGATTTCAATTTGTTTGAACTCTTGACAAATTAAAAGCTTAATTGATAAAAGATTATTCACAATATTATTGATACACCATTGGAAAGCTCATCCAAAATGGCAATAATGAAATATGATGCTTTAAACAGATGTGGGCTTTTACAGAAGTTTTTGCTGAATAATCTGATTATTTTGACATTCAGTGACTGAATATTATTCACCCAGATTATACGGCCCATTTTAAGACACCTTGACCAAGTATTATTCACTCTTAGAGATTTCAAAATAGTTAGTTTATTATTTGAGTGAAATTACCTTGTTTGCAAGGCTAGTCATATAAGAAGGGTTAAATCTATGCATAATTTAAATACATTCTCTTCGTGAAAACGACCCAGACGTATATATACTGGTCTGGCGTTTTGTTAGCTTACTAAAATACTTACCACTCAATTCACTGTTTGCTAAAAGTCACCTGACTTAGATATCTCAGAAAATTTTAACCTATTCATTCCCATGGTGTAGGTTCCCTTGAAACAAGTTTAGCAGAGATACATCCCTCCATTGGGTAGTCTTGATAGTATCTCTTTAACTCTAAAGCAGTCATTGCTCTAGGGAACCGGTTCCTCTATTCCTATAGAGAACATATAAACGAGTCTGTGAGCATGCGCACTTATGCTACTATGCATGCGACCGAGTCCAAGCCGTCATTAATTAATTCCACAAATTGTTAATGATTTGCAATTTAACGATGCGGGGTGGCTGAGGTGGGCCCCAGTGAATTGAGTGGTAAGTATTTTAGTAAGCTAACAAAACGCCAGACCAGTATATATACGTCTGGGT
The DNA here is from genome assembly GCA_034401795.1 of Chaetoderma sp. LZ-2023a. Classification (NCBI taxonomy): domain Eukaryota; kingdom Metazoa; phylum Mollusca; class Caudofoveata; order Chaetodermatida; family Chaetodermatidae; genus Chaetoderma; species Chaetoderma sp. LZ-2023a. Next base: position 61,993,684 of record CM067359.1, read on the forward strand.
CGTTTTGTAACACAACAAAAATACTAAGCCACTCAATTCACTGTTTGCTAAAACACAGAATTGGTCAGAGCCCAAATACTAGGTGGGTTAGTAAATTGCAAATCAGGAATGAAAGGTTAATCACCAAAAATACTAAAACCAACTAAATCGCTGAAGTGCTGAAATAGCACGAACAAACAAATGTTCGAAATAAAATACAATAATATAATGATAATTAGAAAATCTCAGCAAAGAGAATTTAAAAACAGCCGTGAGATGGTGAAGAAGACGGCTGACTAAAGAATCTAGGCAATTGAGCCTAGGTTTGAGTGGCGAAACGAGAAATGTCAGATTGTGAATTGAATCTGATCTTTCAGATAAAAATAATGTAGAATCTGACATTTATACTGCAACTTACATAATGTCGTCCACTGATAGATCTGCATAGAATGCGAAGGAGAAGGCCATACCACGAACATCGTGTGCCTTAACACAAACTGAGTGTCTCCTGGAGATACATTCTAGTGTCAATTAATGGTATCTGTAATCCATTTGATGAGATGCGCGCTTACTAAACAAATTCGCATAAGTAATCTGAACGGTAGATCTGCATAGAATGCGAAGGAGAAGGCCATACCACGAACATCGTGTGCCTTAACACTTACTGAGTGTCTCCTGGAGGTACATTCTAGTGTCGATTAATGGTGTCTGTAATCCAGTTGATGAGATGCGCGCTTACTAAACAAATTTGCATAAGTAACCTGAACGGTGTTTCAAAAAGATATTTTAAATTGGGCATAGTTTTCGGAAAGGATTGAAAACAATTAATTAGGTTTTATATATATAAGATCTCTTCAAGGGCAAAGAATGAGGCCAGCTCTCCTACCACCTAGAAAAGATCATTCCCAAAAAGAATATGAATATCAAAATGCCATCTAACAAACGCGGCCGCTAGTACAAAAAGAATGATTTCAGAGTTATACAATTAAACAGATGGACCCAAGAATGAATTAATAGAGGAATTTATTATAGGTATTTGCCTTTGTGCTATACCCTAAAAATACCGGTACCATGGATAAATGATGTAAATACTTAATAACTCTCAAACCGGCTTCTAGAAAACAAAGAAGGATAGATGCTAGTGAAAACGATAACACCACCCCAGCATACAGGGATTTAAATCATCAAAAAATATGCCATGAATCTATGACTTGATGATGGGATGCAGAATCGGGCGAGATAATGTGCTGTTCTAACAACCATTTGAAAACCTTAAATATACTCTGGTAAATTCTCCTGTAACAGATAGTTTGAATTGATTAAGAATACTAAAGTTCAGACAAAAAATCAATTTCTGAAAAACAGGTCTCTTGGAAAATACCATATATACATATTGAAGATTTGTGGAATGATGAACTGAAAGCTGCTGTTAAACGAGATAGAAAATCAGCAAAATTGTAAGACGCTTTGGATTTCCACAAAGAGGACTACGAGATCCACTGAATAACTCTCATTGGGCCAAGCAGGAGTGATTAAAGGGATAATACATTCTGCTGACAAAAGTTCTTAAAGACAATTGTACTAGAAACCGCTGACAAAAGTTCTTAAATACAATTGGCACTAGAAAGTTAAATTGAAGATAATTTAAAAAAATGTGAAGTCTATGACTGGGCCAGAGCATCTACCGCCAGAGCCTAGCCTGGAGGAAGAATATGAACATCAAATCTGGACACTATACTGAGTAGAAACTTAATGGGATGTAATAAATGAGCTACAAGGAAAATCATTCTACCTGGAATGTGAGCTGCTGAAAGTTTTGCTGACATCTCCACCGCAGGAGGAAGACCAAGACTCCAGACAAAATATGATAACCTCAACTGCCCTGCTTGTTGATGAAGGTCACTACTATATAAATGACTGCCTGAGCAGATAGGTGCTTGTGAAAGAGACAATATCTCTTCATTCTCCAATATTCCTGAGTATTGAAGAGGAATACTAGAGTATTAGTTCCTGTTCTAGTTCCTGAAAAGGAAGAGAGTAGTAAGACTACTTTATCTGATTCCATAGACACAAGAACGAGATCCCCTCCCCCAAACACGTAAGAACAAGACATCAAACTGGACCTGCAGATGGATAAACTGGTGAATTGGTACCGATGACACCCAACGAATGAAAATGCAGTGTATGCAGTCGTGGTGAGGGACAAAATTCTGAATTACCAGACTTGACCTTCGTACACAAAACTGACTCCATTCGGCCCAAATTTTAACACAATTAAGCAACCTTCCAAGCCAGAGGAATCCCAGACTGGCTATGATGTAATTAAAAGAACCCAGATCCAGGTAGGACAAATTCTGTATATATAGAAATATCAGAAAACACTGTCCCTTATCCTTGACTAGACCAGTGATGGCTAGGCAAAATGACTCCATGTCCATATTATTCCTTTCATCGATGAACTCCATTTCTGAGACAACATAGTAGGAAAAGAGTTGAATATAAAACGATTGACTAAGTAATTTGTATCTCAAACAGTATCAAAGCAGCCATGGGTTCCAGACAAAATAATTCCAAAATATACAACAGAATTAGTATTAAATCATGAAGTGTAAATTTTTTGGAAGTTGTCAGAAAAGGATAAATATATGAGTTGAAGATAAGAGCCGAGACCCTATAAAAGATGATCTGCCAGCACCTCATAATCCTTAAAGTCTGGATTCTGCCATTCCTCCACTGTATCCTACTTGAAAAGAGCAGAAAATTATTGATCAGGAACAGAAGCAGGACTAATGTCAAAGGAGACCAACATGGTTTGATAGAAAAAAGGGGGATTCAATGACTACATTGATTGTACCTTATATGTAGGAAATCTGCTACCTAAGACATGCATGAGGCTAGCTATACCCATCCCACCCCTGATAGAGTAGAGATTATATAGAAGCGCTTAAGCATGACAGCTAGGACCAGAATAAACCTGCAGAATCTTATTTTACAAATCTAATTTTAAAACAAAGCTAGTATGATATGAGCCCAATTGTTAATATCTTTATCAGATGATTAAACAGGAAAGAAGTCCATCAAACCTGTGACCAGATCAATGATGGATAAGGACAAAGGACTGAAACTACACATCTTGGTTAGGCCCCCTTGAGGAATTTATTTAATAATGCCTGGGAAATTTAGAATTTAGAAGAATAAAAAATAGGCTTGAATAGATAAGGCTGAGAAGACCTCTCCATATGACAATAATAGAAATAGATATATCCCTAGACAAATAAAAAGATCAAAATTTCTACTGAACTCGAGAAAGGAGCGGTGTAAATCTTGATAAGACAAAAAAGATTTTGTTATTGTGACAAGCTTACATTCACCCATAGATATGCTTCATCATGGCGAGGGATCCTACTGACAGAAAAGAAAGACTGAAAAACTATGTTAAAAATAAATCAGGCCAGATATGATACTAAAAGATAGCAAACCACTATTCACAATTAAAATAATAAAGTCTGACGCACTTATTTGCAGATTGATATTAGTCGAAAGATGGAGGCTGATAGTTAGAGTGTAATACATGAGAAGATTCAGGAGCAAAACGAAATCTAGTGAAATCAAAACGACAAAAGCACTGCTAGGATCATAAGAAAAAATTAAATTATTCCTAGAAGATAAATGCGAAGAGTTGGGTGTACACAAGGTTTCGAAGGATGAGGATAATTGGATGGTTCAGCCATTGCACTAAGAGCAACTAATAAAGAATTAAAGAATCCAAAATAAGAGCCCCTGAAATAGGGCATTTAAACTGTCAAGTGATTTAGAAACAAACAATACCAGCAAAACACCAGAAGTGATTTGATTTGGCATACCTAAACCAGAAGTTTAATTATAATCAGTTGCTATGCCATAAAAATTGAGTTATAATCTAGGTAATAATACTGAGCACAGGACAATTAGGCCTCATGGTCATCTCTTCTTCATTTATCTCCATGCCTGTGCCGTCACTTCTAGTCATGGGTTGCGTGTACGGTGTAGTCATACATTGGCTTGACTATGCCAAAGCCTACCTAAACCATTTTCGAATGTTTTAAGAGATGGTGTGGAAACAACATGTTCAGACCAACATTTCACAGTTTACACACCCCTTAGAGAGAAAATTTTTCTAACTAGGTTAGTTCTCCCCCTCTTCTAGACTTTCAAATGATTTCCACGAGTAATAGTCCATTTGCAAGCAGAATGTTATATTTGACTATAACAATTAATCGATTGAGAGCCGATAGAATGATCCCTCATAGCCTGGGTACGTGCTCTATATATCCAATTTCACCCAAGTTAAGAACCCGCAGAAAGAATTTACAAAATGATGAGAGATTACATTATACATTAAGTAGGGAAAAAACCCATCTTAGGGCTAATAAAAGTGGCTGATAGTCAAGAACTTTCCTGATCCAAAGGCTATGCTTGCTACTAAAACACTGAGATCAACACACATCTCTAATATAGTAAAACTTGGTCATCAAAGTTTGTAGCGTTTACTATCAAAATATTAACCATTTAACTCTCGAAGTTATTAGTCATAAGTTGCAACTGAAATAAGTTGACTCTGAATGAGTACCAGCAAATATGGGAGTGGCGTATTTACTTAAAAATCCATAAATAGGTCGCACATTTATGCTCAATTTACATGTTCTAAAAAATTTGCGCGCACTATATACAAGGATAAAACTTATTTTCCTCTGAATTTTTAAACATCTTAACGTCTGAAGATACCACGAAAAAACCCTTCACAAATCTTGTCACCTCGCGGCTATGCTTAATGTATACCTCAAAACATCATTCGCAGAAGTGAAATTATTAAATTGAGCAGCCTAAATATTGCGTATCCTTTAATAAAGATTGTTTTTTCCATCAAAATTAATCCTAACTTGACATAAATGTCGTCTTTATAATATATAAATCAGAATCACGTGATAATCACGTGATATATAAATCACGTGATATTATCTGACCAGATTAGGTTAAAGCAAATTTTAATGAAGTAGCTTAAGCGAGTACTCGGATATAGATATCCTGGAATCGGAAATTCGGCAATGAGATCTACGCTTCTCGTCAGCGCCTCCAAACGGAGATTTACTTTGCCACTGTCCGGCTCACTAACAATAGACGCTGGCTACCCAGTTTAATTATCGGCCGTTCATGCAATTTTTCTAGAACATCGCATTACGTTTTAGATCATTTTAGGTTCACATTACAATATAACCAGTAATATATATAATAAGTTTTAACGCTAGATTTAGAAATCAAGTGAACGCAAGTTTCTCGCTAGATTTACAAATCAAGTGAACCTGATAATCTGGCACAGGCTTAATAGCCTATCTAACAAAAGCGGGTTATGTGATTACGAGGATTCAATTCAGTATCGTAATTTTGAACATCCGGGCATTCCGAGATCGTCCAACATTTGCCAATTTACGACACACTAAAGAGGATATCCCATAGCAACGCAATGTTTACATTTTTCATGAAACTACGGCCATAAAAAATACTTGCGTCGACTAACCCCGCCAGGTATTAGAAAACATAAAATCTCGAGTAATTTTTATAAGATATTAAATAAAAGGTTTCATGGCCCATTGCTAGTAATGTTAAATTAGCCTGCAAAAACGCCGCCAATTGAAAGCGAACACCGAATCGCGAATTAATACGATGGTCTCGTCTTTATTGTAATACGACTGACATGACTGACTGATCATCATGAAGTAATTGCGAGTTTCATGTTAGTTGGTTAGTAACGGTCCTTAGAAGGACCACTCGCTTTTCTTCAGGGGATGATCGTGGTGTATCCTTGTGGTGTTCATCCGGTCCACCACGCCTGTTTGCACCACTGTCACATTCTTAATAGATCCAATAACTTCCCAACCGGTATATTACATAGTTATGTAGGATACCTTATGTAGGATTCGATCCAAACCGGTATGTAGTATACCTTATGTAGGAAAGAATGACGCTCGGAAATACGTACCTAGTCAAAACTCTTAATTGATCCACTAACTTCCCAACCGGTATGTTACATATGTTATGTAGGATACCTTTCGTAGGAGATGTTCCAAACCGGTATATAGTATATCTTTCGTAGGAACGGAGCCTCGTGGCTAAAATAGGATCAGAGTTATTGACTTCACCTGGCTTGTAATGTGAAGCTGGCGCCATTTTCTTTCAACTTGGTCACAACGAACTTTCTGCTCATATTCACGTAAATTATAACCATTTTACATAAGTACTATGACTTATTCAACAAAGACCACTTGTACTGAAAAGCAAATGTGGATGTAGCTCCACAAGATTATGGAATGAATAGGATTTGTTGAGATAAAAGTTAGGTGTTTCCGGTAATACAGAAAATTAATTAATGAAGGCTTGGACTCGGTCGCATGCATAGTAGCATAAGTGCGCATGCTCACAGACTCGTTTATATGTTCTCTATAGGAATAGAGGAACCGGTTCCCTAGAGCAATGACTGCTTTAGAGTTAAAGAGATACTATCAAGACTACCCAATGGAGGGATGTATCTCTGCTAAACTTGTTTCAAGGGAACCTACACCATGGGAATGAATAGGTTAAAATTTTCTGAGATATCTAAGTCAGGTGACTTTTAGCAAACAGTGAATTGAGTGGCTTAGTATTTTTGTTGTGTTACAAAACTTTTGGTTATAGACTGGTCACTTTGATGGTCACATTTAATCAACACCTTGGAGGGGGGGTTTGAGCAGGTGTTTGGTAGACCTTTGTCCAGATAGTATAATGGAAATAATTAGAGCCAGCATTAGTCACTAATATGCTGGCTGACCACCAGAGCAAAATATAATACTGTTAAAAAACATTTACATTATTGTCATCAGATAGTATTTACAATTTATACTATAACATGGCCACATTTAAAATTAATAAAACACCAAATTTCAAAACAAATTTTATGCTTTCAAAATTAAAAATTTAATTCAGTGATATTTAAAAAATTTGAAATCAGCGGATCTGCTTTCAAAATGTTAAAATAAATGATGCCATTTATTTGACACCGTGACATATGTATTAGTTATTTTATTTTTGTAAAATTTTCACGATGTTAAATTCGCATATATATATGAAATACACCATACACTACACTAAATTAGGCGGCCAATAAGGGTGTATTTTAAAATTATAATTAACTTGACATTTAAAAAAATATATAAACTAATTCAAAAATGTTTAGAAAATTGGATGAGCTTTCCAATGATTAGTTGTTTTACTACCCGAGGGAGAGTGAGATTACCAATCAGCGTGATTGATGCCTATAGGATACACGCAATGTGATTGATGGATCCAGAATTCTTTGAGCTTTCCAATGATGTATAACTTCAATATTACCGGTAAGTGTCGTGCCTGAGCCTAATAGCAAGGTAATGCTGTTTGAGTGTCACCTGGCTAGTTTACCAGCCAGAAGTGGTGTGAGCGATGGATTGTATCGTCCAAAGGTATCGTCCAAAAATACGTCAATATGTGAAAGCATACAAGCTTTTGCTTTCTGACTACTGAACTTTTGCAGACCAAATGCTGAATATTTTGAAAATAATTTGACTGAAAGTTGTTGGTTGTAACCAATATCTTTTCAAAACTGTTTTCAAAATATGCAGCATTTGGAGTTTTTGGCCCTTGAGATGATTGTTTGTTGGTTTGTAGCAGTCACAGAGTTAGAGACTACCACAATACACCTTTCCCACATCATTACACCAGGATTCAGACATAAATCTACCGCAATATTGAATCACGCTATTATTATTAACCCGGTCAGCTATGAATTCCCCATATCTCATTTTCTAGGAAACCATACACGAAAACTGTTGAATATTTTGAAATTTGCCTTAAGCAGCAACATCTTCCAGTCAAATTAATTTCAAAATATTCAATGGAATAAGTTTTATATCGTGAAAAATTTACATTTTCAGTGCTTGATCGGTGAAATGATTAAAAGCCCCACATGGCCACAGTCTGGGACATAACGTTAAATTTATGCACTGTTGTGTAATTGCGATTTTAGGTGTTTCTTAAAAACCCGCGAAGAATTGTGAGCCAGGTGTGGTTATTCTGAATTTAATGTAATTACTGAATTAAATGTATATTTTCTGATTCCAATATTTTGCATATAAATTTATAATTTCTAAATACATGTATGTAAATTATTAACATTCCTGTCTTCAGTGCCTTTATGAAATCCAAAATTATGATATTTTTAATGCGCAGGTAAATTTATTTGCTCAGCCTTTAAAATTATTAAATAATTTTTCAATTTAAGTTAGTTAAACGTTTACTTGTCAATTTCTGATTAGAGTTATTCTGAGCTGATTTCAGAGTCAGCGATCACCTCTTTAATTATGTCATCAACCATGTTCATCACTCATAGGCTTTTACATAACATAATACTGAATATTTGAATTAGAATCGGACTGACGTTTTTCAAGTCATTATTTATCGCTGGTTTGACTTAAAATAACTGATTAAGAAGTTGATGTTATCTAGTCTTAGAATAGCAATGTAGAATAATAGTACAGTAGTTCAATTGATCAGCAAATGCCATTAGATTTGTAAATAATTAGTTCATTATGATTTATAATTATTTGAATCAAATTTGCTATATTTTACTACTTATATTTCGAATGTATATATTTAATACCTGTGCCTGTCATATATATTCCCATATAAATATCCTAGAGCCTTCCTGAATCCCGGCCAGCATAGGATACTTGAATACCTCATCAAAGCAAGTCAATAGATGAATCCGGTATATCGATCAATCATATGATGACATAATCAACTACGTCACATGTAGGCTGATGTCATATCAATGGACCGTTACAGTTTATCCATCCATCATATGACATCATAATTAACTAGGTGACGTGTAGGATGATATCATAATCAATTAGAGCATGAAGGAGTCGATTTAGTCTGTCTAAAAGCTTAGTCTGACACGTACGAATTGTATGGCTACTATTTAATAAACATTGTTGAATATTTTGAAACTAATTGGACTGGGCGCTGTTGCTCCCTATGGCAACAGCGCCCAGTCAAATTAATTTCAAAATATTCAACAGCTTACTTGTATAGTTTTCTGGAAATTGAGTCATGGAGTTCAGGGATTGATCGATCCCAACACGAGCGAGGATGAAACTTAAGCTCTTAGAGATGGGTGGGACATAGCTAAAACAGGAAAGGTTCTTTACATCCTGAATGGCATAATTAAGTCCATCATAAACGCTTAATAACCCGTCAAGTTGTACAAATTATGTTGAAACTAATTTGACTTGGCGCAACAATACCCAGTAAAATTAGTTTCAAAATATTCAACAGCTTACCTGTAGTTTTCTGGAAATTTATATTTAGTGAGTTCAGGGATCTAGATTGATGTCAACATGGACAAAGCATGGGTGGAGCTTAGTTAGAGATGGGCGGGTCATAGCTAATGTGGGATTTATCTTTTGTGAGTGTTTCATCGTAATCCATCCATATTTATGTACATGTAGTTATCTTCCACTAAAACACCAAAATTATTTGTTGTAAAAATGTTCTCATTTCTGAAATGTTTGCGAGTTAGTATCATGTCAGCATTCTGTACTATAGAGTAAGATTCACAGAATTCATTAATCAGAGCAGCAAACAGCTTCAAAGCCAACATTTCTAGTAAATTTGAACACTTTCAGGGCTTTAGATTACCCCTTAGCTATGGCTTTACAAGTCATGCCAAAATGAAATCCGCTCATTAGTGAGCCCAAATTAAAATCCTCTTGGCTGCTATGAACACTAATAAACTGATTTACATTTAATTAAATACAGAGATGGATGCTGTGGCATTTTATGGCCATTTAGAGGTCTTATAGCGCTATTAAAAATAAAATGGCTCAAAATCAATCTCAGATTTCAAAATTCTCTAGTTTCTGAGCATTGATGGATTCCAGACCAGATAGGTTGTGTGCCCAAATGATGTAAATCTAAAACCATGCACTTTATTTGCTATTTTACACACTATTTTAGTCGTCCATAAATTTGCCAAGCTCTTCCAAATTTGACATCAGTTTTCGAAGCCTTTCTGGGTAATTCACTAATTGCATGTGCGTGTCTGATAGCCGATTAACCCTCAAATTTATTCAAGAAAATAGTCTTTGAAAATTTACCACTGGAATGACTGGCTCAATAACAGAGCCAGTCATTCCAGTGGTAAATTTTTAAAAATAGTCTTCTTTTGGTCTGCAAATGGACATTTCTCAAGACCATTTTTGGCTGACACCACTCTGGTGTCAATATTCTATCTTTTACGGTGTCAACAGCAAAAAAGACTAACTACATTTTCCACCAATTTTAGTGGACGATGTTGCTGTCTACGACAGCACCATCTTCCACCAAATTTGTTGAAAAATAAACACCAGTTCATTTACTCTAATTTGAAAATTTAAAATTTTGACATCAGTGTGGTAAGGGCTAAACGGCTTACGGAAATCTATTCCAGGAAGTCTTACATGTCTTATATTTAATTAGTAGCTTTTAGAGGTCTGAACTGGTTCTAGGTATTTTCATACGATCTTAATGGGGACTTTAAACTCATATACACATTGTATGACAATAGCTGGGACTACTCGGACGTAAATCAACTAATATCCTTATGTCATGTAATTAATCATTTATCGGTGCACAAAAGTTTTAGTGTAAATAGACACATGTTGTTGTCATGAACCAATCAATAGCCTGTATGTGTTTTGAAATACATCCGATTGGTTGGTTTGTGAGAGCAACACTTCCCTGCTGTTACTAACAATATATCTATATTCTTATACTTAAGTAATCAAAGCAGCTATTTTTCTATGGATGACTTTGTGATACAAGTCTGAATAGTGTGACATTAACTGTATTAATAAGACGCCTGTTACATTCTGAATAACAAGAATTCTTACCCATATCACGTGTTTGGCATTTTGTGTATAAATAATATTGTTAAATTGACTAATAAACTGTAGAAGTTTATATATTTTGTTGTGTAATGTTTCTTATAAGATCCTCCACCATTGCTCACAATTTATCACCATAACAACTCGCCTCACATCATCATCGTAGCAACCTCCTCATAACATTATCACCATAACAATCGTCGCCTCACATGATTACCATAGCCTTCACATCGCCAGAGTAACCATCACCAAAACAAACATTACCTCGCATCGTTATCATAACTACCATCACCATAGCAACCATTACCACACATCATTACCATAACAATCATAACCAAAATGAACCATAACAACCATTACCTCACATAATTACCATGAAAACCATTACCTCCCATCATTACCATAACAACCATTAACTCACACCATTACCACACACCAATGTATTTCGGTATGTACCTCGTTAACTGGTGACCTAGATATTTGATGTTTTGTCATGAAACTAATATAAATTCTATGAATAGATGTTCCAAATTTGGTGAGTCTACCTGCTTGCGTTCCAAATTTATGGCTTAAAATGTGTATTTCTGGCTGCCCTTAGTGACCCTGTGACCTAGATATTAGACCTCTGGCTGCACTTAGTGACCCTGTGACCTAGATATTAGAGCTCTGGCTGCACTTAGTGACCCTGTGACCTAGATATTAAACGTCAAACTCATCTTTCTCCTAGGTATGAATCTATATGCCAAATTTAGTGATTCTAACTTCTTGGACGCTTGGATATTGCTCAGATAAACAGAGACACACAAACAAACAGACTCCACCAACCGCAATACTGACCCAGACCTTCAGCGGAGTAAGTGAGTAACTATCACCATAACGCACATCACCTGACAATTAAATGTTATATTCTTGTTTGTTGTTGCTATGGCGTTCATCCCACTTTATCATCCGCCGCCTGTCTGTCGGGCATGTTTTTGTCTCGCCTGACCATTTCAGATAGAAACTTCAAACTTTGCGGATGGTTGCACATATGGACAGGGATGTGCATGACACTTGGAATTTTGGCATGACCCCCTGGGGTGTGGAATCTGGGGTCAAAAATTAAATTTTGTCATGTCGTATATCATTTTCAAGCTAATGATTAGTAGTCTACAGTACAAGGAATTACTTAGATTTTGGGTCAAACTGAGGGTAGGGACAGGGTCAAAAGTGGGCACCAATCGATTGTAATGCAACTCATAGACCATTTCAAATAGAAACTTGAAACTTTGGGGATGATTGTACAGATGGCCAGGGATATGCATGACACTTTTGGAATATTGTTATGACCCCCAGGGGTGGGGCTCAGTGTGTGGGGACTGTGGGTCAAAAATTAAATTTGTCCAAGGGTGGTCATGTCACATATCATTTTGAAGCCCAATAAGTAGAGGAATTATTTTGATCTTAGGTTAAACTGAGGGTAGGGGCGTCGTCAAAATTGAGCACCAATTGATTGTAACGCAACTCTTCGCACACCATTTCAGATAGAAATTTGAAGCTTTGGGGATAATTATACCTATAGGCAAGGATGTGCATGACACATTGGAATTTTGATATCACCCATGGGTAGGGGTGGGGGAAATGGGCAAAAAATAAATTTTATCAAATGTGGTCATGTCACACATCATTTTGAAGCTTGTAGTTAGTAGACTACAGTACAACAAATTATTTTGTTCTTGAATCAATCCGGGGGGCAGTGGCCAATTGTAGTGGAACTACGCACACACCATGTCAGATAGAAACTTGAAACTTCAAATGGGGATCATTGCACCTGTGCAGTAATGCAATTTTCCAAATGTGGTCATGACTTATGTCATTCTGAATCCCATGATTAATTATTAATAGGCACACATCACATGAGCGTGTACGCATGCTGGCGTACACATGGACAGATGCACATACATACATACAACATAACAATATTTAGAATTTAGATACCGATTTATTTGAATAATTATTTTCCTCAATAATTTCAAATACACCGTAAAGAATAACAATTTATAATTTTATAGCACAAATAATAAAATTAATTTATGCATTTTGTACAGCACAATGTATAAATATAATAATCAGCAAAAATATACATAAACTCAGGAATAACTTATACAGATTCTTCATCACAATATGTACAGGCAATGGGTACTATGGTGATTACAGTCTAGCCTGTCTACAAGGAGTCCAGCCCATCTACAAGGAGTCCAGCCTGTTTACAAGGAGTCAAGCATGTCTACAAGGCTGGCCAGCTTATCTACAAGGAGACCAGCCTGTCTACAAGGCTGGCCAGCTTATCTACAAGGAGTCCTGCCTGTCTACAAGGAGTCCACCCTGTCTACAAGGAGTCAAGCCTCTACATGGAGTCCAGCCTGTCTACAAGGAAAATCAGAGAGTGGTCACTAAAGACAGACCTGTGTCTTGGCCTGAGAATGGACACTTCTCAATACCACTGTAGAAGTTATTTTTGGCTGGCTTGACCAGGGTTAAAGCATAGATAGCAAGTCTTCTGTTCTTTTCAAATTAATTGTATGGCATGTTACTGCCTAAAGCACCCACAACGTTCAGTCAGATAAACATCCAGTGCTGGTCATGGTCAATACTAGTTATACATGTCCTATGGTCAGCCATGATCATGTCCACTGTGGTCATGCGTGTCCCATGATCATGTCCACTGTGGTCATGTGTGTCCCATGATCATGTCCACTGTGGTCATGTGTCCCATGATCATGTCCACTGTGGTCATGCGTGTCCCATGATCATGTCCACTGTGGTCATGTGTGTCCCATGATCATGTCCACTATGGTCATGCATGTCCCATGATCATGTCTACTGTGGTCATGCATGCCCCATGATCATGCCCACTGGTCATGCATGTCCCATGAGCATTATCACTGTGGTCATGCATGCCCTATGATCACTATGGTCATGTAGGTCCCATGATCATGTCCACTGTGGTCATGCGTGTCCCAGGATCATGAACACTGGTCATGCATGTCCCATGATCACTGTGGTCATGTCTGTCCCATGATCATGATCACTGTGGTCATGCGGGTATCATGATCACTGTGGTCATGTGTGTCCCATGATCATGTCCACTGTGGTCATGCAGGTCCCATGATCATGTCCACTGTGGTCATGCGTGTCCCATGATCATGTCCACTGTGGTCATGCAGGTCCTATGATCATGGGGCTTTTAACGCATAAGCCAAAAATTTAACCCATTTTGTTAATTTTAGGGGCGATAATTGAGATGAAATATTCATGAAGAGATTTTGCTGGAAGTCAATCGTCCGTGAGTTATTAGAATGTATCCTGGTAGTACAGATCAACAACGTCATGCACACTTTATAACATTATCATCCGGAAAACTGATTTTATTTCAGGGGCCATAACTTTAGCAAATATGGATCGTGTTTAACTCTTAGCACACTGATGTCAGATTTTAAAATTTTTAAATTAAATTAACAGGTGAACTGGTTTACATTTTTCAACAAATTGTTGAAAAATGTACATCAGATTTTTCGCTGTCGAACCAATAAAAAATAAAATTTTGAAATCAGAGTGGTTAGGGTTAATGTTACAAATTTGACATGAATCTATGCAGCTATTTTTAGCTGCTGGTAGCAACTCAATAAACAAGATAAACTGCTCCTATTTGACTCAAATTTCAACACAACAAAGGGACTTGCCACGCAAGAGGATTTCCAGATTTTGCCCTTGATCCGGATAAAAAAACCCCAGAACTGTGGACATCTCTGAAACTTCTGATCCGATTTGGCTCAAATTTTAAAACCAGTAAGGGTGCGACTATAAACTAGGATTCCGCAACTTTGGGCGAGATCTGAAAAAATCTGTAACCAGCAACTACAGATGGACAGGTAGATGGACCCAATTGCTATTCTATTGCCAACTACATCAGGCAACAATTAGACAAAATTTCCTGATTCCTCACTGCTCAGCCCATTCTGGTGGGTAGTAGCAATGCATAGGGATGGATGTATGGCTAGCAAGATGTACCAACCAACACATTAACTAAAAACACAAAGGGTGGAATTCAATACGGTTTAAACCTGGTTTAGCCTAAACCTGGTAACAAATCACAAAGTAATTACAATGTTAGTTGTATAGATATCGTGATAGGTCCCACTTTTCATCGGTCGAGAGCTAGGTCATGCCCGCAGCAAAAGGTGTGGCCTAAATGCCCAAATATAGGCATTCCTAAGTGGGTGGGGCATTAAAGAGCCCCTCCCACTTCTGAAGGGTGTCCATACTTCAGTATTTAGACAACACACCCTGAAGGGTATACGGTCTGGGCATCAACTAATAAAAGTTGTCACCCTATCTATAATAATAATTTTGTAATTATATTCTGATTTGTTACCAGGTTTAGGCTAAACCATGTTTAAACCTCCTTATTGAATTCCAGCCAATAAGTTTCTTAGACACATGGCCAGCAACAGCACCCAGTAAAATTAGTTTCAAAATAATCAACAGCTTACCCGTAGTTTTCTGAAAGTTAATAGTCCAGGAGTTCAGGGATCACGAGCAAGGTGTGGGTGGAGCTTAGCTAGAGTGACCAAAATTCTGACTGGCCCATGGACTATATGGTCTTCGTGTCTGTGTTACTTCAACATAAAAGGTAATGACTCATTTCATTGGCCAATCATATTCGTCTCAGCCAATAAAGTGATGCATACTGTACACAAGTCACAGATGGGCAGTATTTGTCAATTCCTGTCACTTCTATGGCATACAAATTACCCGGCATCCTACCATGCTGCAGCTTGCTCAACATTCATGTCCACAAGCATCTGCAAAACATTCATGCCCACAACATGCGTCTGCAAAACATTCATGCCCACAACACGCGTCTGCAAAACATTCATGCCCACAACAAGCATCTGCTAAACATTCATGCCCACAACACGCGTCTGCAAAACATTCATGCCCACAACAAGCATCTACTAAACATTCATGCCCACAACAAGTGTCTGCAGAACATTCATGCCCACAACAAGCGTCTGCTAAACATTCATGCCCACAACAAGCGTCAGCTCAGCATTCATGCCCACAAGCGTCTGCAAAACATTCATGCCCACAACAAGTGTCTGCAAAACATTCATGCCCACAACAAGTGTCTGCAGAACATTCATGCCCACAACAAGCATCTACTAAACATTCATGCCCACAACAAGCGTCTGCTAAACATTCATGCCCACAACAAGCGTCAGCTCAGCATTCATGCCCACAAGCGTCTGCTAAACATTCATGCCCACAAGTGTATGCTAAACATTCATGCCCACAACAAGCATCTGCAAAACATGCATGCCCACAAGCGTCAGCTCAGCGTTCATGCCCACAACAAGCGTCAACTCAACATTCATGCCCACAAGCGTCTGCAAAACATTTATGCCCACAACAAGCATCAGCTCAGTATTCATGCCCACAACAAGCGTCTGCAAATCATTCATGCCCACAACAAGCGTCAGCTCAGCATTCATGCCCACAACAAGCGTCAGCTCAGCATTCATGCCCACAACAAGCGTCAGCTCAGCATTCATGCCCACAGCAAGCGTCTGCAAAACATTTATGCCCACAACAAGCGTCAGCTCAGCGTTCATGCCCACAACAAGCGTACGCTAAACATTCATGCCCATAACAAGCGTCAGCTAACACAGTTTCCACGATCAAATCTAATGTACCATTCCATGTACAAATGCCTATCGGTCGTACAAGCAATTGTACTGTAAGTTTAATCATGGGAACTCAACTCTAACGTCCATGCCCACCATGAGTGTTAAAATATGAAACTCACACACGCCATAGACTCCTAAACAATAGGCTAAACTCCTAAACTACATCCTGTAGACTCCTAAATGACAGGCCATAATCTCCTAGACTGCTACACGACAGGCCATAGACTCATAACCCACAGGCCAGTCTCCTAGATTCCTATACAACAGACCATGGTCTCCTAGACTCCTAAACAACAGACCATGGTCTCCTAGACTCCTAAACAATAGGCCAGTCTCCTAAACAACAGACCATAGTCTCCTAGATTCCTAAACAACAGGCCAGTCTCCTAGATTCCTAAACAACAGACCAGTCTCCTTGATTCCTAAGCAACAGACCATAGTCTCCTAAACAACAGACCATGGTCTCCTAGATTCCTAAACAACAGCCCATAGTCTCCTAGATTCATAAACAACAGACCATGGTCTCCTAGACTCCTAAACAACAGGCCAGTCTCCTAAAACTCACACCAGACTCCTAAACAACATGCTGTGGTTTCCTAGACTCCTAAACAACAGGCCATGGTCTCCTAGACTCCTGAACTACACACTATAGTCTCCTAAGACTCCTAACCCACAGGCCATTGTCTCCTAGACTCCTAAACATGATATTATTTAAATCCGTGATAATTGCCATCTTTTTCCGCTGACAACATTCCCACAAATGATGTTAGTTCTTCTGAGAAAATGCATGACCAATGATGTCTAATGACAGAATAAAGTTATTTGATGTTTTCAAGATAGACAGTACAATGATAATCATGCGTGCGTGTGCATGCATGCATGTGTGTGCATGCATGGTTCATATAATATATGGCGCTATAAGGCAGTATTGGATGAAGCGGCTTGTAGTTGCTATCGTGATATCATAGAGATCAACAGGGCCATCACAAATTTCAAATGAATTTACTGTAAAATGAATTTATGATGTTACAGTTATTGCTATGTATGCTTTGAAAAATAAATGCTAGATTTTTTCAAATCTCATAATTGTCTCTTCATTCAATGCATGTTCTGATAGCCTGTTGTCTACTGAGAATCATGTCCACACGATCTCAGAGAATGACCTCTCCTGGTATGCTGAGAATTATGTGTCCGCACTCTCTCAGAGAGTGACTTCCCCTGTTATGCTCAGAATCACGTGTCCACACTCTCTCAGAGTGACCTCCCTTGTATGCTGAGAATCATATTTCTACTTTGAATAATACTTACCAGATGTACTATTATGATAATGTCTATTATCTAGTCTAGCTCAAAATAAACAATTAAAACTCTGCACTCTCCATGGTCCTGCCCATACTGTGTCCGGGAATTACCATAGCCTGCAGGTACTGAGTCAATTCCCAACAACAGTCAGATTCGTCTATTTTGCTTTTGAAAGCGGTCACGTTTTTGAGCTCTCAAATTTTAGTCAATTTTTGCAAACTGAGTAATCTTTTCAAGTTTTCATGCAACTATGGAAGGAAAAGGAAAATCGTCGCAGAGGCAGGTTGTATCAATCTAGAATTTATACATTCGTGCCATAATGATTGTTTGAAATTTCCTTAAATTGGTACCCATTAACTTTTTAATCTTATCCGGGTTCTCAGTTAATTTCTCTTGCGACTCGGTTCCTTCCAAGATGGATGCGCCCATAGCCAAGATGGCGGCGCCCATGATTAACATTATGTTTTGGCTTGGCGTGTCTATGCACTCTGTTTTAAGCCAATCTTTGGCTCTCGCTTCATTGTCGAGGGTGTTTGTAGCGATCGTCTTAATGTCTTGGCTTTTTTAACGTTAGTTAATTACCGAGTCGTGTTTATAAAATTTCCACTCTAAAATTTTCAAATATTTCCGGCCTGGAACTTGATTATTATTAATCTAAGAGAAAGTTATTGTTTTAAAAGTAATTTAAAATTACAATCAAGTAAATTGTGCATCATATTGTCATTTTCAGTGTTTTAATTCTTATTCTGTGTTCGCAGAACGTGAAGGGGCAAGGAAAAGCCCCGCCGGATACATTATGATCCCATTGAAATCGCTTCATGAAGCGGAAGTTTGCGGGGCACCACTGTGTTGCGTGTGCCATGTGTACGGTTGGAAGTTCCTGTGATGTATGTGTAAAGTGGTTGTCGGACTTAGTGGCGGAGTTTGATCGAGATCAGCATGCGCGTGTAGAGAGAATCGTGAAGAACAAGGCAGCCAAGACGGATCAGGCGTCAGTTAAAAGACTGGAGGAGCGCCTGAATGAGCGGATGGACTCGGCCTTAGGTGTTTGAGCGGCCCAGTTCAAGGCGATGTTTGAGTCTTCAGTCCACGGTTCCGTCGATGCAGCCAGGTGCAGGACAACCTACCGGTGGTCTGGCTAATTCTGTGGAGAAACATCCACCTGACCTTACTTGCGCATCGGCTCAAGAGCCGACGGCGGGGGAAGAGGATATTCTCCTGATGGAAGACTCTGGCATGCCAGAGTTTTCACAGGTGATGGACTCTGGCATTTCCCGCAGCTCAACCCCGGGTTTTGTTCGGATAAGTCAGCCGGGTGGGGATGTCGACGTTCCGTCGGGCATCTTCCATCCGGAGTTCGCTCTTTTCGGATTGCCATCAAAGCCGTCTTTTACGGCTCCCATCGGCATTGCGGATGCGGGTATGGCGGCTCCTCTCGGAGTCCCATGTCCTGCCATGTTAGCGGCCGCACTCCCGGCTTCCGTGCTGGAGCCGATGGATTGCGGTGATTCCGTATCTGGTGATTCGCTAGATACTGGAGCCGTAAGTAGTCGAGCCATGGACCCGCTTCGAATTGGAGGTTTGGTCCGTAGTTCTCAGCAAGGGTCATCGGTGACCTCATCCATGGGTGAGGAGGAGGAAAATGGTAGTCCTTTAATGGACGATTCATTATTCTGCACCGAAGCTGAATGGGTGCAGGTTCTTGGATGGATGTCCGACCGCCTCGGGTTGACATATGACCACGGGTCTCAGCGCGATGGAGCGGATGTCAGAGCATGCAGCTAGCGCTCTGTCGAGTGGCTCTTCAGCCATACTCTACCCATGGACACTCAGACTTCTGACATGTTGGAAGTCGTGGCGTACTGTCTGGTTCAGGAGGCCCCTAAGGGGATTAGGAGTAGGGTTCACTTTCCAGAGCAGGCCTATCATAAGTATGCCCGGGTTCCTCGGCTTTCAGTCGGAGAACATGAAGCACTGAATAGGCCATTAGCTGGGGAATCAAAGGGTCGTTCTCGACCCTTGGTTTCTCAGACAAATAAAGATGCCTTCAATGAGCTAACGTTTATTGAGGATGCGGCGAGAGCCGCTATGGCCGCTCTTTCCCATGGCTGTGCCATCTTTCAGGGGATGCTGACCTGTGTTGTGGAAGGTGGGGAAATGCCAGAGGCTGCTCCCGGAGTTATCCGGGACACCATGCACTTATCCCAAGATTGCCAGGCTAGGGTGATCACAAGATTATTGGTGGAGCGGAGGAGAATGGTTCTCGATTGTGTATAACCAGAGATGAGGCCTGGTTCATCTTCTGCACCCTTCATTGGTCCGGGCTTATTTGGCGGCTCAGCAAGACAAGCTCTCTCCAAAGTTGCGTCCATGGTCGCAGAGCAGGAAGTCGTTGGCAAGTGGTGGAAGTCGACGAAAAGGACTCAGCCGCAGCAGTCCTATAAGCAGCGACAAAAATTGCCCTTCCGCCTGTCTTTCTCAGGGACCTGGCCGTTCGTCATCATATAAGCCCTCTAATAAGAGGTCATATGAAGACGACAGGAAGGGTAGTGGTTTGGGACGCAGCGGCTACCGTAAGGATAGATGTGGTGGCGGTTCCGGACCGTCATATTCCAAGAAGCCGTGAGGTGGCCGTGGGGGACGGTCCTGATGGGCTTCCGGCGAGACCCGTACCGGTTGCGCCAGGAACGCAGGGAGTCGAGGATCTTCACCAAAATGAATTAACGTCTTGTCGCGCAACATTGACCATGAGCTGTGTGAAGATTCCTTCTGATGGAGGCAAACTTCAGCTGTTCTCAAACCAGTGGTAACAGGTCGTTCAAGATTGTTTAGTCTGTCATTGGCTACGAACCGGACTGGCTCATCCGTTAATCGTTAGTTCCGTTAACGTAGACTCCTGTGTGGAATCCCATTCCAAGGGAATCCGATCGTCTAGAGGTCATTTGCTCAGAAATCGAAGATCTTCAACGAAAGAATGCGATTCATTTAGTCCGCAATCAATCCTCCCTGGGCTTCTATTCGATAATTTTCCTCGTTCCGAAATGCACCAGAGGTTGGAGACCGATTCTCAACCCCAAACCGCTGAACAAGTTTATTCTTTCACCAAAATTTCAGATGGAGACTGTGGCAGCTGTGATGACAGGGCTGAGAAAAGGCATGTGGACAGTATCGATAGATCTGAAGGGCGCATATTTTCATATTCCAATGTCAATTCCTTTTCAGAAGTATCTTCATTTTGCGTTCCAAGACAAGGTCTGGGAATTTAATGCGTTGCCGTTCAGTCTGACCACAGCCCAGAGGGTCTTCACCAAAGTGGTTCTCACCATGACTTGTTATCTTCGCAGGAGAAACGTAGCTGTTCATACTTACATAGATGACTGGCTGCTGAAGGCAGGGAATCCAGTCACTCTGGGCAACAATCTTCAGGTAGTCCTGGCCTTACTAAAGGACCTAGGATGGATTGTGAATCTAGAGAAATCAGAATTGATTCCATCCCATGAGTTTGTGTATCTGGGAATTCTTTTCAATCTCAGGGACGGCTTAGCTTTTCCGGTGGAGAGCAGTCAAGAGCTTGACTACAGTTCTGGGGTCAATTTCTCTAGGAGCCTATCTGACGGCGCGTTAATTTCTCAAAATACTGGGTTTATTAGTATCTCTGGAGGTAGTTCCTTATGCGGCACTCAGGCGCAGGCCGATTCAGATGTACTTAATGTCGTTCTGGTCTCGGAGAACGGATCTGTTATCTATCAGGATTCAAGAACCATTGATATTCCATCTTCAGTGGTGGTCATCAGAACAGAATCTGCTGCGAGGTGTTCCTCTACAACCTCCTCAACCACAGATGTCCATCTTCACAGATGCATCAACATGGGTTGGGGAGCAGTATTGGATGATCTGTCAGTGTCAGGGGAATGGGATCGGACCAATGCGCAGAAACATATAAATGGTCTCGAATTATTAGCGGTGGCACTAGTACTTCGAAAATTTGAGACTCAAATCCGAGACAAGATTCTCCTAATAAAGACAGACAATTCCACAGTGGTGTCTTATCTGAACCGCCAAGGCGGGACGAGATCACCAGAGTTGTGTATGATGATATGGAATCTTCTGCTGTGGTGCCAAGAGAGGAATGTTATTCTTCGGGCAGCATACATTCCAGGAAGATTGAACATCCCAGCGGATGCTCTCAGTCGAAGGACGGTTTGTCGTCTGACGGAATGGCAGCTCAACCAATCGGTAGCAGAGGTTCTATTCAAACATTTGGGCAAGCCGAATGTGGATCTATTTGCGATGAAAAGAAACGTGTCATCCCAGACCCACTAGCTCTAGCAGTGGATGCACTGGTGATAAGTTGGAAAGGAATGTACGCGTATGCGTATCCTCCAACGATTCTCATCCCAAAAGTTCTGGCAAAGATAAGAGAGGGTATATGTCAAGTACTACTGATCGCTCCTGATTGGCCAGGCCGATCATGGTTTACGGATCTGCTGCACCTTCTGGTTTGCAATCCAATTCCTCTTCCAGACCGAAGAGATCTGATTTTTCAGAACAAAGGTCTGTATCTCCACGACAGACCGGAAATGTTCCAATTGACTGCATGGATGTTATCAAGTAGCGAGCAATTGAGGGTGGCTTTTCTGAGCAGGCAGCGAAATTTGTCGCTTCAGCCAGAAGGGAGTCAACCACCAGAACATATAATTATAGAATCCTGCGATGATCAAGAAAGACCAAACACTCAGAATGGTGAGTGTTTTCTTAGTTTAAGTGACTAATATTAATTTACTTACAGTCGAATTCCCAGACTGATTAAGTAAAAGTCTGGTTCAAGAGTATCTTATTCATTGCAACAGACAATAGATTCATTCAAATTTGAAAATCTAATCGATATACTGAGTGTTTTCAAAGTTAGAAGTTGTAGTAGCTTCTTTGCACTCACCTGGACTGCCATAGCTGAGATTTAGGGCTGACACGGGTCTGGCAGGTGTTGCTTCCCCTTTTGACAGCACTGGAGTTTGTGCAGACAAATGAGGGGGGGGGGGGAGGGGAGCGTGGTCTAGACCATGGAAGTTTAGCACTCTATGAGTCAGATGGCGGGATCCAAGCATATGCTATGGTTCCAGTCTCTTCACAACCTTCTCTGTCGGATGGTAGTTGAGAGCTGTTTCGAGCCTCACCTCCTCCCACCGGAGTTTCTTGGCTGTCGAAATCTGGAGTTTATCATAATATACATCTGATAAGTATTATTCGAAGTAGAATAAAAAAGCATTAATAATACTTACCAGATGTACTATGGCCCGCCTCAGCTGCCCCGCTGAGGTAAGGCTAAACTGCTTTCGCTGTTTGTCAAGACAAATATAAGACGAATCTGACTGTTGTTGAGAATTTACTCAGTACCTGGAGGCTATGATAATTCCTGGACACAGTATGGGCAGGACCATGGAGATTGCGGAGTTTTAATTGTTTATTTTGAGCTAGACTAGATAATAGACATTATCATAATAGTACATCAGGTAAGTATTGCCCACACTATCTCAGAGAGTGACCTCCGCTGTATGCTGAGCATAATATGTCCACACTATCTCAGAGGGTGACCTTGCAAGGTATGACAACTATCACATGTCTAAGCTAACTACGATGATTCCTCGTACAGGTTATGTGACACAGAATGTTACCACACATAAAAAACTCATGGCACTTATCATATTTATAATTTTGTATTCTTCACAAATCTTGTAGAGACCAACAGGAGCCAAGTTTAATATTATTTTTTATTAAAAAAATAACACACGTGTACAACCTGACCATTTGTGGCTACTATCAAAATGTTGCTAAGCGTGCCATCCCCAAAATAAAATGGTGGCGTAGCATGTATTACATGTCCACGCTATCACAGAGTGACCTCCCCTAGCATGGTGCATATCACGTGTCCAAGTTATCAGTGACCTCCCTTCATGAGGCCTCATTAATTGTCTATGATATCATACGATAACCTCCCTTCACAGGGCCCAGTATCATGAGTCCATGCTATCACACAATGACATCCCTTCACAGTGCCCAGTATCATGAGTCCATGCTATCACACAATGACATCCCCTCAAAGGGCCCAGTATCATGAGTCCATGTTATCACACAATGACATCCCCTCACAGGCCCAAGATCAAGGATCCATGTTATCACACAATGACATCCCCTCACAGGGCCCAGTATCATGAGTCCATGTTATCACACAATGACATCCCCTCACAGGGCCCAGTATCATGAGTCCATGTTATCACACAATGACATCCCCTCACAGGGCCCTGTATCATGAGTCCATGTTATCACACAATGACATCCCCTCACAGGGCCCTGTATCATGAGTCCATGTTATCACACAATGACATCCCCTCACAGGGCCCTGTATCATGAGTCCATGTTATCACACAATGACATCCCCTCACAGGGCCCAGTATCATGAGTCCATGTTATCACACAATGACATCCCCTCACAGGGCCCTGTATCATGAGTCCATGTTATCACACAATGACATCCCCTCACAGGGCCCTGTATCATGAGTCCATGTTATCACACAATGACATCCCCTCACAGGGCCCTGTATCATGAGTCCATGTTATCACACAATGACATCCCCTCACAGGGCCCTGTATCATAAGTCCATGTTATCACACAATGACATCCCCTCACAGGGCCCTGTATCATGAGTCCATGTTATCACACAATGACATCCCCTCACAGGGCCCAGTATCATGAGTCCATGTTATCACACAATGACATCCCCTCACAGGGCCCTGTATCATGAGTCTATGTTATCACAGAGTTGAGCTAGTTTATTCATAAGCACATTCACGAGTCCTGCCTGTTTTGTGCGTACTGTTGTCGTTAAGGATCTCTGCGATGATGATGATGATGTTGACCCAACACCTGGTCGTGATTTTATCTCTAGAATCGGCCTCTCTGGGATTTGATGCCACTCAATATCAACATATTTAAAACTTTGTATCATATCCTGCAAATGAAGACAAGCAAACATTAACAAAATCTTACCAAAAAAGTCTTCCTGTTTTTGTCAAATTTTAAGTTTTTTCAGCTTTTCCGGATCACTACAAAAGTTATGGAATCCTATGGTACTGTACAGTGATTACCTATTCCTCAAGTATCGGGCTAAATCTGTGGTGCATCCGGGCCAAAGCGTCAGTTTTGGAGGCAATATTCTCCATTGTTTGATGGTATCAATGGCAATGTAAAATTATTGGTGACAGTTAGTCTAATGCAACAAAATTTCAGTGGCATGGATTGGATGTATGACTAATAAATTATCGGACAAGCTGCTTATATGTTTTAGATAATATAAATAAATGTATATATAACGTAATCTTAATATTAATTATAATTTTAGTTTAATTCTCTTAATGTTAATTTATGCATTGCCATTGTGTAATTTTTTAAGTGTTTGTTTTATTGTGCTGTATGCGTACACCATGTTTGGTATTTTATGACCATATATTATGTAATGCTTTCCTGAGATCAGATAAGCCCTTGATGAATTATAAAATCAGTTTAAATGTCCATTGACATGATTGAAAATGTTAATAGTTTTCTAATTCGTGGTGCACAGCGCATGTCTGAAACCTTGGCCTACAAATGGACATTTCTACAGAGGCCGGATTTAGCTGGCTTAAAGTTCTCATGTCCCATTAAATATAGGCCCTTATGCATGAGATATGAGATGCCTGCTGATTTCTGTTGAATTTACCCAGCATGCTATGCTACCCAGCATGCAACGCTACCCAGTATGTAATTTCCTGACTCCATAATCGTTGTAACTATTGGACACCATATTCGTTTAGTCTATTGTCTGTATAGGATTTCTCAAACAAAACCAACCTGCCTGCACATGCAAATAGTCATTTGTCTTCCAGCTCTGGAAGCCTAAGCATGCTCGTAGGGAATACTATTCACGGCATTACATTCGACGGCCACCATTTCAATACTGTTCAGCGCAACTGTGTCAATTTCGAGAAGTAAATTAGAGAAAGCTTTTATATATAATTTGACAATAATTTGCGCGTAAGTTATTGCTATCAATGACAGCAACAACATTCAGTAAAATTATTGTCAAAATAATTATTAGGTAATGCGATTACTACCGGGTAGAGATTTGATTACTAATTTGAATGAAAATTCTTGCTACAACAGCTTTCAGTCACTATAATCTAAAACAATCATCATAATTTTTAACCGAATCTTGCTACGGATTTGAATAGCAATTCGACGGTAAGTTGTTGGTTTCTAAGGCACCAACAACATTGTCGAATTATTATCCACACACGTGCAATCAATATATTACTATTTAGGTACAGTGAGCGTAGGCCTATATACGCTTTCTCGCCAAGAATGAATGCTTAGCAAATGGCGTGTATGTTTCGTTGACAGATTTGTGCATTTGTTTGAAATACATTGATCGAACAGAAACATACACCTGGTAGCTAGGCGAAATATTTCATTCGTGCAGGTAAAGCGTATTTTGGCTATATACTCACTCTACTTAGAAAGTAATACTGAGTGCCGTGTAATTCTATGGACAACAGTTTGATAACGTTGTTGGTGCCTTAGTCAGCAACAACTCACAGTCAAATTGCTCTTCAAATCCATAGAATGTGGTGACTGAAATTTATGATGATTATTTTAGAATACATAGACTGAAAGCTGTTGCAGCAACACTTTTCAATAAAATTTCTATCAAATATATAGCAGGTAGTAATAGCATTACATACTAATTACTTTGACAACAATTTGACTGAATGTTGGTGCTGACATTGATAGCAACAACTTTCACGCAAATTACTGTAAATGTTTATAAAAGCTTTCTCCTATTTTCTTCTGGACATTGACACATTGTCTCTAAACAGTATTGAAACACAGACTGTCGAATGTACTGCCATGACTACGCCCTACGTGCATGCTTACGCTTCCAGAGCTGGAGAAAAAATGACTATTTGCACATGCAAGCAGGTTGGTTTTGTTTGAGAAATCCTGGCTTGTGCAGACAATAGACTAAACAAATATGGCATCCAATAGCTACAACGATTATGGAGTCAGGGCATTGCATGCTGGGTAGCATTGCACGCCGGGTAGCATTGCATGCTGGGTAGATTGAACAGGCATCTCATATCTCGTGCAAGTGTCTATATTTAACGGAACACGAGAGCTTTAACCAAGGTGAATGAATGTTATATAATGGAGGCTTGTTTATATGCTAAGCACACATTCTCTACAGTATGGACTTTTGTCTTACACACACATTCTCTTCAGTATGGACCTATGTCCTAAGCACACATTCTCTACAGCATGGACTTATGTACTAAACACACATTCTCACCAGTCTCCAGTATGGACGTATGTACTAAGCACACATTCTCTACAGTATGAGCTTAGGTACTAAGCACACATTCTCAACATTATGGACTTATGTACCAAGCACACATTCTCTTACATAGACTTACTAAGCGCACACTCTACAGCATGGACTTACTCGTGTTTCAGCATGTATCAGGTGGATTCCAACATCGTTCACAGCAATGAGACAGCGTGTTTGACTACGAGAACTTGTCTGCAAATATTCAGGTAACATACTATATAAATACCAGCAATGTTCCAAAAAAAGCTATTTTGTTTTGACCTTTGACCGGTTGTCTCATTTTGTCCTATTTATAACGTAGGTCAGTAGGTCAAACTCTGATAATGTGAGGTAATCATCTGCCCATTATTCTGCATGAGCGTTTATCGACAGTGCTATTAGCCGAATGATTCCTATGCTTAACCCTTTCATGACGAAGCCAGCCAAAAAGGCCTCTGTAGGGGTCTTGAGGAATTTCCATTTGCAGACCAAGAGAAGAATATTTTGGAAAATTTAGCATTGGAATGACTGGCTCGATAACAGAACCAGTCATTCCACTGGTAAATTTTCAATAATAGTCTTCTCTTGGCCTGAAAATGGACATTCAATAAGTAAACATTTTAATTTTTCGAGCAAATTTAGTCATTAAATGCTTTAAGCAAATGCTTCAGTTATTCCATTTTAGAAAATGATCTGAAATTTCAGTATTCAGAAAATCAGACCATTTAAAATTAGCAAGGATGACAAATCAAAGACTCTTGATCTATGCCACCCACTCCACATTATCAGTCTGAGATTGGCCATTCTCTAGGACAACCTTCCACCCAAGATTGGTAAAGATCCCTTCAATAAGACGAGTTATCATCAGGAAACGCATTATGTTCATAATTGGGTCATCATGACCGTTGACCCCAAAATCGATAGGGTTCTTCGGAATACCAAGGACAACCTCCCACCCAAGTTTGTTGAAGGTTACTCCACTAGGGATAGAGTTATCCTACTGGACGGACAGATGACAGATGGCAAATTCTATATACTGCCCTTCCCCCTTATATGTATATGGGGGTCATAATTATAAAGAACTGGACATGTGGACACGACAATATTCTCCCACATTTATTATATGATCTATGATACAGTTGCATTTTACAATAGAGTTTTTGTAGCAGATTGTGGCATTACTGAGATCAGAGACAACAAGTGTGACATAGCAATGAGGCCACGCTGTCAGTCATGACACTCAGACTTAGCAATGAGACCATGCTGCCAGCCATGACACTCAGACAAAGCAATGAGACCATGCTGCCAGTCATGACACTCAGACTTAGCAATGAGACCATGCTGCCAGCCATGACACTCAGACTTAGCAATGAGACCACGCTGCCAGCCATGACACTCAGACATAGCAATGAGATCACGCTGCCAGCTATGACACTCAGACTTAGCAATGAGATCATGCTGCCAGCCATGACACTCAGACTTAGCAATGAGACCATGCTGCCAGCCATGACACTCAGACTTAGCAAAGACATAGCAATGAGACCACACTGCCAGCCATGACACTCTGACTTAGCAATGAGACCATGCTACCAGCCATGACACTCAGACATAGCAATGAGACCATGCTGCCAGCCATGACACTCAGACATAGCAATGAGACCACGCTGCCATCCATGACACTGACATAGTAATGAGACTATGCTGCCAGCCATGACACTCAGACTTAGCAATGAGACCATACTGCCAATCATGACACTTAGACTTAGCAATGAGACCACGCAGCTAGCCATGACACTCAGACAAAGCAATGAGACCACCCTGCCAGCCATGACACTGAGACTTAGCAATGAGACCACGCTGCCAGTCATGACACTCAGACTTAGCAATGAGACCACACTGCCAGCCATGACACTCAGACCTTGCAATGAGACCATGCAGCCAGCCATGCCACCCAGATTTAGCAATGAGACCACATTGCCAGCCATGATACTCAGACTTAGCAATGAGACCATGCTGCCAGTAATGACACTCAGACTTGGCAAAGACATAGCAATGAGACCACGCTGCAAGCCATGACACTGAGACTTAACAATGAGACCACGCTGCCAGCCATGACACTCAGACTTAGCAATGAGACCACGCTGCCAGTCATGACACTCAGACTTAGCAATGAGACCATGCTGCCAGCCATGACACTCAGACTTAGCAATGAGACCATGCTGCCAGCCATGACACTCAGACTTAGCAATGAGACCATGCTGCCAGTCATGACACTCAGACTTAGCAATGAGACCACACTGCCAGCCATGACACTCAGACTTAGCAATGAGACCACACTGCCAGCCATGACACTCAGACTTTGCAATGAGACCATGCTGCTAGTCATGACACTCAGACTTAGCAATGAGACCACGCTGCCAGTCATGACGCTCAGACTTAGCAATGAGACCACGCTGCCAGTCATGACACTCAGACTTAGCAATAAGACCATGCTGCCAGCCATGACACTCAGACTTAGCAATGAGACCACACTGCCAGCCATGACACTCAGACTTAGCCGCCATCCGGGAGAGCTTACAGTGAGGTGCCATCATCTGCACACATTAGGCCTCAGTCTACATGTCTGACAAGTGACTTTTCTTTCCCTGACCCATGGCCAGTGTGAGTTTGTTTGCATCGCACCATGACATAGACACCAGGTGAGAGTGAACATACTTCTTAACCGTCTGACTGCAGAGTTTATGCACACAACATATTCCAGGGGTTACATCTCTAAACCTACTAAATATTTTGAAAACAATTTGACTGAAAGTTGTTGGTGGGCCACCAACAACTTTTAGTCAAATTGTTTTTAAAATAATCAGCAGGTCCACAGTTATTGCCAATTGAAATTATTGTCTGGTGGCTTGCAGCGGCGAGACAGTTAATGGCCCTCTGAAGAACGGCGCACCGGCTAGAGAAAGAGATTGCCAAAGTCTCCACCGATTTTTCACCAGCCGCATTATTGCCTGACATTCAACAAAGATTTAACCACTGGCCTGGGCCCTTGTGCACTAAGGAACTTAGATAACCCTTAAACTAGTCAGTGATGACATGAATCAAGGAAAGATAACTCTTTAATAGTCAGTGATCACATGAATCAAGGAAAGATAACTCTTTACTAGTCAGTGAACACATGAATCAAGGAAAGATAACTCTATTCTAGTCAGTAATCAGATGAATCAGATATATAACTCTTTACTAGTTAGTGATCACATGAATCAAGGAAAGATAACCCTTTACTATTCACTGATCAGACGAATAAAAGAAAGATATCACTTTAATAAATTTTATAAGTTTATAGAACTCACTCTGTGAGGCCCTCGCTCTGGATGTGCATTCAATATTAGACTGCCATTGAAGAATGCTGAACCATATACCGTCAAATTCCTACACCAGCGAAGAAAGTTTGAATGTAGGGCCTGAAATCAGAATAATTTAATTCATATTTTTAAAACCTTAATGATAAAGCTGGCCAAAATGCTCTTGAGAAATCATCATTTGCAGGGCAACAGACTATTTTAACAATTTTACCATTACAATGGCTGCCCCCATAATCAAGCCAGTCATTCCAGTGGTAAGTTTTCAAAACTAGTTTTCCTGTAAACGAACATTCACTTAAAGTAGAAATTTCTCAATTTCCTGAGCATTCTCAGGAATTAACCCTTTAACACTTATATTAGCAAAAAATGGCTTCCACAGTGGTCTTGAGAAATGTCCATTTGCAGACCAACAGAAGACTATTTTTGAAAATTTACCACTGGAATGACTGGCTCGATACCTGAGCCAGTCATAGTAAATCAAGAATAAATTTGCGGGTTAAAGAATTAAGCTGTTATGCAGCTTCAGAGTGACCAAACATGCTGCAACATGACACAAGAATTGCGAGATGCATTAGAGAAATATAACAGGGTTATCTGTCCATATGCTCTGAATGGAAACCATCTTGACCTTTGTTACCAGCATTGATTAGATTTGTAGCTATGGTTACCAGTTTTGTCTAAATTTGTCGCTATGGTTATCAGTGTTGATTATATTTGTTGCTATGGTCACCTGTGTTGACTTGTCTCTCTCCGACACGACGGCACTGAACAGCTTATATTGCTGCTGTATTTTGCTCAGGTAGTTAGTGCCTCTAGCTTTCATCTTCACGATCGGCACCAGTGACTGGAGATTCTGAGCACTGCAATACACAAACATGAATGGATTAATGTTTGCACGTAGTCCCTGCAACTGCATATTTGCACAATGAATACAAACTACTGTCATAGCAACATGTCGAGTTAGTTCATAGCTACCATAAATTGACTCTTTTTCGCAGCACGGCATGATGCTGCAGTTAAAAGGGTGTTGATTATTCTGGAGAATGTTACCACACACACGCATGCACGCGCGCACTGTGTAAGTGCACGATACAACACACAAACATGAGCAAATTTAGATGTTGTACGAATCCATCTGTCAGCATTTGGTGTATCATGGCGAGTATGTCATCCATGTATCACATGGTTAGTGCTTGAGGTGGTGCGACCAATGCTTCACTCTCAATGTGCTCCATGTAGAGACTGGACCGAATGAGTGAGATAGAGTCATGTTTCTCCTTATAGAACTGGCCATTGCATAAAGTATGTGCGGTTGAGGCATAATGGACATTTCCAGTTTTGGCCATGCCCCGCCCATCACTAGCTTAGCTCCACCCTCACCTAGTCCTTGTTGGAATCGATTGATCCCTGAACTCGTCAATATACGAACACTGCAGGTAACGCACACATCAAATAAGCATTATAATTGCTACTATTTTTGTGATCGATGATTGGTTTTATATACTAACCGATGATCAATTAATGATTGATCATAACAGGTTCTCATTTCTTAACCATTTTGAAAGCAGTAGTTATAGCATGTTCAAGGATAATTACCCCTTTCAAACCAAGTCGCAGGTATGACAGATTCTTAATAATTTAGGAAATAATCTGTTGAATATTTGGAAACTAATTTGACTGGAAACTGTTGCTGCCTTGGGCAGCAACAGCTTCCAGTCAAATAAGTTTCAAAATATTCAACATGTTATTGTCATGGCTGCTTTGAAATTAACATACTATTTCAGTGCTGAAAGAATTAATGTCTTAGACTAAGGAGTAATACTATATAGTTGTAACAATCAAATTTAAATTCTTTTCCAAAAAGTATTCGTTTTCTAGCTTGACCAGTTAAAATATATTAATAAAGTCAATTTATAAACAAACAAAATCGATTTCTGAAATCATGATCAATCGGCTGGTTGAACATGCAAACCAATCAATCATCGATCAAATCGATTAATCAGAACAACACTAAACTACTGAATCATCAAAATAGTGTCAGCAGAATACTGGAGCAAATGATAGGTACACGACGTGATACAGATTAAACAGCTCAAACCGACAATGACTAGAGACCAGGTATTAGAACTCCCACCCATGACACTCCTTATCCTGCAAACCCTCGTCAAGTTTTGGAATAGACGACACAGCAGAGATCAGTGTGGCTGATTAAGTTTCAAGTCGTTTAACCCTTTGCCCATCGAATTTGTTTTTAAAATGTCCACTTTTTCATACAAAATGTCCATTTGCAGACCCAG
The DNA here is from genome assembly GCA_034401795.1 of Chaetoderma sp. LZ-2023a. Classification (NCBI taxonomy): domain Eukaryota; kingdom Metazoa; phylum Mollusca; class Caudofoveata; order Chaetodermatida; family Chaetodermatidae; genus Chaetoderma; species Chaetoderma sp. LZ-2023a. The sequence continues at coordinate 62,026,721 of CM067359.1, forward strand.
AGAAGACACATTTACAACTGGAATGACTGGCTCATTTATCGAGTGTCATTCTAGTTCAAATTTTCAAAAAAGTCTTCTCTTGGTATGCAAATGGACATTTCTCAAGACCACTGCAGAAGACATTTTTGGCCGATATGAGTGAAAAAGGGTTAAGATGTCCAACTATGATGGTGGTCTAGTGCCTGGATTCAACAGCAATCATGCAGAATGACCTCAAACTGGTGCCTGGATTCAACAGCAATAATGCAGAATGACCTGAAACTGGTGCCTGGATTCACCAGCAATCATGCAGAATGACTTGAATGTAGAATGACCTGAAACTGGTGCCTGGATTCAACAGCAATCATGCAGAATGACCTGAAACTGGTGCCTGGATTCAATAGCAGTCATGCAGAATGACCTGAAACCGGTGCCTGGATTCAACAGCAATCATGCAGAATGACTTGAAACTGGTGCCTGGATTCAGCAGCAATCATGCAGGATGACTTGAATGTAGAATGACCCGAAACTGGTGCCTGGATTCAACAGCAATCATGCAGAATGACCTAAAACTGATGCCTAGATTCAACAGTAATCATGTAGAATGACTTGAAACTGGTGCCTGGATTCAACAGCAATCATGCAGAATGACCTGAAACTGGTGCCTGGATTCAACATCAATCATGCAGAATGACCTGAAACTGGTGCCTGGATTCAACAGTAATCATGTAGAATGACCTGAAACTTGTGCCTGGATTCAACAGCAATCATGCAGAATGACATGAAACTGGTGCTTGGATTCAACAGCAATCATGCAGAATGACCTGAATCTGGTGCCTGGATTCAACAGTAATCATGCAGAATGACTTGAGACTGGTGCCTAGATTCAACAGTAATCATGCAGCATGACCTGAAACTGGTGCCTGGATTCAACAGCAATCATGCAGAATGACTTGAAACTGGTGCCTGGATACAACAGCAATCATGCAGAATGACTTGAAACTGGTGTATAGATTCAACAGCAATCATGCAGAATGACCTGAAACTGGTGCCTGGATTCAACAGCAATCATGCAGAATGAGCTGAAACTGGTGCCTTGATTCAAGGCAATCATGAAGAATGACTTGAAACTGGGGCCTAAATTCAATAGCAATCATGTAGAATGACCTGAAACTGGTGCCTGGATTCAACAGCAATCATGCAGAATGACCTGAAACTGGTGCCTGGATTCAACAGCAATCATGCAGAATGACATGAAACTGGTGCCTCGATTCAACAGGAATCATATAGAATGACTTGAAACTGGTGCCTAGATTCAACAGCAATCATGCCGAATGACCTTAAACTGGTGCCTGGATTCAACATCAATCATTTCAGAATTTCCTGGATTCAACAATATTCAGGTAGATTGACTTGAAACTGGAGCCTGGATTCAACAATATTCAGGTAAATTGACTTGAATCTAGTGCCTGGATTCAACAATATTCAGGTAGATTGACTTGAAACTGGTGCCTGGATTCAACAATATTCACGTAGATTGACTTGAAACTGGTGCCTGGATTCAACAATATTCACGTAGATTGACTTGAAACTGGTGCCTGGATTCAACAATATTCACATAGATTGACTTGAAACTGGTGCCTGGATTCAAGGTATAACAGATAACCTGTTTAATGTAAAACCAGCCTAAATGGCTATTGCATTGGTCTTGAGCAATATCCATGCACAGACCAAGAGACAGTTTTTCTCAATTTACCAATGGAATGACTGCCTGGGTCAATGACCAAGAAAGCCAGCCTAGCAGTAAATTGTCAAATATATCCTTCTTTTGGCCTGTAAATGGAGATGTAAACACAAACACACATGCATACACTTTCAGAGATTCACTTTCAGTGGTTCAAACTCTACCACACATGCATACACTTTCAGAGATTCACTTTCAGTGCTTCAAACTTTACCACACATGCATACACTTTCAGAGATTCACTTTCAGTGCTTCAAACTTTACCACACATGCATACACTTTCAGAGATTCACTTTCAGTGCTTCAAACTTTACCACATATGCATACACTTTCAGAGATTCACTTTCAGTGCTTCAAACTTTACCACACATGCATACACTTTCAGAGATTCACTTTCAGTGCTTCAAACTTTACCACACATGCATACACTTTCAGAGATTCACTTTCAGTGGTTCAAACTTTACCACACATGCATACACTTTCAGAGATTCACTTTCAGTGGTTCAAACTTTACCACACATGCATACACTTTCAGAGATTCACTTTCAGTGGTTCAAACTCTACCACACATGCATACACTTTCAGAGATTCACTTTCAGTGCTTCAAACTTTACCACACATGCATACACTTTCAGAGATTCACTTTCAGTGGTTCAAACTCTACCACACATGTATACACTTTCAGAGATTCACTTTCAGTGCTTCAAACTTTACCACACATGCATACACTTTCAGAGATTCACTTTCAGTGGTTCAAACTCTACCACACATGCATACACTTTCAGAGATTCACTTTCAGTGGTTCAAACTCTACCACACATGCATACACTTTCAGAGATTCACTTTCAGTGGTTCAAACTTTACCACACATGCATACACTTTCAGAGATTCACTTTCAGTGGTTCAAACTTTACCACACATGCATACACTTTCAGTGGTTCAAACTTTACCACACATGCATACACTTTCAGAGATTCACTTTCAGTGGTTCAACCTTTACCACACATGCATACACTTTCAGAGATTCACTTTCAGTGGTTCAAACTTTACCACACATGCATACACTTTCAGAGATTCACTTTCAGTGGTTCAAACTTTACCACACATGCATACACTTTCAGAGATTCACTTTCAGTGGTTCAAACTCTACCACACATGCATACACTTTCAGAGATTCACTTTCAGTGGTTCAAACTCTACCACACATGCATACACTTTCAGAGATTCACTTTCAGTGGTTCAAACTCTACCACACATGCATACACTTTCAGAGATTCACTTTCAGTGGTTCAAACTCTACCACACATGCATACACTTTCAGAGATTCACTTTCAGTGGTTCAAACTCTACCACACATGCATACACTTTCAGAGATTCACTTTCAGTGGTTCAAACTCTACCACACATGCATACACTTTCAGAGATTCACTTTCAGTGGTTCTAACTCTACCACACATGCATACACTTTCAGAGATTCACTTTCAGTGGTTCAAACTTTACCACACATGCATACACTTTCAGAGATTCACTTTCAGTGCTTCAAACTTTACCACACATGCATACACTTTCAGAGATTCACTTTCAGTGCGTCAAACTTTACCACACATGCATACACTTTCAGAGATTCACTTTCAGTGCTTCAAACTTTACCACACATGCATACACTTTCAGAGATTCACTTTCAGTGCTTCAAACTTTACCACACATGCATACACTTTCAGAGATTCACTTTCAGTGCTTCAAACTTTACCACACATGCATACACTTTCAGAGATTCACTTTCAGTGCTTCAAACTTTACCACACATGCATACACTTTCAGAGATTCACTTTCAGTGCTTCAAACTTTACCACACATGCATACACTTTCAGAGATTCACTTTCAGTGCTTCAAACTTTACCACACATGCATACACTTTCAGAGATTCACTTTCAGTGCTTCAAACTTTACCACACATGCATACACTTTCAGAGATTCACTTTCAGTGGTTCAAACTTTACCACACATGCATACACTTTCAGAGATTCACTTTCAGTGGTTCAAACTTTACCACACATGCATACACTTTCAGAGATTCACTTTCAATGGTTCAAACTCTACCACACATGCATACACTTTCAGAGATTCACTTTCAGTGGTTCAAACTCTACCACACATGCATACACTTTCAGAGATTCACTTTCAGTGGTTCAAACTCTACCACACATGCATACACTTTCAGAGATTCACTTTCAGTGCTTCAAACTTTACCACACATGCATACACTTTCAGAGATTCACTTTCAGTGCTTCAAACTTTACCACACATGCATACACTTTCAGAGATTCACTTTCAGTGCTTCAAACTTTACCACACATGCATACACTTTCAGAGATTCACTTTCAGTGCTTCAAACTTTACCACACATGCATACACTTTCAGAGATTCACTTTCAGTGCTTCAAACTTTACCACACATGCATACACTTTCAGAGATTCACTTTCAGTGCTTCAAACTTTACCACACATGCATACACTTTCAGAGATTCACTTTCAGTGCTTCAAACTTTACCACACATGCATACACTTTCAGAGATTCACTTTCAGTGCTTCAAACTTTACCACACATGCATACACTTTCAGAGATTCACTTTCAGTGCTTCAAACTTTACCACACATGCATACACTTTCAGAGATTCACTTTCAGAGTGGTTCAAACTTTACCACACATGCATACACTTTCAGAGATTCACTTTCAGTGGTTCAAACTTTACCACACATGCATACACTTTCAGAGATTCACTTTCAGTGCTTCAAACTTTACCACACGTGCATACACTTTCAGAGATTCACTTTCAGTGCTTCAAACTTTACCACACATGCATACACTTTCAGAGATTCACTTTCAGTGCTTCAAACTTTACCACACATGCATACACTTTCAGAGATTCACTTTCAGAGTGGTTCAAACTTTACCACACGTGCATACACTTTCAGAGATTCACTTTCAGTGGTTCAAACTTTACCACACATGCATACACTTTCAGAGATTCACTTTCAGTGCTTCAAACTTTACCACACATGCATACACTTTCAGAGATTCACTTTCAGTGGTTCAAACTCTACCACACATGCATACACTTTCAGAGATTCACTTTCAGTGGTTCAAACTTTACCACACATGCATACACTTTCAGAGATTCACTTTCAGTGCTTCAAACTTTACCACACATGCATACACTTTCAGAGATTCACTTTCAGTGCTTCAAACTTTACCACACATGCATACACTTTCAGAGATTCACTTTCAGTGCTTCAAACTTTACCACACATGCATACACTTTCAGAGATTTACTTTCAGTGCTTCAAACTCTACCACACATGCATACACTTTCAGAGATTCACTTTCAGTGCTTCAAACTCTACCACACATGCATACACTTTCAGAGATTCACTTTCAGTGGTTCAAACTCTACCACACATGCATACACTTTCAGAGATTCACTTTCAGTGCTTCAAACTCTACCACACATGCATACACTTTCAGAGATTCACTTTCAGTGGTTCAAACTTTACCACACATGCATACACTTTCAGAGATTCACTTTCAGTGCTTCAAACTTTACCACACATGCATACACTTTCAGAGATTCACTTTCAGTGGTTCAAACTTTACCACACATGCATACACTTTCAGAGATTCACTTTCAGTGGTTCAAACTTTACCACACATGCATACACTTTCAGAGATTCACTTTCAGTGGTTCAAACTTTACCACACATGCATACACTTTCAGAGATTCACTTTCAGTGCTTCAAACTTTACCACACATGCATACACTTTCAGAGATTCACTTTCAGTGCTTCAAACTTTACCACACATGCATACACTTTCAGAGATTCACTTTCAGTGGTTCAAACTTTACCACACATGCATACACTTTCAGAGATTCACTTTCAGTGCTTCAAACTTTACCACACATGCATACACTTTCAGAGATTTACTTTCAGTGCTTCAAACTTTACCACACATGCATACACTTTCAGAGATTCACTTTCAGTGGTTCAAACTTTACCACACATGCATACACTTTCAGAGATTCACTTTCAGTGGTTCAAACTTTACCACACATGCATACACTTTCAGAGATTCACTTTCAGTGGTTCAAACTTTACCACACATGCATACACTTTCAGAGATTCACTTTCAGTGGTTCAAACTTTACCACACATGCATACACTTTCAGAGATTCACTTTCAGTGGTTCAAACTTTACCACACATGCATACACTTTCAGAGATTCACTTTCAGTGGTTCAAACTTTACCACACATGCATACACTTTCAGAGATTCACTTTCAGTGGTTCAAACTTTACCACACATGCATACACTTTCAGAGATTCACTTTCAGTGGTTCAAACTTTACCACACATGCACGCTACAAGGCAAAGTATGGATGCCCTATTCATTCTCAATCCGGCCAAAATGTCTTCTACAAGAAGTTTTTAGGCATGCTCATTTGCAGGCGATGATTATTTTAGAAAATGTACCACTGGGAAAGCTGTCTCGATAAGCGTGTCAGATAATAGTGGTCGAGTTACAAAAATACTATTCTTTTGGCCTACAAATGTAGTCATCAAGCAAGAAATGTTTATTTTCTTAAAATCCTTGTCATTAACCCATACCACTCGGATGTCAACATTTCTAATTTTCAAATTAAAATTAAAAGACAAACTGGTGTTCATTTTTCAAACAATTTAGTGAAAGAGGTTGCTGTCGTAGACATCAACATCATCCACCAAAATTGTTGAAAATTGTACACCAGTTTCTTTGCTCATGACACTGCAAAAGATAGAATATTGACATCAGAATGGTAAGGATTAAATGTTCAAGGATATAGAAATCTGCTTACTTTGCAAAATATGCCTTGGTCTTGTTTGTGTCGAATTCCCCTTGTGAAATATAGAGTAGTATTGCGGCAAACATGTGAACATCTTTCTCATCGCACGGATACAGCGCTTTGATATAATTGTGATAGGCCTCATGGAATAAGAGACGTATAGCTGTGGGATGATCTACCTAAACAAAGAAAGAACAAGCACTCTATAAGTATTGTTAAGGCAATACATCTCCCCTAGGAGGTGGTGCTAGTTCAGGCGGTAAAGCCAACTGATGATCGTTGGAAACAGGCAATCTCCATCACTCCTCGATGTCCTCGTTGCCTTTCTCCACCCAGGAGTATAAATGGGTACCAGTGTAAAAACTGAGGTTACCAATAATACACTGAAAAAAACCCCAGCCTAGAATGGCGTGAATGGGACCTGGAATCAGGGACTCGATAGACACCAACCAAACCAATAACTTCATCTCCCCTATCTGGGGATAGCAATTATCAGACATTTAAAACAAAAGGCTCAAGACTCAAGTCTTATGGTCTCTCCCATGGATCTATCAGTAGGATACTAAGGAAGGTGAACATGTTGAATGAGAAGGAAATCTGATATTTTTTCATATTTCATAAGTCGAAATGGGGCATAACTCCATCAACAGGTGGTCCAAGGGCCTTGACGCTCAGCTGACTACTACTCAGACTGCATGCTCTATATAGGTTGTCTAAGAAAATTTCTTTCTCGAATTGGTAATAATAATAATAAGCATTCTGTAAGTCCCCCTACCTGGTGATATAAATCTTTAGAGATTGACAGTCAAAAAATCCATTAAAAATTGACAGAAGCAGCTGAAACTCGAACTTGATCTGTAACTTCTCAAAACATAGCAATAAACCAAGTTTCAGCTAAATATGGTGAAGGAGAAGGACAAAGTCTTGAAAGCTGATATCTTTGTATTTCATAAGTCGAAAGGGAACATAACTACATCAAAGAATGACGCAACCGCCTGAAACTCGAACTTGGTCTGTAATTTCTGATAATAAAGTAATGTACCAATTCTCACTTGAATATCTTGAAAGACTGCGAGAAAAAGGGCGGAAAACTAATATTTTTCGTATTTCATAAGTCGAAAGGGGGCATAACTCCATGAAAAACTGACGAAAATGCCTGAAACTCGAACTTACTCTTTAACTCATTATACTAAAGTGATCTACCAATTTTCCCTTAAATATCTTGACGGATTGCGAAAAAAGTGCGGAAATCTAATATTTTTCGTCGAAAGCGGTCATAACTCCATCAAATATTGACGCATAACCCTGAAACTGGAACTTGGTCTGTAATTTCTCATAACAAAGCAATGTAGCAATTCTCAGTAGAATATCTTGAGACTGCGAAAAAATAAGTGCGGGAAACTAATATTTTTCGTTTTTCATAAGACGAAATGGGCATAACTTCATGAAAAATTGACGAAAATGTCCGAAACTCGAACTTGCTCTTGTAACCCCTTAGACTAAAGCGATGTACCGATTTTTCCTTAAATATCTGGAAGGAGTGCGTATTTCCTAAGTCGAAAGGGGGCATAACGCCATCAAAAATTTACGCATATGCCTGAAACTCCAACTTGGGCTGTATCTTCTCATAACAACGCAATGTAGCAATTCTCAGTATAATATCTTGAAAGACTGTGAAAAAAAGTGCGGAAAACTAATATTTTTCGTATTTCCTAAGTTGAAAGGGGGCATAACGCCATAAAAAATTGACGAAAATGTCTGAAACTCGCACTTGCTCTGTAACTCCTTATACTAAAGTGATGCACCGATTTTCGCTTAAATATCTTGAACAAGTGCGTAAAAAAGTGCGGAAAGCTGATATTTTTCGTACTTCTTAAGTCGAAAGGGGGCATAACTCCATAAAAAAATTGACGCATATGCCTGAAACTCGAACCTGGTCTGTAACTTCTCATAACAAAGCAATGTAGCAATTCTCAGTACAATATCTTGAAAGACTGCGAAAAAAGTGTAGAAAACTAATATTTTTCGTATTTCATAAGCTGAAAGGGGGCATAACTCCATGGAAAATTGACGAAAATGTCTGAAACGCCAACTTGCTCTGTAACGCCATATACTAAAGCGATGCACGCATACGCCTGAAACTCGAACTTGGTCTGTAACTTCTCATAACAAAGCAATATACCAATTCTCGGTTGAATACCTTGAAGGACTGGGAAAAAGTGCGGTAAACAAACTGCGACAGACGGATGGATGGACAGACGGAGTGCAAACCTATAATCCCCCTGGTTTTACTGGTAGGGGACTAATAATAATAATAATAATGTGCTGGCTGAATGGTTTACTATTGGTTCTCATACGATTAACATTTGACCTATTCTACTGTTAACAAAGGATTTAACATCTAAATTTTTCAAGAAAATTTTAATTTTCACATAGAAAATGTCGATTTGCGGACCAAGAGATTATTTTTGAAAATTTATCACTAGAATGACTGGCTCAGTCATCGAGCCAGCCATTCCAGTGATAAATTTTCAAAAATAGTCTTCTCTTAGTCTGCAAATCGACATTTCTCAAGATGACTGCAGAAGCTATTTTTGGCTGATATGAGTGTTAAAGGGCTAAGAGATTTTTGCTACGTGTTTCTAAAAATAGTAAATAATGAATCGACCTATTATGTTCTCTTGGACAAACTTGGTTCAGCTTGTCCTCGATGAAGATGCTTGCGTTACAGATCAATCTGCCAAGTGGTTTCAGAGAAGATTTTAAATGTTTCTAACAAGAGCTCAGCAAACAGGGCATAATACCCTGCCATGATGACAGAACAATGAGAGAGCTACCCTAAAGTAGCGATTTCATCCGCAGCCCTAGACCAGTCATCCTATGAAATTTCAAAGCGATCCGATAAACGGTAATGGATTTATCATCCAGAAACCAATTTTCAAGATGGCCACCATCACATGATATCGCACCAATTTTTTGCCATGGATGTCCTTTACACTATTGACCAATAGAAAAACTACCATTGGCCAATTCAGCAGCCATCCCTGACACTATAGAGCAGTGGTTCAAGTGTCCCAATAGATGAGATTTAGCAACGGAGCAATGGACCAACGTTCCTACATCAGCATTTGAACCAGGAACAGGATACGTGAACATTTTGGTCGGAAACACAAACATTTCTGGAGGATAGCTGGAAATCTAAGTTTCAAGGATGCTTCTTACCAAATTCGGTTGAAATCAGCTACTTAGTTCTGTAGGATAAGTATCATAGCATAAGTTCACAGGCTTTCAGTCACAAATTATAACCAGGCTGGCGTCTTGTGCATACATTCTAATTCAGGGATGGGTTCTACTACATGACATGTATTACTATTACTTCAAAATTTCTCTATTACTATTACCATTACAATTACTTTGATTTTGATCTATTACTATTACTGTCCTATCTATTACTATTACCATTACAATTACTTTGATTTTGATCTATTACTATTACTGTCCTATCTATTACTATTACTGTCCTATCTATTACTATTACTATTACTGTCCTATCTATTACTATTACTATTACTGTCCTATCTATTACTATTACTATTAGTCCTATCTATTACTATTGCTGTCCTATCTATTACTATTACTGTCCTATCTATTACTATTACTGTTCTATCTATTACTATTACTATCCTATCTATTACTATTACTGTCCTATCTATTACTATTACTATTACATTTCCCGATCACATGCACACACTCACACTTGAGAAAAATAAATATTTTATATTGTTCCATCAGTCCATGAATAATTAGTGTACAATTCCAAAAAACATTATTAACCCTTTCAACATTGCAATCCCAGTATCTCAATTTTATATCAACCATACAGCTAAACTGTTGAATATTTTGAAATAATTTGACAATTTACATCCTAACTTGTTGTATCTGGTTTATAGGGCTGTATCTGGTTTATAGGGCTGTATCTGGTTTATAGGGCTGTATCTGGTCTATAGGGCTGTATCTGGTCTATAGGGCTGTATCTGGTTTATAGGGCTGTATCTGGTTTATAGGGCTGTATCTGGTTTATAGGGCTGTATCTGGTCTATAGGGCTGTATCTGGTCTATAGGGCTGTATCTGGTTTATAGGGCTGTATCTGGTTTATAGGGCTGTATCTGGTTTATAGGGCTGTATCTGGTTTATAGGGCTGTATCTGGTCTATAGGGCTGTATCTGGTTTATAGGGCTGTATCTGGTTTATAGGGCTGTATCTGGTTTATAGGGTTGTATCTGGTTTATAGGGCTGTATCTGGTTTATAGGGCTGTATCTGGTCTATAGAGCTGTATCTGGTCTATAGGGATGTATCTGGTCTATAGGGCTGTATCTGGTTTATAGGGCTGTATCTGGTTTATAGGGCTGTATCTGGTTTATAGGGCTGTATCTGGTTTATTAAGTAAATTTATCAAATTTCTTTTTCACGAGTGAGATGACATACTTACCTCCCTAACACTCTTGATATACTAGTATATCGGCTCTAAATTCAATAATATTCAGAATTATAAAAAGTTAGGTGCCCCTAATGGGCAGGTGGAAGTACACAGTCATGCACATGACAAACACCACCCTCTGCGCATGCGCACACCGGTACTTCCGTTACTAAATATTGGCTGACCTAGAAGCAACTATTCAATAGCCAAAGGACCAGGCCTCCGTGGGGTGGCGAGGCCGGGATCCTGTTAGGGAGGTAAGTATGTCATCTCACTCGTGAAAAAGAAATTTGATAAATTTACTTATTTCACATCATGAGAACATACTTACCTCCCTAACACTCTTGATAAAAACCAGAATTTGAAAGTAAATTTTGGTGGGAGGGAGGCAAGGTCCTGAAAACCTGCACACCCTCGAAGAGGCTAGGCTCTTTGAATTCTCAAGAGATTTAAAACATCTGAAATTGTGACTGAAATCACAACCAGGAATAGAATTTTGCATCGGATAATCGACCGATGAAGAGAGATTGATCAAAAGGCAAATGCGCTTCCCCCCCCCTCTTTCTGAGGAAGGTATAGGAAAAAACGCTGCTCTAAATGACTAGCACGTTCTCTAATACTTAATGAAAGTATTACTAGACATTGGAAAAAGAAGAATTGCTTCTATTTCAAAAACTCTCTGAAAAACCACAATTAAGAGACATCAACCATCACCATATTAAAAAATAAAATGACACCATCACCAAGACAGAAAATCAGAAAATGGTCATAACCACTGACCTTTGATGTCTTGGACGCGGCACTCATCTCTTCCCCCACCGGAAGAGGAGAAGTGTACCAGCTAATAGTAGGAATACCCTACCAACAAATGTGATATTTGAAAATAGCAGAGGAGGCAAACTATTTACAAACATAAACCTCTGCATAACTATTTTATTTCCTGAGGACTGAGACGGCGAGTGGGTTAGAAGTGTCACGAAGGTAATGGTCGGTAAAACTTGACTCACAGTGCCACTGGGCTACTGACATAATGTCTTCAATCGAAACACCATTAAATAATGCCGTGGAAGTTACCACACCACGGACACTATGAGCCTTGGCTCTATCTACCTGGATTCCAGTGGCTGTCTTATGACAGAATTGGATACATTCCACTATCCATCTGGAAATAGTGTCTCTTGACACCCTACCATGGGGTACAATATATGACAACCATAGGGAACATGGGTCCGTCCGCCAAACCTGAGTTCTTTTCTTGTACTTATTCAAAGCACGGACTGGACACCATACTTTAGCACCAGGATTATATCTGGTTAAGGCAGGTAAAATAATAGGTTTACCCGGATACTTTAAAGATTGATTCTTAGCCAAGAAATTCAATCTAGGTAGAAGCTTAAGGCCTTCACCTGTAACTATATAACGGTCAGGCTCAGCAGACAAGGCATGAATTTGACTCCTGCGTCTGGCTGAAGCCGCCGCCACTAAAAATACAGTTTTAAGTGTCAATAATTTTACAGATATAGCACTAAGTGGTTCAAAGGGCTTACCACTCAAAACCTGCAGAACCAGAGAAAGACTCCATGACGGTGTCAGTGGAGGGTTTCTAGGTCTGAGATTGCCCATACCTTTAATAAGAGTATTTAAAACACTTACTTCATCACTTCCCTTCTTTGCCAAGCAAGGGATAACAGTCATCAATGCTGATTTGTATCCAGCAACAGAATTAGGTTGAAGACTATAGGTATCATACAGGTGACATAGAAAATCAGCTACTACCTGAATAGATGCTTCCATCGGATTGATACATCTCTTTGAGCACCATTCTGCAAATCTGTTGATTTTATAATTATAAGCTCTGGAGGTTGACCCCCTCCTGGCTCTGGCCATGAAATTGGCTGCTTGCTCAGAAAATCCCTCCTTAATTGCGGATTGTTTGACAACATCCATGCAGTCAATCGAAACATTGACGGATTGTTGTGAAGGGTCTTGCCCTGGAAGATAATATCGTCCATCAGCGGCAGAGGAACCGGATTGCAAACCAGAAGGTCCAGCAGATCCGTAAACCATGATCGGCTTGGCCAATTCGGGGCGATCAGAAGCACTTGGCATTCCTCTTGTCTGATCTTCTGAAGGACTCTTGGAATCAGGATTGTTGGAGGGTATGCGTATGCATACATTCTCTTCCAACTGATAGCTAGCGCATCTATTGCGATAGCGCTTGGATCTGGAATCGGAGAAACGTACGTCGTCATCTTCGCATTCTTCTTCATTGCGAACAAATCTATGTTGGGCTTTCCCCAATGATTGAACAGGTGATCCGCCACACATTGATTTAGTTGCCATTCCGTAGGCAGAATACTCATCCTTCGGCTCAATGAGTCTGCTAACAGATTCAGCCTTCCCGGAATATGAACTGCTTTCAAGGTGATCATATGATCCATGCACCAGCAAAGCAGCTTCCATGTCATCATACAGAGACTGGGCGACTTCGTTCCGCCCTGGCGGTTTATGTAACTCACTACTGTAGAGTTGTCTGAACGTATCATCACAAATTTTCCCTTCACCTCCCCTAGGAAGTGTTCCAGGCCTAGAACTACAGCCCGCAGTTCTAGCATGTTGATATGTTCCTTTGACTGTTCCAGATTCCAAAGCCCTGATATAGTGGCTTCTTCCAGGCAAGCTCCCCAACCCTCCATCGATGCATCCGTAAACATCGTTACTTGAGGGTGGGGAGGGGTCAGCATGACCCCCGCCAGGAGATTTCGTCTCTCCATCCACCAATGAAGGTGATGAATGAGAGGGTCCAACACTTGAATGCGCGAGTCCAGTGATCCTGAACTCTGCGTCCACTGGGTCATGAGAAACAACTGAATCGGCCGCCTGCGTAAGGCCGCCTGAGGAATGACCGGTTCCATTGAAACCATCAGACCCAACATTCTCAGATAGACCCGTGCTAGAATATAACGACTGTTGCACACCAACTGAATACACGAGAGGAAACTTTCCACTCTCTCCTGGGACGGATAAACATATCCTATCTCCAGATCGAAGAACATACCCAGGTAAACAAACTTCTGGGATGGAGTCAGCTCTGATTTCGGAAAGTTGATCATCCAGCATAAATCTGTGAGAGTTTCCAAGACTATCTCCAGATTTGCTGTCAAACTTTCTGGGTTGTGTGCTTTTAGCAACCAGTCGTCTATGTAAGTGTGAACAGGTATATTTCTCCTGCGGAGGTATGCCGTGATAGCAAGTACCACTCGAGTGAAGACCCTTGGAGCCGTCGAGATGCCGAATGGAAGAACCTTGAATTCCCATTGGCGTCCCTGAAAAGCAAATCTCAGGAACCGACGAAACCTCCTTGCAATTGGAATGTGGAAGTAAGCATCCTTGAGATCTATAGATGCTGTCCACATCCCCTTCTCTAACCCCAACAACACCGATCTCACTGTTTCCATTTTGAAAGTCGGAGTGTCTAAAAACTTGTTTAGAGGCTTGAGGTTGAGAATTGGTCTCCACCCCCCGGTGTTCTTTGCCACAAGAAACACGGTTGAATAGAAGCCCGGGCAATCCTGCGCCGGTTGAATTGCTTCTTTTAGAACGAGAGAATCTATCTCCTCTTCTATGCACAACCGCTTGTCTGGATCTCGTGGAACTTGAGTCCAGACCGGTACCAGAGACAAATGCAACGGCGGACCTCTTATCCAATCTGGACTGTATCCCTGCGAAAGCCATTGCAAGACTAAGCGGTCCTGAATTAACCGCGCCCACTTCTGAATGTGACAAGTCAAACGACCTCCCACTGGTGCACCTAGGGTTGACGGGGTGCCCATAAACTTCAGAAGTGGGTGTGTCTCTGATACGAGTGGCAACACCCCAGTGGTACTTGTGATAACCGGAAAAAATTTTCTTGCATCAGGCCCGGTTACCACGCGCCGCTCCCCGCGCGCCGCGACCAGCGCCACGCACACCACGGTGCGCGGGCTGCTGCCTGGCAGGCTGCGCTTGAGGCGGCGGCTGTCGCACAACAGCACGCTGCTGCTGGCGTAGCCGACGCGGTCTCTGAAACCGGCCGGCCTGCTGGCCTCTGACACTGCCAGCCCCGCCACGAGCGTACGGCTGTCGAGCAGCCGAGGGCTGAACACGCACGTGTTCCCTGTGCAGCACTTCAAACTGTGCCCGCAGCGCCCTCTGGTTGTTCACCAAAGTCACTGTCTCCTGCAGGTGCCGACAACCTTCACCTCCAAAGAGTCCAGGGCCCGCCATCGGCGCTTGCATCAAGCGCGACTTGAGCTCCTGAGACGGGCACAAATTGTCCAGTGCAAAAGTGCGCCTCGTCCTCAGCGACTTCGTGACCGACCTAGTCAGACAGTCCAACGCCAGGTTGATGCCATCCTGGATGGCTCGTTGGACTGTCACGGGACTAGGATGTTGTTGCACCGACGCTGCCACCACCCCCGACAGCAGCTGAGAGACATGCGACAGCGCACTGATCGCTGCTCGCGAGCTCTCCTCGGTGTCGCGCAAGGCGGCATTCGCCGAGCGCATAGCGCCCGAGCACAAGGCTCCCGTGTCAGCCCGGGAACCCGGCCGCGTATCTTCGCCCAGAGCGGCGCGGTCATCCGCGCTCGGTCTGGGCGCCAGGCCATACCGAGCCTACTGACTGGCAGTAACCCGACATCGCCTAGCTACCTCGCGGGGGGACCTTTCGGTCTGATCGACTCTTCTGCCGCCGTGAACATATCTAAGATATGTTCAGCATACGGCAGAGACAGAGCCGTGCTGGCCAACGGCTTTGCCTGTAACCACGCCCGCGGGTTACCGGCGACCGTCTCGTCCACGGTGAGCTCTGGTCTTACAGCGAGGAGCCACGCACACGCCTCTGACCAGTCTTCATCCGTGGCTACCTGCGAACTGCCGACGAGCAACGGGCCCTCGTCATCCTCAATGGCATTCGCAGGTATGGCCGAGGAGGAGGCTATAGACGAACCTGGCTGCCCAGGGAACGTATACGGGCCCGCGAGGGCCGGCATAGCATTCTCCATAGGCAAACCAAGCTCCACGGCCGCGCTTGTGCGAGGGGGGTTACACACACCAGCGCGGCCTGGAACGTCCGTGTGAGATTCCACGTCCAACCGTGGAATCTTATACGGCCGGCCGTCTGCTCCAAAGCGGGCCACAGGCTGAACCATGAAACCTGCTCCCGAGGGAACAGTGCCATAGGTGCGAGCGTTCACGCTCCCCAACAGAGGAGTGTAGGCGCTCACATCCATGTCTTCATGATCCACCTGTGGACCGAGCAGGTAGTCCTCATCATCTTCCTGGTCAGGAAAGTTAGACTCTGGATTAGTAAGGAAAACTAACCCAGACTGACCAGGAGACTGCTCAAAGGCAGATGACGAGTTTACTCCGCGAGTGATCGTGGTCAGGCCCGTTGGTCGGGTCCCGCCTGATGCTTCTCGCGCCGCTGGCACCCCAGGCGATGCGAACATCAAGCCTGGGTCCAAGACGGCCGCCCCTGGATCACTAAACGCATTGTCCGAGCTAATAGGCCATGATCCAGGGACGGGGGCTACCTGCACCGAGGTCGATGCGCAGGAAGTTGAAACACCTGTGCCAGGCAACATGCCGCGAAGCATGTCAGGCATCAGGTCTTTCAAAGTCCTGCGCATCTCACTCACCAACTCACTCTTGAAGGCCTCGAGACCACTCTTCTCCGAGGCCTTCTTCTTACCGTCCTTCTTTGGTTTCTTCCCCTCCTCTGCCATCATCCTCGCCTGTAAAGAGAAGAATTCAGAGGTTAGATCCTCCCCTCACTTTTCACAAATAACACATTTGTTGGACAGCCTACAAGCTGAACACAGATGGCAAGGGTGGGGGAAGAATCTAGCCTTCATAGACTTGAGGCAGGACGGACACTTCTGAAAGACGGATACGAAGACAATGAGTATGACAGTCTCAAAGCCTTGATAATGGATCTTTTAAGAAGAAACCAAAACAACCACGAGAGAAGACATCCACTATTACGACCACCCTGACGGGACAGGCGACTTCTCTAGTTAATAACTCCAAATACAACCAGAACCCCACTCTTTTTAGATTAAGAGAGAGAGAGAAAGAACATGACTATCTAGATATCTCTCTACACTTCTTAATAAACAGGGGATGAACACATCACCGACTTCTCCAAACTAAGATTATGACATCAAGGAAAGAGAAACTCTGGTTGATTATGACATCAAACCTCACTATGCAAAAGCTCCTACCAGGAGAGGGGACGTCAGATTTATGTAAGAAATATCTAGATCTCCAGACATTCTCAGCTCTCGACTAATATAATATTAAATTATATATACTCGAGAACCCATGCACACGCAAGAGAGAAAATAGTGCAATAGCAAACGGCAGCAGAAAATGTAATTATTTTCAAATAATCATGCGCCATAATTAATAACTCCCTTAGCCTGGGCACAGGCAACCATCCTCTTGTGCAGGAAACACGTCCATCCATCCGCCGAGACTCCTCTTCCAGAAGAACTGATGAGGGGGGATGGGACAAAAGGAAGGAGATATTTTATTTATTAATATATTATATCTCCAACCCTTAGACATATCACGATGATAAGTCATCCTGGGACGTGAACACCTTCCAGAGAAGACCAGGCAACCTTGTATAGACACAAGACCGACCTGTAAGCATAAAACACAAGAGTTTATTAGCCCTAGGCGCTGGGAAAAAATTTACAAGGATTCCCAGCGCCTGAATCAAAAAAGCATCCGCTTTTGTTTCTACGAGAATTCTTAATACTTACCAGATGTACTATTATTATTATTATTATGATAATGTCTATTATCTAGTCTAGCTCAAAATAAACAATTAAAACTCCGCACTCTCCTGGTCCTGCCCATACTGTGTCCGGGAATACCATAGCCGCAGGTACCGAGTCTATTCCCAATCACAGTCAGATTCGTCTTATATTTGCCTTGGCAAACTGCGAAAGCAGCTCAGCCTCACCTCAGCGGGGCGGCTGAGGCAGGGCCATAGTACATCTGGTAAGTATTAAGAATTCTCGTAGAAACAAAAGCGGATGCTTTTTTGATTCTACTTCGAATAATACTTACCAGATGTACTATTATGATAAACTCCGGATTTCGACAGCCAGGAAATGCCGGTGGGAGGAGGTGAGGCTCGAACCAGCACTCATCAACCATCCAACAGAGAAGGTTGTGAAGAGACTAAAACCCTGGCATACGCTTGGGTTCTGCTATCTGACTCATAGAGTGCTAAACTTCTATGGTCTAGACCGCGCTCCCCCCCCTCTTTTGTCCGCACAAAACCAGAGGGATGTCCATGGGGATGCAACACCCACCAGACCCGTGTCAGCCCCAAGTCTCAGCTAGGGCAGTCCAGTAGAGTGCAAAGAAGCTACTACAACTTCAAATCTTTGAAAAAAACTATCAGTATATCGATTAGATTTTCAAATTGGAATGAGTCTCATGTCTGTATGAGAGGATAAATATACTCTTGTACCAGACTATTCACTTACTCAGTCTGGTATTTCGACTGGAAGTAAATATATTTATAGTCACTTAATTAATGTAAACACTCACCATTTTTGAGTGGTCGATCTGTTATTGATCATCACAGGAGCTAGGCCCAATCCACGGTCGTACTCAGTCATGTGCATAGCGCTTGGTCAGTGTAGGCGGAAGGCTTTTGTGATGTGTGCGAAGTAGTGGTCGGACGTGGCTTAGTTTAGGTTCGACAGATTGGCGACGGCTACTGGATTAAGTGTGCTGGAGATGTCTCGAAGGTAGAAATCAGTGAATGACGACTCGGCATGCCATTGTGCTACAGACATCACCTGCTCTAAAGAGACACCCTTATAAAGGGCCGATGATGCTGCTAGTGCTCGGACCTCATGGGCATTCGCACGATCAATCTGCTTTCCTGTAGCGATCTTGTGCGACATCTGAATAGCGTCAACTATCCAACGAGAAATAGTATCTTTCGAAGCACGTAAATGGGGAGCTTTGAGACATAACCACAGAGATTTCGGGTCGTCTCTCCACTCAGAAGTACGTTTCTTATACATCTTTAGACATCTGACAGGACACCAAGCACAAGAATTTGGGTCATGTCTAGTTAAACTTGGCAAATTGATCGGCTGTCCTGGATATTTAAGTGACTGATTCTTTGCCAGGAAACAAAGACGTGGAAGTAATCTTAAACCTTCACCCGTGACGACAAAACGGTCTTGTTCGGCAGAAAGCGCATGAATCTCGCTTCTCCTTCTCGCCGACGCTGCTGCAACCAAGAAAACTGATTTAATAGTTAACAGTTTAATGTCAATAGATCTAATCGGTTCAAAGGGAGCATGCCCTAAAACCTGTAGAACAAGAGATAGATTCCATGATGGGATAGGAATTGGCTGTCTAGGTCGCAGATTGCTCATTCCTTTGATAACTTCATTCAAGGTGTCATTCTCCGCTCCCCCAATGGTGAGACTAGGAATGACAGAAGCTAATGCAGACTTATATGCTGCTAGGGTAGAAGGTATAAATGACAGATAAAATCTGCTACGTGTTGAACAGATGCAGAAAAGGGATCAATATCTCTTCTCTCACACCACTGTGCAAATTTGTTGATTCTATAATTATATGTTTTTGTGGTTGAAACTCTTCTGGCCGAAGCAACAAACTTCGCTGCTTGCTCAGAAAAGCCACCCTCAATTGCACGCTGCTTGACAACATCCATGCAGTCAATTTGAACATTTCTGGTCTGTCGTGAAGGTACAGACCCTTGTTCTGAGAGATTACATCTCTTGTGTCTGGAAGAGGGATTGGACTGCAGACCAGAAGGTCCAGCAGATCCGTAAACCATGATCGGCCGGGCCAATAAGGAGCGATCAGTAGTACTTGGCACATCCCCTCTCTTATCTTTGCCAGAACTTTCGGGATGAGAATTGTTGGAGGATACGCATACGCGTACATTCCCTTCCAACGTATCGCCAGTGCGTCTACTGCTAGAGCTAACGGGTCCGGGATCGGTGACACGTACGTGACCATCTTTGCGTTTTTCTTCATTGCAAATAGGTCGACATTTGGCTTGCCCCATTGTTTGAATAGAACCTCCGCTACCACTTGGTTGAGCTGCCATTCCGTCGGACGACAAACCGTCCTTCGACTGAGAGCATCCGCTAAGATGTTCAATCTTCCTGGAATGTGTGCTGCCCGAAGAATAATATTCCTTTCTTGGCACCACAGCAGAAGGTTCCAAACCATCATACACAACTCCGGTGATCTTGTCCCGCCCTGGCGGTTCAAATAAGACACCACTGTTGAGTTGTCTGTCCTTACTAGGACAATTTTGTCTTGAACCAGACTCTCGAACTTCTGCAGTGCTAATACCACCACTAATAGCTCGAGCACATTGATATGTTTCTGCGCATTGGTCCGATCCCATTCCCCTGACACTGACTGATCGTCCAATACCGCTCCCCAACCTGTCAACGATGCATCCGTGAATATGGACATCTGAGGTTGAGGAGGTTGTAGAGGAACACCTCGCAGGAGATTCTGTTCTGACAACCACCACTGAAGGTGGAATATCAATGGTTCTTTTACTGGTATTCTCAGAGATAACGGATCTGTTCTCTGTGACCAGAACGACATCAAATACATCTGAATCGGCCTGCGCCTGAGCGCCGCATATGGCACCACCTTCTCCAGAGATACTAGTAAACCGAGTATTCTGAGAAATTGACGCGCCGTCAGATAGGCTCCTAGAGAAACTGACTCCAATACTGCAATCAGGTTTCTGACTCTGATCTCCGCCGGAAAAGCTACGCCGTCCCTGAGATTGAAAAAAATTCCCAGATAAACAAACTCCTGGGATGGAGTCAGTTCTGATTTCTCTAGATTCACAATCCATCCTAGCTTCTTCAATAAGTCTAGGACTACCTTCAGATTGCTGCGCAGAGTGACTGGATTCCCCGCCTTTAGCAGCCAGTCGTCTATGTAAGTGTGAACAGCTATGTTTCTCCTGCGAAGTAAAGAAGTCATGGCGAGAACCACCTTGGTGAAGACCCTCGGAGCTGTGGTCAGGCCGAATGGAAGAGCATTGAATTCCCAAACATTGTCTTGGAACGCAAATCGCAGGTACTTCTGAAAGGGAATTGACATTGGAATATGAAAATAAGCATCCTTCAGATCTATCGATACCGCCCACATGCCTTTCCTGAGCCCTGTCATCACCGCTGCTACCGTCTCCATCTGAAATCTGGGAGAAAGAATAAATTTGTTCAACGGTTTGAGATTGAGAATTGGTCTCCACCCTCCGGTACGCTTCGGAACTAGGAACATAATCGAATAGAAGCCCAGTGATGACTGATCGGCGACCAGGTGAATCGCCTTCTTCTGACGAAGCGATTCTATCTCTGACTGAATGGCAACTAGACGGTCTAATTCCCTTGGAATAGGAGTCCATATTGGAGTCGAGGTTAACGGAACTAACGATTGATGGATGAGCCAGTCCGGATCGTAGCCGTTTCTTATCCACTGACAGACTAAATAGTCGCGCACGACCTGTTCCCATTGGCTTAGGAATAGCTGAAGTCTGCCTCCGACGGAAGGAATCTGCACACAGTTGTCGGTCGAGATTAGCCGACAAGACGCTAAATCGCTTGGGTGAAGATTCTCGACTCCATTTGTTTCCAAAGCCGCCGGTATTGATTCCGCCGGAAACCCGTCAGGAACGAGCCCCACGGCCGCCCCGCGGCTTCTTGTGGTATGACGGTCCGGAACCGCCGCCACGACTATCCTTACGGTAGCCGCCACGGCCCGAACCGCCACCCTTCCTGTCGTCCTCATACGGCCTCTTACTAGAGGGCTTGTATGTGGACGAACGGCCAGGCCCTTGTGCTCCGGATGACCCATGGGCATCACGGGCAGAAGGACGGAAGGGCGATCTAGGACGCTGCCTCTGCTGCTCCTGTCGGTGTTGACGGTAGGACTGTTGCGGCTGAGTCCTCTTGGTCGACTTCCACGACTTGCCGACCACCTCTTGCTCCGCCACCATCGATGCAACTTTAGAAAGCGCTTGTCGTGCCGAGCCGCCGAACAAGCCTGGACCTATGAAAGGCGCGGAAGATAACGCTGCCCTCATTTCCGGTCCTGGTTCCACACAATCGAGAACCATTCTCCGTCGCTCTGCTAAAGTTCTCGTGATCACCCTGGCCAGGCAATCCTGAGACAGGCGCATGGTGTCCCGAACAACTCCGGGAGCAGCCTCTGGCACCTGTCCGCCTTCCGCCGTGCAGTCCAGCATACCCTGCAAGACGGTACACCCGTGCGACAGCGCAGCCATGGCTGCCCTAGCCGCATCCTCAATGAGCGTGAGCTCATTAAACGGGTCTTTGTTGGACTGGGAAACCAACGGACGTGACCGCCCCTTGGCCTTCCCAGCCAACGGCCTATTCAGCGCCTCACGTTCCGCAACGGAAAGCCGTGGAACTCTGGCGTACTGATGATAGGCCTGCTCCGGAAAACGGACCCTACTCCTTATCCCCTTCGGGGCCTTGGGCAACGCATAGTCTGGCTGAACCAGACGATATGCCGCAACTTCCAACATGTCAGAAGTCTGCGTGTCCAAGGGGAGTGTAGGCATGGCCGAAGAGCCACTGGACAAAGCGCTAGCCGCACGCTCTGACATCCGCTCCATCGCCGGATCGCGCTGAGATCCTAGATCCGATGCCAACCCGAGACGATTGGTCATCCATCCAAGGACCTGCACCCATTCAGCCTCGGCGCAGAAAGCGGAATCGTCCATTAAAGAACTTCCGTTTTCATCATCCCTCTCACCCTTAGACGAGAGGGCCACCGACGATCCCTGCTGAACGCTACGATAAACGTCTCTGCCAGGACAGAGCGCATCCATAGCGCGACTACCAGCGGCACCAGTATCCAACGAACCGCCGGATACGGATTCTCCGCAGTCCATCGGCTCCAACACGGGATCCGGGACCACGACCGCCTCAATCACGGCTGGCACGGTCACTCCGATAGGAGCCGCGCCTAACGCCGTCGGGATAGCCTTTGGAACCGCAAACCACGGCTCCGCCGGCATATCCGGTTGCACAAACGACGGATGAAAAATGCCCGACGGAACGTCGACATCACCATCCGCCTGGCAAACCCGTACAAATCCCGAGGGAGACCCCTGGGACGTACTAGGCATTGCCGACATTGACAGATCCGGCATGCCGGAATCTTCCATCAACAGGAACTCTTCCTCCTCTACCGACGGCTCTTGAGCCGAGGACAGAGAAGGGTCAGGTGCATGACCCTCAGCAGAACTAGCCGGACCACCTAATGGTTGCCCTGCACCAGCTTGCCTCACCGGGCCCGTGGACTGTAATGAATCAAACATGGCCTTGAACTGGGCCGCCCATACGCCCAGTGCTGAATCCATCCTCTCATTCAGCCGACCTTCCAGTCCAACCAACGACGCTTGCTGCCGCTTCACTGCCTTATCCTTCTCTATACGCTCCAGCCTCGCCCGTCGATCCCTGTCAAACTCAGCCACCATTGCCGACGACCACTTGGCGCACACATCACACGGGCTTCCGACCTTACACCTCGCACACGCCACGAGTGATGACCCAGATACTTCCGTTTCATGAACCTGTTGCACTTCTGGCACAACGTATCTGGGTTCTTCGGTTTCTGCGAACACAGAGAAGAATTAAAACGCTGCACATGACAAGTGATGACGAGCAATACGCACAATAGACTTGATAGTTAAGATTTCTTAAACACATTAACTTCTCTTAAATTAATGATAACAAGTCTTAGGCAGGAAATATTTGAAACTTTTTTGAGTGAAAAATTTTTTTAAAAACACAACTTAGCCTTTAACTAACGTTAAATAACCAAGAATAAATCGCCGATCACTACAAACACCCTCGACAACTAAGCGAGAGCTAATATCGGCGACAACAGAGTGCCTGGACACACCAAGGCAAGAACGACATAATTCATGGGCGCCGCCATCTTGGCCAAGGACGCATCCATCTTAGAGGAACCGAGTCGCAAGAGAAATTTAACCGAGTACCCGAATTAAAACTAAAAGTCAACGGGTACAGAAGCGACTCCAACAATGGCTAACATTATAAAACAATGTGCCAATTTAAGGAAATTTCAAACAGTCATTATGGCACGAATGTATAAATTCTAGATTGATACAACCTGCCCCTGTGATGATTTCCCTAGTTCCTCCATTAGTCCAGCGATGGTTTTCACAAACACGCGCTAAAACTGCTTGATTTATCAATTAAATGACACTCTAAACACATGCGACTTGAAACAAGCGCAAAATAGACGAATCTGACTGTGATTGGGAATAGACTCGGTACCTGCGGCTATGGTATTCCCGGACACAGTATGGGCAGGACCAGGAGAGTGCGGAGTTTTAATTGTTTATTTTGAGCTAGACTAGATAATAGACATTATCATAATAATAATAATAATAGTACATCTGGTAAGTATTATTCGAAGTAGAAAACGCGGAACCGCCGAAAACGGCCGCTACGAAAACCGGTAACACACGAAAGTTACAAGTCTCAAATAAAAGCCAGGAACAATGTCACCTTGGATGATGACGAGGAGGGCTCCTCTGACATTTTCGCATCAGCCATGATAGATTTGGATGTATTGTTCTCTTATGAATTCAGAAAAGCGCCTGTGAGGAATTTCCACCAGCTGCTTCCAGCCAATATATTAGAAAACGGAAGTACCGGTGTGCGCATGCGCAGAGGCTGGTGTTTGTCATGTGCATGACTGTGTACTTCCACCTGCCCATTAGGGGCACCTAACTTTTTATAATTCTGAATATTATTGAATTTAGAGCCGATATACTAGTATATCAAGAGTGTTAGGGAGGTAAGTATGTTCTCATGATGTGAAAAGGGCTGTATCTGGTTTATAGGGCTGTATCTGGTCTATAGGGCTGTATCTGGTTTATAGGGCTGTATCTGGTCTATAGAGCTGTATCTGGTCTATAGGGCTGTATCTGGTTTATAGGGCTGTATCTGGTTTATAGGGCTGTATCTGGTTTATAGGGTTGTATGTGGTTTATAGGGCTGTATCTGGTTTATAGGGCTGTATCTGGTTTATAGGGCTGTATCTGGTCTATAGGGCTGTATCTGGTCTATAGGGCTATATCTGGTCTATAGGGCTGTATCTGGTTTATAGGGCTGTATCTGGTCTATAGGGCTGTATCTGGTTTATAGGGCTGAAATGGTTAAATGTTATTCACTTATTTCAAACGTTTCCATTTGACTCTGCATATTATACATGTAGGTGATATAACCTCTTGCTATAAATAAAATCATGTGGCTTGCTTTGAAAACAATTTGACTGAAAGTCATTGTTCCCTATGACAGCAACAAATCAGATTTCAGTTAAACAGTTTTTCAACATATCATGCATGTTTAATTGGAACGGGTAAAATTAAATGATATAAAATGTTAGTGAACAGATTGTGTTGTTTTAGGCAGCAAATGGTTTCTCAGGTGAGCTCATAGCTGTGTAACTATTTAGGCCTAGATAGATTATGTATGCTTGAATGAGTTTATCCATTTTGTACACACTCCATCATCCAGACATCTAGCTGCGCTCAGTGTGTCAGAGCAATTAAAGTTTCAACCATTGAGGTAATTGTCCCATAGTGTGATAATGATCTCTATTGATGAACGGCATTAACGCTTTCAACTGTACAGACAAGGCAAGATACAAATATATTCTTTAAGTTGTAAGAAATATTTTGTTACATATTTTGAAATTAATTTGATTCAAATCTCTAGCTACCTAAGGCATCAACAGTCAAATTAATTTCAAAATATTCAGCCGCTTAACTGTATGGTTGTTTTCAAATTGAGACACAAGGATTACATTGATAAAAGGGTTAATGCACTATTTTGTCTAAGCATGTTCTCACAATGTTATATATCTCACTTAACTTATCTAACCCTACAATCCTAATGCCTCATTTTAAATCTTACTTGATTCAATGTTGTTATTGGATTAGGTAACATCAGTAAGGTATATGCAAATTATTTTATAAAATATTCAGCAGAATATTGGTAAATCATGATGAGATGTATTTTGTAGGTCATGTCTAGCTTGTAGAGTGGAAATGGTTAACCCATAGACCACTGATAATTTCATATTCCTAAATTCTCTGTTCTTTCATATGTAAGCCAGGCATTCAGGAGTAAATGCATAAACACTAGTACTCCACAGTCATAGCAAACAAATTCACTCCACTATATTTACCATATTTCATCCTGTATGTTGCAGATGATAATTGTTTTATACTATTACAATAGTTAAATTCGTACTGATTGTTTTGCAGATAATTTGATTGAAATTTGTTGCTGCCCACATTTTATAATTTCTTAAATTTTAAAATAATGCCTGTAATAGATAAGTAAGTAGGCTATTAGCTATTACTTTTCAATCTATTACCATTACTATTACATCACACAATTTATAATCTATTTCTATTACTATTACCATTATGTGGAAATCACTGTAATAGCTTATTATAATTACGATTACATATTACTATTATCCCATTCTCTATGGAACAAGGCTATATAAGCTATAACATAAAACATATTTGTTGAAATCCTGACATTAGATTTGAGAATGATGTGGGTAATTGTTGTTGCGTGACACCTACCTTTCTTTCATCCCCAGGTGAGAGAAGCGCATCACGTCGCCACATTAACACTGGCTCCTCATCGTTAGGATTCCCGTCCGTCAGACGCACGCAAATACGCTTCCAGTCACGAAGCTGATCCAGGGGCTTGTGATCTAACTTCAACTGCAATTCTACAAATACATGATCATAGGCTTGTGCGATTACGTGATTAAATCGAAAATCACGTCTGTTTTAAAGCGTGAATTTATACGACTAAAAATTTAATAATCGAATAATCGTAAATATTTTCTATTTTGTAAAATATTTCAAAACCTAACATTCAATTACTTTTTAATGTGATCGGTCATGAAAAATTACGTTTTGCTTAGTGAATGTATGGGCAAGAGAAGACTATTTTTGAAAATGTATTACTGGAATGCCTGGCTCGATTCTCTAGGCAGGCATTCCAGTAACATATTTTAAAAAAGAGTACTCAATTTGCAAATGGTCTTTTCTAAACACCATTGCAAATTTCGTTATTGCTATTCTTTTGTTGCTATATCTTGATAATTTGTATCCAAGCTGATTAATCGAGTAATCACGACTATTTTTTAATAATCGATCGCGATCACTCGCCACAATAAACGCACAAATACATGATCAAGTGAAACATCTCAGGGCCACCTGTACTCATGTACACTAAACACTCTCTATAAGGACCACCTGTCCTCATGTACACTAAATACCCTCTATAAGGACCACCTGTACTCATGTACACTAAACACTGTCTATAAGGACTACCTGTCCTCATGTACACTAAATACTCTCTATAAGGACCACATGTACTCATGTACATTAAATACTCTCTATAAGGACCACCTGTACTTATGTACACTAAATACGCTCTATAAGGACTACCTGCCCCCATGTACCCTAAACCCTCTCTATAAGGGCCACCTGTCCTCATGTACACTAAACTATCCCAATAAGGACCAGCTGCCCTCATGTATAACCTAGTCTCTATAAGGACCACCTGTCCTCCAGTACACCAAACCCTCTCTATATGGACCACCTGTCCTCATGTGCACTAAATACTCTATAAGGACCACCTGTCCTCATGTACACTAAACACTCTATAAGGATTACTTGTGCTCATGTACATTAAAACCTCTGTATAAGGACCACCTGTCCTCATGTACACTAAACACTCTATAAGGACTACTTGTGCTCATGTACACCAAAACCTCTGTATAAGGACCACCTGTGCTCATGTACACTAAAACCTCTCTATAAGGAGCAACTGTGCTATGTATCCTAGTCTCTATAAGGACCACCTGTCCTCTTGTACACTAAACACTCTCTATAAGGACCACCTGTCCTCGTGTACACAAAATACTATCATTAAGGGCCACCTATGTTCGGGTACACTAAAACCTCGCTATAAGGACCACCTGTGCTCATGTACACTAAAACCTCTTTATAATGATGATGGTCAGATGAACAACATAGAATAGACATAAATAACCACTTCATGAAAGCAAACCCAAAAACACAAATTAATGTGTGATACCAGCAATGTGACATGGTGGGTTAGACATTAAACAGAACATAGACAATATATGTTCAGTTCCAGTACTGACAGATCCGGGGATGGGCTGACTGTCACTTAACATTGCAGATTATGACAGATCCGGGGGTGGGCTTACTGTCACTTAAGATTGCAGATCATGACAGATCACGGGGTGGGCTTACTGTCACTTAAGATTGCAGATCATGACAGATCAGGGGGTGGGCATACTGTCACTTAACATTGCAGATCATGACAAATCCGGGGGGGAGGGGCTGATTGTCACTTAACATTGCAAATCATGACAGATCCGGGGGTGGGCTGGCTTTCACTTAACATTGCAGATCTTGACAGATCCGGGGGTGGCCTGATTGTCACTTACCATTGCAGATCATGGAACTAGTTGCTACTCCATGGATACTAGAGTCCGAGCAGGGACTGCTGTGGGGGATGCAGGCGGGCGAAGAAAGCGAAGTGCCACCCCCCCCCCCCACCCACCCACCTCCCCCCCCCCCCCCCCCCCCCCGATTTCTCAACCAAGATCGGTATAAACCATCCAGATTTCCCACCAATATGCCATCATAAGGCTTCCAGATTTATCAACCAAGACTAGCACAACTGCTCCAGATTTCCCAATCAAGATATCGTTTGGCTTCTCTGACATCCACCATCGCAGTGTTATGTCTCATTCCACTAGTATTAACAATTTAATGGTAAAATATGACAAGAAAATGTAAATATCTGCCCATGGAATGTCCATTTACAGGCCAAGAGAACACAATTTCTGAAAATGTATCACTGGAATGACTGGCTCGGTTATCAAGCCAGTCATTCCAGCGGTAAATTTTCAAAATTAGTATTCTTTTGGCCTGTTAATGGACATTCCAGAAGACAATAACAAAGGCCAGTTTTGGCCGACATGACCATTAAAGGGTTAAAAAAATAATCTAAGTGGTTCACTATATCTATGGGTCATTATATCTATGGTTCACTATACAGTACAGTTCAGAGTTAACGTACGAACAGGTCTGAAATGCCTGCATGATGCGTTGAAGGCCCGTTTCCAACGCATCGGTTTTAAAAACACAATGCATTCACAACGCATCTAGTTAATTTTTTGGACGCATTTAAAATAATAAATATATGTGTTGAGAACGAGCATTAAATGCGTAAATAAGCAATTTTGAACTTGTTTGATGTCCCCCAGAGATAGTGCCAAACGCCTTGTTAAAAGCAAAACGGGACAGATGCCAAATTTTAAATGCGTTTAAAAGATTCATATGTGCATTGCGTAATACCCGGCGTACATACCAACTCCACGGCTCCAACTACCCGCGATCCAATCAAACTTAGCGGTACATTACATTTCCTAGAAGGGGCAAAGGTATGAGAAATATATGAGAAAGTTTTCCTAAAAATGACTGCGGGACATAATATTAAAAATCAAAATTATAAATATTACGAAACACAAAATCATGATTCCCGGTTGAGAATTCATGTAACAATGCGCCCCTGAACGTTTTGTGCCTAGTGCAAGAATCGTAAGCATCGGTTCGTTTCGCATTTAACTTTTATAAACATCCAGTGCAGCGAAACATGTTGACTGGCGAGATTTTACATAGGTTAATCATAGTGAATATTGTCCGTAAGCAACTTCATTATCACTTCTACGCATCACCTGTGTTCGCGATGAACAGACAGAGAATAAATGCAAAATTATGGATTAAAGATGTCAAAATATAGCCTATGTGTACAAGTGCTCGACTAATGTAGACGCTTTTTATCAAAACATGCAGATGGTGTGGTTTTTATTGATAATATGACGCACAAATTAGCAGATTCGTGTCCGCTACCGCAATATCCCCATCGGTGCTCTACACGAAAAAAGACTAGTTCAGGGCTAGTTATGAAATACTATGCGCCCCTAAAGCTGTAACATGTACCGATATCTCATTGACTTTTCGCGGAAATAAAACACCCGTTGTGATTTAATGATTTTCTTTTTATGGCATTCGGTAGCGTTCGGATTCACTATATTGCAATGTAATGTAGCCGAGTATAACACATTGTTGTTGCCTCACTCGGGAACCAGGCCGAGGAAATGAGCAATCGCCGCAAACCCCTCTACGTAGCAATAACATAGCTAGATGAGAAATAGTGCCTTAATAAACCCGTGAAAGCTAATTTCACTATATTTCATGAACCAGACATCATTTTGTTTTATTTATTTAAAAGTCAAAGTGGCCGTTAAGATATTGCTTTATTGCTTTTAAAAGCGGCACTGTGAATACATGTACATTTTGCGTTCCGCCATTCTTGATCGTGAGTCGCTCAGAGACTGGTTAAAATAAATCACGTCATCAATTCGAGACACAAGAGCAAAATTTTACTACGCTAGTAATTTTCATTCATTCATAATGACGTCAGATGTCCAGCAAGCCAATCAAATTATGGCTACGCTTTTCCGAGAATCTACGACTGCGCATAATTATCGATCGGCGAGACAGTCCCGCGAGGAATTTCTCATTAGTGGGGAATTTAGGCAGTGAATAAGTAACCAGGTTCATTTTGTTCTGTAAGAATGGAATGTTTATGTTACCAGGCACCTGTATCGGAACTGATAATGCGACATACTGCCAATTATTCAACATTGAATGAGACCAACCCCTAAAATCATGACATGGATTTCGCGAAAATTTAAGGTACCCTGGCAAAATATAATTGCATAATGTGTGTATGCCCGAGTAATCGGTTGCCCTTCTTGGTCGACTCGCATAATGTCGTTATACCAGCGCTGCCTAATTATGAATGCGTTTCACGTTATCAGATTTCAAACGCCTTGTCTAGCCAATATCATAAATGCGTTGTGTAATAAGTTCTGATGCGTTGTCAAACTGTTTCCAACCCATTTATTTTACTTTCACACAGCGTTGTTTTACCGTTCACAACGGGAAAGTGATGCATCCATTATTTTAAAATCGACCCGCTATGTACACGTCATGCACGCGTTGCAGACGCATTTTATGTTAAGTTAACTCTGGGCTGTACCGTATCTAAGGTTCATTATATCTAAAGTTCATTATATCATTCACTATATCTAAGGTTCATTATATCTATGGTTCACTATATCTATGGTTCACTATATATTTATGGTTCTCTATATCTATGTTTAACTAGATCTATGGTTCACTATATCTATCATTCACTATATGGTTTTATGTCCAATACGTACCCAGACTTTGTGAGCATACCCACACAGTGAAGACACGCGTGTATGATTCGGACAAATTGAGCGCCTGAAATTAGTAATAGCATTTGATTTCATATACAGGTGTAAGTAAATAATACGCTCACCGTTCTGAAGCCATAGGGGGTGTAGGACTTCTCTGAAAGATTAGCCACTAATCAGCATTGGTGGTGGTGGTGTAATGTTGTGGGGTCTGGTGACTACGTCTGCTGCTCAGCAGGGTCTGAGGGTGGAGGGTACTGCTGTGTGGGATCAGCTGTTCTACTCAGCACGGGTGGTGTGTGATGCTGCTGTGAGGGATTAGCTGTTCTATTCAGCATGGGTGGTGGGTTGATGCTGCTGTGAGGGATCAGTTGTTCTACTCAGCATGGGTGGTGTGTGATGCTGCTGTGAGGGATCAGCTGTTCTACTCTGTACGGGTGGTGGGTTGATGCTGCTGTGAGGGATCAGCTGTTCTACTCAGCATGGGTGGTGGGGTGATGCTGCTGTGAGGCATCAGCTGTTCTACTCAGCATGGGTGCTAGGGTGATGCTGCTGTGAGGGATCAGCTGTTCTACTCAGCATGGGTGCTAGGGTGATGCTGCTGTGAGGGATCAGCTGTTCTACTCAGCATGGGTGTTGGAGTGATGCTGTTGTGGGGGATCACCTGTTCTACTCAGCATGGGTGCTGGGGTGATGCTGCTGTGAGGAATCAGCTGTTCTACTCAGCATGGGTGCTAGTGTGATGCTGCTGCGAGGGATCAGCTGTTCTACTCAGCATGGGTGGTGGGTTGATGCTGCTGTGAGGGATCAGCTGTTCTACTCAGCACGGGTGGTGTGTGATGCTGCTGTGAGGGATTAGCTGTTCTATTCAAGTTTGAAAGAAAATTTAAATATCTACCTATTGAATGTCCATTTACAAGTCAAGAGAATACAATATTTGAAAATTTACCACTGGAATGACTGGCTCGATAACCGAGCCAGTCATTTCAGCGATAAATTTTCAAAAATTGTACTCTCTTGACCTGTAAATGGACATTCAATAGGTAGATATTTAAATTTTCTTTACCAAATTTGACCATTAAAGGGTTACGGGATTGTGATTACAAAGACAAAGACAGTTACTATGACGATTCACCTTAAGGCATTCTGATTACAAAGACAAAGGCAGTCACTATGACGACTCACCTTAAGGCATTCTGATAACAAAGACAAAGAGTCTCACCTTAAGTAACTGAAGATTTAGCTGATAGACTGTTGTGTTTTCACCACCGATCAAACTGAGTCGTCTATCACTGCCATCCATCAAGAAAACCTGCACTTTCTGATTCTGGTAGAAAATACAAGCAAATGTCATCATAGATAACTCAGCACGTGTTATTAATACAAGCAAATGTATCATAGCGAGATTAAAGAATGCTAACTCAGCACACGCTACCAATACAAGCAGATGCCGTCATATTGAGATTAAAGAACAACAACTCAAAGCACGTTATGAATACAATAAACAAGAATGTCATACGTCACAATATCTGTCAATGGGGTGGGGTGAAGGGTGGGTGGGGTGGCAAGTGACAAATGTTCAATAATTGTATTCTCTTGGCCTGCAAACTGCCAATCTTCAAACCCTCTTCCGAGGCCACACACACTGACACATACAGGCCACATAAACCGACACATATAGGCCAGACAAACTGATACATATAGGCCACACAAACTGATACATATAGGCCACACAAACTAACACAGCGAGTTCAGGGATCGATCGATCCCAACATAATCGAGGTGTGGATGGAGCTTAGCTAGAGATGGGTGGGGCATAGATAAAACTGGAAAGGTCCACTGTTGTGAGTCAAGTCCCTCTCCAAACACATACACAAAACAGCCACCCACACCCACCCAACACATACACTGCTCATCCCCCAACACATACCACACAGCCACCCAACCCCAACACATACACCACACAGCCATCCACACATACCCAACACATACATCAAACAGCAGCCACACACACCCAACACATAGACCACACAGCCACCCACACACACCCAACACATACACCAAACAGCCACCCACACCACCAACCTCAACCACACCACCCCATCCCCACCCACCCCGACCAAACCCCACCCCAACACATACACCACACAGCCACCACCCCAACACATACACCACACAGGCACACACCACAACACACAGCACTCAACCACCACCCCAAATGCATACACATCACCCCCACCCACCCAACACATAATAATAATAATCTTTATTTATCGAGGGTATATCATCAGTAAACTGATCTTCCTGAGGCCCTCCCAAACACAATAAACTATATACAGTTAAATAAGTAGCAAACACATACATACAAACACATTCATAAATGCACTTATACACATACGCACACACTGACTCAGTCAGTCACTCACTCCTTCACTCCTTCATTCACTCACTCACTCCTTCACTCACTCATGACTCACACATTTTATATTACATATATACATTAATATGAACAAGTTTCCATTAACTCACTGGATATGTCCAGGGAAGAAATGACTTTCAAAATATAATTTTCAACAGTTATCTCCCTTGAATCCATAATACTGAGAATTCAGTTATTTAGTATATTAACCCTTTTATGACGAAGCCGGCCCAAACCGATCCCTGAAGTGGTCTTGAGAGATGTGCAGACTATTTCCGAAAATTTACCACTGGAATAACTGACTCGGTAACCGAACCAGCCATTCCAGGAGTCAATTTTCAGAAACAGTCTTCACCCGACCTGACCTGCAAATAGACAGTCACGATTTATTTTGACAAAATCTTTCATTAAAGGGTTAATGTGAATTCATATACTTCTGCATATTATGATAGAATGATGATAGAGTCGGAGATTGTGTAATGCTTTGAGGTAATGCGTTCCAGAGTTGAACTGCTTTATATGTGTAACTCTTTTTTTCCATAGCAAGATTTAAATTTTGGAAGATGTAGATGACCAAAGGTTTTTGAACGTAAATTAATGGAATGTGTATCTTCTACATATTTGAACAAGTTCTTAATATAACTTGGGGTAAGGTCATTTAAGGCTTTTTGAGTCATGCTATTTGTTTTGAGGTTTATTCTCTTAGCCAATGTAGTCCAATTCAATTGTCTATACAGTTGTTCAGTTGGTTCTCTAAAAGGGGCATCTAGTATTATACGAGCTGCTCTCTTTTGTAGTTTTTTCAGCTTGTATACTAATGTATCAGTTGATTGATAGTAGATGAGAGAGCAGTAATCTATATGTGAAAGGATTATAGAATAGATTCCTTTGTTCAACATTCATATAATTCTTGTTCTTTTTCAACATGTATATTAAGGAAGACTTTTTTTTACAGATTTTACTTATGTGTTCTTGCCATGAGAGTGTACTATCAATGTGTAGGCCAAGGAGTTTATCCGATTTTACAGTATTTAAGTTTCCATTTTCAGTAGGTATTACAATATCTGTTGCTATGCTCTTCAATTTGTGATTAGTGCCAAGCATCATCAGTTTAGTTTTATCCTCATTAAGCAACATTTTGTTATTTAAACACCATTTCTGTACAGATTTCATATCTTTTGTTAACTGTTCTTGTATTTCAGAGGTGCTTGGGCTGTTAACATGCAAAGTAGTATCATCAGCATACATATCTATATTACTAGATGTACAGAGTGGAAGGTCGTTAATATATAAGATAAATAAGAGTGGACCTAATACAGATCCTTGCGGGACTCCGATGTGGGTTGATACATGTTTAGAGATCTTTCCAGCAATTGAGACATATTGCTGCCTATCAGTTAAATATGACGAAAACCATTTTAGTGATCCTGTTTCAAATTTATATATGGCAAGCTTTTGCAAGAGAATATTATGATTTAAAAGATCAAACTTTTCTTAAATCTATCATGATAGCGCCTATGAGATCACCATTGTCTATTGAAAATCGCCACTTTTCAAGAAGTTTTAATAAAGCGGTTTTGCATGAGTGTTTTTGTCTAAAACCTGACTGTGACTCATTCAATAACCCATATTGACAGAGAAATTTATAAACATGATCATGTACATGGCGTTTAATAATTTTAGATATAGCTGGTAGGATTGATATTGGCCTGTAATTGCATACATTGTCTTTGGAGTCGGATTTGTGTAGGGGTATAACTTTAGCATGTTTCCACACTGCTGGAAAGACTCCAGCATCTATACTCTTGTTAATGATGCTTGTGATAGGTGGGGCTATGACATTTGCTGCAATTTTAAGAAAATAAGCATTAAGATCATCATATCCAGCTGATTTATTTGTCTTTAGATTTTTTAGTTCATTATGTACGTAATCTACTGAAATACATGGTATTTGAAATTTGATGCATTCTGGCACTTTACTATTTACATGTTTTCTTAGTTCACTAAATTCTGTATCTGTTTGTGGTATGGATTCAGCTAAATTAGATGCTACTGTACAAAAATGTGTTGAATAGTTCAGATTGCATCTGCGGGTCCATAACTTCATTTCCGTCATTATCGCGTAGAAAGGTAGGACATTTGTTAGCCTTTGGGTTTATACTCTTCAAGATTTTCCATATATTGGCAGGATTGTGTTTACCTTCATCTAGCTTTGCACTAAAATAGTCCTTTTTAGATTTTTCTATTTGTGCCATAACTTTATTCTGTAAGTCTTTGTACTTTGTAATATTTCCTGATACTTTCTGGCGATCTCTTTCTTTCATTGTATTCAAAATATCTTTATTTATCCATCCTTTTAACTCTCCGTTCAATTATGGGTGCGTGCTTGTTTAGTATATTTGTGAATATTTTCTGCCATTTTTCAAGAGCCTGATCAGGGTTATTTAATTCATCCACAAAACTCCAGTCATATGCTCGAAGATGTTGGACAAACTTATCCCGTCAAAGTGCTTAATGCTGCGAAACTTAATAATTTGATGTACATTTTGATTCTTGGAAACTTTACTGTTGCGTACTGTGAAGACTGGATAGTGGTCACTAAATGCTAGTGTCCCTACTTGTGTTGAATGATATTTGTCCTTGTTTGTTACATAAACATGATCTATCAGTGTTGCTGTTTTGCCAGTAACCCTAGTAAGTATATTTACAAGCTGCTCAATGTGATAAATTTCTATCACTGATTGCCATTTAGTGTTTGCTTGCTTCAAAAGATTAAAATTAAAATCGCCTATGAGTGTAATATCAGAGTTTTCTGAATAAGCAGCTTCTAGCAGTGATTCAAATTCACTATATATCCAACTAGCTGGACTGTTTGGTGGTCTGTAGACACAGCTAATTAGAAACGGTTTCATTTTGTATGGTCTAATTTCTAACCAGGCAACTTCTATGTTGTGTGTTTCTAAGTCAGCTCGTCTAATATATGACAGGTTGTCAGCTATATACACTACAATACCCCCACCGTCACGCTTAATTCTGTCTCTGCGCTCTGTAGTATAGCCCTGTATTTCAATTACTGTGTCCGGGACTGTATTACTTAAGCAAGCCTCTGTGACACAAAATGTTTCTAATTCTTTCCTACTTTTCTCCATTATAATTTTTAATTGTGAAATATTGGGAACTAAGTGAACATTTAGGTGGCCAATACGAAGACCCTTACTATTAATATTGAAAGATGGAAAGTCAAGGGACATAACTGTTTCTATAAATTTGTCATTGCATCGCGTCAGTAGAATTGATTCCAGTGCATTATTAGAATTATTGTCTAATTGACCAATTTCTCCACTGGTTATGCAGTAGGAGAAGACATTAATATAGCTTACAAAGCTATAGCCTACATGCATATAATCAAGGATGTTTATAGAGTTCAAATATGAATTACCATTATTATTATTATCATCATTACCACCACCACCACCACCATTATCACTACTCCCATCCCCACCACCACCACCATTATCATTGTTATTATAACTGTTATCATCATCATCACCATTACCATCATCACCACCACCACCATCATGACCACCACCACCACCATCATCACGACCACCACGACCACCACCACCACCACCATCATCATCATCATCATCATCATCATCATCATCATCATCATCATCATCATCATCATTAATATTGCATTCACATACATTGGTTTTGAGTGATTGATATCGATTACTGAGTATTATATTAGAACCATTAGGATGTACAATACACAAAGTAGACTCATCATTACATATGATAGGTACTGAATTAATATTGAAAATATTATTAGAGGGGCTTACATCAGGAAGATCTACATTGTGTTGTTCCATACATAATAGAGTATCAGTGTTTACATTTGTGGTACAGTCAGTGGCAACATTTAAATCTGTGTTAATCTGTACATTTCCGTCGCGGTTATTTATGCTGCTAGCATGGTAATTGTTCACAGTTATAGTTCTATTAGGGTTGATAGGCGTGAATACATCTGTAGCACAAGCAATGTGGCTGGCGTAATATTCAGGATTGTTGGTTGGCACAGCTTCTTGACCACATTGCTAATGTACTGTACACCGGTTTGACTTATGGCCAGATTTGTTGCATCTCCAGCAGTGTACAGGCTGACCATGGCGACACTGTGAATGTTTGTGGTTTGGTTCACCACAAAATTTAGATGTTGGATTTCTGATGATCGCTAGTCATTAATGCACTTTATTAGAACAGATGTCCCATATTTATTTAAGTGGAGTTTGTCCGCATAGTATAAGGAGCTGTCTATCAAACCAGGTTTATATAAGGAATAGAAATATCCACTAGACTGAATCATTGAAAAGTTAAGGAAATGCTGTCGAACCTCAATATGCTTGTTTAAAATTTCGAATGAAATCCTGTCAACCACGAACATCATCACGTGGGCACAGCTGGCACACATGTATCGTACACTTAGGGACGAGAGACTGAACGTCGCTAATCAAGCTCTCCATCGCATTAAGCGCATCACTTAATGCGCCATTACAATTGTTAGTGCCGGCCATTATAACAATATCCTTATATGTGTGCAAGTCAATGCTCAAAAGAGTTGAATGAACATCTTCAATTTTTGCTCCTCTGAGGCATATCACTTCCACTGTATCCTGTAGTCCCTTGGAATTTACATGTTTTATTATAGAGCTCCCTATAATCAGAGTCTCTTTGGAGTTGTCATTGCTTACTGGTGATGGCTGTGTAGCATTCTTAGCCACATTTCTGCTTAATTGTTTATTTACGCATATGGTATGACGGTTGTGTTTGTCTAGGTGGTTCATACACATTTATTGTAGCTTGTTGTTTCTGAAATTGTTTTGAGAGCCTTGGTGCTGGGACTGGTTTGTCTACGACACAATCTTTTGGTGATTTCCTAGAAGCAGTTTTACAATTAGCAACAGGTTCTACTATAGTAACTGTTTCTGACATAGCAACTGTTTCAGGAACAGCTACTTTAGATTCACCAATGACTTCTGTCACAACACCAACATCTGTTGTTGTTTTAGTGACATTCATTTGAGTCAATAATTTTCTGTTTTCCACATGAAGTTCTTTAATAGTGTTTTCTTTTTCTAGAAGCAGTTGGCCAAGGAGGAACATCTGATTAATTAAATCCTGTTGGCTAGGTTGTCTAAGCTGGCTGATCACTGGTGTGCTTGTATGCTCAGGTGTAAATAATTGTTTAGGAATGGTCTGTCCAGCTGCTGGGCTACAAAAACACATCTTAGTCCTTGCTATAGTGATCTTGGCTGGCAATTACCTGTGTATTAACTGCCCCCACTGAAGGGGCACACTAGTGGTGGCCTCCATGCTACCTACACTCACTAATCTGTTATCATCATAAATGGTAGCAGAGAAATAAATAAAGTCTCCTCTCACCCACTCATAGTAGTCTGAGCCCTGAACATGAATAAGTCCTGTAGATTCATACAATGTTATGGTAACATTGCATTTGTCACAGGAAATGAATTGTTCAATGTGAACTAATACACCTTTATCCCCTTTATCAGTTCTTGCTCCATACAGGTCTTCTAGTTTAGTGATCCATTTAGAAATTGAATTTACATCTTTCAACTGAATAGACACAGAATAACAGTTATACTTCACAGTGAAATGCTTATGTTCTGTACAGCTAAGTGCCTGTAAATCAACACTTGTATATCCATTGAATAGGTCAGCATTAGTTGTAGAGGTCAATAGGCTTAGACAGCCCAGGTCAGAGGTCTCCATTAAAACAACTACCCCCAGGTCAGAGGTCTCCATTAAAACAACTACGCTGCTGGCTCACCTATTTGAAGTCACTGGAGCATAACAATAGCCTTAACCTTTCACAGAATTTAACAAAGGATTTGATAATATATTTTGAAATTCAGTTTTAATTTACTGATAACTTTTTCCACACTTATAATTTTTGAAAATAAAACACACAGTTGTGAGCAGACTGTCCTTAGCTACATCTACATATTAAATTTAGTTACATTACTAAACTGTAAACTGCTCAAATTTAGCAAAAACTCCAGAGCAAAATATGTGCTGGCATCATCAATTTCAGCTAGCTAACTAAAATACACCACACCGGGGACCCCATCCCCCCAAACCCAACACCCATGCCCACACATGTGCTGGCCACAAGATTGACCTGTAATGAAGGTCTTGGTAACAAGAGGCCCAAGGGGCCTGTCGCTCATCTGGAGCACGATCAACTTTTGTCAAAATTGTTCGTGGGTGCTTTAGCAGTCTTTTAACTGAGTTTGTGGACATTTTTGCAAGTGAAATATGGCTGCCAAACACACTACATTATGATTGGCCCATGGTGCCCATGTTTTTTGATGGATTAACTTCCCTTGAACAAATTTTAATGGCCCAAATTTTGGCCTGATCCCTTCAGCGGCTCTGGAGGAGTCATTTTCGGGAAAACTCGGTCATCCAAGATGGTCGCCGAACCATTTGGTCAATCAAGTCCTCTTGAACAAACTTGGCTTACCTCTTGCCCTAGATGAAGACATTTCCTAAAATCGGGCAAAATCCAAAATGGCCGCCTGGCAAATTGGCAGATCAGGTTCATTTGAAAACTATGCCCTAAGGATGCTCCCTGCCAAAACATAATTGAAATCAGCCAAGTAGTTCTCGAGAAGACATTTTAAATTTCGCATTGCTTTAGCATGGGAGCTTTTGACGAGAAAATTATCCAAGATGGCCGTCAAACTGTTTATCCGACAATTTCAAAAATTGCAAATTTGAGCTCAGAATACCCAAAAACACACATATAGAACCAATTTTAGCCTCAAAATCCAACAAATAAAAAAATTCAATATGGCCACCAAACAGGCTACATTTTGATTGGTCCATGGCGGCCATGTTTTTTGACAGAGTAACTTCCCTTGAACAAACTTTAATGGCCCTTAGTCCATAATCATATCTCCCAAATTCCGGCCTGATCCCTGGAGAAGTCATTTTCGGGAAAACTAGGTTATCCAAGATGGCCGCCGAACCATTCTGTCACTCAAGTCATCTTGAGCAAACGTGGCATCCTTCCCTAAATGAGGTTTCATAAGTTTTGAATCAATTCCCCAAGCGATTCCGAGATTTTTAAAGACATTTCCTAAAATCGGCCGAAATCCAAGATGGCCACCGGCCAAATTATCCGATCGGCTTCATTTGAACAAACTTGGATCCCTATGCCCTAAGGATGCTTCCTGCTAAATATAATTGAAATCGGCCTAGTAGTTCTCTAGAAGACATTTTAAATTTCCCATTGCTTTAGTATGGGTGCCTTTGGCGGGAAAATAATCCAAAATGGCTGCCAAACCGTTTATCTGACAGTTTTGGAAATGGTAAATTTGAGCCCCGAATATCCAAAACCATCTATAGAACCAATTTCGGCCTCAAAATTCCATCAAATAAAAAAATCCAATATGGCCGCCAAACACGCTACATTTTGATTGGCCCTCCGCGGCCATGTTTTTTTTACGGATCAACTTCCCTTGAACAAACCTTAATGGCCCTTAGTCCCTGATCATATCTCCCAAATGTCGGCCTGATCCTTTCAGCGGTTCTGGAGGAGTCATTTTTGGGAAAACTAGGTCATCCAAGATGGCCACCGAAACGCTTGGTCAATCAAGTCTTCTTGAACAAACTTGGCTTAACACTTTCGCTAGATGATGTTTCATGAGTTTTGAATCGATTCCAAAAGTGGTTTCGGAGAAGAAGATTTTTAGACGTTTCCTAAAATCGGCCGAAATCCAAAATGGCCGCCGGCCAAATTGGCTGATTGGCTCCATTTGAACAAACTTGGATCTCTATGCCCTAAGGATGCTTCCTGCCAAATACAATTTAAATCGGCCCAGTGGTTCTTGAGAAGAAGTCGTTTAAAGGAAAAGTTGACGCACGGATGGACACTGGATGGACACACGACGGACGGTCGCCACGGCATAAGCTCACTTGGCCTTTCAGGCCAAGTGAGCTAATAACCAACACAATCTGTCATCATACACAAATGAGCACATGAACATAACAACCAACACGAACTGTGTCATCCCACACAATGGACCACATCACCATACCGCCAAACATGAACTGCGTCATCATACACAAGGCACCACACCACCATACTGATGAGCAAGACATGTGTCACCCTACACAACGCACCACACCACCATACTGATGAGCAAGAAATGTGTCACCCTACACAACGCACCACACCACCATATTGATGAGTAAGAAATGTGTCACCCTACACAACGCACCACACCACCATACTGATGAGCAAGAAATGTGTCACCCTACCGAATTGTGTGTAACGGTACAGATCATGTATCCACTAGGTGGTGTGTTAGTGTGATACTTGCATACATGAGTTGATAACTTACTGCTTTCTTGAGTAGATAAGCACATTGTTGCCAGTCAGGTCTCAGGACAGGATCACAGTGGTCTAATGGCGTCTTTCTCTCACGGTCAAATGGACTCTGAATAAGAAACAAGATTAACACAGTAATGAAAGGATATGTTACAGCGTCACATCATAATCAATGACGTCACAAGTTGGACGATGCCACAATCAAAATGTGTAATGAATGACATATCTAGCTCAGTTATGTGTACGAATTGTATGGCGTTCATGGATTTACTAGTTGAATATTTTGAAACTAATTTGATTGGGCACTGTTCCTGTTGGCAAACGCAAACGGTCTCAGTATGGTACCAAACCTTTTTTTATCACTTAGGGCCTTGTAACCAAAGATTAAGCTAAAATATCAGGCTATGCTTATCTCACTCTCAGTCTGGTCTATAATGGACCTTTCCAGCTTTAGCTATGCCCCGCCCATCTCTAGCTAAGCTCCACCCACACCTCACTCGTGTTGGGATCGATCGATATCTGACTATCAATTTCCAGAAAACTATACAGGCCGCATTCAACAGCATGTTTATTAAATAGTAGACATACAATTTGTACAGCGTGTTGGACTATTAAGAGTTAAAGACGGGCCTAATAGAATGATTTATGTTGTAATGATTATGACATCAACCTACACGCCACTTAGCTGAGTATGACATCAAATCATCGATGGATACTCTGGAAAGGTGGATTGCATTTGCAAAGTAATGGTAATTTTATTATTATTATTATTATTATTATTATTATTATTATTCAAATGTAATTGGCCCACGTCTACGTCTGATTGTTCACCCTAAGATACTATTGTTTGAACTGTGTTAGAATCTGGATGTTTGAAGTGTGATAGAATCTAGATGTGTGAACTGTGTTAGAATCTAACTGTGCTAGAATCTGGATGTTTGAACTTTCGAGAATCTGGATGTTTGAACTTTTGAGAATCTGAATGTTTGAACTATGATAGAATCTGGATGTGTGACCTGTGATAGAATCTGGATGTTCGAACTGTGCTAGAATCTGGATGTTTCAACCGCATTAGAATCAGGATGTTTGAACTGTGTTAGAATGAGGATGTTTCAAGTGTGTTAGATACTAGATGTTTGAACTGTGTTAGAATCTGGATGTGTGAACTGTGCTGAAATCTGGATGTTTGAATTGTGCTAGAATCTGGATGTTTGAACCGTGTTAGAATCTGGATGTTTAAACTGTGTTAGAATCAGGATGTTTGAAGTGTGTTAGAATCTGGATGTTTGAACTGTGTTAGAATCCGGATGTTTGAAATGTGTTAGAATCTGGATGTTTGAAATGTGTTAGAATCTGGATGTTTTAACTGTGTTGGAATCTGGATGTTTTAACTGTGTTAGAATCTGGATGTTTGAACTGTGTTAGAATCAGGATGTTTGAAGTGTGTTAGAATCAGGATGTTTGAACTGTGTTAGAATCTGGATGTTTGAGCTGTGTTAGAATCTGGATGTGTGAACTGTGATAGAATCTGGATGTGTAAAATGTTCTAGAATCTGGATGTTTAACTGTGTTAGAATCTGGATGTTTGAACTGTGTTAGAATCTGGATGTGTGAATTGTGATAGAATATGGATGTGTGAACTGTGATAGAATCTGGATGTATGAACTGTTCTAGAATCTGAATGTTTGAACTGTTCTAGAATCTGAATGTTTGAACTGTGTTAGAATCTGGATGTTTAAACTGCGTTGGCCTCTGGCTGTTTGAATTGTTCTAGAATCTGGATGTTTGAACTGCGTTGGACTTTGGATTTTTGAACTGTGCTGGAATCTGGATGTTTGAACTGGTCTAGAATCTGGATGTTTGAACTGTGTTAGAATCTGGAGCTGTGAACTGTGATAGAATCTGGATGTGTGAACTGTGATAATTTGGATGTGTGAACTGTTTTAGAATCTGGATGTTTGAACTGCGTTAGAATCTGGATGTTTGAACTGTTAGAATCTGGATGTTTGAACTGTGTTAGAATCTGGATGTATGAACTGTGAATCTGGATGTGTGAACTGTGATAGAATCTGGATTTGTGAACTGTTCTAGAATCTGAATGTTTGAACTATTCTAGAATCTGAATGTTTGAACTGTGTTAGAATCTGGATGTTTGTGCTGTCCTAGAATCTGAATCTTTGAACTGTGTTAGAATCCGGATGTTTGAACTGTGATAGAATCTGGATGTTTAAACTGTTCTAGAATCTGGATGTTTGAACTGCGTTAGAATCTGGATGTTTGAACTGCATTAGAATCTGGATGTTTGAACTGCGTTAGAATCTGGATGTTTGAACTGCATTAGAATCTGGATGTTTGAACTGTGTTAGAATCTGGATGCTTGAGCTATCCTAGAATCTGAATCTTTGAACCGTGTTAAAATCTGGATGTTTGAACTGTGTTAGAATCTGGATGTGTGAATTGGGCTG
The DNA here is from genome assembly GCA_034401795.1 of Chaetoderma sp. LZ-2023a. NCBI lineage: Eukaryota > Metazoa > Mollusca > Caudofoveata > Chaetodermatida > Chaetodermatidae > Chaetoderma > Chaetoderma sp. LZ-2023a. Next base: position 62,071,606 of record CM067359.1, read on the forward strand.
GAATCAGGATATCGATGCTTGAGCTGTTCTGGATAAGGACAATAATACAGACTATGGTAGGTTGATTGAATGGTAATAATACAGACTATGGTTGGTTGATTGAATGGCCAGTGTTTATTACTTACAATATCGACTTGTGGATGCTGTAGTAGCAGATTCACGACACGATGATGACCGCAGAGTGCAGCAAAATGCAATGCCATAGAGTGATTGTTGTTTGCAATATTTGGTGAGCATCCTGCTTCTAAGAGGACAGAGACGACATCTACATGACCATACCTAGAAAATAGACAGCTTTAATCAACAGACCACAGACATCTACAAGACCATACCTAGAAAATAGACACCTATAATAAACAGACCAGAGACATCTACATGACCATACCTAGAAAATAGACATCTATAATAGACAGACTAGAGATGACATCTACATGACCATACACATGTACCTACAAAATAGACACCTATAATAAACAGCCCAGAGACATCTACATGACCATACCTAGAAAATAGACATCTATAATAAACACACTAGAGATGACATCTACATGACCATACACATGTACCTACAAAATAGACACCTATAATCAACAGACCAGAGACATCTACATGACCATACCTAGAAAATAGACATCTATAATAAACAGACTAGAGATGACATCTACATGACCATACACATGTACCTACAAAATAGACACCTATAATCAACAGACCAGAGACATCTACATGATCATACCTACAAAATAGACACCTATAATCGGCAGACCAGAGACGACATCTACATGACCATACCTAGAAAATACACATCTATAATAAACAGACCCGAGTCGCATAATATTAGCATACTCCGATTACTTTCAACACAATGGACCTTTTCAGTTTATCCATCGATCATATGACATCATAATCAACTATGTGATGTGGAGGATGATGTCATAACCAATGACAGCATGAATGACTCGATTAGTCCGTTTTAAATGTTTAATAGTCCGACTCATTGTATGAATTGTATATCTTTACTATTTAGTAAGCATTCTTTTGAATATTTTGAAACTATGGGCGCTGTTGCTGCCAGTCAAATAATTTCAAAATATTCAACAGGTGTGGGTGAAGCTTATCTAGGGATGTGGAGCATAGCTAAAACTGGAAAGCTCCATTTGACTAAAAAATGTGAAGCAAAAGTGCCAACGGGCATGTACTGCTTTAACTATTTGATCTATTGCAGAATATATGAAGTCTTGGCTGGAAACACAAACATTTCTGTATGAAGCGTGAAAATCTAGGCTCCAAATGTTTGACAGCAAACCTAAGTATTTATGTAAGAAATGAAGGCCGTGCTTTTTCATATATCAACTTCACTTCAACAAACATAACTATCCAATTACATATTCACAATGCTGACCTGAAGTTCAGGAAGACAATTAGTTTTTATGAAATCTAGTTCATCCAAGATGGCCACTACACAAAACGTACCACTCAGTTTCTATTAAACAAAGCTGTTTCAGATGTTGCCCTTGATGAAATACATGTATCTCGAGTGTCACATCAGTCTGTCAAGCACTTTCCAGTTTTTCTACATATCAACTTCCCTTGAATAAACTTTAATGATCCTTCATCCGTAATCCCAAAATTCTGCTCTATCCATTCAGCAGTTCTGGAGAATGTTTTTGCAAAATCTAGGTCTTCCAAAATGGCCATAGGACAAATCTACCAATCAAGTTCATTCAAATCAGGAATTCTCCTAGAAGAAGTTCTTGAGCTTCAAATCAATCCGTAAATCCATCTTAGAGTTGATAATATTTAAAGATTGATCAACTGGTCAGGAACTCTTCTTTGGAAGCTTTCTTACACTTGATCTTGTTGGATTGAAATCTGAATGTCAGTGCTCTGTTCTGCACTTGCTTTTATACTCTCTGATCCGGTTACAGTTGCTCCTTGGGTGTAACCGGGATAAAAAAAAAAATCCTGTTATGTAACAGAGATTTTAGTTTGTAACTGGAAATGTTGTTTTGTAACCGGATTTATGTACAGTGAAACAGGATTTGCTAAATTCTGTAACAGGAAATAATTTTGGTGTAACCAAATTTTCTGATTGTCTGTTTAGAGTAACCGGAAATTAAACGAAATCTAGGATTTCTTTTTTCACGAGAGAGTTGATACTTACCTCCCTAATACTTTTGATATTGCTAAATATTGGCTTTCACTCAATAAACACTCAGATTAAAACAGTTAGGTGCCCCTACTGGGCAGGGAGTCAGAGCGTAGTCTGGCGGATGCCAGCCCCACCACCGCGCATGCGCAGACTAGCACTTCCTCTGACTAGATTATTGGCTGACACACATGCAACTATTAAGAGCCTGAAGACCGAGCCTCTGTGGGGTGGAGAGGCCGGGTCCGTATCTAGGGAGGTAAGTATCAACTCTCTCGTGAAAAAAGAAATCCTAGATTTCGTTTATTTCACTTCAAGAGTATACTTACCTCCCTAATACTTTTGATATTGCCAGAATTCGAAAGTGAATCTGGCGGGAGGGAGGCGAGGTCAAAAGACCAGCTCATCCCTATACGCTTTTCTGCGTTTAAGGCACTTAAACTTCTGAAACTGTAAGAAAAAACAGTCAGGATTTGACTAACCATCGGATAACACCACCGATGTATGAGAGATGACCGAATGTCATATGCGCTCCCCCCCCCTCCTTCCTGGGAGGAAGAGTCGACTGACCTCAATGTCCTATACGCTCTCTACGTACAAGTGCCATGTACTACAGGACAGAGACGAAAAAGCTCCATTTTCGTAACTCTCAACAATGAACCACACAAATACACAAACCATCACCATATTAATAACGGGTAATCGTGACAATACAATCAACAACGGACAACACATGAACAAGACTGACCTTGTTGAAAATGGCTGCTGACATCATCTTCCCATCGGTAAAGACTGATGCAGGCCCAAAAAAGTGGGTGTTTCCATAAATTAATTGTGAAATATATAAGTAATGAGGAAATCACCTCAAAAAATATAAACCGATTTATTTTTTCAAAACCGACAAGGCGAGAGGATTAGAGGTGTCACGGAGATAATGGTCTGTAAAACTTGACTCACAGTGCCACTGAGCCACCGACATAATATCATCCACAGGGACCCCATTAAATAGGGCCGTGGATGTCACTACGCCGCGGACACTGTGAGCCTTGGCCACGTCAACCTGCTTCCCGGTGGCGGATTTATGGCAAAACTGAATGCATTCCACAATCCACCTGGAAATGGTGTCCTTAGAAGCCCTCCCATGGGGTTCAATATATGACAACCATAACGCTGACTGGTCGGTGCGCCATGCCGCCGTACGTTGTTTGTACCGGCGCAGCGCCCGGACGGGACACCATGCTTTAGAATTAGGATCATATCTAGTTAAAGCAGGCAAAATAATAGGTTGACCTGGATATTTCAACGACTGATTTTTAGCCAAGAAATTAATCCTAGGTAGCAGCTTAAGGCCTTCCCCTGAAACCACAAAACGGTCATCCTCGGCTGATAAGGCATGAATCTCACTCCTACGCCTAGCCGAGGCCGCAGCAATTAAAAACACAGTCTTCAGTGTTAATAGTTTCATAGAAATGGAACTAAGTGGTTCAAAAGGCTTATCACCTAGTACTTGAAGCACTAGCGATAAACTCCAAGACGGAATCACAGGAGGATTCCTTGGTCTTAGATTGCCCATGCCTTTAATTAATACATTCAATGTATTTACTTCATCACTTCCCCTCTTAGCCAAGCAAGGAATAACAGACATTAATGCTGACTTATAACCAGCAATAGAGTTAGGCTTGAGGCTATAGGCATCATAGAGGTGACAGAGGAAATCAGCTACTACTTGAATAGATGAATCCATTGGATCAATACATCTTTTTGAGCACCATTCTGCAAATCTGTTGATTTTATAATTATATGCTCTGAAGGTTGACCCCCTCCTGGCTTTGGCCATAAACATGGCTGCTTGCTCAGAAAAGCCCTCCTTAATTCTAGATTCCTTGACAACATCCACGCAGTCAATCTGAACATTGACGGATTGTTGTGAAGGGCCTTGCCCTGGAAGATAATATCGTCCATCAGAGGCAGAGGAACCGGATTGCAGACCAGAAGGTCCAGCAGATCCGTATACCATGATCGGCTTGGCCAATCCGGGGCGATCAGAAGCACTTGGCATTCCTCTTGCCTGATTTTCTGAAGAATTTTTGGAATCAGGATTGCTGGAGGGAATGCGTATGCATACATTCTCCCCCAGCTGATAGCTAACGCATCTGTTGCGAAAGCGCTTGGATCCGGAATCGGAGAGACGTACGTCGTCATCTTCGCATTCTTCTTCGTTGCGAACAAATCGATGTTGGGTTTCCCCCAATGGTCGAACAGACGATCCGCCACACATTGATTTAGTTGCCATTCCGTGGGTAAAACACTCATCCTTCGGCTCAATGAGTCTGCTAGCAGGTTTAACCTTCCCGGAATATGAACTGCCTTCAAGGTAATCTGGTGATCCAGACACCAACAAAGCAGTTTCCATGTCATCATACAGAGACTGGGCGACTTCGTTCCGCCCTGGCGGTTTATGTAAGTCACAACTGTTGAGTTGTCTGAACGAATAAGAACAATCTTGCCCTGAACTTTCTGTAAGAAATGTTCCAGGCCCAGGACTACTGCTCTTAGCTCCAGTAGATTTATATGTTCCTGTGACTGTTCCAGATTCCAAAGCCCTGATATCGTGGATTCTTCCAGGCAAGCTCCCCAGCCCTCCATCGATGCATCTGTATACACAGTCACCTGAGGGTGGGGAGGGGTTAGCAAAACCCCCGGCAAGAGATTCTCTGTATTCAACCACCATTGCAGGTGGTGAATCAGAGGCGCCAACACTGACACATTCGAGTCCAGCGAACCTGTACTCTGGGTCCATTGTGTCATGAGAAACAACTGGATCGGCCGCCTGCGTAAGGCGGCCTGAGGAATGACTGGTTCCAACGAAACCATCAACCCCAGCATTCTCAAGTAAACCCGTGCCAGGACATGACGACTGTCGCACACTGACTGAATCAACGAGATGAGTATTTGAACTCTCTCCTGAGTAGGATAAACATATCCTGTCTCTAGATCGAAGAACATCCCCAGGTAAACAAACTTCTGGGATGGAGTCAGCTCTGATTTTGGGAAATTGATCATCCAGCCCAAGTCTGTGAGAATTTTCAAAACAATCTCCAGATTGGCGGACAAACTTTCCCGGGTGTGCGCTTTCAACAGCCAGTCGTCTATGTACGTGTGGACTGCTATGCTTCTCCTGCGGAGGTATGCTGTGATTGCAAGAACCACACGGGTGAAAACCCGAGGAGCCGTGGAAATTCCGAAGGGCAACACCCTGAATTCCCACTGTCTGCCCTGGAATGCAAATCTCAGGAAGCGACAGAAACTCCCGTGGATGGGGATGTGGAAATAAGCGTCCTTCAAATCTATCGACGCCGTCCACATCCCCCTCTCCAACCCCGCCAACACCGAGCGCACCGTTTCCATCTTGAAACTGGGCGTCTCGATGAACTTGTTCAATGGCTTGAGGTTGAGAATCGGTCTCCACCCTCCGGTGCGTTTTGTTACTAAGAACAGGGTTGAATAGAAGCCCGGACACCTCTGTGCCGGCTGAATAGCTCCTTTTTGTACGAGGGAATTTATCTCCTCCTCGAGACACAACCTTTGATCTGGATCTCTCGGAATGGGAGTCCAGACTGGCACCAGAGACAGTCGCGACGGCGGGCCTGTCATCCACTCTGGATGATACCCCACGGAAAGCCATCGCAAGACTAAACGGTCCTGAGTTAACCGTTCCCACTCTTGCATGTGGTCGGCTAGCCGGCCTCCCACCGGTCCACCTAGGGACCGCGGTGGACACAAGGCATGCAAGAGCGGCACTGTCTCCGTCACCATACACACCGGCGTGGTCCTTACCGCGGTAAGCGCCCTGTCAGGAACGATAACCACGCCCAGATCCTCGCGCGACCCGCCCCGCCCCGCGCGCACCTCGGTGCACGGGCGGCTGCCTGGCTGACGGCGGCTGAGGAGCCTGCGCCCCCCTCACTGCTGGCCGAATCGCACGCGGCCGAGGCCGGCGCTGCGACGGCGGCTGGCCTCTGACTTGGCCAGCACCACCTCGAGCCTGCAGGGGACGATACGCAGGGGCCGCGGCGCGAACGTTAGCACGACGCAGCACCTCAAACTGTTCGCGCAGCGCCCTCTGGTTATTCACCAGGGTGACCGTCTCCTGGAGGTGGCGACATCCCTCACCTCCAAAAAGACCAGGACCCGTCATAGGCGTACGGAGTAGCCTATTATACAGGTCCTGAGACGGGCACAGATTGTCCAGGGCAAATGTGCGTCTTGCCCGGACACTCCTGGTCACCGCCCGCGTCATACAGTCCAGCGCCAGGTTAATACCATCCTGGATGGTTCGCTGGACCGCGAGCGGGCCTGGCTGGCGCGATGCGGATGCCGTTACTACCCCCTGTAACAGCTGGGAGACGTGGGACAGAGCGGCAATCGAAGCCCTCCCACTCTCCTCCGCATCACGCAACGCGGTATTCGCCGAACGCAACGCGTTCGCGCACAAGACCCCCGCGTCAGAACGGGAGCCTGGCCGCGTATCCTCACCCAAAGCCGCGCGGTCATCCACGCTGGGCTTGGGTACCACACCGTACCGCTGGTAGTCCAGGGGCACGATGCGACAACGCCTGGCCACCTCGCGAGGGGCCTTCGCGAGACGTCCACTCGTGTTAATGGACGACTCCGCCGCCTTGAACATGTCAACGACATGCTCCGCCAGCGGCAGAGAAGGCATAGCGTTAGCAGTTGGTTTCCCAGCTAACCACGGCGTGTGAACACGGTGGCTAGCCGACTGCTCCACGGGCAGATCAGGCCTAACGCTCACCAACCACTGGCAAGCGTCATACCAATCCTCCTCCGTGGCTAACTGCGAGCGCTCTACAAGACGGGGTCCTTCGTCTTCCTCCTGAGCGCAAGCAGTAGAGCTTGACGGCGGGTACGCTGATACACCTGGCAAGCCAGGGAAAACATGCGGGCCTGACAGCACCGGCATGAGAATATCACTGGTTTGACCAGGAGCAGGCACCGCGGTAGAGCGCGGGGTATATATAGCCCCACCACGGGCCCGGCCAGCACCAGCTACACGCTCGGCAAGCCGAGGTATGCGGTACCGCTGGCCATCAGCAGCGCCCTGGGCCACCATCTGAACCGCGGACCTTACTCCAGGGTGAGTAATACCGTGGAAAAAAGCGCCTGTATTCCCCGCGAGGGGTGCACAAACGTCTTCATCCATGTCCACGTCGTCAGACGGCGACCCTAGCAGGTAATCCTCATCACCCTGGTCAGAAAGATTAGACCCCGGGTCAGCAAAGAGAGCTAACCCGGGCTGACCAGGAACGGTGCCATAGGAGGTACTGGCCACCGCGGCGTGCGGATACCCCTGGACTGATAAGCAGCCAGCGGGTTCCAGCGACAACCGTCCACGGTCCCCTATCGGCGCGGCAATAAGCCTGCTGCCAGGGTCGTGGAACGCCCCCTCTAATGGGGCCACCTCTGAATCGTCGGACAACGGAAGCGGACTAAGGAAAATCGATCCAGAGGCGGGGATTACCTGCTCCGAAGCCGATGACGAGGACAATAAAGGATCTGGTCCAGGAAGCATGCCACGAAGCAACCCTGGAACCAAATCTTTTATTGTCCTCTTCATCTCTCCCAACATCTCGGTCCGGAAGGTCTCCATATCCACCGCGGACGAGACCTTCCCCTTACCCTTCCTACTTACAACCTCTCGTTTCCGCTTCTTCTTCTTCTCCTCCTCTACCACCTTGTCCGTCGCCTGTAAGCAGCACAAGAATTCGGACATTAACTCGCCCCCCCAGTGCTTACATATGTCACAATTAATCAAGGGACCACAAGGGCTACATCGATAACACAGATGCGGCCAGAACTTTACATGCATAAAACGTCCACAGGACGCGCAACCCGGTCCCTGAAAACAGGCCAAAGGACAAGGAGTATGAGCAACTAGTTAAGCTTAGAAACTGAATCCAACTCAAAGAGAAGGAAAACGATCATAAAGATCAATATCTCCGCCGCCCTCCTGTGGCGACGTATTCCTATCCGCCATCCAAAAAAGTGACTAACACTCCAAACAAACACCACTTAAACAGTTTAAGAGAGCGAAAAAGCTATTGAACAAAAAAACATGTGTGATCTCTTTGCCAATAATCTAGCAAAGAGGAAGTGCTAGTCTGCGCATGCGCGGTGGTGGGGCTGGCATCCGCCAGACTACGCTCTGACTCCCTGCCCAGTAGGGGCACCTAACTGTTTTAATCTGAGTGTTTATTGAGTGAAAGCCAATATTTAGCAATATCAAAAGTATTAGGGAGGTAAGTATACTCTTGAAGTGAAATTGGTTTTAGTGCAACCATTAAAATTTTGATTGTCCTTTTTAGAGGTCAGTGTAAATGTAAAAAATCGTTTTTTGTAACAGAGAATTTTGTTCAGTCTTAAAAGGTATTAAAAATGGCTGTACCACATTTGCCAAATTTCGGCCCGATCCCTTCAGCAGTTCTGGAGAAGTAATTTTCGCTACAACTAGGTCAACCAAGATGGCCGCCAAACCATTTGACCAATCATTTCGTCTTGAACAAACTTGGTTCAGCACTTACCCTAAATCATATTTCATGAGGTTTGCATCAATCCCCCAAGTGGTTTCGGAGATTTTTAAAAACGTTTCTAAAAATCAGCCAAAATCCAAGAGGGCAGCTGGCCTAATTGGATGATCGGCTTCGTTTGAACAAACTTGAATCTCTATGCCCAAAGGATGCTTCCTGCAACATATAATTGAAATCAGCCCAACAGTTCTCGAGAAGAAAACATTAAAAATTTCCCATTACTTTAGTATGGGAACTTTTGGTGGGAAAATGATTTAAGATGGTCGCCAAAGCGTTTATCCGAGTTTCGAAAATTGCAAATTTGTGATCAGAATACCGCAAAGCACATACAAAACCAATTTCGGCCTTAAAATCCATCAAATAAAAAAATCCAATATAGCCACCAAACACACTACACCCACGGCGGTCATGTTTTTTGACGGATCAACTTCTCTTGAACAAACTTTAATGGTCCTTAGGCCCTAATCATATTTCCCAAATTTCGGCCCGATCCCTTCAGTGGTTCTGGAGAAGAAGTAATTTTCGCTACAACTGGGTCAACCAAGCTGGCCGCCAAACCATTTGCCCAATCAAGTTCCCTTGAACAAACTTGGTTCAGCTCTTGCCCTAGATCATATTTCATTAGATTTGCATCAATCCCCTAAACGGTTTCGGAGAAGATTTTTAAAGAAGTTTCCAAAAATCGGCCTAAATCCAAGATGAACCCGATCCGATCGGGTTCATTTGAACAAACTTATATCCCTATGCCCTAAGGATGCTTCCTGCCAAATATAATTGAAATCGGCACCGCGGTTCTTGAGAAGTCGTTTAAAGGAAAAGTTGACGGATGGACAGACGGATGAACGGACAATGAATGACGGACACATGACGGACAGTCGCCATGGCATAAGCTCACTTGCCCTTTCAGGCCAGCTGACCTAATAAATACTATTGCGCTTTCTAAATTGCCTATGTGAACTGTAACCCTCCTGGTGATGTTATATGTGGTTGCGGGGTGATACGTGACCGGATCGTCATGTGATTCCGGAGCATTCGTTCCATAACATGTACGCACGCTGTCTTTGTGAGGAAGATGCTATGCGGGGCGACCTTCGGGAAGCTGGGCATCTTCGCCAGTCAGACTTATGTGTCAAAGGATAGGTAGGAATCCCTGCCACTTGCGGCCAAAGCTTGGAAGCATATCTAACAACAAAATGGTAGGTTAGAATTTAGCAGAAGGCCCGCATAAATAAAGCGGCAACTACCAATGCAGTATCTTTGGATTTACATGTACATAAGACGGTGACCTATGAATTCTTCGGAAATCATCCGACCCATCTTCACGTAAACCAGCGTGCATCACATTAATTATAATCTCACTAGGATTGAATCACTGCACATAACTTTTTGTTTGAACAAAAGAGTGGCCCTTTTTGCCAGCTCTTTTCCTCCGCTTCGGCGTCGAAGGCATTTTCCTGTGATGGAGGCCTGCGCAAGGCACTTTCCTCTCACAAAAATAATGTTTTGTATGTGCTAGGGGTATATTTGGTTTATATTAACTATATAAGTAGCCTCGTTAGGACGCTCCCTTACTGGGATACCTCTCTGGGATTTACGAATCTGTGAGGTATTTCCGGCGAGCCCACGTAGAAAGAACACCAGCTTGGTTCTATGTACTGTATTATTTTGCTCATTTACTAGCAAACAAGTACTAATGTTTGTATAGTGTTATTCTTTTAATTATTATTGTCCAGACTCTTAAATTAGTTTATGGACCGTCATACCGGTGACACCAACATTTGGGATGAAACTGTGAGGTTCAATCTCGGCAGCAATGGTCGCACGGCCCCACTGGAACATTATCGTTCCACCGGCTCTAGAAGCCGGTCTTTGTATCTTCTGGAGTCGCGAAACGAGATCTGTAACCCCGAGAACCGTAGCTAACCAGCCCTCCCGCATATCCTGTTCATGCTGTGCAACGGAGCGGAGCAGTATAACAGACCAGCGTGTACACCCGCGAGTTACAATGGTCTCTTGTCACCGGGTGCTAAGTATGAGTGTCGGAGAGGTTTTCAGTATTGACGAACAAGTAGTTCAGTAGCTCATCATCAGTTGTATCACTCGTTGATAGGATGCAGCCTTCAGGTATGTGGATAACAATTTGAGTTTCAATATTGTTGAATTGCTCACAGGTTGGCGCTGGGATGTTGATGCTCATCAGTGGTTCTGGCTCATAGGTGTGGTCAATTGATGGCGAGATTTGCTCAGAATTTTGAGGTGTTTCAATGTTGATATTCTCTGCTTCCGTTGTCTCTACGGTTGGCAGTGTTGTTCTCGAGACATCTCTTCAGTCGCTCTGGGTGGTGGGATCGGTACCCTACTTCTATAGTTTGGGATACAGATAACTCTGGAGTCACTTGTTTGACGTACTAGTTGGTAGAACTGTGTAGACTCAATCAGATGCTGAGTACGAAAATGACATTTAGTCCCAAGGCGAGTAAAGCTAATTTCACATTAGTCGCATGTCCAAAAGCCGGCATGATCATGAATAACACGTGTGTGTTTTCTCAGTCCGTATGCTGACCAAATTGAGCACTGCACTGTCTATATTTGAATGGACCCATACAGCTAAGTATTCAAGAATTGACTAACTGATTTTAATTAACATCAAATGAGCAAATGTGGTGGTAAGTGTGACGTATTATAAGGATGTCATAGGACTACCGTGACAGGGAGTTTGGTGATTCTAATTAGCATAAAAAACTCGGATTTTGGAATCACAAGTCTGCATGATTGATCCCTATAGGATCCAGCATATGGAGTTCGTGTATCCAGTATTTTCTTGTTCTTTTCTGATATGAGCTTTATCCGAATCCTCAGGGTCGTGAAGGCGAACTTGTATAATTTTGTCCATTATGATTGGGCAAATTAAAATGTTGTGCAACAGGGGTATCTTTGTGTTTTTTAATATCCTGTAAGTGTTCTTTCACTTTTATGCGGAATTCTTTTGTTTCACCCACATACTGGACAAGATGTGCGTGACATTGCGGGTGCCATAGTATGTCTTCACTTTACATCTATACTTTAAGCCTGTGTGAATACTTGTGAACTCATGCTTACTGTCCATTTTGTGAAAGAAAATTTTTTTTTCCTGGTGCATGGGTAGATAGGGTTTAAGGAAGTTTTTCCTTGAAAGCCCATTTTGGCCGGAAAATCAAATTTGGCCGAAACAAGGGTGTCTTTTAAAGTGGGATTCTTTCTATCACCAAACATTGGTGGTATGGTGAATGTGCTTCTGCATTTGGGGCTGCTTTCTAGCAGTTCCCAGGATGGTTTTCTTTGCTTTATAGCTTTGAATGTGGGTGTCCATAATGCATGGGGTGCGTGTGTTTTTGGATTTGGTACAAGTAGATGAAGACATGATCTGCTTGTACCCAAACCAAAGAAGAAAAGAACAAGAAAAATACTGCATACACCAACTTCATACGCTGGATCCTATAGGGACCAATCATGCAGACTGGTGACTCCAAAATCGGAGTTGTTTTTATGATAGTTAAAAAATCCTAGATGGCTGCTGCCCAAAATAACCAATCAGATTGATTTGGACAATCTTGGTCCAAGAATTTTTCATTACAAATTTGATTTGGTTTAAACATAATTTATTTCTTGATCAAATAGGAGCATATAGCCGTAAATAAATCAACCCAGTGCTTCTTAAAGTCTGTTACTGGAAAAATTGCTGAGAGATGGAAGACAGACAGATAACGGATGTTCGCATCATTAGCATATTTGCTCAGTTAGCATTTCAGGATAGGGAAAATTGAGTGGCATGATTCACTAATTCACACTTATCATGAAACATCATGTAGCAGGCCCAATCAGGGAGACCAGCTTGGTATGATTTTTTATCTGGAAAATAATTTTGGATGAGCGCGAGGTGTGCCATTTTGGGACATAGCTCCCAAGGTCGCGATTTGTCTCTTCCAGTGTTTGCATGTGAGCATGCAGAAATGCATACAAATCATCAATTTAAACTCTAACGTGTCAGTTAATATCATTATAATTTTATGTAAACAAATCATATTGCTATTCACCCTAATTGAGTCGACTTGAATAGTGTCAAAATTGTACTATATAAAACGAAAACTGGTAACATATTTTTAATTATTCCATGAATATTGCTAATTCAACCAAAAAATCATGATATTTGACAGGATGGTGGGCAAATACGGAGGCCTGTTAAAAAAATCCACATAAATCCGGAAAGATGGACGTCCTACCTCACGAACCAAATGTGGTGGGGGAGGGGGTATGTGACTCATTCATTCAGCCTTACATTGACGCACAAGACAGTGGGGGGGAGGGGGGAGGTTAGCCTTACGATGATGCATAATGTAGTGGAGGGAGGGAATGCATGTGGGGGGGGAGCGGGGAGGTTAGCCGTACCATGATGTATATTGTAGTGGGGGGGGGGAGCACCTGACTCATTCATTCAGCCTTACCATGACGCATAGTGTAGTGGAGTCCATGAATCACTGTCTAGCTGTGAGTAAGAGAAGCCCTGTGCTAAGAGATTGTGTATCTCCGCTGCATCGCCGCTGTATGCTGCTTTATGAAGGGGAAAGTCCTTCTCCCACTGAAGCTCACGACTAAGAAGAAAAGTGATTAGTGAAGAAAATGTTTTGATTTAAATTACGTGTATATTTAACAATGTTTGCAGGTAATGGCTTGTAAATAAGCTCTGGGATCTTACTAGGGGTGTGCTCCAATGACCTTAGCTACTTGTGATATCGTTTGCAAATTGTTATAACATAACAATAATGTAATCAATATTTATTTATAACTAGAAAATAAAATTTTCTTTGTACAATTTATTAATATTGACATTACACATAGAAGCCAATGAATATGTAAGACAAAATGTTTGACAACTCAGAACAAGAATGCATACCAACACCAGAATGCTAAATCTTCTAGTCTTCCTTGATCAAGCACCACTAGGGTTGTGCGATTATTGCGTTGTGATCGCGATCGATTATTAAAAAATAATCGTGATTACCCGATTAATCAGCTTGGATACAAATTACCAAGACATAGCAACAAATGAATATCAATGACGAAAACGGCAATGGTGTTTAGAAAAGTTCATTTGCAGGGCAAGAGAAGACTATTTTTGAAAATGTATTACTGAAATGACTGGCATTCCAATAATACATTTTCAAAAATACTCTACTCTTGCCCTGCAAATGGACATACATTCACTAAGCAAACTGCAATTTTTCATGACCGATCGCAATAAAAAGTAATTGAAAGTTAGGTTTTGAAATATTTTATGCAATAGAAAATATTCACGATTATTCGATTATTTAATTTTTAATCAAATACATTTACGATTTAAAACATAATCGCGACTTTCGATTTAATCACGTAATCGCGCAAGCCTGCATTAAGTTCAAGAACCCAAGTTCAAGTAGCCAAGGGACATGGAATATCAACATTTAGAGTTGAAAGGTCATGTTCTATATGTAGAGCCCTATAAATTTTTTCCAGAAATTCAAGAGAAATTAAGTTTTAACCCTTTGCTGGACAAATTTGATCAAGAAAATTTAAACATTTCCTTATTGAATGTCCATTTACAGGTCAAGAGGATAGAATTTTTGAAAATTTATCACTGCAATGACTGGCTCGGTTATCGAGGCAGTCCTTCCAGTGGTAAATTTTCAAAATTGGTATTCTCTCGGCCTGTAAATGGACATTCCATAAGACAATAGCAGAGGCCGGTTTTGGCCGGTATGACCATTAAAGGCAGGCCTGGGGTCAGTTACATTCAAATGTAACTAGTTACAGCTACAGTTACATTGGACTATGTCAGTTACAATTACAGTTACATTGGTTGAGCAATGTAACCAGTTACATTTCAGCTACTTTGCATAATGTAACTAAAGTTACATTTCAGTTATATTAGTTACTTTGACTGATAATTATTATGAAGGACTATACGAACATCAATGTCATCATAAAAACTGCAATGTAGTCGATCAAATTGAGATATATAGTAGAATCAAAATACCACTATAACCACTGATATAATATACTGAGAGAACTGAATCCATTTCAGATATAAAATATAAAACCTGCCGAAATTTCTTTAATAAATTTGACTGCATTTTCGTGCTGTCATATGCAATAACAAATTTCAATCAACTGGTTTCCAAAATAATAAGACACTAGTTTAATTCCACAGCCTTCATAGATGTACATATATATTTCTTCCTCTAACCCTTTCAACCCAGACCTGCCACATAACAAACATTAATCTTATTGTGAGAAATAATTGGTTGAATGTTTTGAAACTAATTTGACTGAAAGCTTTGCTACCATAGGCATCAACATTTTCAGTGAAATTAATTTCAAAATGTTCAACAGATTTCCTTAGAGCATTGACTTTCTATGATAAGATAATCCGCCATCAGCCATGGGGCAATGGAACAGTTTCTAGTAAAATTAGCTTCCAAATGGTCATCAGCTTTGATGTTTGCTTAATTTCAAATAGGAATTTAAATATTTTGAAAATAATGTATCACTGTCATTAGTTACAATGCTAAATTCATTCCAATCAGATATTCTGCTGTGTACTTTATACTTACTACATTTGCAATTTTACTTTCAAAAGCTGTTGCTTCATATGTCAGCAACAGCTGTTTTCAGGTCAGATTAGTTTCAAAATGTTCAACAGCTTTCCAGTACACTAGTTTCATTCCACAGCATTTATAAATTTGTCTGCTATACCAAAATGGTTGATGGCTTGACTTTTATCAATGGCATTGTCTTTTGACGTTTATCACCACACATATGTGAATTGTCCTGGGCTTGCGCATAATTGCTGAGCAATGATGTGGTAAGCTAGCCTAATCAATAGCATATAAAGAAAAGAACAGGACATGCTGTTAACACATACTGTGGCAGATTTTAATTTTCTTTACAATTCAACATTTGCTGTTTTTAATCCTTTTAAACCTTTAACACTAAAGCAGGACAAAAAAGCTTTTGCAGTGGTTTTGAAAAATGTCCATTTTCAGACAAATATAAGGCATTTTTGAAAATGTGCCGCTGGAATGTCTGGCTCAATAAACAAGCCAGTCATTTCAGTGGCAAATATTTTAAAATAATCTCACGGTCTGCAAATGGACATTTTCTATGAGAAAACTAGTTTTATTCAACAAAGTTAATCTTTAAAAGGTAACAGTTAATTCTATAATGATTTAGTAAACAACCTGTTTCTAAGCTACATTGTAGATTAATGTCAATGCTCTATAAGATTTTGATTAAAGGTTGTTGCTTGATGTAGCAATAACATTCAGATTATTACTGCTAAATATCACATATACAGAGTGGGTTAACCCTTTAATGGTCAAGATTGGTAAAAAAAATTGCCTATTTTGTAGGCTTCAAGATTCATATTTGAAAATTTACCACTGGAATGACTGACCCAATAATCAAGCCAGTCATTCCAATGGCAAATTTCTAAAATAAATATCACTGACACTTGGAAATAAAGTTCTTGCCCATGGTATTATCATCTTCCAGTAAAATTATCTTCAATATATTCAACAGCTTACCTGAATGATTACATTGAAATTGGGATATTGGGGTGTCACATGTATGAGTAGCTATGCAGCAAATTCAGAAAACTGTAATACATTAGGTAAAAAAGTTTGAAAAGTAACTGAAAAGTAACTGAAATTTCCGTTATCTTTGCAATGTAACTGGTTACATTTCAGTTACTGTAACTAAAAAAATTCTTCAGTTACAGGTTACTTCAGTTACATGAAAAATGTAACTACGTTACATTCAGTTACAGTTACAAGTTACAGTTACCGCAGCCCTACTAGGTCCAAGATACGGTTTTGGTAGTTGCCGCTTTTAATTATGCAGTCCTTCTGCTAGATCCTAAACTACAATGTATCATTTAGTTGTTAGGTTCATGTCCAAGCTTTTGGCTGCAAGTGGCAGGGATTTCTACCTATCTTAACTACATGAGCCTGACCGGCGAAAATGCTGGGTTTCCGTATGGTCACCTCACAGAGCATCTCCCTCAGAAAGGCAGCATGCGGTCATGTTATGGAGTGACAGCTCCAGAATCATATAACGATCCTGTTACATATCACACCGCAACCACATACAGTACAACATTACTAGGACAAGTCAATATTACACAAGCAATTTGAAAAGCGCATAAAAGTTTATGGCAGGGAGTGAGAGGCAGATATCCATCTCTAGTGGCCTTCCCGTGAGGGTGTGGTGGGTTCCAAGACTGCACCCAGTCATTGTACGGAGTTAGATATAGATCTGCGTCCCATCCGTCACCCGGTGTGTCGGAGGCGGACCATATGAGATCCAGCTCCGGGGACCAACGTTTGCTCGTCATTAGGGTTAAGTTCCAGGATGCCCAGAGATGCACTGCTGGCCGATTAAAATAAATATAGTGTTTTCACAGTGCTTCCTACTTTGGCGGGGTTATCTACATGTATGCTAACTGGTATCCGAAGATACAGAGGGGGATGTATGAGAAATCGACACTCTAGTCTTCGCTGCTTGGAAACCCCAATAGTTTCCCAAGTCGGATCATGCCAACGTGGCAATGGGAGTTCCAGACAATTAATAAGCCTTGTGGCTGGAGGAGCGTAGAAAGAGACAATCACTCAATATAATAAAGTTTTATGGTGGGGAGTAAGAGACAGATATCCAACTATATAGTGACCTTCCCGTGAGAGCGTGGTGGGTTCCAAGTTACAAGTTACAGTTACCCCAGCCCTGATTAAAGGGTTCAAAAAACATATTATTGCCAGTAGTTACAGCAGTAATTACATAAATGATTTTCTGGACATTTTTGGAAATCCAAGATGACTAGAAAAAATTTCAGTATTGGCACAGTATCGGCCCGGCATCGGCCCAGTATGCTGCGTTATCTGGGTATAGTGACCCGGGCTGTCATCATGGTGACTTATTATTGTTACCATCTATGAGGCTTTGGGCTGTCACCATGCTGACTTATTACTGTTACTGTCTATGAGGTTTGGACTGTCACTATGGTGACTTATTATTGTTACCATCTATGAGGCTTTGGACTGTCACCATGGTGATTTATTATTGTTACAGTCTATTAGGCTTGGGATGTCACCATGGTGACTTATGGGGCTGTCACCATGGTGACTTACTACTGTTACCATCTATGAGGTTTTGGGCTGTCACCATGGTGACTTATTACTGTTACCATCTATGAGGCATTGGGTTGTCACCATGGTGACTTATTACTGTTACCATCTATGAAGCTTTAGGCTGTCACCATGGTGACTAATTACGGTTACGCTCTGAGGTTTTGGGCTGTCACCATGGTGACTTATTACTGTTACGGTCTATGAGGCTTTGGGCTGTCACCATGGTGACTTATGGGACTGTCACCATGGTGACTTATTACTGTTACCATCTATGAGGCATTGGGCTGTCACCATGGTGACTAATTACGGTTACGCACTATGTTTTGGGCTGTCACCATGGTGACTTATTACTGTTACGGTCAATGAGGCTTTGGGCTGTCACCATGGTGACTTATTACTGTTACCGTCTATGAGGCTTTGGGCTGTCACCGTGTATCCTCATCTTGGTGTAATCAGGCACTCCGCGACCCCAGTGCCGGTTATTTACAGCATTGTCAACCTACAATACAGAAATGAGAAATCAGCTTGCACACACTCAGCACCCCTTATCTTCAGGGTTCTAGTTTACAGGCCGGAAGGCAGGGAGGCCGACTGACCGCCCGAACGTCCAACCGACCGACTGACCGACCGACCGACCGACAGAGACAGACAGACAGACAGACAGAAGGAAATTTCCATTTCTCCGAGATCTAACAATACAGTACTTACTATTACATTACTTATTGATAAACAGCTCAACTGAAGCTGTGCACTAGGAATCTAGATTTAGAAAGCTCTACCGGCTCCTGGAACCGGGTACCCCGTTCCAAACAACCGGGTACCTGCCTGCCAGAGACGCCATATTGTCGATCAATACTTACCATTACATTACTTATTGATAACACCAGATTTAGTCAGCAACCTGGTGGGAAGGGGCAAGCCATACAAAGCCTCTTTTGCCCCTAGAGAAAGAACTTAGACTTAAACTTGTCACACAGAGACCTAGAAGGACCGACAAGTTTGGGACGGAATTACATTCGTATCACCGCTCCCACCCCACCCCCCGCCCCACCCCTCCTTTCTCCCATAAAGGGAGAGAACTAATGACTATTGAACATGCATCTCACCTGAAACAAAAGTGTGCCAAGAGGGTTACCAGCTCTTGACACACATAAGCCTGGGAATGAGCATGAATATATAAGATGAATGATCATGACATATAAACACAAGAGGCCCAAGGGGCCTGTGTCACTCACCTAGAGCACCACGGCGCCCATGTTTTTTTGACTGATCAACTTCCCTTGAACAAACTTTAATGGCCCTTAGTCCTTAATCATACCGCCCAAATTTCGGCCTGATCCCTTTAGCGGTGCTGGAGGAGTCGTTTTCGGAAAAACTATGTCATCCAAGATGGTAGCTGAACCATTTGGTCAATCAAGCCCTCTTGAATAAACTTGGCTTACCTCTTGGTCTAGATGAAGATTCCCCAAGAGGTTTTGGAGATTTTAAAGGCGTTTCCTAAAATTGGCAAAAATCCAAAATGGCCACCACGCAAATTGGCTGATCGGGTTCATTTGAGCAAACTTGGATCCCTATGCCCTAAGGATCCTTCCTGTCAAATATTATTGAAATCGGCCTAGTAGTTCTTCTTCTTTTCGATCGCTGATATCACACTTGGAGAGCCGTTCTCAAGATGAAATCTGTGGTTTTCTGCAGTTCTTCCACAGGCCCATACAGTTTTTCAAGAAAAGAGGTTGACAAAGGCCAGATCTCTTCTCTCAGCAGCTGATACGTACTGCAACATTGAAGTATGTGCTCTGTCATCTGTTCTGCTTCTCCACAAGGACAAGCGGGCGATGTCGCAAAGTGGAACCGCCTGTACTCGAGAGATGATGGTAGGCATCTTCTGATTGAGGTGTTCTATAGAGTGACTTGATGATAGTCTTCATCTCTGTATGGGTAACCATGTATTCTGTCTGATTCTCTTCTGCACCCACCGTTGCCATCTTGTCTGCTTCCTCATTTGCTTGGACTCCACAGTGTGAGGGGATCCACTGCAATGCTATCCGAAAGCATTTGATGGTTTGTAGTGCTTCTTCAAGTTGTGGCAGCCTACCTTTGGTCATAGCCTCAAGGACGGAATGAGCATCAGATAAAAAGACAATCTGTGCAATAGGGTCTGATGTTCTGCTGATGGTATCAGCTGCATGAATCAGTGCTTCGACTTCAGCTCTGTAGTTTGTGCAGTGTTTGCCTGTCGGTATTGCAGCTGACTCATGTTGTCCGTTTGGATACTGTATGTGCAGTCCAGCACCTCCGCTCCTAATTGCATCTTTGGCTGATCCATCTGTGTAGATCCTTATTCATGTCTCCTGAGGGTACATTTCTTCCAGCATGGCTAGTGTCAGGGCCTTCTTGCTCACATCACTGTGTTCATCTTTGGTTGTGAGATGAGGTACTGTGGTGCGAATAGCTATGCTCTCTAGTTTGTTTTCCCAGGGTGGAGGATCAAGTGTGTGGTTTGGGTTTTCCTATTTGTGCTGGCAATATTTCTTGGTGTTTCCTTTGAAGTGCTTTTGTCTCTTTCACAAAACTTGATCTTTTAAGTCTTCCTGATGACAGCTGTGCTTGCCTGATCTTCATCGGGTGGTTGTTGAACGATTTGAACTTTGCAGCTTGGATCAGCGCTTTGCATTCCCTTCCTTTGCTAAGTGGGGGGATGCCTGCTGTCTGCTCCATTTTTTCTATTGGTGTTGATCTCATTCCACCAGTGATGATGCGCAATGCCTGGTTTTGTACTCTGTCGAGGTTCTGTTGATGAGATTTAGCTGCTGTCATCCATGAGCTGGATCCATACTCAAGGTGTGGTCGTACGGCACCTAGGTAGATGGTCTTGAGGATCCTTTCATTGGCACCCCACTTTGTTCCTGCCAGCTTCCTCATGATGTTTAGCTTTCTTTTGGCCTTTGCCTCTGCGTTCTGTATGTGCTCCTTCCATGTTAATCTTCTGTCATAGGTGACAGAAGATTTGTCTGCTGGTCCTCATACTCGAGTGGAGTACCGCCCAGTGTCAGATTGCCAACCTTGGTTTTGGTGGACAGTGAGAATAGTATGGCTGATGATTTTTCTTTGTTGATGGTAATACACCAGCGATTGGCCCAAGCTGCAATTCTGTCCAAGGCGAGCTGCATTCTGTACGTGGCAGTCGTTGTGTATTCCTCGGTGCACCAAAGTACGAGGCCATCTGCATAGAGGGCTGCTTGGATCCCATTGGGCAGCTCTGCTACAATGTCATTAATGAAGAGTGTGAACAGAGTTGGTGATAATACTCCGCCTTGTGGCGCCCCTTGTCTCAGCAATACATTCTGTCCAGATTGTCCATCCACCGGCACCCTAGCTCTGCGATTGTGTAGGTATGACTTGGTCCATCGGAACATGTTGCCACCGATGCCTGTGCACCGGAGATTCACGAGGAGGTCATCCTTCCACACCTTGTCAAATGCCTTCTGCAGATCGATAAAGGCAGCTAGCATCACCTTCTTGGCTTGAAAAGTGTCCTCTATGACCTGTGCAAGATGTGTTGTTTTATCTTCTGTGCTCCTGTATCTTCTGAAGCCGGCCTGCTCTGAAACTATAATGTTCTCCGACTCCAAGTACCACTGCAACCGCTGGTTGACAATACGCTCCATGGTCTTGCATATGCAGCTTGTAAGACTGATAGGACGGTAGCTCAGCACTTTCATCTTGTTCTTCCCTTTTTTCAGAATAGGGGTCATTCTGGCTTCCTTCCAGCACTGAGGCACCTCTCCACTGGTCCAACTGAGATTAAAGATGTCTAGCAACTTGCGGAGAGATGCATTACCAAGGTGTTGGATCATTTCATTCGTAATGCCATCTGACCCAGGAGATTTCTTCTTCTTCAATTGGCGGATAGCCTTCTTCAGTTCTGCTAAACTAATGTCAACTTTCATTGCATCATGAGTGTTGGTGTCTGTTCTTTCCTTTTGCTCTTTTCTAACCTCTTTTTGACGCATTCGTGGTATAGAAATGTTGCTTTCTTTTGCATATGCCTTCGCAAAGGCATCTGCAGCCATCTTTCCTGTCAGTGTTTGTCCATCTTCTTCAAGAGTAATCTTCTCTCCCCCGACACCCTCATCATTCAGTGCTTTAGTCAGTCTCCATAGCTTTGTGGTGTCTCTCTCTAAATTAAACCCTGCTGTCTTTTCCCTCCAGCTTCTTCTTTTGGCCTCCAGCTTGGTCTTTAGATACCTGGCTTTAGTTTGTTGTAGCGTGAAGTGGTTTTCATGACAGGGATTACCCTCTACATCTTCTCTGGCCTTGTCTAGTTTATCATGTGCTGCTTGCAGTTCTGTTGTCCAGTAGGGGGTGGTATTTTCCCTGAACCCTCGAGGAATCGCTTCGTTGGCAGCCTTGAGGATACTTGAATTAAATTCCTTGGCCACATTGTTGATGTTTCTCCCTTCTACTGCTATATTTTGGGTAAGCTCATTGCAACGAATGCCGAACAGACTCCAATTTGCCTTTTTGTAGTTCCACCTTGGATGTTGAGGTGAACTTGTCGAAATACTTCCAGAAAGAAAGAGGAGGACTGGGCGGTGGTCGCTTCCTCCTAATTGCGATCCGACCACTCTACTGAGGTTTCTGTGAATGTCTTCTGTACAAAATGCCACGTCCGGCGTTGTTGTCGAATGCCACCGGCGCGAGTAGGTAGGCAGGCTGATCTGTGGGATCATTGACAAGTAAAAGGTGCTTTTCATCTTGCCATGCTTCAATGTCTTCTCCTCGTTTATCAAGTGTTCTGTATCCCCAGCTCTGAGACTGGCTATTAAAGTCTCCCAGAATGAGGAAGTGGCAGCCCGGGACCTGGATTGTGTCAAGTGAGAGATTCTTGTCATTAGGGCAGTAATAATTGACAATGTCAATCACAGGGTTGCTGGTTGTTACCTTGATCTTGATATATTCTGCCTCTTCCATAAAGGTTTTGATCTGGCTGGCCTTCACGCTGTTTCGGACCAAGGTGATCACCCCGCCTTTCTTTCTTCCTCTTCGATCACACCGGAAAATCTGATAACCTCTGATCTTAAATGGTTTTCCTTCTTGCAGGTGTGTCTCTTGGATGCAGCAGATATCAATGTTGTTTTCGTACAGGAACTGTTCGAGCTCTGATTTCTTGTTGGTAACCCCTTCTGCATTGGGTTTGGTCTTCTCTTTCGGTTGGCCAGTAGCTCTCCATCCTCATCCCCTGGCTCCACAAGACGAGTTGATGGGACCTACAGTAGCTGAGGGTGGGATCCTTCGAGGCATGGAGCCCGGCGCTGCACCTGCCTGGCGGATCCTCACAGGGCGAGCACCATTTCGGTTGATTCGATCGCTAAGTGTCATTTCATTAGCGTTGTGCATAATGCTCTGGTTAGCCCCTCCAAATGTCTGGATTGACACCCAGTGGGTTACACCCCTGCGCCACATTGAGGCCAAGCATATAGTCTTAAACAGGGGCGGCCTAGTAGTTCATCAGAAGACATTTTTAATTTCCCAAGCATGGGAGCTTTTGACGAGAAAATTATCCAAGATGGCCGCCAAACTTTTATCCAACAGTTTCGAACATTGCAAATTTGAGCTCAGAATACCCAAAAACATATATAAGAACCAATTTTGGCCTCAAAATCCATCAAATAAAAAACTCTAATATGGCCGCCAAACACGCTACATTTTGATTAGCACATGCCGGCCATGTTTTTTGATGGAGCAACCACCCTTGAACAAACTTTAATGGCCCTTAGTCTCTAATCATATCCCCTAAATTTCGGCCTGATCTCTTCAGCAGTTCTGGAGAAGTCGTTTTCGGGAAAACCAGGTCATCCAACATGGCCGCCGAACCATTCGGGAAATCAAGTCATCTTGAACAAACTTGGCTTATGTCTTTCTCTAGATGAGCTTTCATAAGTTTTGAATCGATATTCCCCAAGTGGTTTCGGAGATTCTTAGACATTTCCTAAAATCAGCCGAAATCCAAGATGGCAGCTGGCCAAATTAGCTGATCGGCTTCATTTGAACACACTTGGATCCCTATGCCCTAAGGATGCTTCCTGCCCAATATAATTGAAATCTGCCACGTAGTTCTCCAGAAGAAGACATTTTAAATTTCCCATTGCTTTAGTATGGATGCCTTTGGCAGGAAAATAATCCAAGATGGCCACCAAACCGTTTATCCGACAATTTCGAAAATGCAGAATTTGAGCTCAAATTACCGAAAAACATATATAGAACCAATTTAGGCCTAAAAATCCATCAAATAAAAAAATCCAATATTGCCGCCAAACACAATACATTTTGATTGGACCACGGCGGCCATGTTTTTTGATGGATTAACTTCACGTGTACAAACTTTAATGGCCATTACTCCCTAATCATATCTCCTAAATTTTGGGCCTGATCTCTTCAGCGATTCTGGAGAAGTTGTTTTCGGGAAAACTAGGTCATCCAAGATGGCCACTGAACAATTCGGTAAATCAAGTCTTCTTGAACATACTTGGCTTACCTCTTTCCCTATATGATTTTTCATGAGTTTTGAATCGATTCCCCAAGCAGTTTCAGAGAAGTTTTTAAAGACGTTTCCTAAAATCGGCCTAAATCTAAGATGGCTGCAGGCCAAATTCGCCGATCGGCTCCATTTGAACAAACTTGGACCCCTATGCCCTAAGGATGCTTCCTGCCAAATATAATTGAAATTGGCCCAGCGGTTCTTGAGAAGAAGTCTTTTAAAGGAAAAGTTGATGGATGGACAGATGACAGACGGACACACGATGGACGGTCGCCACGGCATAAGCTTACTTACAATAACACAAAAAACAGTCAAACTTGAATTACCTCATGAATTATGGATTCCAGATGTGGCGCCAGCAACCAACACACATTCGACCAAACGTGTCACATCTGGTTGAATTCCTCTCGCCTGACCATGTCTGTTCTAACTACTTTTGCTTTTCAAAGTTACCAAAAGGAGATGAGCAGTGTAGCCACTAGACTACCATTTCAAAACAGCCAAAGCGAGTGGATTGGCGGAGTCTGATATGTCCCTCACATAGTAATCTGAGAGGACTCACAGTACCTGTGTGCAACGGCCATGCTGTCCTCTAACGGGACACCATTGAATAGGGTGGTCAAGGGGGCTATTCCTCTAACATCGTGAGCCCTAGCACATTGCACCTGGTGCCCAGTAGCAATCTCGTGGTTAGTCTGAATGCATTCTACTACCCAACGAGAGATAGTATCCATGGATGCGGTGCCATATGGCTTCTTATGGCAGTTTTGGTTAGCACATTAAGCACCAAAGATATACTCCAGGATGGAATGACTACCGGTTGTCTCGGTCGGAGATTGCTCATTCCCTTCACCATCACGTTTAACTGGGCCACCTCTGGACTATCCCTGTTGGCTAGACAAGGGATAACTGATGCCAAAGCTGACTTGTATCCAGCAATATTGACAGGAGCTAGTCCTGTAAAGAACAGCTCACAGAGAGTTTTCTATTTGCTGAATAGTGGATTGAAAGGGATCAATATCCTTTCCTTTACACCACCCTGCAAATTTGTTATTACCTTGTGGTTATATGGCTTGAAGGTTGACCTCCTCACGGCTGCGATGAATCTCACAACCTGTTGAGAAAAGCCTTCCGACGTGGAACTTTGTTTGATAACATCCATGCAGTCAATTTGAACATCTCGGGCCACCTGGGAAATTATGTTCAGAATCTCGGGCAGCTGCACTGGATTGTCCACCAGCAGATCCAGAAGATCCGTGAACCACACCCTGCTGGGCCAATATGGCGCTATCAGCAGGACTAGGCACGGCTCCTCCCTGATCTTCACCAAGACCTTCGGTAGAAGGATGGTGGGTGGGTACGCGTACATGTGCATCCCTCTCCAGTTTATCACCAGGGCATCGGTATCTGTATCGACGGCATTTGGATCTGGAATCGGCAACACATGTCATGATTTGAGCATTTTCCTTTGTGGTGAACAAGTCCACGTTCGGTTTGCCCCAATGCTCGAAGATCCTTCGTAGAAGTGGAGGGTTGAGAGACCATTCTGTTGGCAGAATTCCCTGTCCGCGAGACAAAGCATCCGCCAGAATGTTCAATCGTCCAGGAATGTCAGCTGTTTTCAAAACAACTGAGTAATTCCTACACCATTGAATCAAGTGCCACACCTTCATACACAGTGTGACTGACCTGATCCCTCCTTGGTTATTTATGTATGATACTACTGTCGAATTGTCCGACCGTATCAATATCACCTTGCCTCTGACCTCTGTCATCATTTCCAACAGATTGATATGCAGCTGACTCTCTTGGAGACACTATGTTTCCGAAACCTAGTGTTCTCCCAGGCAGGCCCCCACCCCTCCAGCGATGCATCCATGTACACGGTCAGCTGGGGGTGGGGTGGGTGAAGCAAAACTCCTACTAGGAGATTATGAAGCTCCTTCCACCATACAAGATGTGACATTATTGGTGCCAAAACTGGTACCAGCTTTGACAGGTTCTATTCTCTGTTTCCACAGAGACATCAGATACAACTGGATAGGGCTTCGCAATAGAGCCGCGAACGGGATTACCTGCTCCATGGAGACCATCATGCCCAGCACCTGAAGAAACCTCCTCGCCTTAATGTGGTTTCCCAACTGAACTCTTGAGGATGGCTAACAGAGACACCACTCTGGGCTCTGACGGGTAAACCCTGCCTTCCTCGAGATCAAATCTCATCCCAAAATAAACGAAGTGTTGAGTGGGCGTCAACTCAGATTTCTCCTTGTTGACTATCCAGCCTAGATCTGAAAGTAATTTCAGAGTCAGCGCAGTATCCACTTCTAACCTGGCTGGCGTGTCTGCCTTGATAAGCCAATCGTCTATGTAGGTGTGAAGCGACACGCTGACTCTTCTGAGAAATGCTGTCACCGCTAGGACCACTCTGGTGAAAACCCCTAGGGCTGTCAACAGGCCGAATGGAAGGACTATAAACTCCCAAACATGATTCTGGAATGTGAATCTCAGAAACCTGTGACAACCCCTGTTCATTGGAATGTGGAAATATGCATCTTTCAGATCGATTGACACACACCACCTTCCTTTCTCCAACCCCGCCATTACCGACCTCGGAGTTTCCATCTGGAACCAAGGCGTATGGATAAACCAATTCAAATTTATTCAATGGCCTGAGATTGAGGATGGCTCTCAACCCCTTGTGCTCTTGGGGACAAGGAACATGTTTGAATAGAAGGCTGGAGTGTTCTGGTTTGCTGGTTTTATTGCTCCCTTCAGAAGCAAACCCGAGACTTCGTTTTGAATGGCTTCTAACTTGTCTGGCTCCCTTGGTACGGGAGTCCAGGCAGGTACCAAGGACACATTTTGTGGTGGGAAATCCCACCACTCTGGCATGTACACCTGGGATATCCATCCCAGGACCAGACTGTCTGATGTCACACCTCGCCAAGCATCGATGAAATGCATGAGCCTTCCGCCCACTATAGGCGCATTGACGAGAGAGAACCACTTTGGTCTTGGCTTGACTGGTCTAACTGGCACAGCTTTTCGTGTCGCACAGGCGTGGTCCAGGCGGATATGAAGAGAGCTATCATACCCTCAGGTAGGATCTGCTCTCTTCTTTACCGCCCTTGGAGGACTTCCCCTTGCCCTTAGAGCCTCTCAGGCGATCAGGGCCACCACAACTTTCCTCTCCTTCTTAGCCGCAGACGGCTGCGAAGGTCCATCAAGAGCAGCAGGAGCTGGCTTGGTTTTCGCCTTGCTCTTACACTTCTTCTGCTTCGAGGAAAGCTGAGCATCTAGCGGCTTCGCTACAGCCCCTAGTGCATGCACCTGACGCACTAGCTTCAGCTGTAGGTTCACCGCTAACCGACTTTGCGCAATGTTGGCCATGTCTTCTAGGATGGCCCGCGCCTGGCCACAGAAGATGCTAGGGCCATTCAGGGGTGTTGATGCACGAAAGTGCAGCAGGTGGCACAGGGTGGCCTGCCCCAGCTTCAGCCTACACCGACTGAAACAAGCGGTACAAATGATTGACAGCATTCATAGCTGCCCTCACCCTCTCATCACAGAGGGACAGGACTTCATCACTGTGTGCCTGGCTCTTGTCCATAAGTGCCTGAGCAGGGCCCCCCTCCTGCACCTTAGATGCCAAGAACCCAATGGTCATCCTCAGTGACCGTTGGGAGCACACCATAATACTCATACTCCCCCCTGGGGATACGGAGGCCTCAGGGAGCTGACTCTTGGTTGTGAGTTGCTTGGAATAAATCGCCTTTAGCAACTCCCTGAACTTTGGACTGGATTCGAGCCATGGGCAAGACCCCCCCATCCGAATGGATACCACAGACGGATGGGGCATGTCTTCCTCAGCTGTGGCCAAGACCACGGATGGGTCCACCCTGGCTAGCCAAGCCAGAGCATCGGACTAGTCCACTTCTGAGGAAGACCCCCCCCCCCCCCCCCGTAAACACATCACCTGTTGATGTATTCAGGGGTCTACCAGCAGCGGCCTCCCGGCATTGCTGGATAGTCAACAACACCGGTAATGTGCGGTTCCATGGAGTAGGCCCGCACGGAAAACCCTGCGGACTCGTAGCGGTTACAGAACCGTGGCCATACACGGGCGCCAACGGCACCCCGTGTGTGGCCGCTGGACCAGGCAAGATAGGTGTATACCACGCCTGGCCAGCAACACCCGTCACCATGTCAGTTGATGCCAAACCAACTAGGCTCCCATGCCAGACGGACCGGCTACCGCTACGGGACCACCCAGACATGGCTGCAGAGTAGTCGCCACCAGGCCGGAGCCTGACGGGACCGCCAGGGAGCCATACAAGATACCAACCCCCCCCCCCCCCCTGTAACCAGTCCAGAACCCTGTCCATACTGGACATGGAGAGGTTGCGCCAGTCTTTGGTATCAAAGACGAAAAGCCTTGCATAGTGGGCCCAAATCACGCCGTGGGTGCTATCTCTGAACCCTCCAACTGCGAATGAGGAGCGAGCGCCCCGGTGGCTGAAATGGATGCTCCTTGATTTCTTTTCAAGCTGCCTGACCCCGCGTCAGACCCCACCATGTCCTTTTGGGGAAGGAACTCGACCACCAATTTGATGGGCCACACTGCACAGACATTACAATGATTGTCAACATTATACCTTGCACATCAGTAACAGACATGGTCCTTAAAAGCTAACTTCACGAAACAGGAATGGAAGGCAGACACATAATTTTCAAACAGTTTGACAATAAATTATAAGATTAACCCTCCAGTACTCAACACCCGCAACGTTACAACCAAGATCATGTAAGCTGGCGACAAGAACAAGAACGGGCCGATAATACACCCATAAACTGATCCTGCAGGATGTATCAAACAGATCCAGGAACCGTATCGGATACATTGGTGGTATATATTTAAGAATTAATTCCAAAATTATACTACACAAATGAACGCCAAATGATACGAGAAGGAACAACATAATGAATTAACACCACAGCTGTAGAACACGGTAAAGCCGCAGAACACACATCCTAATCAAGAATTTTGAGATCAACTATCAATGCAAACAGATCGTGATTACACGCAAACCGTGACATAATTCAAGTTTCTGGTAGAAAAGCGCACACAGCTACCAAGAAAAAGATGCGCGAATTAATGAAACATTTCATTCACCAATTAATCCAAGCAATAAGTGTGTGACGTCACCCGCTCGGACCACACAGAAGAACGACGCAAGCCGATTTTAGTGTTAAAAAACTGTAGACAAACGCCTAAACTTTCATATTACTGTCCGATCGCTGTTGGGATTTAAAGGAGGCGATTTTATCTGGCATATTTAGTTGTAACCAACACGTCACAGTTCCGGGGTCAGAAAATGGGACATGGAACACACAAAATTTCAGAAACATAAGTCTCAATATAACTATAGAAATAATATGAAAGAATACGACCCGAGTTTCAGTGGCGCATTCCATTATTAATCCAGTTAATCCTGAGGTAAGAAACAGGCACAAAGCACAGAAAAAAACACACAGAAAACTAACATTTCTCCTGAGACAAAAAACTTGTAACTCTTTTTGCTATGCAAACAAGAATGGCCTCTGGCAGGCTGGTACCCTTGGTGTTGGGAACCGGGTACCTCCAGGAGCTAGTAGATCTTTCTAAACCTAGATTCCTAGTGCACAGTTTCAGTTGAGCTGTTTATCAATAATGTAACGGTATTAGAAAAATGAATATCGGTATCAATATCAATTTTCCTACCGGTACATCTTTAATACTGGTATTATTCCGATGGGGAAAATGGAGTGAGGCTTCAGTAGTATGATTCTATATTCAATGTGTATTAGCGTTGCTTAAATAGTCGCCGCAAATTTCCACAATAAAATCAAGAAATTACATGAATCCTGATATTAAACGCTAAATTTTAACTGTCTTCAATTAAATCATATCCCAAAATTGCTGAAACTTCCCCAAATTATCCCTACAAGTTATTTAAATTTGCCACGAAATTACCACTATTTCTGCGTGGAGATCGCGAGATACCGGTAACCAGTGACCATCTCGTCCCATATAAACTCGCCCAGTGAAACTGCGAACAGCTAACTAAAGCTGTTGATATTTGATAGACAAATATCAATGTTGCGAGTCAAACACGTTGAATATGAATGTAAACATATGTTTTACTAATTTTCCTGGCTATCTGCATTGATGTATATGTTAGAATAATAAATGAACTTACCACGTTGGCCTGTGCTTTATAGGATGAATTTACAATGGGACGAAACTGCCAGGAAACGTGGAAATCTCCAGGCAGGGGTACAACTTAGCCATTATAACACATACTAAATAGACTACCATATGCTGCAAATACATAGGCCTTAGCTCGCTCTCGTTAGAGTAGCTTGTATCGATCGATATCTAATGATACCTGCCAACATAAGAAGTGAATAAAACTTGCGGGAATTGAAAAGTTTTTCTCATATTGTCGGGTTCCTCTTTACTTGAACTGTTTGGCGGTCACTACAAAGGCGCACAATTTCGGGAAATCGCTCACTAACCAGGCTGTAGTAATTAATATAAAATATCACTCAAAATATTCATTTCATATTATGATTTTTCTAGCAAACAACGGGCTGAAATTATAAAATATTAGCGCAGGAAAAGATAGGTTTTAGACATTTTTAACCATCCGATGTCATATGATGGTAATTAAAATAAGTTTTATTAAATTTTTTTGCGAGAAGTGCATTCTTATAAGTAGTCAACTTTCGTAGCCGTAATCGTTAATTTATCAATTACTCTAACACTAGCCTCAAAACAACAATTTGACAGCTCTGGATAAATAAGAAAAGCGTGATCGTTAAATACAGGTAAAATATCATTTTCTCGTACGAAGAGCAGTAACTTATATCGTTAGACAGCTATATACCAATGAAATATTACTAATTGGAAGCCGATTATCTGCCTAACAAAATGTTATACAGGCTTTACTATATAGCTCAGAGTTAACTTAAAATAAAATGCATCTGCAACGCGTGCATGACGCGTACATAGCGGGTCTATTTTAAAATAATGGATGCATCACTTTCCCGTTGTGAATGGTAAAACAACGCAGTGTGAAAGTAAAACAAATGGGTTGGAAACAGTTTGACAATGCATCAGAACTTATTACACAACGCATTTATGATATTGGCTAGACAAGTCGTTTGAAATCTGATAACGTGAAACGCATTCATAATTACGCTGCGCTGGTATAACGACATTATGCGAGTCGACCAAGAAGGGCAACCGATTACTCAGGCATACACACATTATGCAATTATATTTTGCCAGGGTACCATAAATTTTCACGAAATTCCTGTCATGATTTTAGGGGGAGGCCTCATTCAATGTTGAATAATTGGCAGTATGTCACATTATCAGTTCCCATACAGCTGCCTGGTAACGTAAACATTCCATTCTTACATAACAAAATGAGCCTGGTTACTTATTCACTGCCTAAATTCACCACTAATAAGAAATGCTTCGCGCGACTGTCTCGCCGATCGATAATTATGCGTAGTCGTAGATTCTCGGAAAAGCGTAGCCGTAATTTGATTGGCTTGCTGGACATCTGACGTCATGTGTCTCGTTGTCATTCATAACGAATTGATGACATGATTTATTTTAACCAGTCTCTGAGCGACTCACGATCATCAATGGCGGAATGCAAAATGTACACATATTCGCGGTGCAAAATCTTAACGCCCATTTTGACTTTTAAATTAATAAAACAAATGTCTGGTTCATGAAAATAGTGAAATTAGCTCCCTGACTATTTATAATGTTAACTTTCACGGGTTTATTCAGGCACTATTTCTCATCTAGCTATGTTATTGCTACGTAGAGGGGGGTGCGACGATTGCTCATTTCCTCGGCCTGGTTCCCGAGTGAGGCAACAACAATGTGTTATACTCTGCCACATTCCATTGCAATATAGTGAATCCGAAAGCTACCGAATGTCACAAAAAAAGAAAATCATTAAATCACTACGGGCATTTTATTTCCGCGAAAAGCCAATGAGATAACGGTAGATGTTACAGCCTTAGGGGCGCATAGTATTTCATAACTACATACCCTGAACTAGTCTTTTTTCGTGTAGAGCACCGATGGGGATATTACGGTAGTGGACACGAATATGCTAATTTGTGCATCATAATAACAATAAAAACCACACCATCTGCATGTTTTAATAAAAAGCGTCTACATTAGTCTAGCATTGGTACACATAAGCTATATTTTGACATCTTTAATCCATAATTTTGCGTTTGTTCGCTGTCTGTTCATCGCAAACATGAGTGATGCGTAGAAGTGATAATGAAGTTGACAATTTTCACTATTATTAACCTATGTCAAATCTCGCCAGTTGGCATGTTTCGCTGCGCTGGATGATCATAAAAGTTAAATGCGAAACGAACCGAGGCTTACAATTCTTGCACTAGATGCAAAACGTTCAGGGGCGCATCATTACATTAATTCTCAACCGGGAATCATGCTTTTGTGTTTCGTAATATTTATAATTTTGATTTTTAATATTATGTCCCGCTGTCTTTTTTAGGAAAACTTTCCCATATTTATCTTTGCCCCTTCTAGGAAATGTAATGTACCGATAAGTTTGATTGGATACCGGGTAGTTGGAGCCGTGGAGTTGGTATGTACGCCGGGTATTACGCAATGCACATATGAATCTTTTAAACGCACCTTCAACGCATCATGCACGCATTTCAGACCCGTTCATATGTTAAGTTAACTCTGAGCTGTACTGTATCTTACATCTCGATATTTCTGTATCAGCAAAATCATATCGGTATGACTACTGGTATAGCTATGATACCGGTATTTGACATAATATTGGTATATCGTGAAGCCCTACATTCACATAGCAGTGTTTTTAATTTTCTTGACCAGTAAAGGTCTAAAAGAGAACCTGTCTTTAATGTACGTCACTCAAGCATCTGACATCATAATCAAATACATCACTAGTGAGATGACATCACAATCAAATACATCACTAGTGAGCTGACATCATAATCAAATACATCACTAGTGAGCTGACATCATAATCAAATACATCACTAGTGAGCTGACATCATAATCAAATACATCACTAGTGAGCTGAAATCATAATCAAATACAACACTAGTGAGCTGACACCATAATCAAATACATTACTAGTGAGCTGCCAACATAATCAAATACATCACTAGTGAGCTGACATCATAATCAAATACATCACTAGTGAGCTGACATCATAATCAAATACATCACTAGTGAGCTGACAACATAATCAAATACATCCCTAGTGAGCTGACAACATAATCAAATACATCACTAGTGAGCTGACATCATAATCAAATACATCACTAGTGAGCTGACATCATAATGAAATACATCACTAGTGAGCTGACATCATAATCAAATACACCACTAGTTAGCTGACATCACATTCATGACATATAGGTCTGTCATGAAGACTGATAGGTCTGTCATGAAGACTGGTAGGTCTATCATGAAGACTGGTAGGTCTGTCATGAAGACTGGTAGGTCTATCATGAAGACTGGTAGGTCTGTCATGAAGACTGGAAGGTCCGCCATGAAGATTGGAAGGTCCGCAATGAAGACTTGAAGGTCTGTCATGAAGACTGGAAGGTCAGTCATGAAGACTGGAAGGTCCGTCACGAAGACTGGAAGATCAGTCATGACGACTGGAAGGTCTGTCATGAAGACTGGAAGGTCTGTCATGAAGACTGGAAGGTCCGTCATGAAGACTAAACAAAATCACGGATTTCTTTTTTCACGAGAGAGTTGATACTTACCACCCTGATACTTTATGATATTTCCTAAATATCGACCTAGCTTCAATAATACTCAGAATTAAAAAGAAACCGCCCCCACTGGGCAGGTTACACAACTGACAGTCCAGCGGATGTGCAGCCAAAACTCGCACATGCGCGGGGTCGACTCATTCTATTCCAAAATATTGGGTGACCTAATTGCAACATAAAACGCCGATAGACCGAGTCTCTGTGGGGCGGAGAGGCCGGGATCGTATCAGGGTGGTAAGTATCAACTCCCTCGTGAAAAAAGAAATCTGTGATTTCGTTTATTTCACATCAAGAGTATACTTACCACCCTGATACTTCATGATATAGCCAGAATTTGTAAGAGAATTCGGCAGGGGGGAGGCGAAGGTCAGAAGACCGGCTCATCCCTGGAAGAGCAAGCTTTTGCTTTTAGAGCACAACAAACATCTGAAATTGCGTATGTAAACACAATCAGGAAATGATTTGGACATCAGATAACACGACCGATGTTGAGAGTAATGACCGTTTCACATCCGCTACCCCCCCTCTTTTAAAGAGGGAGCGATGACCTCAATGTCCTTTACGCTCTCTATGTACTCGTGCTAAAGTACTATAAGACATCGGACGAAAGCTTCATTTCGTATACTCTCAGATGGAACCACAAAGAACACAAAACCATCACCATTTTAGTAAATAATATAAAAAGCGTGACAAAAAATAACTATCACCAAATATAGGACTAACCTATTTTGACGAGATTCCCCTTTGATCACCGCTGGCGATGATAGGTACAGCACAGAAAAGCGGGGATTCCCCCCACTAAATTACACTGAGTGTGAGTCAACAGCCTTATGTACAATATTTACAAATTTATATACAGATTTAACGTTTATGAAAAATTGATAAGGCAAGTGGATTTGACGTGTCACATAGGTAATGATTTGTAAAACTAGACTCACAGTGCCATTGTGCTACTGACATGTCATCCACCGGCACTCCGTTAAACAGAGCCGTGGATGTCACTACGCCACGGACACTGTGAGCCTTGGCCATGTCAACTTGTTTACCCGTGGCGGCTTTGTGGCAATGCTGGATGCATTCCACAATCCACCTAGAAATGGTATCTTTAGAAGCTCTCCCATGGGGTTCAATGTAAGATAGCCATAAAGCACTAGGGTCCGTCCGCCATTCCTGTGTACGTTGTTTATAACACGTTAATGCACGACTGGACACCAAGCCTTTGAATTAGGATCAAACCTAGACAAAGCGGGTAAAATTATAGGCTGACCAGGATATTTTAAAGACTGGTTCTTCGCCATAAAGTTAACTCTAGGTAGAAGCCTAAGGCCTTCCCCTATCACCACAAAATGGTCTGGCTCTGCTGACAAAGCATGTATTTCACTTCTTCGTCTGGCTGAAGCTGCAGCAATCAGAAAAAATGTTTTACGCGTCAACATTTTCATGGAAATGGAGCTTAGTGGTTCAAAGGGTGCTGAATCTGCTGATACTTGAAGTACTAACGATAAACTCCAAGACAGGATCACTGGAGGATTCCTTGGTCTTAGATTACCCATGCCTTTGATTAAAGTATTCAGATTACATACTTCATAACTTCCCCTAATAGCCAAGCAAGGGATAACTGACATTAAAGCTCTAGGCATCAAAAAGGTGACAGAGGAAATCGGCTACTACCTGAATAGATGCTTCCATTGGATTAATACATCTTTTTGAGCACCATTCAGCAAATCTGTTGATTTTATAATTATATGTTCTGGGGGTTGACCCCCTTCTGGCTTTTGCCATAAACATGGCTGCATGCTCGGAAAAACCCTCCTTAACTGCTGATTCCTTGACAACATCCACGCAGTCAATTGGAACATTGACGGGTTGTTGTGCAAGGCCTTGCCCTGGAAGATTATGTTGTCCATCAGAGGCAGAGGAACAGGATTGCAGACCAAAAGGTCCAGCAGATCCGTATACCATGATCGGCTTGGCCAATTTGGGGCGATCAGAAGCACTTGGCATTCCTGCTGCCTGATTTTCTGGAGAACTTTTGGAATCAGGATTGCTGGCGGGAATGCATATGCATACATTCCCTCCCAACTGATAGCGAATGCATCTATTGCGATAGCGCTCGGATCTGGAATCGGAGACGTACGTCGTCATCTTCGCATTCTTGTTCGTTGCGAATAAATCTATGTTGGGCTTGCCCCAGTGGTTGAACAGGCGATCCGTCACACATTGATTTAGTTGCCATTCCGTGGGAATAATGCTCATTCTTCGGCTCAATGAGTCTGCTAATAGATTTAGCTTTCCCGGAATATGAACTGCTTTCAGGGAAATCCCATGATCTAGGCACCAGCAAAGCAGTTTCCACGTCATCATACAGAGACTGGCCGACTTCGTTCCGCCCTGGCGGTTTTTGTAAGTCACTACTGTTGTATTGTCTGATCGAACCAGAACACTCTTGCCCTTGACCTTCTCTAAGAAGTGTTCCAAGGTTAAGACTACTGCTTGCATTTCCAGCAGATTGATATGTTCTCTTGACTGATCCAGATTCCAAAGCCCTGATACTTTGTTTTCTTCCAGGCAAGCTCCCCATCCCTCCATTGATGCATCTGTGTACATCGTTAACTGAGGGTGGGGAGGTGACAACGTTACCCCCGCCAGGAGATTTTCTCTCTTCATCCACCATTGAAGTTGGTGGATAAGAGGTTCCAACACTGACACTTTTGAGTCCAGGAAACCCGTACTCTGGGTCCACTGTGTCATGAGAAATAATTGGATCGGCCGCCGGTGTAAGGCTGCCTGAGGAATGACTGGTTCCAAAGAAACCATCAACCCCAACATTCTCAAGTAGACCCGTGCCAGGACATAACGACTGTATGACTGAGATGAGTGTTTCTACTCCCTCTTGAGATGGATAAACATATCCTATCTCTAGATCGAAGAGCATGCCCAAGTAAACAAACTTCTGGGATAGAGTCAGCTCTGACTTTTGAAAGTTGATTATCCAGCCTAGATCTGTAAGAGTATTCAAAACTATCACCAGATTTGCTGATAGACTTTCTTGAGTGTGTGCCTTTAACAGCCAGTCGTCTATGTATGTGTGGATTGCTGTCTCCTGCGGAGGTATGACGTCACAGCTTGGACCACTCGAGTGAAGACCCGAGGAGCCGTCGATATACCAAATGGGAGAACCCTGAATTCCCATTGGCAGCCCTGAAATGCCATTGGCGGCCCTGAAATGCAAATCTCAGGAACCGACAAAAGCTCTTCGCAATGGGAATGTGAAAATAGACATCTTTTAGATCTATCGAAACTGTCCACATTCCCTTCCTCAATCCTGCTAACACCGTTCCCACAGTTTCCATTTTGAAACTTGGTGTGAGGATAAACCTGTTGAGAGGTTTGAGGTTGAGAATTGGTTTCCACCCTCCAGTGCTTTTTGTCACTAGGAACACGGTTGAATAATAACCCGGACATTTTTGTGTCGGTTGAATAGCGTGTTTTAGTATGAGGGATTGAATTTCTTTCTCTATACACAACCGTTGATCTGGATCTCTTGGATTTTGAGTCCAGATCGGAACCAGAGACAGGTGCGATGGCTGATTTGAAATCCAGTCGGGATGGTAACCGACTGAAAGCCATCGCAAGACTGAGCAGTCCTGAGTAATCCGCTCCCACTCTTGCATGTGGAAGGCCAGACGGCCTCCCACGGGTGCACCTAAGGACTGAGGTGGACCCGAGAAGTGCAAGAGAAGCCCTGTCTCTGGTGGCTGTCTTAGCAGCACTGGTGTGGTCTTCCTGAGAGGCGACCCATCAGGTTCGGCTTCCAAGACTAGAACCCTGCACTCCTCTACCAGCGCCATGCGCACCTAGGTACGCAAGCTGTCTGGCGGGTTGCGCTGGAGGTGCCTGCGCTCCCCCCTAGCTGGCTTATGCTGTCATTGCCGTGGCCGACGCTGTGTAGGTGGTAGGCATGTGGGGCTGCTCGAACACGCTCCCTGTGGAGCACTTCAAACTGCTCTCGCAGCGCCCTCTGGTTGTTCACCAGGTTTACGGTTTGTTGGAGGTGCAGACATCCTTCACCTCCAAACCCTGGACCTGCCATCGGTGTCCGAAGAAGCCGATTGTACAGGTCCTGCGAGGCGCACAAATTGTCACAGGCAAATGTGCGCCTCGCCCGGAAACTCCTGGTTACGGATCTCGTCATGCAGTCCAGAGCCAGGTTAATGCCGTCCTGGATGGCTCTCTGGACTGCAAGAGAAGTTTTGCGGGCCACGGATGCTGCTACTACCCCCTGTAGCAGCTGGGAAACGTGCGAGAGAGCCGAGATGGCTCCTCTCGTACTTTCCTCCTTGTCCCGCAGCGCGGAATTAGCGTTGCGCAGAGCACTAGCACACAAGGGTCCCGTGTCAGACTGGGACCCAGGCCGCGTGTCTTCGCCCAAAGCCGCACGGTCATCCGTGCAAGGCTTTGGAACGATGCCATACCTCTGATATAGATCAGAACTAATACGGCAGCACCGTGCCACCTCGCGAGGGGCCTTCGCAAGGCGTCCTTTCGGCAGAATGGACGTCTCTGCCGCAGCGAACACATCAACGATATGCTCCGCATACAGCAGAGATGGCATGGTGCTCGTCACCTGTTTCCCTCCCAACCACGGGCGCTGGTCCCGCTGGGAAGCCGGTGGATCCACCTGGAGTTCTGGCTTGATGTTCACCAGCCATTGGCAAGCATCCAGCCAGTCTTCCTCGGTGGCCACCTGTGAATGTTCGACGAGCCTAGGGCCTTCGTCGTCCTCAACCACATTCACTGGTGGAGTAATGGCCGGAGCTGAAGATCCTCCTGAAAAGCCAGGGAAGCCATACGGACCCGCAAGGGAGGGCATGGCTTGCGCCGTGGCTATTCCAGGAGCCGGATCTATGGCATCATGGGAGGCTAAAAACATGACGTCACAGTCCGGGCCTTCCTCACGGTAACTCTTGGCAAGCCGAGGGATACGGTATGGACAGCCATCGGCTCCTAGCCGGCCTAGCCATTGAGCCGTGAAACCCACTCGCGAAGAAGTAGTTCCATGGAAAAGGTCACCCATTGGTCCCCGTGGGGGCCCATGGGAATCCATTTCCATGGCCATCGACTCATCAGTAGGCCATAACAGTGTCCTCTTCTTCCTGCCCAGAAAGATTAGACGCCAAGCTTGAAAATGGATCAAGCTCGGCCTGGGCAGGAGGGATATTGCGTGAGGCGCTGATACCCTTAGCCTTAGGCTGCTCTAAAGCACTCGATAAGCGAGCGCCCGAGGCCATGGCTTTCGCTCCCAGGTCCAAGGGTGAGGCAAGCCTCAGCGCCGGACCAACGGGAGCCGTCTCTGGGTCTATAACGAAAAGAGAACCAGACTCAGAGACGGGAACACTCTGTCCCGGAGCAAATGAAGAGGAAAATGACGAACTTGACCCGGGAAGCAAGCTGCGAAGCAACTCTGGGACAAGATCCGTGATCGTCTTCTTCATTTCTCCTATCATCTCAAGACGGAAGGCCTCCATGTCTGGCATGGACGCCTTCCTCTTCTTACCACACTCCTTTTCCAGACGCCTCTTCTCGTCTGCCGCCCGATCCTTTACCTGCTGACTTAGAAAATCAGTTAAAACCTCCACCGGCCATGACTCACACACATGGCAATTTAGAAGAGGCCCGCACATACTGCACCTAGTGCAGTCATGAGGGAAAAAGCGGGCCTTCACAAAACGGTGGCAGGAAGGGCATTTGTTCTCACTAACCCTCTGAAAAGACACAAATGGAAACAATTAGTTTTTAGTTATGAAGAACCAAAAAAACAATTGCAGAAGGCTAATAAGATCCGTAAAGAAAACTGATAAGCCAGGCCCATAGAAAAAACTATAGGCCTGACAAAAAGTAAACAAATCCTAAAACCTTGTTATACTTCTATAAGAAGACAAGGGTCACTCTTTTAGACATAAGAATTTGAACTTGAATACTTGAGAGGCGAACTTCTTTAGACTTCACAGCTCTAAACACAGACTCATTAGTAATTGAACTTTATAAACACAATGAACCTATGCAAACCATCAAGAGAGATAAATCACTCAACACTCAGTCAAAAAACTAAAATATTTAGAAAAAAAATGACTGAAATTTTTCTCTCTCCTAAATAACCTCATAAGATGACTTCCGAGGACGAGTGAAGTCTGATAAACAACACAGGAATACCTGATCCTGAGTCCAAAACCCCTGTGGTGGGGGGAGAATGCGGAGAAATTAGTTCTTATGGTAATATCTCCCTCAGCAAACTCATAATAAAAAAGAAGGACCCAGAAACCAAGTATAAATATTGTTTAAATAAAAGGATACCCTTCAAATATCAGCTCATGTGTCTGAAACATAAAGCACAACATGCGTTAGCTAATATATAGGCCTCCCCCATAAAAGCGCTAGCCTAATAAAGACGTATCCACGATAGTGCGAATCCCAGAAATACCATCCGAGTCGACACGCAAATTTTTTATCAATAAATTTACTAATGTACACCTGATGGCTAGGACCGGGAGCATCCTCCGGCGACTTGGCAGCATCAGACATACTAAAATAACAGTCAAACAAGTTGCAAAACAACTCAAAGCTTCAAAAAGACAGAAAGCAAAAGCAAGGCTAAAAAGCGTGTTGCAATGGCAGGTTAATATTTTAAGAAGGGAATGAGTCAGCCCCGCGCATGTGCGAGTTTGGGCTACACATCCGCTGGACTGTCAGTTGTGTAACCTGCCCAGTGGGGGCGGTTTCTTTTTAATTCTGAGTATTATTGAAGCTAGGTCGATATTTAGGAGATATCATGAAGTATCATGGTGGTAAGTATACTCTTGATGTGAAATGGAAGGTCCGTCATGAAGACTGGAAGGTCCGTCGTGAAGACTGGAAGGTCCATCGTGACGACTAGAAGGTCCGTCGTGAAGACTGGAAGGTCCGTCGTAAAGACTGGAAGGTCTGTCATAAAGACTGGAATGTCTGTCATGAAGACTGGAAGCTCTGTCATGAAGACTGGAAGGTCTGTCATGGGGACTGGAAGGTCCGTCATGAAGATTGGCAGGTCCGTCATGAAGACTGGAAGGTCTGTCATGAAGACTGGAAGGTCTGTCATGAAGAGGGGGTAGGGGAAGGCGGTGGGGGAAATTGGCTGGCAAAAGGAGGCGGTATCATCACATGTTTTACCCAGCATGCAATATCTTGATACCAAGTTTGCAATGGCCTGACTCCATATTTTCATTGAAATTATTCCACACCATATTAGTCGAGTCTATTGTCGGTACATTTCAGGATTTCTCAAAGAAAAAGTGCCCGTCAACTGCCCGTGCAACTTGTCATTTGTCAGCCAGCTCAGCAAGTACATGTATCCACAGTAGTATGCTCGACTCAACATATTTCAATACTATTCAGTGCAGGGTATTAATTTCAAGAAATTTTAAAATTTCAAGAAAACCATATGAGAAAGCTGTTGTATTTTTTGATAATAATTTGCCTGAAAGCTGTTGCTGTTTAGGGCAGCAATGTATTTCAGTCAAATCACTCTCAAAATAAACTAAGTGGCATTTGCTCCCGAATATAGATTTCCAGACTAATTTACCAGCAAGTTGTTGATGACGCGGCTGCCTATTGAACCACAGATGAGCTGTCAAGCTACTTCCAAGCATACACCTCAAGTGCTAGATAAGGAATGATCCGTTGCATGAACTACAGACTGATTTTGTTTGAGAATGGGTCTTTCCAGTATATCCATCCATCATCTGACGTCATAATCAACTACATGATGTGTAGGATCATGTCATAATTCACTACACTATGAATGATGTAGGTAACTTCCTCAAGCTACAGACTAAGTGTTGTTGTACGAATTGTATGTCTTTACTATTTAATAAAGTCTACAAAAATGCTGTTGAACATTTTGAAGCTAATTTGACTTGGCGCTGTTGCTGCAGCAACAGCACCCAGTCAAATTATTTTCAAAATATTTAACAGCTTACCTGGAATTAATAGTCAGGCAGTTCAGGGTTCGATCGATCCAATGTATGGTGAAGTGTGGGCGGAGCTTAGCTAAAGATGGGCGAGGCATAGCTAAAACTGGAATGGTTCATTGCCCAGTCAGAAAACTAGAATCAAATAATGTAACAATATGAGATTTAAAATGAATATGGTGTCAGAAAATTGAATGCTGGGTAAATTGCACCATAGTTACCGGGACACGAGAGCTTTAAGAGATCCTTTTAGGCAAGGGTTTTGTAAAATATTTTCTGTCATTAGACAAACCATTTCATAGTCTCTATTTCCATGTAGATAAGTCATTCCATTAAATAAACTTATTCACATAAATATTTCCCAACAGTCAAATAGTAACTAACACTTACCCGTGTTTTATACGGCAAGCCAGACCCATACAGAGGATTCATCACAACTTTATCACATTTTTCAATGGCGAGCATTTTCGCAAGTGCTTCGTGAGCTGTCCACTGCATTTCTTCAGAATTACTGCCATGGATACTACTCCTGCACTCTGATTGGCTGTCATGTTTGTGCGAGATAAATGCAGGATTGTTGATGCACATACGGATTCGGTATTCAGTCTGCGCTCGGAATAAGCATTGCAATGACTTTGGACATGAATGCTGCCTTTCCAGCCATCTGAAACATGACATAATTCAGTCAATACTGTCAGATCTAAACATGTTACATCAATATTTGATCAACTCATTTTAACTACCCTCGCCCTGTAAGGGGAATATGGTATTTCCGTGTGCATGTGCATGAGTGTGTGTGTGCGCATGAGTATGTGCATGCTTGAGTATGTGTGTGCATGCGTGTCGAGAGCAGTATCTACAAAACTCCGAGTTTGCTCAAAATTTAACAGAATATAGAACCTTAGCATGGAAGATGATTTCCAGACATCGGCTGTAATGTGATCTGGATAAAAAAAATTGGATCCGGATGGAATAATGTCTGAATCCATGGATATCTCAGAAACTACTGGTCCAATTTGTCTCAAATCATAACACAAGATATGCTGTGAATGTACACTAGGATTCCACAAGGAATGGTGTGTCTGTACACTAGGATTGCACAAGAAATGGTGTGACTGTACACTGGGATTGCACAAAAAATGGTGTGACTGTACACTGAGATTGCACAAGAAATGTTGTACCTGTACACTGAGATTGCACAAGAAATGGTGTGACTGTACACTGAGATTGCACAAGAAATGGTGTGACTGTACACTGAGATTGCACAAGAAATGGTGTGACTGTACACTGAGATTGCACAAGAAATGGTGTGACTGTACACTGGGATTGCACAAGAAATGTTGTGCCTGTACACTGAGATTGCACAAGAAATGTTGTGCCTGTACACTGAGATTGCACAAGAAATGTTGTGCCTGTACACTGAGATTGCACAAGAAATGTTGTGCCTGTACACTGAGATTGCACAAGAAATGTTGTACCTGTACACTGGGATTGCACAAGAAATGTTGTTGTACCTGTACACCAGGATTGCACAAGAAATGTTGTGACTGTACACTGGGATTTCACAAGAAATGTTGTGCTTGTACATTGGGATTGCACAAGAAATGTTGTACCTGTACACCGGGATTGCACAAGAAATGGTGTGACTGTACACTGAGATTGCACAAGAAATGTTGTGCCTGTACACTGAGATTGCACAAGAAATGTGCCTGTACACTGGGATTGCACAAGAAATGTTGTGCCTGTACACCGGGATTGCACAAGAAATGTTGTGACTGTACACCGGGATTGCACAAGAAATGGTATGCCTGTACACTGGGATTGCACAAGAAATGGTGTGACTGTACACAAGGATTGCACAAGAAATGGTGTGACTGTACACTGGGATTGAAATGATATGACTGTACACTAGGATTCGTCATGATTGGAAAAATTTTGAAAATCAGAAAAATCTGTGATATCTGGAAAATTAAAAAAATCTTTACAATATGACAAAATCATTGCCTATGTCTATATTAGTGAAGGTCTAGCTACCGGCTCTGTTCTATGAAGGGCTAGCTACCTGCTCTGTTCTATGAAGGGATAGCTACCTGCTCTGTTCTATGTAGTGTTAGCTACCTGCTCCATTCTATGAAGCTCTAGCTACCTGCTCCATTCTATGAAGGGCTAGTTACCTGCTCCATTCTATGAAGCTCGAGCTACCTGCTCTGTTCTATGAAGGGAAAGCAACGTTGTCAGTGAAGGTCTAGCTACCTGTTCTGCGCTATGAAGCTCTAGCTACCTGGTCTGTGCTA
Organism: Chaetoderma sp. LZ-2023a; assembly: GCA_034401795.1. Lineage (NCBI taxonomy): Eukaryota > Metazoa > Mollusca > Caudofoveata > Chaetodermatida > Chaetodermatidae > Chaetoderma > Chaetoderma sp. LZ-2023a. The sequence continues at coordinate 62,116,265 of CM067359.1, forward strand.
TGAAGGTCTAGCTACATGTACCTGCTCTGTGCTATGAAGGTCTAGCTACCTGCTCTGTTCTATGAAGTGTTAGCTAAGTGCTCTATTCTATGAAGTGTTAGCTACCTGCTCTGTTCTATGAAGGGCTAGCTACCTGCTCTGTTCTATGACGTGTTAGCTACCTGCTCTGTTCTATGAAGTGTTAGCTACCTGTTCTGTTCTATGACGTGTTAGCTACCTGTTCTGTTCTATGAAGTGTTAGCTACCTGTTCTGTTCTATGAAGTGCTACGTGTAGCTACCTGCTCTGTTCTATGAAGTGTTAGCTACCTGCTCTGTTCTATGAAGTGCTACGTGTAGCTACCTGCTATGTTCTATGAAGTGTTAGCTACCTGCTCTGTTCTATGAAGTGTTAGCTACCTGCTCTGTTCTATGAAGTGTTACATGTAGCTACCTGCTCTGTTCTATGAAGGGCTAGCTACCTGCTCTGTTCTATGATGTGTTAGCTACCTGCTCTGTTCTATGAAGTGTTAGCTACCTGCTCTGTTCTATGAAGTGTTAGCTAACTGTTCTGTTCTATGAAGTGTTAGCTACCTGCTCTGTTCTATGAAGTGCTACGTGTAGCTACCTGCTCTGTTCTATGAAGTGTTAGCTACCTGCTCTGTTCTATGAAGTGCTACGTGTAGCTACCTGCTATGTTCTATGAAGTGTTAGCTACCTGCTCTGTTCTATGAAGTGTTAGCTACCTGCTCTGTTCTATGAAGTGTTACATGTAGCTACCTGCTCTGTTCTACGAAGTGTTCACTACCTGCTCCACAAGGCGGAGTATTATCACCAACTCTGTTCATACTCTTCATTAATGACACTGTAGCAGAGCTGCCCAATGGGATCCAAGCAGCCCTCTATGCAGATGACCTCATACTCTGGTGCACCAAGGAGTACACAACGACTTGCCACGTACAGAATGCAGCTCGGCTTGGACAGAATTACAGCTTGGGCCAATCGCTGGTGTATTACCATCAACAAAGAAAAATCATCAGCCATGCTATTCTCACTGTCCACCAAAACCAAGGTTGGCAATCTGACACTGGGCGGTACTCCACTCGAGTATGAGGACCATCAGACATACCTGGGAGTCACCTATGACAGAAGGTTAACATGGAAGGAGCATACACCACTCGTTGATCAGTCGCTGCTGTCGCTTTGGGAGCTTGTCCAGGTCCGTCGGTATGTACTGTGCCCTAACCCGTGTCCGGATCAGAGATGCTCGCCGTTGGATCACCAGCATGAACTCTCTGATCAGTTCTTTAGGGTTAGGATTGCAGAGGTGAGTGTGCTCACTCGTGGCACCCTCTAAGGAGCAGCCAACTGACACAGAGATAGGTATGCGAGTACTCTCGATCGTGAGTCTCCGTAGGATGAGTCTTGATACCATCTAGGAGTGCTTCGAAGTCATAAACTATGAAGTGTGGGTATGGGACAGTCCGAACTCGTTTAGGGACGCTTGGACAGCATTTTATACAGCACTCCCACTGTACCACAAGCGTGCATCCAGACACTCTCAGCTTCTCCTCTCTCAGGACTGTCTTGCAGTATCTTTGTTCGCCATCCTCACCTCACTGGTGTTGTGGACACCCGTGCCAGTGACAGCCATGGAACTGGTAAACGGTGTTGGTGGTCGGATCATAACCATCTACGGGAGCACCCTCGATCCAACGCTCGCCACCGTGCCCACACTCTACATGGTGTATGTGTACGACTCTGTTTCTCGACTCATGCTCGACCCAATGAGTAGCCGCTGAACTGGATGGTTGGGACGGATAGAAGGCTTTCTCATACGCAGACTGTGGCACCTCAACCTTCTCGCCAGGACACATGATTTTTGGTTTGCCGCCTGTACAGTGATCAGCATGGCGTTGAAGATGGCATGCCTGTGTAAACCTCTGCTGACGGTGACTGCAGACTAATGTATGTGCCAACTTGGCGATGTTCTTGATGTAGGTGTGGCGTGGTGGTCCCACACTCCGATGGTCATGGTGTCATGGTAGTGAGCCTCTTGCCTGATCACGTGCCAGGTGCCCTCTTCAGTTGGTTCATACATGTGAATGCCGATCTTGGCGAAGAACTCTACCTTGTCCAGCTGATCCAGCGAGGTCTTGCGGACATCAGGTACTGTCTTGCCGTAGAACTGTGCAGCAAGCTCCCGTGCAGGAGCTGTACTTCTATCAGCTCTCGCTCCTCGGTGGACTGCTAGACATCTCTAGAGACACATGTTGTCCCTGTAGGTGTCGAGGGCAGTCATACTCTTCTTCTGTCGTAGTCAGTCTGGGAGGGGGCCTGTCCCAAGCAGAGGTTGGCGGTTGATGACAGCCCTGACCTCAACGTTGATTGGTCGAACGAAAGCCCACTTGGTGTTGGGTCGATCAATATTGTCTGTGTCGAGGCGGGCTTGCTCTCTTGCTGACACCCAGTCCTGAGCTGCTCCTATCGTGTTCAGCCTCGGGTTCCCTGGAGCATTCTTGTGGAAGAGCATCACTCTACCGTCATCGATGTGACGGATGCGATAGGTATGGGTGTAGCGGAGGTAGAAGGCGTTCTGGACAGTCTGCTGGATCTTTTGCATGATCTGTCCTGTTAGGTCTCCTTCTAGACTGACCGTCATCCTCTATCCTCTGTCTTCCTTTCGCCGAGACGCTGGTCAAGAATGTGTTCACCTTCTCGCCTCATGCTCCGGGCTAAGGGTTCAGACCTCTGCCCCTTCATCACTCGGTTAGTGATCCTGCATAGGAGAGGTAAGCGCTCCAGTGGATTGGCCCGCCCTCTGCCTCGCTACAGTCTTGGCTCGCAAGTTAGCAGTCAACTCCTCGTCCAACTGACGAAGCTCACATATCTGCTGCGCTTTCTTGTGGGGATTCCAAGGATCATCTTTGGTATGCGCTGGAAACCATCCCATCTTCATTGCTCGGGAGAGTCGCTTCTGCCACTCCTCGGCATGGACCTGTCCGATCAACTGGAGCAGGTCGGCTTTCTTGGCCTTAGAGTAGCCGCTAAGGCCGAATTGCTTTGCAACAGCGCGAAGCTGTGCAACAGTAATCATGGGGTGTGGTGATCACAATGCGATCAGTACCTGTGGGGTGGACCGCCGTGTTGATGTGATGTGAATGCTTGTCTCTAAATAGACGTTCAGACCTATTATGTGTGGTGATCACAAGGCGATCAGTACCTGTGGGTGGCCATCATGTCATGTGATACCGACGGAGACTATGTGTGAGAGAGTGTATGCTTATATTGTACCGAGAAATCCCTTTATTCTCGTCGTTCTTGGTACCAATCAGGACCGGAATGAAGCGAGAATTTCAAAACTGTTTACCATTTTAAAATCAGACCAGAAATGGCCGAGTTATCCACAAGTGCTAATAGCGAGATTTGAACCTGTGATTTTAAGTTTGCTAATAAACATAAGGCTCCAACGCATTAACTGCCTCGGCCATGTATTAATATGTAAAGCTGATAAGTTATGTGTTCTCATTGCTGCGCTACATGTGTGAGATGTGGTCGATGTTCAGGAGCTGATACGTGGGAGTAGCGCGCATTGAGAGGTTGGTGGGCGAGGATCACTGGATTATTTCTTGTTTCGAAGCGAGAATTTCAAAACTGTTTACCATTTTAAAATCAGACCAGAAATGGCCGAGTTATCCACAAATGCTAATAGTGAGATTTGAACCTGTGATTTTTAGTTTGCCAATAAACACAAAAACGTGGATCTAACACGTTAACTACCTCGGCCATGTATTAGTATCATGATGTTCAGGAGCTTATACGTGGGAGTAGTGCGCGCAATGAGAATCACTGCATTATTTCTTGCTTCCACTCTTGTTCCAACTCGATAGCAGCATCCACATCAAAACTGCAAACCGTTTCTAAATAATTCATATACTTGAAGAGTTTGTCCATCGCTATCACAGTCATCGGATAACGCGCAAGGCATGTTAGTGGAAATGAGGAGCGGAATGTTGGGATCCCTAAGCTTCTCCTCCATTTCTCAAGATTTCGATCTGCATAGTTGCCCATATCACGCAATGGCCCGGGTACTTTTTCTCGTCGCGCCGCACAGCCTACATCATGCATGCATGACCATAGCTCTTCAGGCCAGCCCATTGTGTGTAATATTGTTTGTAGATGAGCGTTTACACTTAGTTGAGTGTTTACACGTAATGTTGTGCGTGTATGATCGCCGGTATACCAATGGATGCTGCGTCTAATTAGGTGTTAACGCGTAGCAGCTACTATTATTGACTTTCAATGACTGTGCGAGTTGGTCTTGACGTGATGTCTTATGGGTAAAGAGTAATTGTAGACATGTTTACCGTTTGCCAATAACGAGATTTGAACCTGTGATTTTACAATTTTAAAAGTGAATGATACAACTCTCTCGGCCACGTATGTGTTAGTAAATAAAGCTGAAAAGTTGTGTTCACAGGTTACTGCGCTATCAGCACTCTAGATCTTGACGTCATTTCGAGATAACACGTATCCGTGATTTCACAATTCAGAGATAAAATTACTAAGCCACGTGTCAGTGTTGTGAGAGACTGTATGCTTATATTGTACCGAGAAATCACTTCATTCTCGGCGTTCTTATCACCAATTAGAACCGGAATGAAGCGCAAATTTCAAAACTGTTTATCATTTTAAAATTGGACCAGAAATGACTGAGTTATCCACAAATGCTAAAAGCGAGATTTGAACCTGTGATTTTAAGTTTGGTAATAAAAACAAAACAAGGCTCTCACGCCCTAACTACCTCGGCCATGTATGCATCAGTAATTATAGCTGATAGGTTATGTGTTCTCATTGCTGTATTGCTGCGCTTATCAGTCCCTTTAGATCGTGACGTCACTTCGCGATAACGTGTATATTATACTGTAATTTTGTAGTTACCAGTGTGTTATTGATTTGTTTGCTATTATTGCACAAGTGTAGTTACCAATGTGTTACTATTATTGCACAACAATTAGTATCATTATTTGTAATCTAATTATCGGTTCACCGTTGGCTCAGTTGATAACAGCGCCGAATTCTAAACAAAAAACCATGGTTCAAATCTCAAAAGTAAAAAGTTACCTGGTCAGCGAAGGGGTAGTTACCTGCTCAGTGAAGGGAGAGTTACCTGGTCAGTGAAGGGCTATTTACCTTGTCAGTGAAGGGGTAGTTACCTGGTCAGTGAGTGGCTAGTTACCTGGTCAGTGAAAGGGTAGTTATCTGGTCAATTAGTTAGCTGGTAAGTGAAGGGGTAGTTACCTGGTCAGTTAGTTACCTGGTCAGTGAAGGGGTAGTTACCTGGTCAGTGAAGGGGTGGATTCCTGGTCAGTGATGGGGTAGTTATCTGGTCAGTGAAGGGTTAGTTACCTGGTTAGCTGGGTGGATTCCTGGTCAGTGATGGGGTAGTTATCTGGTCAGTGAAGGGTTAGTTACCTGGTTAGCTATCTGGTCAGGGAAGGGCTAGTTACCTGGTCAGTGAAAGGCTAATTACCTGGTCAGTGAAGGGGTAGTTACCTGGTCAGTGAAGGGTTAGTTACCTTGTCAGTGAAGGGTCAATTACCTGGTCAGTGAATGGGTACTTACCTGGTCAGTGAAGGGGTAGTTACCTGGTCAGTTAGTTACCATATTTCGCTTAATAGTAGCCTATGCTCTAATACAGTAGAAGCCTACCCCCTAACTTTGACATATGAGCTCCAATGATTTCTTAGCAGTTTCAAAACGGCAAAACTCTGTATTAGAAGCCCACCCCCTAACTCAGCAGACTGTATAGGAAAATTTTTTTAGGAGCAAATTTGTAAGAATAGCGTGTATAATAATAACAATCGTGTCACGGGTGTCCTGAATCTTGTGTCTACTTCAGACCGATTTCTGCCCTGATACATTTCTGGCCCCTCTAGAAGTCAATACAGGCCTCAGATTTGTAAATCTCGACCACCTATTAGATTAATACTAATAGTAGGCCACGTATGTTCACAATATAATAAAGTTTATTCCACACTTTTGTAGTCAAAATGCGTGTAAAACAGTCTTGGCATGATTAAATACCTTCCTTATAAATATAGTTTAAGACCAAATTTATATAACAAACAACAAGCACAGGAGAAAATGTGCATCAATTTTGTAACGCCGATCAACATTAAATGATCCAAATGGAATTATTACGAACGACAATATAGCCGGCTTCTTAAGTTGGCGAGCCAGCGGTTCTTGAGATGGGAGGCGGCGTGTTCTCGCGAGATATTATATGCTAACGGGAGTTTATCAAACGGGTACCCGTTATTAAGATCAGTATAATACTCAGTTCCTATCGCGCAATGAGAATATTAGAAAATTATATATAGAAATTCCCGAGTTCCAAGTCCCCGATTCCAGAATATTTATATCCGAGTACTCGCTCTAAAATAAACTCTTCAATTGGAGGCGAATCACGTGATTTTTATTTTTTTGCGACACCATTTTATATCAAATTGTGGATTAATTTTAATGTAATAAACGAGCTTTATTAAAGGATACGCAATATTTAGGCACTGAAATCAAATAATTTCACTTCCCCGGTGATGTTTTGAGGTATACATTAAACATAGGCGTAGGCGGTGGGAATTTTTATGGGAGAAAATACGTTGAATTTACGTGGTATCAATTTTAGAACGTTTTTCGGAAAACTCTCTAAGATAAGCCAACCCCCTTTCTCAGAGATGTTGGGTTGGAAATTGAACACCTCTTGTCCTAATAGAAGCCTAGGCTACTATTAAGCGAAATACGGTACCCGGTCAGTGAAGGGGTAGTTACCTGTTCAGTTAGTTACCTGGTCAGCTAAGGGGTAGTTACCTGGTCAATGAATGGTTTGTTACCTGGTCAGTGAAGGGGTAGTTAGCTGGTCAGTGAAGGGGTAGTTACCTGGTCAGTGAAGGGGTAGTTACCTGTTCAGTGTGTTTAGAAGCTGTTGCTTCTGTGCTCTATATTTAGATATGCTCTGCTACCTGCTCTGTTCAATCAAGTGTTAGCTACCTGATCTGTTCTATGAAGGGCTAGCTACCTGCCTGCTCTGTCCAATGCAGGGTTCGCTACCTGGTCAGTGAAGGGTTCGCTACCTGGTCAGTGAAGGGGTAGTTACCTGGTCAGTGAAGGGGTAGTTACCTGGTCAGTGAAGGGGTAGTTACCTGGTCCGTGAAGGGGTAGTTACCTGGTCAGTGAAGGGGTAGTTACCTGGTCAGTGAAGGGTGAATTACCTGGTCAGTGAATGGGTAGTTACCTGGTCAGTGAAGGGTTAGTTACCGTGCCAGTGAAGGGGTAGTTACAAGGTCAGTGACTGGCTAGTTACCTGGTCAGTGAAGGGGTAGTTATCTGGTCAGTTAGTTACCTGGTCAGTGAAGGGGTAGTTACCTGGTCAGTTAGTTATCTGGTCAGTGAAGGGGTAGTTACCTGGTCAGTTAGTTACCTGGTCAGTGAAGGGTTAGTTACCTGGTCAGTGAAGAGTTAGTTACCTGGTCAGTGAAGAGTTAGTTACCTGGTCAGTGAAGAGTTAGTTACCTGGTCAGTGAAGGGGCAGTTACCTGGTTAGTGAAGGGGCAGTTACCTGGTCAGTGAAGGGGCAGTTACCTGGTTAGTGAAGGGGCAGTTACCTGGTCAGTGAAGAGTTAGTTATCTGGTCAGTGAAGAATTAGTTACCTGGTCAGTGAAGGGGCAGTTACCTGGTTAGTGAAGGGGCAGTTACCTGGTCAGTGTAGGGGTAGTTACATGGTCAGTGAAGGGGTAGTTACCTGGTCAGTGAAGGGTTAGTTACCTGCTCAGTGAAGGGCTAGTTACCTTGTCAGTGAACGGGTAATTACCTAGTCAGCTGGTCAGTAGTTACCTGGTCAGTGAAGGGGTCATTACCTGGTCAGTAAAGGGTTAGTTATCTTGTCAGTGAAGGGCTAGTTGCCTGGTCAGTGAAGGGCTAGTTACCTGGTCAGTTAGTTACCTGGTCAGTAAATGGGTAGCTACCTGGTCAGTGAAGGCGTAGTTACCTGGTCAGTTAGCTACCTGGTCAGTGAAGGGGTAGTTACCTGTTCAATTAGTTACTTGGTCAGTGAAGGGGTAGTTACCTGCTCAGTTAGTTACCAGGTCAGTGAAGGGGTAGTTACCTGGTCAGTGAAGGGGTAATTACATGGTCAGTGAAGGGGTAGTTACTTGGTCAGTGAAGGGGTAGTTACCTGTTCAGTGTGTTTAGAAGCTGTTGCTCCAGTGCTGTATATTTAGATATAGCTGCCAGTACTATATCCAAACTTTGGAATGACAGACCGCTACTCGTACTGCCATCTTTACCAGACATCCTCAACTTATCTGCAATGACACAAATCCAGTCTTATTCCTATAATGGTCACGATTAGGCCAGAATTCAAGAACATAGAATTGCAAACTTTGGCACTTTCATTGATAGCGTGGCTGGAGAGAAATAATTTGATTCTCACGTCAAAGTCAAAATATATAGTCTACCAACCAAATCTGAAGAGGCCTAATTAAGGAGTTAGCACAAGTTGTCTGGTAGACAAATGCCAATGCTACCAGCTATTAGGGTGGTCTATGTGGGTTATCACCAGGGTGGATGTAGGGTCTGAAAGTGGTGCAAAAACTTTTTACAGGCCCATTTCCATGGTAACCAAGAGAAATTACCACAAATATATAAGTTTGTTCTAACGTGAATAACTTTCTTCACACGACAGCTAGAAACATCCTTCTGGTGTTGAATGAAAGGTATAATTCCCCTCTAATCGGTCCTGCCAGTTACTCATTTGTGGGATCACTTATTCTACAATTATGACGTCACAAACATGGAAAAGACTTTTCTAGGAATTCGAACATTTTCCATTTTCCCTATAATGTCCGGGTGTGTACTAGCACCTCAATATTATGTATTTTAGTAGCAATGCTATCTACCTTATTGAAAATATACGTAGTACGTGATATAGGCTCTGTAAAATAGTGATTAACCCTTAATTTCTATGATAACACTTATCGCGATTTTGAAAAATAATGAATGATCCTTGCCTCAGCAGCTGAGTTCAACACTGTGCATACCATGATGAAGTATCTGCAGTCTGCAATTCGCTCACTTGGTCAGAATTGGACATACACAGTGTATGATGAAGCTATATATTGCAAGGCTCAGATGATTAAGTGGAGAAACCCAGATGAATTTGACAGTGATCATATTGAAATGGGAGGCACGCACCATGCATTGAATTTTATGGGTGACATAGGTCATGTTTTGGAGGAAAGTGGCCATTGAAGCAACAGAAGTTTCACAACTTGAAAGGAATATGATCATGGAGAAAGCGGAACATTGCACCACAGCATTTGAAGATCTCCAGCATGCACACAGCGAAGGCAGAGATGCGGCTAAAATGGCACTAGAAGATTTCTCGTATTCTGTGCAAAATGTGCATTATTTAATGGAGAAATTTGTGACGGTAAAACATGTTCAGACACATTTGTCATCTGGGAGTGGGAAAACTATGTTTCAGATTTGTCACAGCTGCTTTTGGATTACATTGCCGCAAAACGTGATGATAACAAGTTCTTGGAAATAGAAACATTTGGGGAGATGATTCCAATTGACTTTCAGTGCAGACATGTAAACTATGCACGCTGGGGTTGCGTTGACGTTGCTGAAGCAAGACTTCTGAAGGAGAAGTCGGAAGTGTATCAAGCTTTAGTCGAAGGCCAAGGTGCCATTTACAGGACTGGGCGACCTTTCAGTGGAGTTTGGCATGACATGGCCATCGAACAATCTCTAAACAAAGACAGCGGCAAGCACAGACAACTGTGTGCTAAAAATGAAGTGCTTGCAAAATACTATTTGACTGCTCATCTAAAAGCAGCAGTAACTGCTAACACAAAGCAACTTAGTGGGTTACATCAGATTGATAGTGGTGACCTTCACAAAGAGGCTACACCGAGACGCATTGCTGCTGATGAAGCTGCAATCCAGAAAATCATCAATGTTATTAATGAAAGAATGGTGAACCCTTTCATGATTGGCACCGGCATTACCCCCAGAGAATAGGCAGCCTCTTGTAAATATTGCCAGATCACTTGTACATGTATGTTCACCTGAGGCAAGCGAGGCACTGTGTAATGTGCGTGAAAATGGTCTAGAACAAATGAAGGTATTTGTAACTAATAGACTGATAACAGGTGAGACAGACTTTCATGATCCTATTAGTTAGCATAATCTTTGCACATTTACTACACTGAACAAAGGAGCTGTTAATAAAAAGAAACAGGTGATAAAGTCATTAAATATTCATCGCCAAATATTCAGCAAATTGGCAATTATTGGACAGTCACGTGATGTGAACATAAAGGAATTGCTTCAGTATGAATTAGCGCCAGTTCCACTCTCGCTGTTCAATTTGATGGTTCTCTTAGAAAGACACAGAAAAGTAGTATACGCCCTTGGCTTGAGAAGGGCCATGCCACTGTTGAACTTCCAGCATCTAGTGAGCCCACATTGGGTGTCATTGATCTCATGATGTTGCTAAGAATGGTTCGTACTGACACAGCCAAGTGTACTACCTTTGGTGAGCTATCAGATCAGCTTTCGGACGCAGTCTTGAGTTTAAAATGCCAGTATATTGCTGTGGTTCGTTGATAATTATACGAATGAGGAATCAATAAAATCAGGTGAATGGGTCCGCCGTGGTAATATCCAGATGCAGGAGATGAAGAATCCAACTGTTCTAGCACCACTTCCAAAACAGCGGCTGAAGATGTCAAATGCAAAGAATAAGGCAAACCTTGCCAACTTCCTTTCTCATGATTCGATCATTAAGTTGGAACGTAGATTAAAAGCTGGTTGTGAGGTGTATCTTGCTGGTGGATTCCATGACATTAATCGAGTAGTGAAGGTCGTGTTTGGTGGGCATGATGAAGTACCAGAGCTTCGGTCAGATCATGAGGAAGCCGATTCTCGCATGTTTCTATACATTTCACACGCGAGATATAAATTAGGCGTCAACCGGGTACTTCTTTGGTGTCTTGACTCAGATGTTGCAGCCATGTGTCCACGATACTGCTGGGTACTTGACTTGAAAGAGCTCTATCTAAAGACAGGTATACGACTAAAGAAGAGATTCATTCCAATGCATACCATAGCGACCCAACTTGGAAAAGGTATGAGCTATACGCTACCAGCGATCCACGCAGCCAGTGGATGCGATTCAACCTCGGTGTTCAGTGGGATAGGCAAATCAAAAATGGCTGAATCTTATTGAAAAGCACCAAGAATTACACAGAGGGCTACACCATTTCAGAGTTCTTCTGACATCAACCGGGAAACCGAAGATGTCATGGTAACACTAGTGTCTCTACTGTATTGCGGAAACAAACATGTATCACTTGATGTAGTTCGTTACGAATTATTTGCAAAAAAAAAATGCAAAAAATTACCACCAACAATGGACAGCTTCCGTTTACATCTCAAACGAGCAAATTATCAGTCATTTACATGGAATCATGCAACAGTTCCATACCTCAATGTATCACCTGTTGATAATGACTGAGTGTTCGATGAAGATGGGCACCTTGTGCCATGTATGGTGATGCTCCTACAGCACCGGAGGCCATATTCGGATTTACTCAATGTATGTGCCAAGCGGATTGTTCAACAAGGAGATGCAGGTGTCGCAAAGATGATATTGTGTGTTCTGATGTATGTAAATGTTGTGCTGACAGCTGGAGTAACCGTGAATTGAATATAGATGACTCATCCTCTGAGTCAGATACAGATTAATGATATGGAACATGAACTGACCTACACCACTGACCTACACATCGTCCTTGCATTCATAGAATGAAGGAAATTTCAATTTCCCTTTCTCCGAGATCTAACAATACTTACCATTACATTACTCATTGATAATACAGCTATCCTGATAGCTGGCTCTAGGAATCTAGATTTAGATAGCTTTACCGGCTCCTGGAACCAGGTACCCGGTTCCCAACAACCGGTACCTGCCTGCCAGAGACACTCATATTGCTTGCATAGCTAGCAAACAAGAGAATACCCATGGCTTGCCTCTGTGGGGCTGGGAGGCAGGGTCCGTAATATAATGGTAAGTATTGTTAGATCTCGGAGAAAGCGAAATTGAAATTTCCTTCATTCTCCTTCGATCAATATTTACCATTACATTACTCATTAATAACACAAGATTTAGTCAGTAATGTGGTGAGACGGGGCAAGCCATACAAAGCCTCTTTGCCCCTGGAGAAAGAACTTAGACCTAAACTTGACATACAGAGACCTAAAAGGACCGACAAGCTTTGGGACCGAATCACATTCGCATCACTGCTCCCTTCCCCCTTTCTCCTAAAAAAGGGAGAGAACTCATGAACATGCATCTCGCACGAAACACAAATGTGCGAAGAGGGTTAACAGCTCTTTACACATATAAGCCTGGGAATGAGCATGAATATATAAGATGAATGATCATGATATATAAACATAATACAAAAAACTGTCAAACTTGAATTACCTCATGAATTATGGATTCCAGACGTGGAGCCATCAACCAACACACTTTCGACCAAACGTGTCCCATACAGTTGAATTCCTCTCAGCTTGACCATGTCTATTCATACTACTTTTGCTTTTCAAAGTTATCAAAAGGAGATGAGCAGTGTGGCCACCAGACTATCGTTTCAAAACAGCTGAAGCAAGTGGATTGGCAGAGTCTGACATGTCCCTCATATAGTAATCTATGAAAGAGGACTCAGAGTGCCATTGTGCAACGGCCATGATGCCCTCTACCGGGACACGATTGAATAGGGCGGCTGAGGTGGCTATTCCTCTAACATTGTGAGCCCTAGAACATTGCACCTGGTGCCCAGTTGCAATCTCGTGGGTAGTCTGAATGCATTCGCATACCCGACGAGAGATAGTATCCATGGATGCGGCGCCATATGGCTTCTTATGGCAGATCCACAGATGTCTATCATTTGTCCGTAGAGTCCGCCCGTCTTTTGTACTTTGTCAAAGCACGGACTGGACACCAGGCACTGGCATCACGATCAAACCTAGTTAGCTTTGGTATAATGATCGGTTTGGTGGGATATTTCAAAGATTGAACTGAACCATCTCTGGACTATCCCATTTAGCTAAGCAAGAGATAACTGATGCCAAAGCTGACTTGTATCCAGAAATTGTGACAGGAGCCAGTCCTGTAAAGACCAGCTCACAGAGAAAGTCTGCTATTTGCTGAATAGTGGATTGAAAGATATCAATACCCTTTCCTTCACACCACTCTGCAAATTTGTTAGCATTGTGGTTATATGACTTGAAAGTTGACCTTATCGCGGCTGCGATGAAACTCGCAGCCTGTTGAGAAAAGCCTTCCGACATGGAACGTTGTTTGATAACATCCACGCAGTTAATTTGAACATTTCGTGCCGCTCGTGTAGGAAGCGGCCCTTGGCCTGTTCAGAAGGTATGATCTGCTCCCTACTTCCCGCCCTTACAGGACTTACCCTTGCCATTCCCAGCTCTCAGGCGATCAAGGCCACCACTAGGGTGGGCAGGAGCCTCCACAACCCTCCTCGCCCTCTTAGCCGCAGGTGGCCGAGAAGGCCCAGCAATAGCAGAAGGAGCTGGCTTGGCTTTCGCCTTGCCCTTATGCTTCTTCTGCTTCTTGGAGGAAGGTTGGGCAGTTAGCGGTTTCGCAACAGCCCCTAGTGAATGCGCCTGATGCACTAGCTCCAGCTGAAGATTAACCACCAACCGACTTTATGCGATGTTAGCGGTGTCCTCTAGGATGGCCTGCGCATGGCCACCAAAGATGCTAGGGCCATTCAGGGGCATTCCAAGCAAACGCTTCCTGACAGCCGTAGCCGGACGCATATGGTCCAGGACCATCTGCCTCCTGGACTTTGTTACTCGCGCTTGCACCCTGGCCAACGCATCCATCGACAGCACAAGGCCGTTGTTGACACATGAAAGCGCAGCAGGTGGCACAGGGTGGCCTGCCCCAGCTTCAGCGAAAACTGACTGAAGCGAGTGATAGGTGTGCTTGACAGCATTCATAGCTGCCCTCACTCCCTCATTGCAAAGGGACAGGACTTTCTCATTGTGTGCTTGGCTCTTGTCCACCAGTGCCTGAGCGGGGCCACCCGCTCATGCACTCTGGACACCAAGAACCCAACGGTCATCCTCAGTGACCGTTGGGACCACACCATACCACTCGTACTCCCCCCCCCCCCCCTGGGAATACAGCATCTTGCCCGCACCTCCGTAGCCGCCACAGGGAGCTGGCTCTAGGTCAAGAGATGCTTGGCATACATAGACTGGAAAGCCAGCAACACCGGTACCGCACGGTTCCGTCGCCACCCCATGAAACAAACTGTTCAATGGAGTGGAGTAGGCCCACACAGAAAACCATGCGGACCCATAGTGACTATGGAACCATGGCCATACACAGGTGCCAACGGCACCCTGTGTGTGGCCACTGGACCAGGTGAGATAGGTGAGTACCAAGCCTGGCCAGTCACACCCATCACCGTGTCGGTTGGTGGCAAACCAAACAGCACTGGACGGGTGCTCGGTACTGGTGTGGACTCAACCACAGGCGGAGCGGCTGCCATGGCTTGCGCCAAGCCAGACAGATAGAAGGCGGTTCCGTCCAGGACAGAATCGGCCTCCATGCGCTCCACCCGTGGTATCTCAGGCCGCAACAACCTCTCCTCTTCGGCCTCCTCATCCTCAGACCCGGAAGAGTTGTCACCGGATGAGGAAGCACTGGAGCCATCCTGCCGAACGGCTCCCATGACCGACGAACTGGCTACCGCTACTGGAACAAGGTCCATACCGGACACGGAGAGAGATTGCCCTACAGTCTTTGGTATCAGAGACAACACCAGTGTGGGCAGGATGCTATGTAAGAAGCCTTGCATAGCGGGCCCAAACCACGCCCGGATTGCCATCTCCGAACCCTCCAACTGCAGACGAGGAGCGCCCCTGGGGCCGAAACAGATACTCCTCGATTTCTTTTCGAACCGCCTGACCCCACATCAGACCCAGCCAAGTCCTTCTGGGCAAGGAACTCGACTAAAAACTCGACGGGCCACACTACACAGATAATTGGGGTCAGGCGGTTCGAAAAGAAATCGTTAAAAGTTAACCCTCCAGCACCCGACACCCGCAACGTTACAACCAAGATCGCATAAGCTGGCGACAAGAACGAGAGCAGGCCAACAATACACCCATAAATTGATCCTGCAGGATGCATATACAAATGTAACCACGGAACCAAAACCATATCGGATGCATTCGCGGTATATTTAAGAATTAATTTCAAAATTATGCTAGTCAAGCGAAAGCCAAAACGATACGTGAAGGAACAACAAAATGAATTAACATACTGCTGTAGAACACGGTAAAACCGCAGAACACACATCTTAATCAAGAATTTTGAAATCATCGATCAATGCAAACAGATCATGATTACACGCAAAACTTGACATAATTCTAAAGTTTCTGACACAAAACTCATGCAGCTCCAAGAATAAAATGCGTGAATTAATGAAGCATTACTGTCACCAAATAATCTGAGAAATAAAAGGGTGTGACATCACCCGCTCAGACCATATGGTTGAACGATGTAAGCTGATTTTAGTGTTAAAAACCCGTAACCCAACGCCTAGTTTCATATAACTGCCCGATCACCGTTCGGATTAAAGGAGGCGATCTTATCTGGCATATTTCGTTGCAACCACACATCCCAGTTTCGGGGTCAGAAAATGGGACATGCAACATAGACAAAATTTCAGAGACATAAGTCTTCATATAGTTAGAGAAAGAACATGAAAGAATATGACCGGAAAATCAGAGGCTCCTTTCATAGTAAATTCAGCAATTCCAGAAACGAAACAGCAAATAGGCACACAGAAAAACACAAAGAAAACTAAGATTTTTCAAAGCAAAAAAGCAATGTATCCTCTTGTTGTTATGCAAACATGAATGTGTCTCTGGCAGGCGGGTACCTGGTTGTTGGGAACCGGGTACCCGGTTCCAGGAGCCGTTAAAGCATTCTAAATCTAGATTCCTCGAGCCAGCTATCAGGATAGCTGCATTATCAATGAGTAATGTAATGGTAAGTATTGATCGAAGGAGAATGATTCATTCCGTGAAGAAATCGCATTTACCGAGGTTGGAGCAGCATCAAAATTCATGCTTACATTTCGGCTGACTTTTAGGGCATGACTTCCAAAATGATGTATTAAATATTTTCCAAACCACACATCCCATTCAATCAATTTGATAAGCCAGACATATTTTTTAATAAATGGGACAATATTGAGCTATCAGAATATGAACCAGAACACAAATTTTTACAAAATTATTATGGTAAACGTGAAAATATGAGAAAAATCACAAATTTGTATGCTTGTGACGTCATAATTATATGCAAATTATTCACCGAACAAGAATAAATGTAACCGCTAGCTAGATGACTATGAGACCTTTAATTTAACACCAGAATTGTCTTTCTAACCACAAAAATAAGAAAGTTTTGATAGTTAAATTGAAGTATATTTCTTTGCGGTAATTGATTATGGTTACCATGGAAAGTTCTGCAAAAAATAATTGCACCACTTTCAGACCCTATATCCACCCTGGTGCTGACCACTATAGATCCCCCTAACAGCTGGTGCTATTGGCACTTTTCTACCAGACCACTTGTGCCATGATGCTGAATTCAGATTTGGCTGGTAGACTAATAGGTCATGGTGTCACTAAGTGCATACTGGAATGCACACTTTTGGCCATAACTTTGGAAGGCAAGAAGGTAGAAACACAAAACTTATCACATACACTCATATTCCGACAGGCTGAAGATAAGTTTTATATCTAAAGGTCAAATATCTTAAGCCATGGGATCACTAAGTGCAAACAGAAATACACATTATAAGCCATAAGGGCCAGAAACTAAAATCAGTAAATTTGAAATTAATTTGGTCAGAGTCAAATATCTAGGTCATTGGTATCAGTACATGCGCACTGGCAGAACAGAGCACAGAGTCAAATATCTAGGTCATTGGTGTCAGTACATGCGCACTGGCAGAACAGAGCACAAAGAGTCAAATATCTAGTCTGTACATGCGCACTGGCAGAACAGAGCACAAAGGCATGAATGAGCGCGTCCTACCGGTTCAGTCTACTACTTAGTAACATGTGATTGTGACACATCATTGTGACATGTGATTGTGATGTGATTATGACATCTGGTGTGAGACTGTGACATGTGATTGTGATGTTTGAATGTGGTTGTGACGTGATTGTGACATGTGATTGTGATGTTTGAATGTGGTTGTGACATGTGACATCTGATTGTGACATGAGATTGTGATGCTTTAATGTGGTTGTGACGTGTGATGTGATTGTGACATGATTGTGACATGTAACAGTGACATGTGATTGTGCCGTGTGATTGTGACATCTGATTGTGATGTGTGATTGTGAAGTGTGATTGTGCTGTGTGTTTGTGCCGTGTGATTATGCTGTTGTGATTGTGCTGTGTGATTGTGGCATGTGATTGTGACATGTGATTGTAACATGACTGTGACATGTGATTGTGATGTTTGAATGTGGTTGTGATGTGTGACATGTGATTGTGACATGTGATTGTGACATGTGATTGTGACATGTAATTGTGACATGTGATTGTGACATGTAATTGTGACATGTAATTGTGACATGTAACTGTGACATGTGATTGTGCCGTGTGATTGTGACATCTGATTCTGATGTGTGATTGTGAAGTGTGATTGTGCTGTGTGTTTGTGCCGTGTGATTATGATGTTGTGATTGTGATGTGTGATTGTGCTGTGTGATTGTGCTGTGTGATTGTGGCATGTGATTGTGACATGTGATTGTAACATGATTGTGACATGTTATTGTGACATGTTATTGTGACATGTGATTGTGATGTTTGAATGTGGTTGTGATGTGTGACATGTGATTGTGACATGTAATTGTGACATGTGATTGTGACATGTGATTGTGTCATGTGATTGTGGCATGTGATTGTGACATGTGATTGTGACATGTGATTGTGGCATGTGATTGTGATGTGTGATTGTGACGTGTGACTGTGTCATGTGATTGTAACATGTGATTGTGACATGCGATTGTGATGTTTGAATGTGGTTGTGATTTTGACATGTGATTGTGACATGTGATTGTGCCGCGTGATTGTGCTATGTGATTATGTCGTGTGATTGTGCCATGTGATTGTTCCGTGTGATTGTGCTGTGTGATTGTGCCATGTGATTATGTCGTGTGATTTTGATGTGATTGTGCCATGTGATTGTGATGTGTGATTGTTACATGTGATTGCGCAGTATGATTGTGACGTGTGATTGTGACATGTGCTTATGCCGTGTGATTGTGTCATGTGATTGTGCCGTGTGATTGTGACATAGGATTGTGGCATGTGATTGTAACGTGTGATTGTGACATGTGATTGTGACATGTGATTGTGATGTTTGAATGTGGTTGTGATTTTGACATGTGATTCTGCCGTGTGATTGTGCTGTGTGATTGTGCTGTGTCATTGTGCTGTGTGATTGTGACATGTGATTTTGCCGTGTGATTGTGCCATGTGATTGTGCTGTGTGATTGTGACATGTAATTATGCCATGTGATTTTGACGTGATTGTTACATGTGATTGTGGTATGTGATTGTGATGAGTGATTGTGCCATGTGATTGTGACATATGACTGTGTCGTGTGATTGTTACATGTGATTGTGCCGTGTGATTGTGACATGTGATTATGCAGTGTGATTGTGCCATGTGATTGTGTTGTGTGAGTGTGCCATATGATTGTGGCATGTGAGTGTGCCATGTGACTGTGTGTGATTGTGCCGTGTGATTGTGGTATGTGAGTGTGCCATGTGATTGTGGTATGTGATTGTGACATGTGATTATGCAGTGTGATTGTGCCATGTGATTGTGTCACGTGGTTGTGCCGTGTGATTGTGGCGTGTGATTGTGACATGTGATTGTGCCATGCTGTTGTGACATGTGATTGTGCCGTGTGATTGTGATGTGTGATTGTGACACGTGACTGTGCATGTGATTGTTACATGTTAGTGTCATTATGCGTGTGATTGTGATATGTGATTGCGAGTGTGACATGTTATTGTGACTGTGTGTGATTGTGACATGTGACTGTGGCGTGTGATTGTTACATGTGATTGTGCCATGTGATTGTGACATGTGATTATGCAGTGTGATTGTGCCATGTGATTGTGTCGTGTGATTGTGCCATATGATTGTGGCATGTGATTGTGCTGTGTTATTGTGACATGTGATTGTGACATATGATTGTGACATGTGATTGTGACGTGTGATTGTGGTATGTGATTGTGCCATGTGATTGTACCATGTGATTGTGACGTGATTATGCAGTGTGATTGTGTCATGTGGTTGTGTTGTGTGATTGTGCCATGTGATTGTGACATATGATTGTGACATGTGATTGTGACGTGTGATTGTGACATGTGATTGTGCCGTGTTGTTGTGACATGTGACTGTGCATGTAATTGTTACATGTTAGTGTCATTATGCGTGTGATTGTGATATGTGATATGTGATTGTGAGTGTGATTGTGACTGTGTGATTGTGAGTGTGATTGTGACATGTGGTTGTCATGTGTAATTGTGACATGTGATTGTGACATGTGATTGTGCCATGTGATTGTGACGCGTGATTGTGACTGTGGCATGTGATTGTGATGTACGTGTGCAGGGTTCTGCCAAGGATGAAATTAGTGTCGGACATTTTTACGGAAATTTTTATAAAGTTCCTTGAAATAAAGCTTAATTTCAACAAAATATGTGAAAAGTGGTGGTTAAAAAAGATAGGGTAGTCTTTAGTGCTGATTAAAATTGTTGAGTGATGGCTAATCCCGACCAGTGCCGACCAGTGTAGGCAGAACTCTGGTGTGATTGTGACGTGTGATTGTGACGTGTGTTGTGTGATTGCGAAATGCTGTCCCCCAACCCATGGGTCATATTACCATTCTATCAGCTGACCTACAAGCTGCCGCTCATGTAATATATCTGATCCTGCCCACACAGGGAACATACAAGCAGGCAGGGAGCACAAAAGGGGACAAAATACATGCTAGGATTGTCTTTAAGTCAAGTTACAATTTTTATGAATTTGACGGATATTTAATTACTCCAATGTACAGAGAACCATCTAAAGTTTAAATTATCATGCTGGTGTTATGCTATACATGCAGACTAACCTCTGGGATTAATTGGTACACAAACTAGAAGAGATGTTGTTCTCTTATTCAGATTACTGGACCCTGTACTATTTGATGAACCAGTGGTTGGATGCCCTATATCAGCACTGTTTTCTGTATTTAAAATAATGGCCCGTTCACCTAAAAAATACAAAATATTACAATCTTTTATAGGGGTGGGTAATGCGGGAAATTTTGTATTGCAATATATTGCAATATTTTTCGCCGTATTGCAATACATATTGCAATATACTGGATGTGTGAGAAACTGTAAGCAAAGTACATGCTGACATTCCTCATTATATAGTCACTGTAAATGGACCATAGTATATATATATATATATATAGAGAATCTGGAACTCGGTCACTTTTCATATCACTATTATGGACCTCGTTGAAAATTATCAATTACCACAAGCTTTAGCGAGTGCAAAATTGATAATTTTCAACGAGGTTCATAATAGTGATATGAAAAGTGACCGAGTTTGAGATTTTATTTATCATATAAACTGTAATTTTGAAATATTTGCCAATAGTTGCTGATGTGACTTTTATCTGATTTCTCATTATTGATTTTCATGAAATCGATACCGCCGCTGTGACGCACCACGACTTGATAACAGATACTGAATGCGCAGCAAAATATAGTGACAAACACAAAATCTGTCAATGTCAGCCGTAAACTACACTTTTCTTCTAACACTATCGCAGAGTCATGGCCATCAATCGTCACTTCGCTGCCGACTGATAAACTGTCAAACGATGACATTTTGCGATGATGTTTAATGAATGACAAATCGTAGTAAACAAATCGTAGTAAAACAGTACCGCGTAGTAATCCCTACGCGTCACCCTCACATCAATCAATGTTTTAATTGGTCGATTTAAATGGGTTGCGCACCCAACAGCCAATGAAAATACTCTGTTGAATATGGCGTGTGCTCATATCGAAAAGATATGGAACGGGCTAGAAGGCTTGTTTATATGATAAATTATGATTATTATCTATGTTAACTTTCAGTATGCCATCTCTGTCCTCAAAAACATATAGATAAACTGTGAGTATTTTGAAATTAATTTGTTTGGAAGCCATTGTTGCCTTAGGCACAATGGCTTCCAGTCAAATTAATTTCAAATTATGCAACAGAATAAGTAACGAATATACTTTTCAGGGATTTGTCGGTGACAGTGGTAGATGTTCTCATAATACAAATTCTTCAATAATTTACTTACTGATTAATATATTTTAAAGTCAATCTTGTTTTCAATCTGTGATTATTTTGAGAAATAATCTTACTGGTATTTGGCTATTTGCCATTTTGTATGGACCATTAATACATTACTGACATTTGAGTGATTTTACTGTCTAAGACAGCAAATCAGCAATGTCTTCCAGTCAAATTATTTTCAAAATATTCAATATTCAATTCATTCAATTCATCTTCTATAATTGACTAACTTTGTTAGTTCTTAAATTTTGTATGTATGACTGCCTTGAAATTGAAATACTATGATTTCACTGCTGAATGCTAATAAAAACAAATTAAATGATTAAATCATGACAGAATTTCTTGTTTTGTAGTCTTTTATTTACCCCCATGGGCCATGGCACACACTGCAAAACCTTGAGCAAAAATCAAAGCTGTGTACATGTAACAATCAGACTACTGAATAATACTGATTATTGAGTATTGAGTATTGATTGACTAATGAATAGTAACTAGTAAGTAACAGTACTAAGTAGTAACGGGTTAACAATAAAAAGCAGCGCCTGCCAGCTACAAGTCTAACTACCTTTTTGTACATGACACATTCTATAATCTCCACAATTTTAGAAATATGCTTGAAGGGTCGTAGTTTTGAGAATAATGTGACTATTGACTAGAAGCATTTCTGCTTAATACCAGAAGCTAGTTCTGTCTAGAGTAGAAGTGGCTGCTATGCATATAGTCAAATTATTTTCAAAATATTCAGTCTTCAGAATATTTCTGGAATGGTTGCCATGAGATTTGAGTGCTGGAATTAATTTTTTTATTTATGCCAAATTAGTGAAATTACTAGAAAACAGAAATGAGGAATTAATACTAATACATGTATTGTTGAACCACTGAATTAAAGCCATGAGACAATAGAAACCAAACAGTTACTTCATATTTTTCTTCAAGAATACGAGTTTGTCAACATGAGTACCCTTGAGAAGTGATCTCTGTGCAGTTACGATGTCACCCGCGGTGGAAAAGACTCGCTCAGACGGTACACTCGCAGCTGGTATAGAAAGAAAACACATAGCTAGTTTAGCTGTAAGGGGACATTTATGTTGGTTTTCTTTCCACCAGGAAAGTGGATTATTACTTAATTCCAGTGTCTCTAATGCTCGGTATGTTGTAACCTGTTCTTGTGCAATTACAAGTGTTGGTTTTGGTGGTTCCTATTTAATTTTATAATAGTCGCACACACACACCCACCCACCCATCCACCCACCCACCCACCCACCCACCCACCCACACACACCCTAATACATCACATAAGGATGACAGTCTACGTTTTTTACAGGGTGGAATGGTTGGCTGATCATGCACTACTGAAACCTGATTTTGATTGTTCTCACATATTCCATCCAAATGTGGCAGTGGTGGCATTGTAATGTCACAGTTAGCTGCTGACTGAGGTATTTGTGGTGTAGAGACGTGTTGAAACTCTGATAACATGGCCGCTTCACTCGCCAATCTATTAAATGTAGTAAACTTTAGCTCCTCATCAATGAAAGGCAGATTTGAATCGTGGATCCAATGATGCTGCTAATAACAATGTATCTTTCTCTTTGACATACCTATCACAAAGGTCATCATGAACAGCCTTTTTCATTTTAACTACTGCAGTCAAATCACCATCTTTTGGTTGCATTAAATGGTTTAACAGTCTGTCCTGTAAAGGCAGGATAATGGACACTGTGGGCGCTGATTCAGTACATAAGACTGAAGTCATGATTTTCAATGGCTCTAAACAGTTCACTACCTCTTCAGCTAAGGAAACATCATCATCTGATAAAGTAGCAAAATCAGCTTTATCCTTGCACTTTACATCGCATTGTTGATATTACAGCACATTACATTTCTAGAAATCTCGCTACCACATCATACGCACTGTTCTACCGTGTTGCGACATCAATGATCAATTTATGGGATGGCAATGACAACAGTGAAGCCTGAGTTTTAGCAGTGCTGTAGCCGTTATACTGCGATGGAAAAAATTGAAGGAAATTTCAATTTCCCTTTCTCCGAGATCCAACAATACTTACCATTACATTACTCATTGATAATACAGCCAGCTAGCAAGCAATGCCACTTTAGGAATCCAGATTTAGTAAGCTTCACCGGCTACTGAAACCGGGTAACCGGCTCCAAACAAATGGGTACCCACCTGCCAGAGACACTCATATTGTTTGCATAGCTACCAAACAAGAGAATACCCATGGCTTGCCTCCGTGGTGGTTGGGAGGCAGGGTCCGTAATGTAATGGTAAGTATTGTTAAATCTCGGAGAAAGGGAAATTGAAATTTCCTTCATTCTCCGATCAATACTTACCATTACATTACTCATTGATAACACCAGATTTAGTCAGCAACCTGGTGAGAAGGGGCAAGCCATATAAAGCCTCTTTTGCCCCTGGAGAACGAACTTAGACCTAAACTTGACATACGGAGACCTAAAACGACCGACAAGTACTGGGACCGAATCACATTCGCATCACTGCTTCCCCCACCCACACACCCCCCAACCACCCTTTCTCCTAAAAAGGGAGAGAACTCACGAACATGCATCTCGCCTGAAACACAAATGGACGGAGAGGGTTAACAGCTCTTTACACATATCAGCTTGGGAATGAGCATGAATATATAAGATGAATGATCATGATATATAAACAAAATACAAAAAACTGTCAAACTTGAATTACCTCATGAATTATGGATTTCAGACGTGATGCCATCAACCAACACACTTTCGACCAGACGTGTCCCATACAGTTGAATTCCTCTCGCTTGACCATGTGTTTTCTTACTACTTTTGCTTTTCAAAGTTATCAAAAGTGATATGAACAGTGTAGCCACTAGACTATCGTTTCAAAACAGCTAAAGCAAGTGGATTGGCGAAGTCTGACATATCCCTCATATAGTAATCATTGAAAGAAGACTCACAGTGCCGTTGTGCAATGGCCATGATGTCCTCTAACCGGACACCATTGAACAGGGCGGTCGAGCCGGCTATTCCTCTAACATCGTGTGCCCTAGCACATTGCACCTGGTGTCCAGTCGCAATCTCGTGGGTAGTCTGAATGCATTCAACCACCCAACGACAGATACAATGTAGAATCCATGGATGCGGCGCCATATGGCTTCTTATGGCAGATCCACAGATGTCTATCATTTGACCGTATAGTCCGCCCGTTTTTTGTACTTGGTCAAAGCACGAACTGGACACCAGGCACTGGCGTCATGATCAAACCTTGTTAGCTGTGGTATAATGATCGGTTTGCCGGGATATTTCAGATTGATTCTTTGACATAAACTCTCCTCTTGGCAGCAATCGCAGACCCTCTCGGGAGACAATAAATTGGTCCCTCTCTGCTGAAAGCGCATGGATCTAACTGTGCCTTCTTGCTGAGGAAGCTGCCAATAGAAAAACCGCCTTTATAGTCAGATACTTTAGACTAGCTGAACCTAAAGGTTCGAAACGGTGCTTGGCCAGCACATTAAGCACCAAAGAAAGACTCCAGGCTGGAATGACTAGCGGTTGTCGCGGTCAGAGATTGCTCATTCCCTTCACCATCACATTCAACTGGGCCACCTCTGTTGGCTAAACAAGGGATAACTGATGCCAAAGCTGACTTGTATCCAGCAATTGTGACAGAAGACAGTCCGGTAAAGAACAGCTCACAGAGAAAGTCTGCTATTTGCTGAATAGTGGATTGAAAGAGATCAATACCCTTTCCTTCAAACAACTCTGCAAATTTGTTAACCTTGTGGTTATATGACTTGAAGGTTGACCTCCTCGCAGCTGCGATGAAACTCACAGCCTGTTGAGAAAAGCCTTCCGACGTGGAACGTTGTTTGATAACATCTATGCAGTCAATTTGAACATTTCGGGCCGCTCATGTAGGAAGCGGCCCTTGGCCTGGGAGATTATGTTCGGAATCTCGGCCAGCTGCACTGGATTGTCCACCAGGAGATCCGTGAACCACGGCCTGCTGGGCCAAAATGGCACTATTAGCAGGACCAGGCATGGCTCCTCCCTGATCGTCACAAAGACCTTCGGTAGTAGAATGGTGGGCGGATACGCGTAAGCGTGCATCCCTCTTCAGCTTATCGCCAGAGCATCTGTATCGACGGCATTTGGATCTGGAATTGGCGAGACATAAGACTTGATTTGAGCATTTTCCTTTGTGGTGAACAAGTCCACATTTGGTTTGCCCCAATGCTCGAAGATCCTTTGTAGAACTGGAGCGTTGAGAAACAATTCTGTTGGCAAAATTCTCTGTCTGCGAGACAAAGCATCCGCCAGAATGTTCAATCGCCCAGGAATGTGAGCTGCTTTCAAAACAACTGAGTAATTCCTGCACCATTGAATCAAGTGCCACACTTTCATACACAGTGTGGGTGACCTGGTCCCGCCTTGGCGATTTATGTATGATACTACTGTCGAATTGTCCGACCGTTCCACTGCCATCATTTTCAACAGATTGATATGCATCTAACTCGCTTGGAGAGCCCATGTGCCCGAAACCTGGTGATCTCCCAGGCAGGCCGGCCCCCCCCCCTCCAGCGATGCATCTGTGTACACGGTCAGCTGGGGGTGGGGTAGGTGAAGCGAAACTCCTACTAGGAGATTCTGACGCTCCTTCACCCATACAAGATGCAACATTATTGGTTCCAAAACTGGTACCAGCTTTGACATGGGTTCTGTTCTCTGCTTCCAGAGAGACATCAGATACAACTGGATAGGTCGTCGCATTAGAGCAGCGTACGGGATTACCCCCTCCACGGAGACCATCATGCCCAGGATCTGAAGAAACCTCCTTGCCTAAATGTGGTTTCCCAATCGAAAACTCTTGAGATGACTAACAGACACACCCCACTGTGGGCTCTGATGGGTAAACTCTGCCTTCCTTGAGATCGAATCACATCCCCAAATAAACAAAGTGTTGAGTGGGCATCAACTCGGATTTCTCCCTGTTGACTATCCAGCCTATATCTGAAAGCAATTTCAGAGTCAGAGCAGTATCCACTCCTAACCTGTCTGGCATGTCCACCTTGATAAGCCAATCATCTATGTTGGTGTGAAGCTCCACGCTCTCTCTTCTGAGAAATGCTGTCACCGCTAGGACCACTCTGGTGAAAACCCTTGGGGCTGTCGACAGGCCGCATGGGAGGACTACAAACTCCCATACCTGATTCTGAAACACGAATCTCAGAAACCTGTGACAACCCCTGCTCATTGGAATGTGGAAATATGCATCTTTCAGATCGATTGACACACACCACATTCCTTTCCTCAAACCTGCCATTACCGATCTCAGAGTTCCCATCTGAAACCGAGGCGTATGGATAAACCAATTCAATGGCCTGAGATTGAGTACGGGTCTCCAACCCGCCCCCCCCCACCCTGTGCTCTTGGGGAAAAGGAACATGTTTGAATAGAAGCCTGGAGTGCCCTGGTTTGCTGGTTTTATTGCTCCTTTCAGAAGCAAACCTGACACTTCATTTTGAATGGCTTCTAACTTGTCTGGCTCCCTTGGTACAGGAGTTCAGACAGGTTCCCCAGGAAATCCCACCACTCTGGCATGTACCCCTGGGATATCCAGCGCAGGACCAGACTGTCTGACGTCACACCTCGCCAAGCCTCGCCGAACCACATGAGCCTCCCACCCACTATAGGCGCATTGATGCCTAATGCGGATGACTGGCTTGCGATCTGCTCCATCCCCTCAAAAAAAACCCCTCTTAACGACAGAGAGAGAGAACCATTTTGGTCTTGGTTTGACTGGTCTAACTGGCACTGCTGTTCCTGTCGCACAGGTGCGGTCCAGGCAGATATGAAGGGGGCTACCATACCCGTATGTACAATCCGCTCCCTTCTTTCTGCCCTTGGTGGACTTCCCCTTGCCCTTCCCCTTGCCCTTGCCCTTCTTGCCTCTCGGGTGATCAGGGCCATCACTGGGTTTGGCAGGAGCCTCCACACCTTTCCTCGCCTTCTTAGCCGCAGGCGGCTGCGAAGGCCGAGCAATAGCAGAAGCTGGCTTGGCTTTCGCCTTGCTCTTATGCTTCTGTTTCGTGGAGGAAGGTTGAACAGTTAACAGTTTAGCAACAGCCCCTAGTGCATGCGCCTGATGCACTAGTTCCAGCTGAAAGTTAACCGCTAACTGACTCTGCGCTATGTTAGCAGTCCTCTAGGATGGCCCGCGCTTGGCCACCGAAGATGCTAGGGCCGTTCAGAAGCATTCCAAGCAAACGCTCCCTGACAGCTGTAGCCAGACGCATATGGTCAAGGACCATCTGCCTCCTGGACTTTCTTACACGCACTTACACCATGGCCAAAGCGTCCATCGACAGCACCAGGCCGTCGTTAACGCAAGACAGCGCCACAGGTGGCACAGGGTGGCCTGCCCCAGTTTCAGCCCACACCAACATTTATTGCTGCCCTCACTCCTTCATCGCAAAGGGACAGGACTTCCTCATTGTGTGCCTGGGATTTGTCCACAAACTTCCCGCTCCAGCACTCTGGACCCCAAGAACCCAACGGTCATCCTCAGTGACCATTGGTACCACACCATAGTGCTCGTACTCCCCTCTGGGAATATGGCACCTTGCCCGCACCTCCCTAAAGGCCACAGGGAGCTGGCTCTTGGTCAAGAGTTGCTTGCTATAAATAGCCTCTAGCAACTCCTTGAACCGTGGATCCAGTCCAAATGGACTGAATCCGAGCCGCGATCAAGACCACGGTCTGAATCGACGCAACTGATGGACGGGGCGTCTTCTTCGGTCGTGGCCGAAACCATGGATGGGTCCACCCTGACTAGCTAAGCCAGAGCCTCGGACCAGTCCATCTCCGAAGAAGACACCCCCGTGAACACATCACCCGTTGATGTATTCACGGGTCTACCAGCAGCGGCCTCCCGGCTAGGAGTCACTGCTGGAAAACCAGCAACACCGGTACCATATGGTTCCGCCGCCATCCCATGAGACATACTGTTCCATGGAGTAGGCCCAAACGGAAAACCGTGCGGACCCGTAGCGGTGACAGAACCGTGGCCATACACGGGCACCAACGGCACCCCATGTGTGGCCGCTGGACCAGGCGAGATAGGCGTCTACCAAGCCTGGCCAGCAACACCCGTCACTGTGTCGGTTGGTGGCAAACCAACCAGCACTGGACGGGTGCCCAGTACCGGTTTGGCCTCAACCACGGGCGGAGCAGCTGCCCTGGCTTGCGCCAAGCCCGACAGATGGAGGGCGGATCCATTCAGGACGGAATCGACCTCCATGCGCTCCACCCGCGGCCACAACAACATCTCCTCTTCGGCCTCCTCATCCTCAGACCCCGAAGAGTCGTCACCGGATGAGGAAGCACTGGAGCCATCCTGGTGAACGGCTCCCATGCCCGATGGACTGGCTACCGCTACTGGACCACCCGGAGGTGGTCGCCATATGTGATGGCCACTCTGTAACCAGTCCAGAACCAAGTCCAAGGACAGGGTCCATACTGGACATGGAGAGATTGCCCTACAGTCTTCGGTATTCGAGACGATACTAGCATGGGTAGGACGGTATGCAAGAAGCCTTGCATAGCGGGCCCAAACCACGCCGGAGGTGCCATCTCCGAACCCTCCAACTGCAGACGAGGAGCACCCCTAGGGGCCGAAACGGACCCTTCCCGATTTCTTCTCACACCGCCTGACCCCGCGTCAGACCCAGCCAAGTCCTGGGCAAGGAACTCAACTAAAAACTTGACCGGCCACACTGAACAGACATTACACCTATTATAAACATTACATGATGAACATCGAAAACAGACATGGTCTTTATAGCCGACCTTAATGAATTTGTGACACTGAGCAAGATGGCGGGGTAGGCTTGGTCTGAAAACAAGCACAAAACCTAAAATAAGCAAACAGTACATAACAGGAATGGAAGGCAGTTAAATAATTTTCAAATATTTTGACAATAAATTAAAAGTTAACCCTCCTGCACCCCACACCCGCAACATTACAACCAAGATCGCGTAAGCTGGCGATAAGAACGATAGCGGACCAATAATACACCCATAAATTGATCCTGAAGGATGTATCAACACGGAACCAGGAACCATATCGATTGCATTCACCGTATATTTAAGAATTAATTTCAAAATTTTACTTTTCAAACCAAGGCCAAACCGATATGTGAAGGAAACAACAAAATGAATAAACAAACTGCTTTAGAACACGGTAAAACCGCAGAACACGCACCTTAATCAAGAATTTTGAAATCATCGATCAATGCAAACATCTTATCTGGCATATTTCGTTGTAACCACGTCCCAGATTCAGGGTCAGAAATTGGGACATGCAACACCGACGAAATTTCAGACTTAAGTCTCCATATACAGTAGTTAGAGAATAACATGAAAGAATACGACCCGAGTTTCAGTAGCTCCTTCCATGGTAAATCCAATAATTCCAGAAGCGAGACAGCTTAATTAGGCACAAAGAAAACACCAAGAAAACTAAGATTTCGCTCTATGCAAAAAGCATGTATTGCTCTTGTTACTATGCAAACAAGAATGAGTGTCTCTGGCAGGCGGGTACCCGTTTGTTGGGAGCCAGGTACCCGGTTCCAGGAGCCGGTAAAGCTTACTAAATCTAGATTCCTAGAGCCAGTTAGCAAGCTAGCTGATGTATTATCAATGAGTAATGTAATGGTAAGTATTGATCGAAGGAGAAGAAACAGTTTTGCGCACATGGGCAAGAAGATGAGAAACACGTTTCACTTTTAGCGCCTTCTGCGCAGCAAGATTCAGAGCATGAGCAAAACATCTAACATGAAAAGTTGGCACCGTTTCATTTATCAATTCAACACATTTAATCATGTTACTCGCAGTGTCCGATACAATGGGTACAGGCAGATGTACTGGAATATTCCACTCCGTTATGGAATCTAAAATAACAGCGGCCAGGTTTACAGCTGTATGTGACTCTGGCAGTTGCCTAGTTTGCAACACATAGGAGCGCAGAGACCTATCCTCTCTCATATGGCATGAGGTAACTGTGACATACGATTCCACTGCTCTTCTTGTCCATCCATCGGTAGTGAGAGCGACCTTTTAAAATATAAAGACATAAAACTCATTTACTAACAGTCTTGGTATTGATTACAGCTACTTGCCTTGCTCGATTTTCAACCCTCTTTTATTGCTTATAGAGTTAGTCATCAGCTAGCAGCTACATGTATGACAATATTTAAACATTAGCATATTTCCGAAAATGTTGGTCCCGATCCCACCCTCCCAAGATGCTTCATAATACAGAAATATTAGTTACCTCTCCGTCCGGGATGTATAACAATTGTTATACATCCCGGACGGAGAGGTAACTAATATTTGCTTATTATTAGCATATTTGTGTGTTGAATATTTTGATACACATGTATGTTGAATATGTGTGTAACAATTCGCCTGTACGATACTTCTGACAAAGTGATCCATTCAAAATATTCTCACGTTTAACAAAATTCTCAGCACCAAGCCACCAATAGCCTCCCAAATATACGTGTCTTGTATTTACATGTATTTATTATTTAAGATTGTGGAAATTTCACTTGGTGGTGAAAGAGCTGAAGGATCATGTCCAAGTTTTAAGGCATCATACGTAGTTGTCAGTGCATGCATGTGTGTGTGTGTGTGTGTGTGTGTGTGTGTGTGTGTGTGTGTGTGTGTGCGTGCACATGTATGCGTGTTGATTTTCTGTTGGATATTCAGAAAGTAATATGATTAAATTGAAGCTGATTGGCTTCTACGTATATTATTTTCTAAATATTCACCAAAATAATTCATATACATCGTACAGAATTTGTCCCATCTAGGGTTGAGGATTAAAATTTTACTAACCTACCTGCATTACATCTGGACTTCGGAGTTCTTGTTTGACTTCGTCCACAATTTTATTGTACAGTTTAGGAATTTTCACTTCAGAAAATTGTTTTCTGGAGGGTACACTATACTGCGAATCCAAAATATTTATTAATTTCCGGAACTCATCTCCATCTACAATACTGTATGGACGTAAATCTCTAATTAAAAACCTTGAAATTTGGTTTGTAATACGATATGCTTTCGGGGATGAACAGTGGTATTTAGCAGCAAACATTCCAGTGAGTGTTGTTTGTTGTTGAGAAAAAGATGCTGATAATGAACCTACATCGGATGTAGGAGGAAGATCACGTGATTTATCTTTATCATTGCTACTCCTTGCAATTTTAACAAAATTAACAGTGGGGTGATGACGCCTCATGTGGCCAGTTAAATTTGATGTCCCTCCAGCAAACTTTATTCAAACTTTACATATCCTACGCACTGCTACATTGTCAACAGTTTTCTTTGTCACTTTAGTACAAAATAATCCTTTGTTGTTCACTTTTCATACTTACACAAATAGACGACGCCATGTTTTTTCTTGCCTCATTCTGAGTATTAGTCAGTGGGGAATACCATTTGCACTACCCACATTCCATTCTGATGACATCATTACTACAGGTCAAGCTATTTATCCATTAGTCATTGATCTGCATGGTTAAACATTCTTCTGACCATGAGAGATTTAAACTTTAAAACTTTTGAGGTCGATAGGAAACCACACACACTTAATCCCTTATCAATACCACAGCTTGGAATGGTGGGTAAGGGGGAAGTTAATCTCTTGCTTTACCGCTATACGTTTTTATGTAACTTTATACAATATATTTAGCATTTTTAAATGAATCAGATCAAAATTCATTCCACATATAACATTACAGATTTATTATAATTGAGAAACGTCCTTAAAATAAAGAATTTAGGCCTAATTATTTCCAGTCCAGTGTGAATTCTGATTGGCTCAAGTATGATACGGTGGCCAATCAGATTTTGCTCTGCGGAATTCCTTTCTGCACAATGAAGTTAATGCGTATTCCTTGCTCAATCTTTTGAGAGTTGTCGTGAGGTAAAGATAACACAAAATACAACACAAGAACAGAAGAAAATCCTTTATTTGTCTTATTTGTGATGAATACGGTTAGTTGCATTACATTCGTTGCTTTAAACTGTATATTGAAGGGTGTCAAAGTGTGGAATTTTGTGTATTAAATATGCGGAAATGGCAATCATGGCGTCTCAATTTACGGTTTCAATGCAACAAATTTAATGAAAATAACTTGTAGACGCCACCAATTTGAAATACATGATATTCTATGTTTACACCCTAACTCCACACCCCACCCAAATGACGATATATCGTGATACCGTGGTATTTTAATGAGATACCGATATCGTCATGCCTTGAGCAATATCTCCCAACCCTAGGCCCCACCATCAACAATTGATGAAACAAACGTATTTTAACCATAGTGCTAAATAGTTGACTTAATGAACCAGAGTTATGGTCCTTGTTTAAAGGTGCAGCCTCTTTATACTCATAGTCCAAATAGATAATTGACTGAAGGAACCTATCTGCTAAATTTGGTTTTACTCGATCAACAACTGACGAAACATGTCTATACTCCATAGCAGGCTTGCACGATTATTGCTTTCAGTAATCACGATCGATTATTTAATAATAATCGCGATTACTTGATTAATCAGCTTGAGTACAAATTACCCAGTTATAATAGCAAAAAAAGCATATCAATGACGAAAACTGCAATGATGTTGAGAAAGGTCGATTTGCAGGCCAAGAGATTATTTTTGAAAATGTATCACTGGAATGACTGGCTCGATTCTCGAGCCAGCCATTCGCGTGATACATTTTCAAAAATAGCCTTTTCTTGGCCTGTAAATGGGCATGCATTCGTTGAGCAAAATGTAAATTTCCGTGACCGATCGCAATAAAGAATAATTAAAAGGTAGGTTTTGAAATATTTTATGCTGTAGATTTATTCACGATTATTCGATTATTTAATTTTTAATCATATAAATTCATGATTTAAAAAATAATCGTGATTTTCGATTTAATCGTGCAAGCCTACCCCATAGCAGTTAATATTTTAAAATGCCTTAAGTAATAAACCAGAGTTAAGGCCATTGCATAAGGGTGTTTCCACTTAATTTTCATAGTGCGTATAGATGTTGCATAAAGGAACATATCTGCAAAATTTTTGTCTTAATCCATCGATAAATGGAGAAATGTACGACGAACGTATCTTCCGCATAGACTTCAATAATTTGAAAATATAGCAAGGGCCATAACTATGCTATTTGTGAACGTGGCCACTTCATATCACAAATAGATATTTCCTAAAGGAACATATGTGTCAAATTTGCTTTTAATACATCAACAAATGGTGAAACGTGCAACAAATGTTGGCAGACAGACAGACAGACAGACAGACAGACAGACAGAGACAAATCATGATTGTATATGTTCACCTAGGGGAGCTAATGAGAAAGCTGATGGTAGGACCTAAAGCAAATCAAAATTGTTTACATTTATTTAGACAATTTTATTTATTTCTAGAAACCTACATGTAACAGTAAGATTGGTCAAGAAAATCTATACTTGTTGCATAGCAACTGTCCACTAATTGGTCAACAAGACTAGGGTACAGACAACGCTAAACTCGCAAATTTCTTTTAAAAACCCACGCTAATTAGTAAAACTTTGATAAGAAATGTTCTGTTGAATATTTTGGACTTAATTTGATTGGAAGCAATGCGGAAAATAAGTATAATGCACAAAACAGAACAGCAATAGAAGCTCGGGACACACAAAGAAATGGACCTTTCCAGTTTTAGCTATCCCCCACCCATCTCTATCTAAGCTCCACCCACACCACATATGGCAGCAACAGAGCCCAGTCAAATTAGTTTCAAAATATTCAACAGCATGTTTATTAAATAGCAAAGACATACAATTCATACAACGTGTTGGACTATTAAGCGCTAAAGGTGGATTATTTGGAATCATTCATGTCAGCCTGCTCATCACTTATTTGATTATGATGTCATATGATGGATGGATAAACTGCAAAGGTGAATTTTTACTCGCCTCCACCCATATAAAAATATAAATCTATACCTTTAATCCCACCATATTCTCCGCCAGTCTGGACATAAATTTGTGTCAGAGTTATCTGCCTTGCGTCATCCTCTGAGTTAACTGCAAAAGTGAGTAGCTTTCTCTGACGTATGTCTGTCGACTGTTTGCCCTTAGTGAGCAGCAAATCATACAGCTGTGGTGTGTATTCCAATCCAACAAGCGGCTGTTTGGGACGAATACCAACAGCATAAGCATCCATAATTAATCTACCTGGAGAGAACAATCAGAGAACACATTCAGTTAACCCTTTACCACTTAAATTCCTTGAAGGAAATTTAAATTTTCTCGTAGAAAATGTCCATTTGCAGCCCAAGAGAAGACTATTTTTGAAAATGTACTACTGGAATGACCGGCTCGGTTACCGAGCCAGTCATTCCAGT
Organism: Chaetoderma sp. LZ-2023a; assembly: GCA_034401795.1. Classification (NCBI taxonomy): domain Eukaryota; kingdom Metazoa; phylum Mollusca; class Caudofoveata; order Chaetodermatida; family Chaetodermatidae; genus Chaetoderma; species Chaetoderma sp. LZ-2023a. The sequence goes on from CM067359.1 coordinate 62,151,273, forward strand.
CATAAATTTTCAAAAATAGGTTTCACTTGGTCTGCAAATAGACATTTCTCAAGACCAGTGCTGAAGTTGTTTTTGGCTGATATGAGTGTTAAAGACACATTACCTGCAAGCTAAAATAAATTTAGGAAATTTTTAATATTTTTATTATAATGTAAAGGGTTTAGTATACTATTAATACATACTAATTTTCACACAAAAATTTTGACTATGTCACCCATATTTGCTAGATTTTGTTTTTTCTGGAGAAATAGAGCTGTGCACAAAGGTTTCTTACATTTGTTTACGGATAACTCAGATTGGAGGAAACTCTTAATATATCTAGACAGTCACTGAAAATAGTGGGCCCAGTGCGCCCTGAATCCGCGTGTGGGCCCAAAGATCAAAGCCCAACAGTGCCAAACAACAGCAATTTATAGAACCGATGGTGAGTTCACAGTAAAAGATTCAAATGAATTAATCAGCTGCCGACATCCCTATGATAAAGCAACATTGTCCCGGCCCACTAAATACTCTGGTATGCTCGTGAAATTTGTGGGTTCTGTTTATGTTGTAATTTTAATATTTAAGAAATTCATAATTTGCATTTTGTTTACTATTGAGTGGTCGCATTTATAATAAACGCTGGTCAAGTGCATGCATTGCCACACTAGAACCGTTTTATGCACATACTTCAATATGTTACGTTTTGAGATTTACCCGGTATCGGGTCTTTAATGGACAAGGTTTACAAACAGCAGATCCAAGGTCCTTGACACTTAATTGCCTAATAGATCCAAGTTCCTTGACACATAGCTGCCTAACAGATCCAAGGTCCCAGACACTTAGCTGCCTAACAGATCCAAGGTCCTTGACACTTAGCTGCCTAACAGATCCAAGGTCCTTGACACTTAGTTGACTAACAGATCCAAGGTCCTTGCCAGTTAACTGCCTAACATATTCAAGATCCTTGACACTTAGCTGCCTAACAGATCCAAGGTCCTTGACACTTAGATGAACTTGGACCTTGGATCAAATATAGCCTTCTCTTGGTCAACACATTGACATTTTCTTTGTGAAAATTGAGATATTTTTGAAAAAATTTAAGGCTTAAACGGTTAAGTTTTATTTCTCTACATTACATCAAGGCACACAATTTAAGCACCAAAAAGTATACAATTTTAAATCTTATTGTCACACATTTTGCTGTGAATAAACGCACCTTTAAATGTGCCTAATTCCCAAGTGATTTCAATATATTTTCTCTAAATCGCTCAACATAACACAAAACGTACCATTTGACTGTTTTACTATTGTTTCTTGTACAACAAGAGGCCCATTGGGCCTGTATCGCTCACCTGGAACATAGGGATTTCAAATAGAAACGTCATCGCCTAAATAGAACCCTAAGGTTGGCCGGAACTGCAACAAAAACAAGGATGCGTTCTATCAAATTTGGTTAAAATCAGTCGAGTGCTTCTCGAGAAGGCATTTAAAATTTTGTAGTGCTTTCATATGGGAGTTTTTCGCTGGAAAAAAATCCAAGATGGCCACCAAACTGTCTATCCGATATAGTTTCAAGTGGCAAATTTGAAATCAGCATACCCAAAAACCTCTATAAAACCAAATTCAGCTCCAAAATCCATCAAAGAAAAAAAATCTAATATGGCCGCCAAACATGCTCCATTTTGATTGGTGCACGGTGGCCATGTTTTTTTACGCATCACCTTCCATTGAACAAACTTTAATTGCCCTTTAGTCCTAATCTTATCTCCCAAATCTCGTCCCGATAATTTAGCAGTTCTGGAGAAGACATTTTAACAGAAATTAGCTCATCCAAGATGGCTGCCACTATTTGGTCAATTAATATGGTTGCTCACCCACAGGGTGTAGGGGTTTCCAGTCTTGGTGATTAATGCCTACAGGATCCATGGTATGTAGTTGTTGGATGCAGTAAGATTCGCGGTCCATGCGTGGAGCTGTTGCTCCCTCGCTATCAGGATCATGACGAAGAACTTCTATGACCCTATATTTGTTGCAGTTAGTATCATGGCAAGGCAGATTAAAATTTAGCGACAGGTGTGTCTTTTTGGTTTTTATATATCTGTGGTGTTCTTTGATCAGGGCTCGAAATAACGCTTGTCTACTTGTCGATGACAAGTGACTTTTTTGAGTGACAAGTAAACAGAATTATAAGTCTGACAACAAAGGAAAATGTTAAAAAAATATTTAAATCCCATGAAAGTAGTACTCTGGATCTGTCAAAATAAATATTTTATCAAAACATATTGTAGAAATATCGTTGTCGGCTTTGTTTGTGAAGCAAAATCATTCTAAAATAAAGAATGTAGCTGTATTAGCAGGCTTACTACGTCATGTGGCGGTGTATTTCTAACATTTTCATTGACTGGCTACGCTTTTCCTGCCATCCACTGAAGTATCTAAAAACTGGAAGGCCTCTCAAATACAAACAGATTTTGAAACATCGCGAACGTGAATATCGCACATTAATATGATATTATGTACAGCAGATAATGTTTTTAAAACAGTTTGAGTAATAAATTCAGTATATATCCTAATCGGCAATTGTATTTAACATCATATGTATTGGCGAGATCTGTGTTGTACTTGGCCGATTTAGTTTGGGGCGACTTGACATTATGATAATTAGATGACATCAGTAAATAAAAATGGATGCCATTGTTTTACAAATGCTCTTTCCACTACGCATTTTAGAACAATAAATCCTAAATTCATCATCATCATTATTTCAAAGGACATAAGCCATTGGCTTCTTTTGTGTCCCGGTAGATTCAATACTACTTTACATATACTGCATGCATGAAAGAGAAGTTGCGAAAAAAGAAAGTTTGTGCATGCTACATATAACTATGCTACAAGATTTACAAACATTTACAGTTTTTGACAGGCTAGGTGACAATGTCCAGGTCGTCAGCTGCGGTGTGACGCCTACAACCAAGACAGCCCTTAGGTCAGCTGCGGTGTGCCGACTACCAGGAAGACTGACCCACCATGTCTGTCTAGTTGTGACTAGATATAAACATACATATATAATTGGATTTGTTATCGCAATACATTTTAAAATGACTGCATTACTTGAAGGATAGGTTGGCGCAGGTAACACATCCAATCATTATAAGTATATTTAGTCTATGCAATAATCATACTGTATATAGGATATAAATGGTACATTGTTTTAATGCGAATTAGGTTGGTGTGGTTCCACATCAAAGCCATACCACAGCCATGTCAAATTACAATGGTGGGGGGGGTGCTGCGCGATTACAGCCCTAAACCCAGACTCCTCCAGCTTTACACATGATTTTGTACAAGGTGTGTAATGTTTACAAGGTTTTTAACAGGCAAGGTGATGTGTCATGGTCGTTAGCTGCGGTGTGCCGCCTACAACCAAGACACATAGTCAGCCCTTAGGTCAGCTGCATTGTGCCGCCTACCAGGAGGACTGATCCACCAAGCCTATCAAGTATGTCTATCGATAAATATATAGTTGAATTTCTACGACGATGGATTTTGAAATAACTGTTGTCTTTGCCGCTATGCTGGTGTATGTAACACGCCCAATCATATGAAGTATAATTAGTTCTGTACAAGTTAGTCAAAGGTGAATGTACAGTCTTTAAGATGTGTGTCCAGTTTATGCTTAAACTCGTCCATGTTCTTTGCTTCTACTATGTGTGATGGTAGAGCATTCCATGATGGTGACACTCGCTGAGTAAAGAAAAATTTGCGTGTACTTATGTTGCAGTGGTCTACTCTTATGTTGTATTTGTGGCCCTGTGTTATGCTGCTTGTAGGTTTCCCAGAGATTTTCTGGATCGACATTTACATATTATGTGTGAGTTTGTAGACTTCAATTAAATCTCCTCGAGTCTGGTGATACTTTAGAGAATACAAGTTGAGCTCCTGGAGTCTGTCTTCGTAGCTGAAGCTCCAATGCTGCAGGTAATCAGACCAAGTTGCAATACTCCAGGATGTGTCTGACTAATGTTTTGTACAGTAACAGGAAAGTAGCTGTGTCCATGTGACTAAATGTTCGCTTTATGATGCACAGTATGCTGCTGGCTTTGTTTACAATGGTGGTGATATGTTTATCGAAGTTTAATTTCTCGTCAATATAGACCCCAAGATCCTTCTCGCATATTGTCCATGATATAGGCGGGTGGCTGTCAGTGTCTGTCATGACATATTGCAGTTCAGGGTTGTTTTTCCCGAGATGGAGTAAATGAATCTCGGTTGAATTGAACCTGAGTTGCCAATCTAATGACCATTTGTAAGTTGAGTCAATGTTCTTCTGTATGTCAGTTGTTTCTGGGTTCCCAATTATTTTAGTATCATCGGCAAATATTTTACAGATACATTCAATACAGTCAGGTAAATCATTAATGAATAGTACAAATAATGCTGGATCTAAAACGCTGCCTTGTGGCACTCCACTAGTTACATCTTTGTATTCAGATATTGCAGTATTAACCTGCACTCTCTGCTTTCGGTTACTTAGGAAGCTCCGGATCCAGTTGTTCATTGTCTTGCTGACAATCGCATTAAGAGTGTAATTTAGTGAGAAGTCTTTCATGTGGCATCGTGTCGAACGGCTTTTTAAAATCGATGTAGATCACATCTACTGGTTCGTTGCCATCCAATAATTGGGTTACTACTTCCAGGTATTCCAACTGCTGGGTCTTACATGATCTTTTAGTTCTGAATCTGTGTTGACACTTAGATAATAGATCACTCATTTCTAAGTGATCCATAATAGCGACACGCACAAACGATTCTAATACCTTGCAGAAAATGCAGGTCAAGCTAACAGGCCTGTAGTTACCAGGATCCTGCTTTGTTCCTTCCTTAAAAATACAAGTTACATTGGCTTTTTTCCATAAGTCCGGAATCACACCTTCTAAAGGTTTGTTAAAAAGTATACTCACTGGTATGCTGAGTTCTTTGGCTGCCTCCTTCAAAATCCTAGGTGGAATATCATCTGGTCCTGTACTTTTATTTGGGTTTAGATGTTTGAGCTTATTCTCGACTGCAAGTGGCACAATTAGTATGTCAGCTAGGAAGGTTCCATCGTTTCTATCATGGAGTTCCGGGATTTTGTCACGGTTTTCTTTCATAGACTCTGGCAAAAAAAGTTATTTAGTACTTGTGCTTTTTCTGTATTAGTCTTGGCAGTAATCCCACTATCTGGACATATTACGTTTCCAATGCTCTCTTTCAGATGTGACTTGCTCGTAACGTAATTCCAGAAGGCCTTAGGGTTTGTGCTACATTCCGTGGCTATCTTTCTCTCAAAATATGCTTTTGTATACCTAATCTTTGATGTAGCAAGATTTCTTGCTTGTTGATACTTTGTGTAGTCGCTGCACTTTTTTTAATTTTTTAATTTCTTGTAGGCCTTGCGCTTTTCCTTTATCAAATCATGAACACCTTGGTTTGTCCAGATTTGTCTCTTTTTCCTAGGCTCCCTACCCGGCCTCGATTTAGGGATATTGTGCAGTATATCTTCTGACAGTTTCTGGTAGAGAAATTTACCTGCTTCTACTGTGCTAAGGACATTCCTTTCACCCCAGTCTGTATCGTTGAGTTCTTTTCTAAGGTTGGTATAATCTCCTTTGCTTAGAAGAAGTTTACAAGGTTCTTGGTGTGTGCTGTTCTTGAGGATTTTTGGGTGTAGCTGAATAATTAAAGTGTCGTGGTCACTCTTGCCTAAAGGTGCTTCATGTATGATGTCTGTGCCATTGGTTAGTACAAGGTCCAAAATATTTGCTGTTTGATTTTCCCTGTGGCGGACCATTTGCTGTAGGAAGTTGTCTTGCAAGGTGCTCAGGAATTTTTCACTGTGCAGGTCAGAGGTTGTTCCTGTTGTCCAATCTACATTGGGGTAATTAAAGTCCCCAGATATTATGGTGTGCTCTCCTTTCTCCTTTTCAACTCTGTCAAGCAAGGGCATTAAATTATCATTGTTATTGCTATCAGAGATTGGGCTCCTGTATACACATCCGACTATTACTTTTTCATTATTTCTGTTTGACCAAGAGCACCATCTAGATTCTTTAGTCTGCGTCATTCATGGATTCACAGGCATATGCATTTAAGGACGTATGTGTATAAATGATTACTCCCCGTTCTGGCTTCTCATTCATGAACAGATCATAGTGCTCTAATTGCCGCTCACTGGGTTGTATTTTAGACTGTGAGTGTTTCGCCAGTACTTCAGTAATGCAGATTATTGCTGGGTTTAAGTTATTTATATGTACATGGTTTTCTGAGACTTGTAATACGTCAATGTCTTGGACCCCATTTCTTGGGGTCCAGTTTGACTATTCAGTATAACAAATACATCATTTGGGTTTGATTCTCTTCTTTCCGCTAGCTCTTGCTTTAGTGTGGCATGCTCTTTCTGTTCTTGTGGCGTCCTGTTCGGATTTATGTAAATCTTGTTTTTTCCATCCTTTCTCTTATTGTATTTAATGGCTGTGTGCAATAGTTTGTCTCTGGTTGATTCCGATTTCAGTACGACTTTTATTGGCCGTGGTCTGACACTGTCTTCTTGTTTCTTCCCTAGTCTATGAACTGATTCAATGTCGGTCAGATCTATCTCCACCATTTCCATTAGTGTCTGATCTATTTTAATCTTATCGTCACATTTCCTCTCCATGTCGGTCTCCTGTTGACTTTCCTCTATATTTATAATTATTGCATTCCTTTTCCTGTTTTGCCAGTCAACTAATTCGTCAAAGCTTTCTCTGACTTTGTTTTCAACCATTTTTTCTATCTTATCTTCTATGTGCTTTATTTGATCATCTTTGATTGTGATCTGATGCTCCATTATTGATAGGATCTGGTCTATTTTTGCTTCCAACTTAGTTAACCTGTCCTCCTTGTTTGTATTTGATGCACCACATCTGCAGAATGTGCAGTTCCAAATTAGTCCAGTTTTTCTTTTGCAGTACTTTATAGCCAGTATTTGTAATATCCTGACATTTTGTGTGGTACTTGTAGTACAAAGTCAGGGTACTCCCAGTGCTGATAAACCAAATCAAAGAATCCATGTCTATTCAAATTTAACCAGACATGGACTACAGGCAGACCATTGTTGCGTTTCAACGAAAATACCGAAAAAATGTTTTGTACAATATATAGAGATTTTGGGGGAAATGTTTGAGAGACAACTAAAGATAGCCAAGTGACAAGCAAAAAAAAAGTCACTTGTCTTCTGTGACAAGTAATTTTTAACAAACATTTCAAGCCCTGTTGATACGTATCTGGACTTCACGTTTAGTGTCACCCACATATTGCATGTTACATTTTGTGCATGTGAGGAGATAAATGACATTTCCCGTTGTGCAATATTTCTTAACGTGGCAGCGGTAGCTCAGTCGTGAGTGTGTGCTGCGGAAAGATTTGCCTTTTTCCAGCTTGCTACAGAAAATGCTGTTTGGATATAGGAGAACCCCCACCATCAAAAACCAACTGGTTCATGCCTCCTTTAATTATCCCCATCAAAGAGAATTTCAAGGAAGTTCCACTCTGTGTCATTTGGTTTTTTGGCATGGCTCTATTTTGTTAGGAATTGAACTTAAATTTTATAAAAGTATATAAGTATATAAAATATCTGAAAACTGAACTTGATCCAAGACAACATAGACAAAGTATGTAAGTGGTCACGGACATGGAAGCTATCCTTCAACACATATAAAACGAATGTTCTACATTTTAAGCAGGAATAACCCACAAACTATATACTATATAACAGATACACCCGATATGCACCCTGTATCAACATCAGAGGTGGAAAAAGACCTGGGAGTGCATATTGAGAGAAACTCTCTTTTGATATTCATATATAGTTAAGCTCATATCCAAGGCAAACAGTACAATAGGGCGAATCAAAAGAACCTTTACCAACATAGACCCATCTACTTTCACACTCTTCTACAAGTCTCTAGTGAGACCTATTCAGGAATACTGCAACTTGGCATGGTCACCAAGATTGAAAAGGCAATCACAGCTATTAGAAAGTCCAACGCCGAGCAGCAAAACTTGTCCCACAAATCAGAGAGTATATAGCTCCATGGAAAGATTTTAAGCCCTAAATCTAATGTCACTGAAATATAGAGAGGGTTTCGAGATTTAATTGAAATATCCAAGCTCATCGGGGATCTATACAATATTGATACAGACTACATTTTCGAACAGTCCAATATTACACAAACCAGAGGTCATAGGTAAACATAAACATATAGCTCAGGATCCATGGTATGTAGCTCAACATAAAACGCAGCCACAAAGATATTTGCAAGCACATTTTCGCTAATAGAGTGTTACCACATTGGAATTCAATGCCAGCTACAATAGTCGAAGCAACAATGGTTGAATTATTCAAGAGCAAACTAGATATCTACTTCACAGAAAGAACATTTGAATTAGACTGAACAGCCCATCACAAAGTCATACTGCAACTCTTCCAATACAGTGGCCTGATCTTGGAGTAGTCTGTGTATCTGCAAGAACATGCTCTGTAGCGATTTCAATTATCGGTAGATAGGTCTCTGCTTCCATGTAAGCATTTTGTGGTAGCATGAAGAGACATTAGCGTAGAGGACACTCGGATGGCGATACACACAGAAAATGAAAACAACTGCAATAAGACCAACTACGACCTCCATAAGTAGTAGTAATAGGGGGTCAAAATGATACCACCTCCTTTGTCTAAATGGAAATCAGGTGGGGGGCTCATTTGTCTAAATGGAAATCAGGGTCGGGGTCAAAATGATACCCTCCCTCAACTGGCCGCCATTCGGCGATCCGTGGCCCCCACCGCCCTCTCAATCCCTGGGGCATAGGTTGTTGAGGTCACCACGGATCGCCGAACGGCTGCCAGGGAGGTAGGATCATCCTGACACTACTACTACTAGGGGCTGAATGCCCATTTAGAGACAAGCCTCCACAGTAATATACACCACTGATCGCCCACAGGGCCGGCCTCTCTATTTTCTGTAGGCTCAGACAAACACGTAGTCTCTGCCAGAGTCGCATCGGCATGATGGGACCACCCATAGGGGCTTCCATCTACCTTGACAACGCTCACCTGGGAGGAGGCTAAAGGGATTAGCATGTGAACCACGGCAGAGAATCTGGTGCTGAGCAGGGGTCTCCAGCAGACAACCACGGCCTACCCTCTCCACCCCATAGAAGAGGCAGACAGACTCGATCTCTTTACGTGGGTGAAAGCGGTCGTAAATGTTTCTCCGCAAGGGGTCGACCCAAGGATTGTACTGGGGGTCATCCCGGAAGTGGGCCCACTTGGCATCCAATATCATGGCAGTCTCCGCGCCCTGTGCCACTGCTGTAGACGCCAGCACGAGCAGTATGATGAGAATCATGGCTATATATGAAGAGTTAAACTGAACAGAGTGCACCCCTCGAGAAATATCTGTGTCAGATTGAGCCCTGTTCCATCCGGATTGATAGTGATCTTCATCCCCTCAGGGGCAGGGGCTAGCTGCTTCACCCTGCCGCCAGCTAAGAAATGTAGCTCTAGGTCTATATGAGTCGTTTGCGGACTAGTGAGTCAGACTCGCTGAAGCAGTTTAACAGCACCCTTGACTTTGGAGACATGTGCCACACCATCTACCTGTAGGATGCCCTCCTGGAGGTTAACAGCTTCTTCCGGTCCATCGAATGGACGACGCAGCAGGAGCTTTCCACCTGTAACCCCGATCCGGTGACCCACCCTCGTCAGGGAGACACCTTCACCTATGTAGGTGAGGAAGGATGATCCCGATTGTAGAGCTTTCGAAATGTCTCATCCTTTTTCACAACAGTGGAGAGGGGAGTAACCTCTATGTCAATGACTGCGGGAGGCCTACATAGGGGCAACCATGTTTGCCAGTCATCCCCAGGTCCAGCGCGGTACCACACTTCATTCTTCTCAAATATGAACTGCAGATTTTTTGCCATGGTCAATAGCAGGCCATCATGGGCCATCGGCGGGGCACCGCTCGAATAGGGTTTGACCAGATGAAAGCTGAGGTCGTTATTTAGGGTGTTGATGTCTGCCACCTCTGTATCCGAGAGCTCAATCAACGGCTCGAGGATGTACTTCCTCTTCGGGAAATCGTACCGAAACACGATCTTGTGGCCATCTATGTTGTGACCCAGCCGCTCCTTCATCACATCCTTGAGGTCTGTGAGCAGCTCCACCCCATCACCACCAATGGGATGGAGGGAGAATGCCTTTGAGCTTGCTTCGTACTGTAGGGTGAATGACTTGCCACCGCTCTCTTCTACCGTGGCAGCATCAACTGCGTACACATCTGCCAGGTCAGCAAGACCAGTCAAGTGAGCAAATATGGGTCCCATAGCACGCTATAGGAGGGGTTTAAACAAGACGTATAACCATGCCGATTGTCCGACTGCTGCTCTCCGGTGGTGAGAACATAATCTCACCCTCTCTAGAGGGGAGACGGGTGGTACAGTACCGTGTAAAATGGGTCCTCTTCGAGGCGCCCCAGCAGGGCACAACATACATACACGCCGATGTGCTACATCAACCTCGGGGCAGTGCACACAGTAGCTCACTGGTAGAAGTTGGCCAGGACGTGATAGAGTATCTCCCAGGTGCCAACAGCAATCTATGGAAAGCTATCAGTCTTAGCCTGTTCACACCTGTAAATCACCTGTTTGACAGCCCCTCCATTAACATATATGCCGGCACGGATGGGATATCGGACGTCCATTTAGAGTTTACACTCTTATTACTCCTTGACCTGACGACAACATGATATAATACCAGGAATATCTGACCTTTGCCGAGATGATGAAAGAGGGTTGCCCCTTCATGACCCCTGCACAAAACGAACAGATGCTCGCACTGCAACAAGAAGGAGAGCGACTACAGCGGGAGAGCTGGTATCAACAGAACGCGAGCATTGCAAGGAGGCGAAGGAACAGTGAAGCTTCCAAATACTGGCAGGACATTCTGAAGAAGAGTAAGCGGGATGCAGGAGTCTTGACAACCGGCGATGAGCCAAATGTCTTCACATACGACGATGAGCCAGATGTCTTCACAGACGAGGATGAGCTAGGTGTCTTCTCAGACGAGGATGAGCCAGAGGTCATACAGTGGGAAGAGGAGATGGCGCAGAAGTGTAAGACCAAGAAAGCCATCTAGCGGCGGACCTATTATCTTGGTGATACGGTGAAGTTCCAGATGTCACGTCTCAAAAAGCTACTGGCACCCGACACACTGCTGGATGACCACTGTCTAAGAGATGTCTGTCTCAACACCAGCAAGCTGGTACGGTTCGCCAGGCTCTCGAAAATGAACCCTTCTATGACTCATGAGCAGATTCTGCAGGTGATGCAGGTTTAAGCCTCCAGATATACTATGGCAAAATCAAAGTGGCGGAAGCAACCAGAAATATACCCCTCCCTGACTGCTGACGAGGGCGGTACCATCCACGGCTGGCGACTCCAGCAGATAGATACCATCAGGCAGAATCTTGTCCGTGAGGCAGAAAAGTACAGCAGAACATGCAGGCGATATAAGACAGCATACAGTGTCCTCGCGCGTACAACCACTGCTGCGGGTGTGATTGGAGCCAATGCTCATGTGGCAGCTGTGGCCACTCTCGCTACAGGGCTGGGTGTCCTCCTCGCCATCCCGCTGGGTGGTGTGACACTAGCCGCCACTGTCTTGGCCACAGGCTTGGGGGTGGGGCAGCGGCAGATCACAAGGAGGCTGGAGAAGCATGCTAAGTACGTGACACTGGCAGAGTATTCTACGGACTATCGACGAGTCTGTCAGCAAAGCTCTCGAGGATGGCCAGGTCACCGATGAAGAGCACCACCATATATTGAAGGTCCAAGCCCTGTACCGCACGGAGAAACCTAAAATGGGACAGCAATACCTCAAAGGCTCCAGCGGGCGGGTTGATATGGAGGAGCTAAAAAACGAGATGTTACGGCGAGGTCATACGGCGAGTCACCTCGCTGGTCTCTGGAGACGAGACGACTAAAACTAGTGTGCTGCCTGTATGGTAGCTTTAAGAACACCAGTATAGATGGCCCTCCCACTGAACCTCACGACAGTCATCCGGAGCCAACCGCCCCTCCAACGTACACCCTTGACTGGCCTGAGAGGCTTACTGGATGATATACCAGAGCTAGCACCATTCGCCATCACAGTGGATGGAAGGTCCTGAACCAGCTTCTCCGTCAACCCACGGCCGCTGACCAACCGCCCCATCACCATCAAGGATGCGAAGTAAGCTCATACTTGGATGGCTGCTCCAAGCCTCACATACTGGAATCAGCAGCTGAACTTTGCTGTGTGGTGTGCCACGGCAGGATGTGGAGTAAGTTCCATGCTGCTTCACTCCTATTCTGGTACTCCTGAAGCTGTGTCTCAGATTCTACGTGTACTTCACGGTGCGACGAATCCTCCATGAGTTGGGTGCAAGCCTCCCTGATACAAATGCCTTTGACCCCCAGCTCAAGTCATAGCGTCTCAGCGGCCAGCAGACTACAGAGAGAGTTCAGCGCTCACCCAGACTATCGGTGGCATGGTGGTGACAACAGCGGTCTAGGGGTTATGTACGGTGACCCGAGACGTGACTACTCAGGATTCCCCTATAGAACACCCTGACGAGTAGGCCGTCGGAGGACAGCGTCATTCTCGTTCGATCCAGACTCCGACCCTAGAACACTGGTGCAAAATATGCACATCACTGGCTTGCGGCAAAACTATCCAGATGTGTGAAAGTACTTTGTCCCACACACCACCTCAGGCCTCACACCAGCAGGGATCGTTCGGTTCAACCAGTCCCTGGAAGCACTGTGCTACCGCCTCCTTACGGCACAGACCCAGCTGCGGCATTCCATAGATGGTGTCAGCGGAGCAGAGGTCCAGGCCATGTTCATCAGTCTCGTTGAGGATATGATCATCGTGGCAGACCCCAGTAGTCTTATTGGTAATTTCCAGCAGGGGTTGCAGAAAGCCCGTCGCAAACTTGACTTTGCTATTTCGCCACACCTACGGTTGATTCCAAGCAACATGATCGTGAACTAAACGAAATCTAGGATTTCTTTTTTCACGAGAGAGTTGATACTTACCTCCCTAATACTTTTGATATTGCTAAATATTGGCTTTCACTCAATAAACACTCAGATTTAAAACAGTTAGGTGCCCCTACTGGGCAGGGAGTCAGAGCGTAGTCTGGCGGATGCCAGCCCCACCACCGCGCATGCGCAGACTAGCACTTCCTCTGACTAGATTATTGGCTGACACACATGCAACTATTAAGAGCCTGAAGACCGAGCCTCTGTGGGGTGGAGAGGCCGGGTCCGTATCTAGGGAGGTAAGTATCAACTCTCTCGTGAAAAAAGAAATCCTAGATTTCGTTTATTTCACTTCAAGAGTATACTTACCTCCCTAATACTTTTGATATTGCCAGAATTCGAAAGTGAATCTGGCGGGAGGGAGGCGAGGTCAAAAGACCAGCTCATCCCAATACGCTTTTCTGCGTTTAAGGCACTTAAACTTCTGAAACTGTAAGAAAAAACAGTCAGGATTTGACTAACCATCGGATAACACGACCGATGTATGAGAGATGACCGAATGTCATATGCGCTCCCCCCCCTCCTTCCTGGGAGGAAGAGTCGACTGACCTCAATGTCCTATACGCTCTCTACGTACAAGTGCCATGTACTACAGGACAGAGACGAAAAAGCTCCATTTTCGTAACTCTCAACAATGAACCACACAAATACACAAACCATCACCATATTAATAACGGGTAATCGTGACAATACAATCAACAACGGACAACACATGAACAAGACTGACCTTGTTGAAATGGCTGCTGACATCATCTTCCCATCGGTAAAGACTGATGCAGGCCCAAAAAAGTGGGTGTTTCCATAAATTAATTGTGATATATATAAGTAATGAGGAAATCACCTCAAAAAATATAAACCGATTTATTTTTTCAAAACCGACAAGGCGAGAGGATTAGAGGTGTCACGGAGATAATGGTCTGTAAAACTTGACTCACAGTGCCACTGAGCCACCGACATAATATCATCCACAGGGACCCCATTAAATAGGGCCGTGGATGTCACTACGCCGCGGACACTGTGAGCCTTGGCCACGTCAACCTGCTTCCCGGTGGCGGATTTATGGCAAAACTGAATGCATTCCACAATCCACCTGGAAATGGTGTCCTTAGAAGCCCTCCCATGGGGTTCAATATATGACAACCATAACGCTGACTGGTCGGTGCGCCATGCCGCCGTACGTTGTTTGTACCGGCGCAGCGCCCGGACGGGACACCATGCTTTAGAATTAGGATCATATCTAGTTAAAGCAGGCAAAATAATAGGTTGACCTGGATATTTCAACGACTGATTTTTAGCCAAGAAATTAATCCTAGGTAGCAGCTTAAGGCCTTCCCCTGAAACCACAAAACGGTCATCCTCGGCTGATAAGGCATGAATCTCACTCCTACGCCTAGCCGAGGCCGCAGCAATTAAAAACACAGTCTTCAGTGTTAATAGTTTCATAGAAATGGAACTAAGTGGTTCAAAAGGCTTATCACCTAGTACTTGAAGCACTAGCGATAAACTCCAAGACGGAATCACAGGAGGATTCCTTGGTCTTAGATTGCCCATGCCTTTAATTAATACATTCAATGTATTTACTTCATCACTTCCCCTCTTAGCCAAGCAAGGAATAACAGACATTAATGCTGACTTATAACCAGCAATAGAGTTAGGCTTGAGGCTATAGGCATCATAGAGGTGACAGAGGAAATCAGCTACTACTTGAATAGATGAATCCATTGGATCAATACATCTTTTTGAGCACCATTCTGCAAATCTGTTGATTTTATAATTATATGCTCTGGAGGTTGACCCCCTCCTGGCTTTGGCCATAAACATGGCTGCTTGCTCAGAAAAGCCCTCCTTAATTCTAGATTCCTTGACAACATCCATGCAGTCAATCTGAACATTGACGGATTGTTGTGAAGGGCCTTGCCCTGGAAGATAATATCGTCCATCAGAGGCAGAGGAACCGGATTGCAGACCAGAAGGTCCAGCAGATCCGTATACCATGATCGGCTTGGCCAATCCGGGGCGATCAGAAGCACTTGGCATTCCTCTTGTCTGATTTTCTGAAGAATTTTTGGAATCAGGATTGCTGGAGGGAATGCGTATGCATACATTCTCCCCCAGCTGATAGCTAACGCATCTGTTGCGAAAGCGCTTGGATCCGGAATCGGAGAGACGTACGTCGTCATCTTCGCATTCTTCTTCGTTGCGAACAAATCGATGTTGGGTTTCCCCCAATGGTCGAACAGACGATCCGCCACACATTGATTTAGTTGCCATTCCGTGGGTAAAACACTCATCCTTCGGCTCAATGAGTCTGCTAGCAGGTTTAACCTTCCCGGAATATGAACTGCTTTCAAGGTAATCTGGTGATCCAGACACCAACAAAGCAGTTTCCATGTCATCATACAGAGACTGGGCGACTTCGTTCCGCCCTGGCGGTTTATGTAAGTCACAACTGTTGAGTTGTCTGAACGAATAAGAACAATCTTGCCCTGAACTTTCTGTAAGAAATGTTCCAGGCCCAGGACTACTGCTCTTAGCTCCAGTAGATTTATATGTTCCTGTGACTGTTCCAGATTCCAAAGCCCTGATATCGTGGATTCTTCCAGGCAAGCTCCCCAGCCCTCCATCGATGCATCTGTATACACAGTCACCTGAGGGTGGGGAGGGGTTAGCAAAACCCCCGGTAAGAGATTCTCTGTATTCAACCACCATTGCAGGTGGTGAATCAGAGGCGCCAACACTGACACATTCGAGTCCAGCGAACCTGTACTCTGGGTCCATTGTGTCATGAGAAACAACTGGATCGGCCGCCTGCGTAAGGCGGCCTGAGGAATGACTGGTTCCAACGAAACCATCAACCCCAGCATTCTCAAGTAAACCCGTGCCAGGACATGACGACTGTCGCACACTGACTGAATCAATGAGATGAGTATTTGAACTCTCTCCTGAGTAGGATAAACATATCCTGTCTCCAGATCGAAGAACATCCCCAGGTAAACAAACTTCTGGGATGGAGTCAGCTCTGATTTTGGGAAATTGATCATCCAGCCCAAGTCTGTGAGAATTTTCAAAACAATCTCCAGATTGGCGGACAAACTTTCCCGGGTGTGCGCTTTCAACAGCCAGTCGTCTATGTACGTGTGGACTGCTATGCTTCTCCTGCGGAGGTATGCTGTGATCGCAAGAACCACACGGGTGAAAACCCGAGGAGCCGTGGAAATTCCGAAGGGCAACACCCTGAATTCCCACTGTCTGCCCTGGAATGCAAATCTCAGGAAGCGACAGAAACTCCTGTGGATGGGGATGTGGAAATAAGCGTCCTTCAAATCTATCGACGCCGTCCACATCCCCCTCTCCAACCCCGCCAACACCGAGCGCACCGTTTCCATCTTGAAACTGGGCGTCTCGATGAACTTGTTCAATGGCTTGAGGTTGAGAATCGGTCTCCACCCACCGGTGCGTTTTGTTACCAAGAACAGGGTTGAATAGAAGCCCGGACACCTTTGTGCCGGCTGAATAGCTCCTTTTTGTACGAGGGAATTTATCTCCTCCTCGATACACAACCTTTGATCTGGATCTCTCGGAATGGGAGTCCAGACTGGCACCAGAGACAGTCGCGACGGCGGGCCTGTCATCCACTCTGGATGATACCCCACGGAAAGCCATCGCAAGACTAAACGGTCCTGAGTTAACCGTTCCCACTCTTGCATGTGGTCGGCTAGCCGGCCTCCCACCGGTCCACCTAGGGACCGCGGTGGACACAAGGCATGCAAGAGCGGCACTGTCTCCGTCGCCATACACACCGGCGTGGTCCTTACCGCGGTAAGCGCCCTGTCAGGAACGATAACCACGCCCAGATCCTCGCGCGACCCGCCCCGCCCCGCGCGCACCTCGGTGCACGGGCGGCTGCCTGGCTGACGGCGGCTGAGGAGCCTGCGCCCCCCTCACTGCTGGCCGAATCGCACGCGGCCGAGGCCGGCGCTGCGACGGCGGCTGGCCTCTGACTTGGCCAGCACCACCTCGAGCCTGCAGGGGACGATACGCAGGGGCCGCGGCGCGAACGTTAGCACGACGCAGTACCTCAAACTGTTCGCGCAGCGCCCTCTGGTTATTCACCAGGGTGACCGTCTCCTGGAGGTGGCGACATCCCTCACCTCCAAAAAGACCAGGACCCGTCATAGGCGTACGGAGTAGCCTATTATACAGATCCTGAGACGGGCACAGATTGTCCAGGGCAAATGTGCGTCTTGCCCTGACACTCCTGGTCACCGCCCGCGTCATACAGTCCAGCGCCAGGTTAATACCATCCTGGATGGTTCGCTGGACCGCGAGCGGGCCTGGCTGGCGCGATGCGGATGCCGTTACTACCCCCTGTAACAGCTGGGAGACGTGGGACAGAGCGGCAATCGAAGCCCTCCCACTCTCCTCCGCATCACGCAACGCGGTATTCGCCGAACGCAACGCGTTCGCGCACAAGACCCCCGCGTCAGAACGGGATCCTGGCCGCGTATCCTCACCCAAAGCCGCGCGGTCATCCACGCTGGGCTTGGGTACCACACCGTACCGCTGGTAGTCCAGGGGCACGATGCGACAACGCCTGGCCACCTCGCGAGGGGCCTTCGCGAGACGTCCACTCGTGTTAATGGACGCCTCCGCCGCCTTGAACATGTCAACGACATGCTCCGCCAGCGGCAGAGAAGGCATAGCGTTAGCAGTTGGTTTCCCAGCTAACCACGGCGTGTGAACACGGTGGCTAGCCGACTGCTCCACGGGCAGATCAGGCCTAACGCTCACCAACCACTGGCAAGCGTCATACCAATCCTCCTCCGTGGCTAACTGCGAGCGCTCTACAAGACGGGGTCCTTCGTCTTCCTCCTGAGCGCAAGCAGTAGAGCTTGACGGCGGGTACGCTGATACACCTGGCAAGCCAGGGAAAACATGCGGGCCTGACAGCACCGGCATGAGAATATCACTGGTTTGACCAGGAGCAGGCACCGCGGTAGAGCGCGGGGTATATATAGCCCTACCACGGGCCCGGCCAGCACCAGCTACACTCTCGGCAAGCCGAGGTATGCGGTACCGCTGGCCATCAGCAGCGCCCTGGGCCACCACCTGAACCGCGGACCTTACTCCAGGGTGAGTAATACCGTGGAAAAAAGCGCCTGTATTCCCCGCGAGGGGTGCACAAACGTCTTCATCCATGTCCGCGTCGTCAGACGGCGACCCTAGCAGGTAATCCTCATCACCCTGGTCAGAAAGATTAGACCCCGGGTCAGCAAAGAGAGCTAACCCGGGCTGACCAGGAACGGTGCCATAGGAGGTATTGGCCACCGCGGCGTGCGGATACCCCTGGACTGATAAGCAGCCAGCGGGTTCCAGCGACAACCGTCCACGGTCCCCTATCGGCGCGGCAATAAGCCTGCTGCCAGGGCCGTGGAACGCCCCCTCTAATGGGGCCACCTCTGAATCGTCGGACAACGGAAGCGGACTAAGGAAAATCGATCCAGAGGCGGGGATTACCTGCTCCGAAGCCGATGATGAGGACAATAAAGGATCTGGTCCAGCAAGCATGCCACGAAGCAACCCTGGAACCAAATCTTTTATTGTCCTCCTCATCTCTCCCAACATCTCGGTCCGGAAGGTCTCCATATCCACCGCGGACGAGACCTTCCCCTTACCCTTCTCACTTACAACCTCTCGTTTCCGCTTCTTCTTCTTCTCCTCCACTACCACCTTGTCCGTCGCCTGTAAGCAGCACAAGAATTCGGACATTAACTCGCCCCCCCAGTGCTTACATATGTCACAATTAATCAATGGACCACAAGGGCTACATCGATAACACAGATGCGGCCAGAACTTCACATGCATAAAACGTCCACAGGACGCGCAACCCGGTCCCTGAAACAGGGCAAAGGACAAGGAGTATGAGCAACTAGTTAAGCTTAGAAACTCAATCCAACTCAAGGAGAAGGAAAACGATCATAAAGATCAATATACATCAAAAACCAGCCTAGCGCTTGAATTGCTAATAAATACATAGCCAGCTGATTATGACGTCATTAATCCCGTGACAGGAAAAATTCGATCCCAACAAAACATCCAAGTGCAAAGACGAATTGTATGCTGAATGGATAAGTTGACTACACAACCATCAGATACATATAGATAACTCTTTACTGGCAAAAATGTTAATTATCTCCCTTTGATTGTTTACAATAATTAACATCACCACATTATCAATAACTAGATACCTGACACTTTGTATAGACAAACCATCCAACGTGACGAACCGGAAACTCCACCATCTGCACGCCTCTTAACTCTCTCCACCTCATGGGGAAGGAATTGGAACAAGAGGGCAAAGTGAGAAGACCTTTATACCAGGCCTCCAACTCACTGGGCATAATTTTTCATTTGGTTAGATAACCTAACAGTGTTAGTAGGAAATGGAACCATGGTGGAGAGAATACTAATTCTCTGGTACTGTGACGTCACAACCTAGCGTCATACAGACCTGTGGACAGAAACAGAAAGAGAAATTAGTCCTAGGTAGCACCGAGTTGACCTAAACCAACTAACTAAGGCGCTTATCACGGTAAACGCGAGTCCCGGAAACACAATACACCGGGAAGAAAACTCGCTAATTTTACTAGAAGTCACCTGATTTAAAGGTCCTCCGTCCTCCTGTGGCGACGTATTCCTATCCGCCATCCAAAAAAGTGACTAACACTCCAAACAAACACCACTTAAACAGTTTAAGAGAGCGAAAAAGCTATTGAACAAAAAAACATGTGTGATCTCTTTGCCAATAATCTAGCAAAGAGGAAGTGCTAGTCTGCGCATGCGCGGTGGTGGGGCTGGCATCCGCCAGACTACGCTCTGACTCCCTGCCCAGTAGGGGCACCTAACTGTTTTAAATCTGAGTGTTTATTGAGTGAAAGCCAATATTTAGCAATATCAAAAGTATTAGGGAGGTAAGTATACTCTTGAAGTGAAAATCGAGGACCTCCATGATAGTCGAGGGGAGTTCCCCTGGTGTCCACTTCGGCTTCAACACTGCCATCAACGCACCTACTCGTAGTACGAGCCATACAGACGTTCCGACCCTGACACTGCAGCCAGTCAACACGGCAGCTCCGACCCCGACACTGCAGCCAATCGACATGACACCGATTCCCATGGTAGCTCTACGAGTGTTGTCAGGCCTAGCTATCGTGGCTCTCGGGATCAGTCTACTCCGCCGCTAGCAAATCAGCTATAAGACTATCCTGACTCTCTACAGTAGTAGTGGGGGGCCACGGTGAGACACTGAACCAGCTTGGCCTGCTCTACAGGCCCTATACACGCTGCCAACATGCACATCCAAGGGCTGGATGGTTCCACAGCGCATCCTTTTCCCAGCTTGTAGTATCGCAGAGCCTTGTTCAGCTCTGAGTCAGGCGAGGTCATGGAGGTCTGCAACTGCTGGAACACATCTGACAGATACTCGCGATCCTTGTAGAAACCTTTAGCTCGCAGGAGCTGCTCGACGATACAGTGTGTAGGCCATAGTCAAGCACGCAGACTGAGGATCGCCAATGCCCGGGAATGGTGGACCACCCACAAGGTGTGGCCCTGCAGAGGGCAAGTACCCTGAGCACTGCTACCTATTCCCTTGGCCGACTGCGTCGTCCTCCTATGCCCAACTATTTCACTGGGGGTATGACTAGTAGGTTTAAGCCGTGTATATAGCACTATGACTCTGTCACTCACAGACCTAGAAAGCAAAGAGCTAGGCGATCTTGCTCACTTGGGCGAGGTATGCCTCGGTTCAGAGGACACTGTTGCCCCTATCTCCTTCCTAGACTTCGATGAGAAGGGAGACCCGCGGTACCATCCTAGCCCGAGATCTCATCGGGAACACTGATACGGTATGACAACCTGCCATTAACAAGGCCAAGACTGTATACAAGGGGATGGGTATTAAGGACAGGGCGACGATGCGAGGTATGCTCGGAGTCGATGAGGCTGGAGCAATCAAGGTTATGGCTGAGTCCTATGCACAAGACCTGGTTACGGATCTCCTGCAACCATGGAGCTCATTCCAACAGGATGGAGAGAATGTCAAGGTAAGCACCATCAGGCTGAGCAAGATCACTGTTGATGGCGCAGAGGGTGCTACTGCCAGCCTCCAGCTACCAGCGGTGAAGAAGTCAGAGTTCTTTGGTTTGCCATTAAGACCTAGGCACCATCAGGCTGAGCAAGATCACTGTTGATGGCGCAGAGGGTGCTACCGCCAGCCTCCAGCTACCAGAGGTGAAGAAGTCAGGGTTCTTTGGTTTTCCGTCTAAGACCACAGGATAGTCATGGCTTCCCGTGCATGTATCATACAGATAATGGATGTACTAGACACACTGGGTGCTGACACAGGCCCTCTACGCTATCTTCTCAGCTGCTGGGATTTCATGCTTAACGCCTCCATCGCATCCTTCGTATCTGCCAGAGGTGCAGGATTCCCCGCTCTGCAGGCGAAAGAGCTGGTGCAGGACATACTGCCGTTTAGTCTCCCAGATATAGATGAGGCTACCGTCGACCAAGTGCTAACCATACTCCGCGTGCATGTCTGTGCCATTCGACAGTAGGGCGGCCGATGCTGGCCAGGTGGTGCTGATCATTGCCCCGTCAGGACGGGAAAAACATCTTGCTGTGGGCTCTCCTGGCCGAACATCTACACTCTCAATACATCCTTCTGGTGTCTGACTCCGCCGCTGAGGCGGTTGACAGTAATGATCAATGGTACAATGGCCCAATCACCAAGACGCAGAACCTGCAAGCACTGATGGAGAAGCTGCTGGCAGCCCGACTGACAGAACCACTTGTTCTAGTTATCGATGACCCTGCAATGGACCAGAAGCAACAGCACCAGGCGCATCCGGCACAAAAAGATAACTGTCTTCATCCTCTTTCAGAGGTACACCCGCGAGATCTCACCGGACATCCGCCAAAATGGCCGGTTGCTATACTTCAGCTCCAAGTGTGGACGTGCCCTGCTCGAGACCATATACGACAGCCTAACCCTCAAGGAGACCAAAGGGGACTTTATCGCAGGTGTACAGAGGGCAGCTGAGCTGTACCGCTTCATCTTCAGCAACAAGGAGACAGGTGAGCTGTCACTCTTAAAGCCATCTCTGGAAAAGGTGCAGACCTTCACCTACAAGCTGAATCCAGCCAGGAAACTAGCCTGCTCTACGCGTCATCGCTGACAGCCTGTCGCCGCAACTTTTATCATTCAGAAGGCTGAGTAACTTCGTCCGATGTCTCCGCTACTTTGTCAGATGCTTGGGGACCTTCATCAGAAGCTTGAGGAACTTCGGCAATTTCGTCAGAAGCCTGTCGCTTAAACTGTTGGTGAAACTCTATGCACTGAGGGTCAGAGTCTAGGACTCTCTTCTTCTGGAACTTCTCACGGAAGACCCACTTTTTTCATGCGCGACTAGCATTGTCCTTGCGAGTGGATTTGATGAGGTAGTCTTGGTAGTCATCTGGGAATTTCAGAAATGCTGGCAGATTACTGGCCAATCTCCTGCGCCCTTCTTCGTTGAAGATGTGCTCAACAGCGTCCTTGCGGCTAACGGTGAACCCCTCCTGAGTACCTTCTGCAGGACCGGTGTTATGGCTCTCTGCCAGAGCGGCACTGACCTCCCTGAAGTAGTTATTTGCTCCAGACTGGAGGCTATCCAGCATCTCTCGCTCTTCCATGCACTACGCATGGCCTTGTCTACCACGCATTCATCCTTCGTGAAACTGGTGTTGCTATGGCATTCTAGGGCCTCGATGAGCTTCCCATAGGCACTGTTGCTGAGGAGTTTGAAGAGATCTGCCAAGAGCGCTTTGCTCTTATCTACATCTCCCGAGCGGCGGGCCTCCATAACGTTCCCCACAAACCACTCGAATGGGCACTTGGCCTCATAGTCTATGGTGCGGTATACAGCAGTGATCTCCAGGCCATGGGTTATATACCACTTGAGTGTCGGTGCGTACAGTAGCCGCTTCTTGCCAGAGAGGGCGCCGACCAGCTCCTGGGTGGTGGGTCGCTTCCGCCATGTACGCTTTAGATATGCCTGCATCTCAGAAGAGACGGCCTCTACCGGGATCTCATGGTTATAGAAGAGCGGGGGTATTTCCTCGAATTTTGCCCACAGAGCCTTAGGGACCTCTATATCCACCTCAGCAAATCCAAACCAGCGGTCTGCTAGGAGCTGCTCGTTAAAGCTGGCTACACCACTGGCACCGGACTAACAGCGCACTGTCTCCTTACCACAAGGCATCTCTTTGGCCATCATTGACAGGTACAGAGCATTTGCGTCGTAGCCGCGTAGCCGTTGGCAGACACGCTCACTCTGGCGGATGCGTGTCACACCAGCCTCGTGGTATCTGGTGAACACGATGCTGGGCCCTCCAACAACCGCGTCCTTCAGCTTCTCGTAGACCTCGGAGAGTAGAGGCTAACATCTGGCATGTGCTGAGCAGTTCCACGTAGGAGGTACTGCAGTGACACACCTGGGAGAGACACTGCGTCTTTGAGGATGTCTATTTCTCGTTCTGTGTAGAACTCCCGCATCCGCTCTAGGGCTCCGATGAATGGACTGACATCCAGGTTGTTGAAGCATCGCAGCCAGTTGGCGAATGTCCGCATTCCGTGCTCGCTGAATGTCTGGTTACATTGTTCCCAGTCTGATCGCGTCAAGACAAGAGGTAGGGACCCTTGAGCTTAGATGTCCATGCTGAGTAGTCAGGAAGCCCTGGATAGTTGAGCTTCTCGTGTGTGTCAAACATTCATACGGGAGCCAGCTCTTCTGCTGTGTACACCCGTAAGCTTTGACCCATACCTTGTATGAGACTCCTGGGCCGAGGTAGTTAAGCACATCAAGAAACCGTAGCTCAGGTGTTATGAGGAACATGGTCTGACTAGCCTTCTTGGCGACTTTCACTGTACCTATACTGTCAGTCAGCTCATCGACAAAGTACTTCTTGATGAGGTTCAGGTCATACCGCCCAGAGTTGAACCCCAGCACGGGCACTTGGTCACACCACTCGTTGATCAGTCGCTGCTGTTGCTTTGGGAGCTTGTCCAGGTCTGTCGGTATGTACTGTGCCCTAACCCGTGTCCGGATTAGAGATGCTCATCGTTGGATCTCCAGCATGAACTCTCTGATCAGTTCTTTGGGGTCAGGATCGCAGAGGTGAGTGGGCTCACTCATGGCGCCCTCTAACGAGCAGCCAACTGACACAGAGATAGGTATGTGAGTACTCTCGATCGTGAGTCTCCGTAGAATGAGTCTTGATACCATCTAGGAGTGCTTCGATGTCGTAAACTATGAAGTGTGGGTATGGGACAGTCCGAACTGGTTTAGGGACACTTGGGCAGCATTTTATACAGCACTCCCACTGTACCACAAGCGTGCATCCAGAGGCTCTCAGCTTCTCCTCTCTCAGGACTGTCTTGCGGTATCTTTGTTCGGCATCCTCACCTCGCTGGTGTTGTGCACACCCGTGCCAGCGACAGCCATGGAGCTGGTAAACGGTGTTGGTGGTCGGATCATAACCATCTACGGGAGCACCCTCGATCCAACGCTGGCCACCGTGCCCACACTCTACATGGTGTATGTGTACGCCTCTGTTTCTCGACTCATACTCGATCCAATGAGTAGCCGCTGAACTGGATGGTTGGGGTGGATAGAAGGCTTTCTCATACGCAGACTGTGGCGCCTCAACCTTCTCGCCAGGACACACGATTTTTGTTTTGCCGCCTGTACAGTGATCAGCGTGGCGTTGAAGATGGCATGCCTTTTTAAACCTCTGCTGACAGTGACTGCAGACTAGTGTATGTGCCAGCTTGGAGATCTTCTTGATGTAGAAGGCGTGGTGGTCCCACACTCCGATGGTCATGGTGTCATGGTAGTGAGCCGCTTGCCTGATCAAGTGCCAGGTGCAGTCTTCGGTTGGTTCATACACGCGAATCCCGATCTTGGCGAAGAACTCTACCTTGTCCAGCGAGGTCTTGCGGACATCAGGTACTGTCACTGTCTTGCCGTAGAACTGTGTGGCAAGCTCTCATGCAGGAGCTGTACTTCTATCAGCTCCTCGGTGGATGGCTAGATATCTCCAGAGACACATGTTGTCCCTGTAAACAGTGTAGGTCTCGAGGGCAGTCATACTCTTCTTCTGTCGTAGCCAGTCTGGGAGGGGGCATGTCCAAAGCAGAGGTTGGTGGTCGATGACAGCCCTAACCTCAACGTTGATTGATCGAACGAAAGCCCACTTGGTGTTAGGTCGATCGATATTGTCTGTGTCGAGGCAGGCTTGCTCTCTTGTTGCCACACAGTCCTGAGCTGCTCCCATCGTGTTCAGCCATGGCTCCCTGGAGCATTCTTGTGGAAGAGCATCACCCTACCGAATTCGATATGACGGATGCGACAGGTATGGATGTAGCGGAGGTAGAAGGCGTTCTGGACAATCTGCTGGATCTTTTGCATGATCTGGCCTGTGAGGTCTCCTTCTAGACCTCTGAAGAATGTCCAGCGTACTGACCGGCGTCCTCTATCTCCCTTTCGCCGAGATGCTGGTCGAGAATGTGTTCGCCTTCTCGCCTTATGCTCCGGGCTAAGGGTTCAGACCTTGGTAAGCACTGGCAACCTTCCCATCGTCATTGCTCGGGAGTCGCTTCTGCCACTCCTCAGCACGGCCCTGTCCGATCATCTGGAGCAGGTCGTCCTTGTGGATGCTTGTCTCTAAATAGGCATTCAGATGTGTGTGGGGTTGATCACAAGGCGGTGCCTGATGCGTGAGGTTGATGATGATCAGTGGTGTATATCACTGTGGAGGCTTGTCTCTAAATGGACGTTCAGAGCCTGGTAGTAGTAGTGTGATACTACTTCCCTGGCAGTCGTTCGGCGATCCGTGGTGGCCCCCGTCTCAACAATCTATGCCCCAGGGATTGAGAGAGCGGTGGGGGCCACGGATCGCCGAACGGCACCCAGTTGAGGGAGGGTATCATTTTGACCCCCGCCCTGATTTCCATTTAGACAAATGAGCACCACCCCCCCCCACGATTTCCATTTAGACAAAGGAGGTGGTATCATTTTGACCCCCTATTACTACTTAAGTAACCAAATGCTAGGCGCAGCGTGGTGTAACCATGAGTGTAGGTGGCACACTGCAGCTTACGCGGGAAGCACCCATCTGCACCACAGCATTTCCACAAATCAGTGTTAACCCTTTCCATTCTGGTGTCGTCAACCAAATTGTTAGAGGGTGTGGACCAGCTTCTTCATTATTGGCCTGGCGGAGGGTGGAGTATTGACAGCAGAGTGGTATTGGTAATGATCAGTCCTAAACCTAACAATTTCGAGGAGACTTAATTCAGCAACAACAGTCAAATCATTCTTCAAGAACAAACTAGAAATCGACTTCAAGGAAAGAACCTTTGAATTAGACCAAACAAGCCATGTACTACAAGTCCACAACAAAAAATACTGAGGAGATAACAAGCCAATGGCTTAGTCTTATGCCTCGTAAAATGATGATCTTGATTTGTTATGGCAAAACATCCAAAGGACATTATTTTCGCCACACATTCTTCAGTAGCTGGTTTATCGTGGAGTATCCAGTTTCGGTGAGGCTCTAGTTTCGGTGAACTTTAGTTACGCATGCGCAACGCAAGTTCTCATGACGTCATAATTTTGTAATCAACCAGTACGGTAATTATCGGTAACACTTACCGCGTTTCCCATTACAATTCACATTAAAATGTTACGTCAGCACTAAATCAACTTTAGCATGTAAAAAATTGCCAATTTTCTTATTACTTTTTATCATATGCCTTTAAAGCATTGTATTTTACATAAAAGAACGTACATTCTTTGTTTCAAATATTGGAAATTCTTCCCCGTCTTCTGTTTTATTTATACCATGTGACAAATGTCAAAATCCATACTGGACAGGGTGGTTCAAAGTCAACAGCGCAGTGCCTGTTCTTCGCACATTTTTATCAAAATCAAGGAGTATACGCATAGTATATTATTCAATATCTTTTGCATATTTCCATTTGATGCTTCAGTCAAGCCCTCACAACTAGCTCCAGTCTGAGGAAAATGTCTACCACCATCACCTTAGCAAGAACAAGAAATTGACAATAAAACACTTCCCCATTCTGACAACTTCGAACGTTCAGCAATTTTTGCTCCATATATGGTAGCTGTATTGTCCATAAATAGAAATTTGGGCGAGCCTGTACACGGTATTACTGAAACAGGATACCATTGTTTTTGTTTGTTTTGAACTACGTTATCGCCCAATAGCACTGTTTTGACATTTTGTTTTCGGGAATTTTCTTCTAACTTGGCGCTGGATAAGGGATAAAGTCACTAACAAATTAAGCCAATTTATTTTTAAATATTTGATATTTATTAAATTATTAGCAATTTCTGCTTAGGGGCCCAGAAACTGGATACTCCGCGCTAGACACATTTTTTTGCCTCATGATGTTGATGTATTTATTTTAACAAATGATGATGCCTGCGTTCGCTTATAGAAAATGGCTATTTTCATATTATGTAAAATATAGTGGAATTAATAACTTTGAACTTTGAAAACTGGGATCCATAAAGTGAACACAGCGAAATCAGAATTCAGAAATGGTCCCGAAAACTCATTACGAATTAATTAGTGTTCGCCAAACGATTATTTACCCACTTCCACTTATGCCATGTTTAATCTTGTCAGAACAAGTATATTGTGCATGTGAACGATGTGATTAGTTCAATCACCAACAGAAATGAAAAATAGCAAAAATACTTTTTTTATAGGTCAAGTTACTTCCTATGTTTGGAAAGTTGTTTCTTCTTCTTCTTGATGTGTAGATACCGTCACTCGGATACAATCCTTCAGGAGAACCTACGTAATGGAGTAGTACCTATCCTTTTATAATTGTTATTTTAACTGTACATCCCACGTATAGATACAAAATATCGTGTACCAATATTCAGACCAATGTTATTTAACGGTGTCATATCTAAAAATGAAAATTAATCTGTGGTGTACCCCAAGGTTCAATTCTAGGACCTCTGCTGTTCCTACTATGCATGAATGACCTTCCTAATTCCTGCAAACATCGATCACTAATCTTATTTGCAGATGATACCAATGCTTTCTGCAGCCACAATGATATAAACTCAATGTACAAAAATGTAAACAGCGAAATGGAAAAGATAACAGATTGGTTTAAAGTGAATGAACTATCCCTAAACATTGACATAACTAATTGCATACTTTTCACAAAATCCTCGAAAGCAAGACAAACTGCTCTCCCTATATTTCGCATACATAATCAGGAAATTTAAGAAACCAAATATGCCAAATTTCTTAGGAGTATACCTGGATAAGAACCTAACTTGGGAGACGCATATAGAAACAGTTATTTCTAAGGTAGCAAAGAACATTGGTACCAATGCGCAGACTCAGGCCATATACCTTCAGCCAAATATCATAAAAGACCTATACTGTACACTTATTATCCCTCATCTAACATACTGTAAAGCTATTTGGACTAACACACACAAAAATAAGCTAACAAAACTAAAATCATTACAAAAACAATCTATTAAACTATTCACCCAAACAGCAGAGGGACAAAATGTTTTCAAAATAAACAAAATCCTAAAACTTGAGGACATTTGAAGGGTCCAACTATACACTATTCTTAGGGACTACTACAATAGCAATATACCAATATCCCTTTCAAATATATTTACTAACAGCCAGACATACATTCTTATAACACAAGATCACGCAATAACCTATACACAGCTTACCACCGAACACAGGCAGCTCAACAAACACCAGCATACTAAGCAATCCAATTATGGAATAGTACAGACACTACCCTACGCACACTAATCATAACACAATTGTCATTTATACAAAACATTAAGAATACGATCATCAGTAAATACTAACACAATGTTTCACCAAGCACCAAAAGTTGATCACCATGGCAGTCAACAATTACGGATAATAGCACACAGCCAAAAAAATCACTGCAACACTCAAAACAAATAATATTAACTTTAACCCAAAGGCAATAATAATAATAATAATAATAATAATAATAATAATAATAATAATAATAATAATAATAGTAACTAAAAGGATAAGCACCATTTCCCCCACTCTATGTAAATGTATGTCACGTAAGTGTAAACTGGTATGTCACCTTTTATAATGTGTTATCCATGTTGTCCAAATGTTTTCTAGACGTTAATATTATACTACTATCATTACCTTTTTAACCTTCTCTACCATAATGTTGATATGATAGCCACCATATGATAGTGATATGGTGGTGGTGTTTTTATTTATGTTGTACAATTGTTCTTATTTTATGTTTGTAAGGAGTCCACTGCCCTATAGGCTCTGCCTTAGGTGGATTACCTGTTGTGACATTAAATATGTACAAAAGTTTAATGAAATAAATAACATTGAATCTTGAATCTTGAATCTTGAATCTTGATGTGTTGCATAGTTTCAAGATTCAATATTCTTTATTTCCATTTCCTATATACTTACGTTTACTTATGTTGTTTCTGACCGCAGGCTTATGCCTTTCGGTCAGATCTTCAACTTCATATGGATGTACACTGCCATGACTTCCGGTATCCAGTGGTGCAGTATACTTATACATCAAAGGCTGATTCTTCCAATATGTATCAAGGCAGTCTTTAAAAGCATTCACCAATGGGGCGGTAACACAGTGTGCCATGTTTTCACCACTCTAACTGAAAATGAGTTCCTCCAGATCTCCAATCTAGCTCTAGCCTCTCCTCTCTCAGGTGCAACCATATCTACAAGAAAGCTGATAAACGAAATCCAGGCAACTACAGACTGGTTAGTTTAAGCGGTGTCATTGCCAACATTTTTGAAAAATTCTTTTGCGGAAGAATTAATGAACATCTTGACAAGAATGATTTACTCAGCTAGCAACAGTTCGGATTTGTAAGTGGCAGGTCAAGCAGCCTCCAGTCGATTAAAGTATTGTATGAATGGACATATATCTTGGACAGACGAGGAATAATTGATGCAATTTATATGGATTTTATGAAAGCGTTTGACACCGTGGCACACAGACACTTGATAATAAAAATGAGAGCATATGGTATGAGTGAACAGATGTGTCACTGGGTTGAAGACTTTCTGAGAGATGGAAAACAGAGCGTATGTGTAAATGGAATATCATCAAACTGGCAGAATGTCATTAGCAGTGTCCTGCAAGTCAGCGTAATCGGCCCTATACTATTTGTAATATTTATTAATGACCTGCCAGAAAGTGTGAAATCAAAAGCATACCTATATGCTGATGGCACAAAGATGTATAGGGAAATTACATGTGAAGCAGACTCAAAAGATACTGTAAGAGGATCTGGATGCTCTCCATAAAGGGTCTGAAACATGGCTGTTGCAATTTCATCCAGATAAATGTAAAGTGGTGGAGGTGGGAACTCGCCAAGGCATAGCAGATAGACAACTAAATCTATACAACACCAAAGGAGAGGTAGTCAAGTTGGAGAAACTTGAGAGTGAAAAGGACATTGGAGTCATGGTGAACAAAAAACCGAATTTCCAAGAGAATAGGCAAAGCAAGGTGAATAAAGCAACAGGAATAATGGCTGCTATTCGGAGAACATACACATACCTAGATGAAGAATGCTTAATCTGTTATATAAAGCACTTGTATGATCACAGCTTGAATATGCCTGAAGTGTGCGGGCGTCATACAAAAAATATGATATTGACACACTAGAAAATGTCCAGCATAGAGGGATGAAGTGTGTGCCTTCATTAAAGGAACTTGACCACACTAAAGAAACAGCAACTACCAACTTTAAAATACAGGCAGATGAGAGGGGATATTATAGAGACATACACATCGTCATGTTCAACACAACTGAGAGCAGAGGACATGACTATAAAATCTACAAGAACTACTCAAGATAGGATAATAAGAAACAGTCCTTTGTTAATTGAGTGACTGACATACGGAATGACCCCCCCCCCCCCGCCCCACACACACACACGAGGTCGTTAATGCACCCAATCCCCAGTGCTTTGTGAGTAGATTGGATAGGTTCTGGAAGGATCAGGAGACTAAGTACAACGACAGCAAGAACTAGGCTATGATATGAATTAGATCTGTATTAGACCTGTAGTATATACCCTGGGTATATATATATATCTTCTATACTGTACTAGATCGGTTGTGCATATATATATATATATATATATATATATATATATATATATATATATATATATATATATATATATATATATATATATATATATATATATATATATATATATATATATATATATATATATATATATATATATATATATATATATATATATATATATATATATATATATATATATATATATGTATGTCTGTATATGTATTGAAGGAAAAATGCAGCTCGGATCGAGCTTTGTCAGCAGTGTCACATTTCAATTCAATCATGTTGCAAGTTTTGAAGTGGTTGATGGAATTCGATTTCGGTTCTTACTTTGTACAAGTGAGAGGGACATTCTACTTCTTACCCAGTGTTTACGTGTCATGTTTCAAGAAATTAACATCAGTGGCATTCGTTGGCGCAGCCATACCTTTTCGTGCCCTGTTCTGTTCACCCCAGGTCATTTCATACCCTTTCCCCATTTGCCCTATGTCATTTCGCTCATATATAGCCATGAACATTATAAGTTAATTAAGCGATAATAAGGAGATAGGTAATTCAGAAAAACTGATATATAAATATAATATAATGAATGTTTGACGTGCATAGGATTGTAATTTTATAACATGGAAGTGCGTAATTAATAGTAAACCATGCCCATGACGACGTTATCGGGGTCTGCCATTTAAGATGTCAGAATGACATGACACCTTTTGTATCTATCATAACTTATCCCAGTCTCATATAAGAATAAAAACTGTACATTTAGATGAAGAAAAATAGTATCTATTCAATGCAAATACACTAAGAATACAAGAGAATTGCTGTAAGCTGGCGCTTGACATATTTCATCTGTGGGAATTTTGTGATGCTCTCTTGACTAGCCACACCCAGGGTTAGAGAGGTCATAGCCTATCGTCTCATTCAAGCATTATTAATCTTCTCGGGGTGTTCACAACCGTATCCAGCAACGAAAACCTAATTCTAAACGAATTTATAACACAGATAGTCGTCCAAACAAAATTTCGTAACTACATGTGATTTATAGCCAGGTCAAATTAGAGAGAGCTTTCCCAAAACAAACTACATCATTACGCTTCTGGCCAATCAATAGCTGATGTGCAAAACAGCCAATGCTCTCTGGAGAGTATCAAAAGGCTGTGCACACACTATTTTTTGCCTTCTGCGCCTTGCAGTCAGCCATAACACTGCTTTCTTTAACTAATTAATTCCCACACATTCTCATCGTGGGGGATTTTAATTACCCTAAAATTAACTTGGATTCATGGTCAGGAGAAGAGAAGGATGAATCTTTCATAGAATGCCTAAGGGATAGTTTTCTAGTGCAGAAAACAATTACACCTACTAGAGTGAGAGGGGAGGACAAGCCAAGCCTGCTGGATCTAGTCCTGACAAATGATGAAGATCTTGTCACAGAGATGGAGTACGATTCACCCCAGGAAAGAGTGACCACGCAATAATCAATTTTAATTTCTTATGTACATACACCCCAGCCAGGAATATGAGTGTAAAATATAACTATGATAAAGGTAATTATGACAAATTAAGAGAGACCATGACAATCGATTGGCAAAAACTGTTTAAAGATAAAAATGTAAACAAGATGCTCAAAATGTTTATGCAGAGGATTAAGGAAGCAGAGGAAAAGTTTATACCGATAACGAAGCCAAAGAATACTAAAAAAAGAGAAGCTAACGTGCCAATCATATCCCAGACCTGGAATGCAATTAAGCATAAGAAAAGCAGCCTGGAATAAGTATATGAGGAGGCAGGATAAAGAGGATGGATTTCAGTATGCAAAAGCAAGAAATAAAGTGACGGCAATGATGAGAAGAAATAAAAGAGATAAAGAGAAAGAAATGGCGAAAAATGCCAAGAGAAATCCAAAAATGTTCTGGAAATATGCCAACTCTAAGAGGAAAAGCAAAGTAGGAGCATCTGAACTAACGGATATGAGCGAGGGGACTGTCGGAGTAGCGAGTACGGACTTGGAGAAAGCAAACGTACTGGCTGACTTCTTTACAAGTGTATTCACAGTAGAGGCGCCAGGAGATCTTCCACAGTTCAGTTCAAGAGGAGCAGGTCAGGTATCTGTTGATTCACCATTTGAGGAGGCAGATGTATAAAAGTTATTATCTGTCATAGACACAACAAAATCACAGGGGCCAGATGCCGCTCATCCACAAGTGCTTCACGAGTTACGAGAGGTGGTGGCAGCGCCACTAACTCTGATTTTCAATGCCTCATTTGAGAGCGGGTCTGTACCAGAATTATGGAAACGTGCAAACATCACTCCAATATTCACAAAAGGGGACAAGAAAAGCCCAGTAAATTACAGACCAGTCAGCCTAACTAGTGTTATAGGAAAGGTGGTTGAGAAGCTAATTCGTAAACGAATGATAGAGCATATGGACAGAAATGACCTGCTAAGCGACCAACAGTTTGGTTTCATGAGGGGCAGATCAACTAGCCTGCAACTGCTTAAAGTTATGGATGATTGGAGTGAGATTCTGGATAGGAGAGGAAACATAAATGCAATCTATATGGACTTCATGAAGGCGTTCGACACAATGGCCCACAGAATATTATCATTAAAACTGAAAGGCTACGGTATGAGTGTCAAGATGTGTAACTGGGTAGATGATTTTCTAACTGGTTGTGAACAGAGAGTGTGCATAAACGGGGTAGCGTCAGAATGGCAAAATGTGACAAATGGTGTCCCACAAGGTAGCATTATAGGCCCAGTGTTATTCGGTATATTTATTAACGATCTCCCTGACTGTGTTGAGTCAACAGCCTATTTGTATGTGGATGGTACAAAAGTATACACTGCAGTGAGGTCAGACCAGGATAGGAAGGAACTGCAGGAAGACCTAAATTCACTACAACGCTGGTCCGATAAATGGCTTTTAAGATTCCACCCAGATAAATGTAAAGTCTTAGAAATTGGACGAAGATATAGATCCGAGACACCTGTATACAACCTGTATAATAATCAAGGAGAGCCTGTAGAGTTGGTGTTGGAATCGGTGGAGGAGGAGAAGGACATTGGTATAGTAGCAGACCGGCATGTCAACCTTAGGAACCATATGAGGATTAAGGTAAACAAAGCAACTGGCATCATGGCAACCATCCCAAGAACATATGAGTACCTAGGCGAGGAGAGCTTTACCTGAGTATATAAAGCATTGGTCAGGTCACAACTGGAGTATGCTGGCAATGTATAGTCTCCTTATAAGAAATGTGAAATCAACATGATTGAAAATGTGCAGAGGAGAGCCACCAGTTGTGTTCCTTCTCTTAAAGGGTTACCATACGAGGAAAGGCTTCGAAGACTGAATTTGCCTACTCTGAAGTACCGGCGACTGAGGGGAGATGTCATCGAATTATACAAGATTGTCCACGGAAGATATGACAATAGGGTTACCAGAGATCTGCTAAAATTTAGTAATGTGGTCACAAGGGGGCACAGCTTCAAGTTGATCAAGTCATTCACCAGACTCGATATCAGGAAGTACACATTCATAAACCGTGTAACAGATGTCTGGAATGACCTACCTGAGGAAGTAGTAATGGCACCTAGCCTAGTGTTTTGAGTGCCGGCTGGAAAAATTCTGGGCGGATCTTTGAAATGAAGTACAATCATGAGGCTCAGTATTCCAGTTGGCATGAGTAGATAATCAGCTAGGGGTTTGGTGCGTAACCGCACCAACACCCGAAATAATATGCAAAGTATTGGCTGTAAAGATTATATTCATGTAGGGGATGTGTGCGGAATCGCACAAACCCACACTTAATAAAAGTAAAGGAATGTAAGCGTGTATAATATAGATAATAGGAGTTGCGTGCGGAACCGCGCCAACCTGTAATATATACAATTTAAAAAGATAAATAGGTCAGTACACAGTTTATGTAGGGGTTGGGTGCTGAACCGCACAAACTCATAAGCTTATACATAAGGATTGGAGAATTTGTAGTGTATAGTTTATATAGGAGCTGAGTGCGGAATCGCGCCAATCCACAATATATACAATTGTATATAATAGTAAGGTGTAACTACTTAGCACGGTATATAGTTATACGGGAGTTGTGTGCGGAACCGTGTCAATCCACAATTTATATAGAGATAAGATAGTTATTAGGAGTTGAGTGCGGGACCGCGCCAAATCGTAATTTAAACAATTTAAAAAGATAAATAAGTCAGTCACAGTTTATGTAGGGGTTGGGTGCGGAACCGCATAAACCCATAGGCTTATACATAAGGACTGGAGAATTTGTAGTGCACAGTTTATATAGGAGCTGAGCGCGGAATTGCGCCAATCCACAATATATACAATTGTATAAAATAGTATTGTGTAAATACTCAGCACGGCACATAGCTAAACGTATGTATATAACTTGTATGTATATAACATAGTTAGGCAAATAAATTTGAGGGCACAGATGTGCTATAGAATATGGAGATGGAGCAGAACATAAAAGCAGCGTATGCCTGCGTTCTGAAACTAAACTAAACTAAACTAAACTAAACTAAACTAAACTAAACTAAACTAAACTAAACTAAACTAAACTAAACGAAACTAAACTAATTAATCACTAACCAATGCTGATTGGGCTGACTGTGTCTAATATACATTAGCACCCAGGCACAATAACCTTTTAGAGTGCAATGCCCTGGAATTCCTTGTGTACACTCTACCTATGCCTCTGCATGACTATACTACCGAGTTCATGCATGTTAGACTCATGTTAGACTCGTGTTAGCTGCATGATTATGTCATCTTTGAGAAGCATTGGCACATCGAAATTTGTTGTAGATGAACGCGAAATCCTGCTCTAAAGTTGTTGCAAAATTCAGCAGCTCAGTTCGATACATAGCAGCTCAAGACAGACAGACATTGATGTAGAAAGAACTGGCGAGCTTTTAGCAAATTCTCTCTGTGATTGTAGCTTGACCATAGAGCTGAAAGACTTGTAGGGAGAGCCTCCACAGGGGAATGTTACAGGCAAGCATCCGAAAGCTTCTGCAGGTAGTGAGTCTGTAACAGCTAACTCTAAGCTGTAGCAATTGAGGTCTGGTCTGTGTGGGTCTACCTCAGATGTTTTCAACAAGCATACCATCGAGGTATTGTTACAGTGTACATGATCTGGTGTGTGAATACAGCCACGAAAAGAGAGTAGTTCTTTCATAAGACTGACATGGATATTGTAGGAATTGTACCACTATTGTAGACTGTTTGCAAATCAACAGTGTGTAATAGTGTATCTGTTTACAGACTGCTTGATTCCACAATATCCTACGTTGTACAATACCACCGAACTAACGCTTGCTGTTCTGTTTCCTTTAAGCTGTTAAAGCACCATCTTAATATTTTTTGGTGATAGAACATCATCTGCGCAAATTCGGTTTGTTTTATACATTAGTTTAGCTATCAACGTTTATGCTCCTCAAGACAACATTATACCAACATGATCATAGTAGTAGAAGAGAGAAACCGTACACAGTAGGCACACATTAGGACACGATCACCCGCACGCACACGCACACACACACACACACGCACGCGCACGCGCACGCGCACACACACACACACACACACACACACACACAATTCCAGCATACAAATCACACCACCATCAACTCCAAAAGGGAACTGATCACATTAAATTACGCACATTATATTCACATTATACACGCACATAGGCCTGTGATCATGCACACAGATTAGCATAAATATTTCTCTCAAAAACCACATGGTCATGTATATTTTTAATCAGATCAGACGAAATGAACTATCGTTCGTCCTGGGGTGATTTCAACAAAAAATACAGAGTCACTATAATATAGAGTCACTTGAAATCACCAAGAGACTGCATTGACAGCACACAAAGGTTAACCTGGTTGTTGTCAAGATACACACAATTATATTTGTGTGCATGTGAATTCTGCAGGAACATTACTATCACCGCAGCAGTGCTAATAACGTGGTCTTGCTCAATGGTGTAGTTCGGATCGACCGGTCGGATCCCGGCCATACCAGCTAAGCTGGGTACGCGCCGCCCGTCCTGGATTCAGTTCCTGAACACGCCCCTCTGGGTAGAGCTATAAGCGTATATGGGCCTATGGGAGAGATAGGGTGTCGAAAAACGACTAAGTTCGTTAAAGCGCATGCTGCACATGCACGCGCCAGGACGCTGTTTATGTGGAGCACATAGTTACGACCTAGATAGGCTGGCGCGTTTAGTGTACCGAGATGATACCCTGTAATTCTTAATGGTTTCCTGTTCCCGTTGAATCTGGCATTGATCAAGTCAGGACCGGTTGAGAAATGGCTGAGTTATCCAGGAAAAACTCTTCATGATTATCTTCGGAATATTGCCGTGACATCATAACCACCTTGACGTAAAACTTCTAGAATGTTCTAGAACGCTCGACTGCGCTATTATTAGATGCACGCTGATTGGCTGTTGCTCAAGCGATGATTGGATAGAGCCTATGCCTGTGACGTCACGAGGAGTATAAAAGGAGAAGCGATCCAGTGGTACAAGTGGTATCTTCGAATACTTAGTAGATAGTACTTTAAGCCAATGTAAGAAAGCACTGCAAAAACACATGTATTAATTATTATTTTATGTACTCACAATCCTCCCACACCGCAGTGCAAAACTGGCAACTTGTATATAAACCTAACAACAGATTAAACGGTTAGTTCCATAGGACCCAGTGATGGGCAAGATACGTATACCCACCGAACTCTGTTAAAATGTCTGGGCATAATATTTAGATCTGCCACGCCCATGCTGGAAGGACATTTACAGTGGGTATTCTTCTCTCTTACCCCCACCATAACGATAAGAGAAATTGCCTAATAATGCTTTCGTGAAATGTAACCCATGTCTTGTAATCTTTTATGTGGTTACGAAGCGAAATGTCTGGATTCTTAAAATAACTAAACGGAATTAAGCAAAGCAGAAGGCCTGCAGAAATAACGTGGCAACTACTAATTCAGCATATTAAGAATCACATAAGACGGTGACGAGGGAATCCATCGGGAATCACCCGTCCCGTCTTCACGTAAACCAGTACACATCCCTATAGTCATAATCTCACTAGGTATGGTATTTTCTTTCTAAAGCATTTTTGTTTGAAATATTAGAGTGGGCCCATTTTTGCCTACTATTCTTCTCCTGCTTTGAGCCATGGCGACACCTTCCGGAGACGGAGGCCCGCGCGAGGCACTTGGCTCTCGCAAGGATTCAGCGACGACTGTCCACATCAGAATAATTCTCCTCACCCAAACTAGCACTAGGAGTAGTGCCGGTACGAGGCACATCACGTTTTCGTCTGAGATAACCTTCTTCCTTTCAGCTTAGAGGTATAATAACTTATATTAAGTTAAATAGCGATGTCTCATGTACAGGAGCCTCCCTTGCGGGGATACCTCTGCGGACCTATGAGTCTGTGTAGTACCTCTGGTAGCCCCATGTTTAAAAGTTCATCTACCTGCCTCTATGTCTCGTATTTTCGTATGCTCTTACTGCAGTTTTATCTAGCATATTTATAATTGTTTAGGTAAACTCATTGTATAGACTTATATTTTTAGGTCACCAAATCAAATCTTGTAAGTCCATAGATCACGAAATTGCTATGGACAGACATACTGGTGACACAAATTCTTGGGATAAGACAGTTGTGTTTAATGTTCGCGACGATGGTCGCATGGCTCCCACCAGAACGATTGAGTTCCATTGGCCTTAGGAGCCGGTTTTTGTTTCCCGCAGGGCAGTCTCGTACAAGGTCCGCCACCCCAGGCCGGATGCTAACAAGCGTCATCAGTTGTCGTGCACTTGCAGCATGGCGAGTCGATATGATACACCGGAATGGCCCGACACTACCCGGCGAGCTACAAGTGGCGCCCGATGTGGGGCTCGAAGAACATCAGTAATAACGTGCAGCGAACTCATGCCCATACCATATAGTGAGCTTAGTTCAATTACCATCTCCGTTTAGCGAGGACTCCCTCGATCAAGGGTAGCCTCATACAATGGATTCTCGTCACACATGCTCACCGACCATGCCAGAAATTCAGCGGAATCAACAACTCCGCACCATAACCTGTTTTAGCCTGTTAGCGATGACACCTTTCGAGATGCCTCACAGGCGGGAACGGAATTCAGAACCATATCGGACATCCGCGACAGGCCAACACTAACAGGGCCGAATCGTGGACGACTCTGACAAAGACACGATTACGGGCATATTTACAGCCCTTCAGACTACTAACGTTCAACCGTGTCATCCACGGAGACTTATGGCTGGGTGATAATCCACAACATAGACAACCTCCCACACTGCCCCCTTCTAGCGAAACGCTATATTCAAGGGGAACGCTGCAGAGTTATCGGGAGGAATCGGCACCGCCATTTCACCGTTATATTAGTCATGCAACTCATCATGACCGTCAACCGATTGTGCCACTGCCATACGAGGAACAGCAGTCCTCACCTCCGGAGTAACGACCGCGCAATCTCCACCATAATCCGCCTCCCGTCCATAGACATATGCCGGTCTATGGCTCAACAAACGGGGCGGACTCATTAAATTGGAGTATGCGTGTCCTGGCTCCTCGGCATCGGCATGAACGGGAAACACCAACACCACTGCCAACCAAGAGGGACAGGCTCCTCAAAGGTTGGCGGTAACAGGCAGCAGTGGGCCTGCGAGGGTCTGGGGACATGTAAAAATATGGTGTATTGTGCAGAGGAGATACTGAAGGCCTCCGTGTCTAACAAAGGATGAATTAACATCCTACTGTGGTACCGTCTAGTCAGCGCTTTGTTCAGGCTGCTGAACTTGGTAATAGTAAGTGGACAACGTGTGGTACGTGGATGACAGTCCACACCCAGGGAGCCCCGTCTCTGCAAACTTGATGGCGGTGGTTTGTCAGAGATGCCCTGCAGGTAAAGCCGGGGGAAATGGTTAAAGTTTGTATACTGTTGGCAGATAGATACGGATCAGACCATCGGTTGCCCCTGAGCGTGCGCTCAGATGGTGATCGCTATCGACTGGGTCGCCGGCCGGTCATCTTGATCATGTCAGTTCATCAACCCGTTCCTGGTTATGAGTGGTCAAGATGGCTCAATGTACAGTCATGCCATGGCAAGCATTCGTATTGCGAGTCATGTCTCCTGTGATCAGAGTGCATGAAAAGTGATTCTTTGGGAAGCAGGAGGGTATGTGTGTGAGACGGTGTAACCTGTCACTTGCCGGATGGGAGGGGCAGTCTGGCGCCCAGGCACCCGTTGGGTGAATGATCTGTCCAAGCATGATCTGCACAGGGCCTCTCAGCTAAAATGACTGGGAAGGCCAAACGGTACAAGTGACCGGCACCACGACCAACTTCAATCCAATCATTGACTTCCCAGATACCTGCACCGCCTGGATTTCAACCACTGCATTCTTCCTGCGGTCTTGGCCGAGTCATCCTCCCTCCCGAATTTAGTGGGGAGAATGACTGGACCAATTATAAGATACAGTTCGAGATAATAAGTCGCACTAACCGCTGGGACGACCATCAAATGGGTGAATATCTCGCCGCAACACTTTCTGGAAAATCCTCCAAGTTCTTGCGGATCCAGGAATGGATAACACATCCACCTACACGCAGTTGGAATGAGCACTGATGGAGCAATTTGGCGACACAGCCCTCAGAGAAACCAGTCATCTTCAACTTAAAAATCTCTGATGATGCGCGGGAGAAACTCTTCCTGAGTTAGCTAGCCACATCAGGACGCTAGTTACCTACGCATATCCGAGCACCAATACGGAGGGCGTGATTCATTTGCATCTCGATACTTTCATCGATGCATTAAACTGTGAGCCCGCTCTAAAAGAAAAACTATTTCTCGGCGACCACTGGAGTTTGGCCCAATTAACGGCAACCGCGGTTTGCATTGAGAACTTTCTAGAGCAGGAGAAGAATAACTGACGCCAACTCCATCCTATCAACGAGACAGAGGGTGCAGCTATCGCCCCGCCCACCAGTGCTCCCCCCCCCCCAGATCAGCGACACCAACTACACAGCCACAATCACCACCGAATATGCAGAATCCCAGTCAGAATCAAGCGCCTGGAGGAAGGGGCCGTGTCCGTAGAGGAGGGTACAATGGAGCCCCCGGGCACGGAAACCAGAGAAACAACAACAACAATGGCAACATGAGAGAGCGGATAGAAGAGATTAATAATCAAATCTCCGCACTCACCAATTTAGTAACAACACTCAGCACCAACCTCGCCACCACACAGTTTAGGTCAGCAAACACGACCAGCACAGCCCCGCCACCAAACACCTGTTTCGGATGCGGTCAGCCAGGACATTGGAGGGAGCGGTGTCCTAACCGACCTCCCTCTACATCGCCTGCTCCAGACCGCACCACACAGCAACCAGAGAAACAGTCAAACTCCTAAGGGTACCGAAATACAATGAGCCACTTCGGTGCCCATATCCCTCTCTCGGCTCAACTGCGGCTTTCACGCAACACCATTCCGTGGCCACGCATCATCCACAGAAAGCAACTGACATGCTGACACCAAAAGGCACAGCTTCCCATATGTCCGTTCCGACGTTGCCTCCCCATCCGCAGCAAGGACATCCCCATATTTTTCCATACACGACAAACCTTCTTTTCTATGTAAAACGGCAGTAGTAGGTTGAAGTACCTCCACTGAGACAACGTTTTTGAAAGCACCACGTTCCACCACCAAGACACGGGATTCTCGGTGCACTCTGGTGGTATGCAGAACACCACCCCAACCAGCATCATCTTGTGCATCCACAGACAGTGGCGATTCAAGAGCGACAATTCACTCCGCCTCCTGGATTCACAAGCGCCCACACAGACGGAGAAACGCACGTCCTTACCAACGTCATTGTTTCTTCTGCGCTTCACCAAAGCATCCTGTGAAGCATTGTAGGAAATGGCTTGTGCAGGTAGAGCTTATCCATCATCCTGTACGTGCCGCCATCTACACTAATACCGCCTACACCGAAACAGCAACAGCACCACCATCATTGCTACGCCCAGCTCCGTCTTCACCGCAGTCTACACAGCAGCGGCCAGGGCGAACTGGTCCTTTCCTCACTCAGCCATCTACAACCTTACAAGAAGCAATACGGAAACAGTCAGAATACATACAGAGTGATGCTGCTCCAATGCCATTATCACGTAGAGCCTCATTGGAAACTCTTCCGCAGGTACATCGCAAAGTAATATACAAGTGTGCCTGTCTGTTTAGTGGCGTTTCCACCAGTGCCACCATCGACACCGGTGCTTCTATCACAGTATTTAACCAGTGCTTATATGAGCGCATCCCACCTCATAAAAAGCATCCCCTTAAGCCTTTGAATATTTGCCTACAGACGGCTACAGGAGCAGATGTACCCGTAGCCGGTGTGGTTAATTTAGTTATTCAAATAGAGGAGATGCAATTCATACAGAGAGTTGTCATCGCCTCTATTCATAACGATGCCCTACTTGGCTCTGCTTTCCTCAGTGCCAGCGAAGCCATCATACACTGCAGACTACAGGAACTCGACATACATGGCCGACGAATCCCTCTCGGACCAGCATCG
This sequence comes from Chaetoderma sp. LZ-2023a, assembly GCA_034401795.1. Taxonomy (NCBI): domain Eukaryota; kingdom Metazoa; phylum Mollusca; class Caudofoveata; order Chaetodermatida; family Chaetodermatidae; genus Chaetoderma; species Chaetoderma sp. LZ-2023a. The sequence goes on from CM067359.1 coordinate 62,194,333, forward strand.
TCATTGTACGATACGTGTGCGGTAATGTTATCTAGTACCGCCACAGTTGAGCCGGGACAGGAACAGATCTTATGTGCCACCGGACCACAGTTAGGAAGCAACACACACATCGCCATGCTGGAACCCTACCCTGATTATATGATCACCTCACAATGCGCAAGTCCCTGTATAATAGTGGACACTACTAATAAGGAAGCAATACCTTTTAGAGTACCAAGAGGGATAGGCTCCTCGAGGGGTGCTCTAAACAGGCGGCAGTGGACCCGTAAGGGTCCGGGGGCATGTGAAATCAAAGGTATAATGCAGAGGAGATACTGAAGGCCTCTGTGTCTAATGAATGGTGAATCAACATCCTTCTGTGGTACCGTCTAGTCGGCGCATTGTTCGGGCTGTCAAGATTTTTCCCTCATCTAAGTCTCGGTAAGTGGACAGTGCATGGTACGTGGATGACAGTCCACACCCACACATTAAACTATCTCTAGGTTTTCTTATTGTTTCCTTCACTAGATGATAGACCTGCAGGCAAGGCCGGGGAAAACGGTCAAAGTTCGTATTCTGTTGGCAAATAGGTATGGATCAGACCGTCGGTTGCTCCTGAGTGTGAGCTCAGATGGTGATCGCTATCGACTGGGTCGTCGGCCGGTCATCTTGATCATGTCAGTTCATCTGTGTCATCAAGATGGCTCAATGTACAGTCAGGCCATGGCAAGCGTTCATATTGCAAGTCATGTCTCCTGTGATCAGAGGTCATGAAAAGTGATTCTTTGGGAAGCAGGAGGGTATGTGCGTGAGACGGTGTAACCTGTCACTTGCCGGACGAGTGGAGCAGTCTGGCACCCAGATACCCGTGGGGTGGATGATCTGTCTAAGTCCGATCTGCACAGGGCCTCTCAGCTAAAATGACGTCAAAGTATGATCTATGTGAGGGCCTTAGGTGTGATGTGTCTAGCGGACATCGCCTCTGTGGTACGGTCTATGCAGGGCTATGGCCCCTTGCCAAGATGACCCTATTGGCGCCCAGTACTGTGTTCGCTCGGCCCGGGAGTCATCAGTGTGCATCTTGACTCTGTTCCAGATTCTGTTCTCCTGATTTGAACAGGTGTTTATCTCAGGCATATACGGAAAGGTACCTAGCCTAGGCTGCATCCTGTGTGGGGAACTGGGCGTCCGTCCGGCATGGCAGGGACAGCAAACCACACCGGGAAGGCCAAAGGGTACAAGCGGTTCAATGGTACCACAGATCCCATCACTCTGGAACCAGGAGTACGCTGCAGCCATTTAGTGGAGATAGTCTCACTGGAATCACCTGCACTTTCTGACAACACAGCAAATGACTGATGATTTACCCGAACATTTACATGATTTGTATCTACGTGCCACTGTTGGATTACTGCAATCACAAAAACGAGAAATTCGGAAACTACTGCATAAATACTGCGATAGTTTTTCCTCCGGAGATATGGCTCTCGGAGAGACTCATCTCGTACGACACTCCATCGATACAGGCAATAATCGCCCCGTACGACAACCGGTATGATGTCTTCCCATTCACAAAGAAGCGGAAGCACACCAACAAGTAAATGACATGTTGTGAACGGGTATTATTGAACCCTCAGCATCTCCATGTAGTGCATGCAGGCAAAAAGGATGGAACCTTGCAGTTTTGTATTGACTGCCGCCGCCTTAATGATCTTAGCGTTAAAGATGCCTATCCATTATCACGGATAGATCAGGCCTTGGATTCCTTGTCCGGAGCCAAGTGGTTTTGTACCCTTGACTTAGCTAGCTGTTACTGGCAAGTAGCCATGGATGAAGCTGATATGGAAAAGACAGCATTCGTTTGTAGGGACGGCCTTTTCCAATTCCGCAAGATGTCCTACGGGTTGTGCAATGCTCCCGGAACCTTTGAATGACTCATTGAGCAGGTATTAGCAAACTCTGCAATGAGAAATCTGTCTCTGTTACATCGATGACTTAATAGTTTTTGGACCAACGTTTGAGCAAACCGTAACCAATTTGGACACCGTGCTTTCAAGATTCCGCACGGCCAATTTGAAACTCAAACCGAAGAAATGTCATCTCTTTAGACAGAGCATTGAGTTCCTGGGATACGCTATATCCGGTAATGGAGTGGCTACACAGCCATCAAAAACTAAGGCAGTAGCAGAGTGGCCTCAGCCCTCTTCAGTTACGGAGACACGGAGTTTCCTTGGCCTATGGCAGTACTATCGTCGTTATATCCGACATTTCAGTGAGATTGCTTCACCCCTCTACAAGATGACCGAGAAAGATCGACCATTTGAGTGGACGAGTGAGTGTGAAGGCTCCTTCAGGGCGCTGAAGGAACTCTTGACGACTGCCCCGATTCTTGCTCACCCTAATCCAAACCTCGATTTCATCTTAGACACTTATGCATCAGCTTTCGCTATTGGCACGGTTCTATTTCAGGTCATCGAAGACGGAACAGAGCAGGTGTTGGGTTATGGTTCGTGTAATCTGACTAAAACGGAGAAAAGATATGCAACCACCAAGCGAGAACTATTGGCGGTGGTCATTTCATCAAGTATTACAACCATTTTCTATACAGGCGCCCTTTTACACTCTGCACAGACCATGCCTCGCCATGGTGGCTCAGGAACTTAAAAAATCAGGAAGGGCCAGGTAGCGAAATGGCAGGAATCCCTGCAGCCCTATAACTTTAACGTTGTTCACCATCCCGGCAAATTGCATGGTAATGCCGATGCCCTGAGCAGAATCGGTGTGGAGGCTGAACACAAAGAGGCCGACACCGTGACACAGTCAACACAGCCATCCCCGGAGTTCCCCGAATTGCGGTGCGCAGAGTGGAATCCGGAGAAAACCGCACAGCCCCAAACAACAGACACGGAATATATATGTGTGGATTCAGGAGGGGGTACATCCTCCTAAGGAATCGGTGAGGCCTCTATCCACCACGGCTAAATATTATTACCAATGGTTTGAAGAATGTCGATTAATAAATAACGTTCTGTACATTAATGACCGTTTGGTAGTACCAGAAAGTTATAGAGAACTTATATTAAAACAACTACATGATAACGCCGGACATCTGGCCATGGAGAGGACTGTTGCCCATATCAAACTGAGATTCCACTGGATCAGGATTCGCGATAGTATCAAGGCATGGGTTCAGCTCCAGTTCTACCAAACCAGAACATGGATGAACACTGGTATACTGATCTTTTCGGTTGTATCAACTTTGGTGAAACTGTTTTATTAGGCAGTGTCAGCTGATCAGTGGACTTGCTCCGTGTTCTGGTTGGAATCCCCGGATTTGATAATGTTCGGCGGTCTGAACACGCCAAAGAATTGTGTCTCCTGGCTTTACATGGTTGAGGGACATCAGAATCATAGTGGAGCCTGGTCTTGCTGCCCTTGGGACGCCCGCGCTTACGACTGTTGTCTTGTTCCATTGATCAGGATTATCTGGAAAATATAAATGCACAGTCTTGAGAAAGTTGTTTAATATTTTAATATGTTGCATTGAAGTGGCTGATGTATATGCAATCCTGGAAATAAGGTGCCTGTCACAGTTATTGTCACAGTAAAAACTACCACATGTTGAATACTTTTTCCATAGTCTGACAAATTAGCAGCGTCTTTTGTTGACGCCCATGAATTGTCAGGCACTACACGAATGTGCCTGATATTTGGTATTTTTTTACTGTGACAATAACCATGAAAGGCACATTATTTCCAGGATTGTACTTAAAAGCATTTCAAATAAACTACTGTAAAATGACAAGCAGCAGTGCAATTTAAAATTGTTGCCGCAACAACTTTTAAAGAAATTATTCAAAAATAATCCAGGCTTTGAGTTGGAGTTTGCCAAAGTTTAAAAACACAATTTGACTACAAACTGTTGTTGCCGAATGCTGACTGAGCCAAAGGAAATTGTGTCTGATTTCATTTGAATAACCATGCAGCTGACGCTCAATATCGAGAAGTTATGGCCCGCATGTACTTGCACATTTAAATAGCTTACTCCTGTAAATTAACAATCTACAATCAGTTTCATGCTAGGGACTTGTGTAGGCGCATGTAGGTTTCAAGGTTGATAAGTGCAGCAGTGTTTCTAAATGATTTTATTAAGAAACACTGTTCCACTTATCGACCTTGAAAACTACACAGCGGTACACCCGCCTACACAAGCCCCTAGCATGAAACTAATTGTAGATTTGTAATTTACATGAGAAAGTTATTTAAATGTTAAATTTGGCGTGTGTGGCATGCATGGAAGTAAAGCATTTGGAGATTGGGAAATATGGAAAAATAAGACAACAGCTAATAATTTGTAATTCTTTCACATTTTCCAAGTAATTTTGTGGAGAAATCGTATCCCCCAGCATTGAAGTGATTATAGATCCGTAATCTACATGAAGAGGTTATCCAAAATACCAAGTTATGAGCGTGTGGCTTGTATGGAAGTTAAATAGTTATACACTGGAAAATGGACAATATTTGATATTTTGAACAAAAACCTGAAATTTTCAAAGTGGCGGCTGATCATTAATATTGATAGGAAAATTTTGAAATTGGCTGAGGTTTATATTGGGGCCCAAGTGGAAAAGGATGAGGGGTGGGCATCAGTTCCAGCAAAAAAAATTGATTTATGAAACACCCTACTGATCATCATCATTTTAGGAGGCATAAGCCATTGGCTTGTTATTTCCTCAGTGTTTTTGTTGTAGTATGGCTTGCTCAGTCCTATTCAAAAGTTCTTTCTTGGATATCTAGTTTGTTCTTGAATGATTTGACTGTTGTTGATTAATTAAGTCTTCTCGAAACCTTTAGATTTAAGAGTTTAACTCTTACTACTCCGATGTCAATATTCTATCTTTTGCTGTGTAAATAACAAAGAAGCCGGTGTACATTTCTCAACTGTTTGGTTGATGATGTTGATGTCTATGACAGGAACATCATCCACCAAATTTAACGAAAAGTGAACACCAGGTCTTCTTTTAATTTAATATGAAATTTAAATTCTTGACATCAGAGCGGCAAGGGATAACACTGATTTGTGGAAATGCTGTGGTACAGATGGGTCTTCCCAGCGTCAGCTGCGATGTGCCGCCTGCTCTCATGGCTACACCCTGCTGCGCCTAGCATTTGTTTGCAGGCTGACTTCTGGAGGCCGTGGTTGGTCTTCTAAGCAAGATCAAGATCAAGTATGCGTGTTCACTACTGCACCGAGGCTAGGGGTATGTTACTTGATAATTGTGTAGACGAGGATTGGCTGTTAATCACCGGATGTTTGGTTGTAGCTAGTTCAGTTCTACCGTTGTTCTTACATGGTTGCTTTTGAATGTTGCCATAGGAGTAGTTGTTGTTGCATTGCAAGAAGGGTTGTTAACATGCTTAATTGGTGATGACAGGTTGACTGGGCTGCCTGGTGCATGGTTGGTTGTTGGTGCAAAGTTGACTTGATCATTCGCTGACATCGGCAATCTATGATATGGTGCAACAGAGCTGTTCGTGGTATTGACTACACATTGAGAGAGAGAGAGAGAGAGAGAGAGAGAGAGAGAGAGAGAGAGCTTTGATACTGTATCCTTCACAATAACATCATCATCATCATCATCATCATCATCATCATCATCATTTTACGAGGCATAAGCCATTGACTTGTTATTGCCTCAGTGTTTTTATTATCATATGGCTAGCTCAGTTCAATTCAAAGGATTGTTCTTTGAAATAGATCTATCTAGTTTGTATTTGAATGATTTGACGATTGTCGCTCAATTAAGTCTCATCGAAACCATCAGTATATCAGTGACCTTAGATTTAAAACCTTAGTTCTCTTTTGGGAAATGCTATGATGCAGATGGGTGTTCCACGCATCAGCTGCAGTGTGCCGCCTACACTAATGGTCACACCCTGCTGTGCACGGCATTTGTTTGCATGTTCAGTTGTGGAGGACGTGGTTGGTCTAATTACTGTTGTTTTCATTCCATGTGCTCATCGGCATCCGAGTCTCCGCCTCTATGCAAGTGTCTCTTCATGCAACCACGAAATGCGGACTGGGAGCGAGAGATTATCTACCAGTAATTGGAATCTCTACTGAGCATGTTCTTGTCTGTACAGAGGCTACTCCAAGATCAGTCCACTGTATTGGCATAATTGCAGTATGACTTTGTGATGAACTGATAAGCATATGGCCTGTTCAATGTGTTTATCGCTATCTGGGTCTCCTTCTCTACGCTAGCGTCTGTTTATGCAAATCATGTTTAGTCAAAAGCATGAAGCATTTCTTTGACTGTTGCTGGCAGTGGGTTCCAATAGCGTACCACTCTGTTAGAGAAAAAGTATTTGTGAATATCATTAGTGCTGTGTTTCATGTTGAGCTCGAACTTATGACCTCTAGTGTGTGTATTAGTGGAGAGTTTGAAGAAGCTGCTTTTGTCAATGTTGTACATATCATTAACGATTTTGTATGTTTCGATTAAGTCTCCTCGAAATCTTGTGTATTTCAATAACATTAGATTTAAGGTTTTGAGTCTTTCTGTGTAGCTGTAGTCTCTAATTTGTGGTTATAACCTTGTTTCCCGATGCTGTACTCTTTCTAATAGCTGGGATTGTCATTTAAATCTTGGTAACCATGCCGAGTTACAGTATTCAGGAATAGGTCTTACCAAAGATTTGTAGAGTAAAGTAAGTGTAGATGGCTCTATACAGCTCTATACAGGAAAATGTTCTTTTGATTATTCCTACTCTGCTATTCACTTTAGATACGATGTTATTTATGTGTGTATCAAAAGAAAGGTCTTTGTCGATATGCACTCCCAAATCCTTTTCTAGCTGTGATGTAGATATTGGCTGTATGTGAGAGGTACCAGTTGTCATTGAGTATTGGATTCAGGAACTGTTACTGCCAAAACGTAAGACATGCGTTTTACTTGTATTGAAGCCTAGTTGCCATGTCCGGGACCACTCGTATACCTTGTCTATGTTACCTTGGATGTCATTGGTGGATGGGTCTCCATATATTTTTGTGTCATCGGCAAATATTTTGCAGTGGCAGGTTAGTGATTCTGGTAAATCATTTATGTAAATTAGAAAAAGGACAGGCCCCAAAACACATCCTTGTGGTATGCCACTGGTTACATCTGCCCAATCTAATTTTGTATCATTAATTCTTACTCTTTCTTTTCTATTTGTTAAATAGTTTTCTATCCACTTGGTTACATTATTTCCTATACCGTAGCTTTGCAATTTTGATTGGAGTCTTGTATGTGGTACTGTATCGAAACCCTTGGAGAAATCCAGATATACAGCATCAACAGATTCTTTTGCATCAAGTTTAGTCGTTATGTATTCGAGATACTCTAGCAGTTGAGTTTTGCATGATCTGTTATGTCTGAAACCGTGCTGGCATGTGGAGAATAGGTTGGCGTCTTCCAAATAGTTTACAATACTGTCCCTAACAAATGATGCAAGGACCTTGCACAGGGTGCAGGTAAGGCTAATTGGTATGTAGATATTTGGATCAGCTTTTAAAACTTTCTTGTATATGCAGGACACATTTGCCAATTTGCAGCTGTTTGGTAGCACACCTTCTTCGAGAGATTTGTTAAAAATGATGCATAAAGGTAGACTAATTTTCTTGGCTACTTCGATTAGTATTATCACTGGAATTTTGTCTGGGCCATTACTTTTATTTGGATTGAGGGCTTTCAGTTTTTTCTCAATAGCCATAGATGTTATTAATATACTGTCTAAAATAGTGCTGGTTGCCCTGTTGCTGATACTTGGTATATTATGCAAGTCCTCAGAAGTGAAGATACTTGAGAAGAAGTTGTTGAGGATATTTGCTTTTTCTTTGTCATCTGTGCCAATGGTGCCAGTATCTGGGTTACGGAGATCACTAATCGATTCATGTAGAACTGTTTTGCTTTTTACATAGTTCCTAAATGCTTTAGGGTCATTTTTACTTTCAGACGCCACTTTTCGTTTGAAGGACTGTTTGGCTCTTCGGATGGATGATGTAGCTGTGTTTCTGGCAGTCTTCTAAAGCTCATAATCTGTAGTTTTCTTAGTTTTATTATACTTTTTGTAGGCTCGGTTCTTTAGTGTAAGTGACTGTGATGTGGTGTGGTCAATCCAGAGATGTTTCTTTCTGCCCTGTTGCTTAAAGGTAGGAATATATTGCTCTTTCATAGTGGTTACTTTTCTGTGTAATTCGTTCCATGCTTCATTTGTATCGAGTTCGTTCAGATCCTGCCAGTCCATCATTCCTAACTCTGTTCGCATTGCAGCATACCTACCTTTATTCAATAGTAGTTTGGATTTAGTTGTCTGTTTGGCATGGTTTAAAATGTTCGGGTGCAGTGAAATTTGGAGAATGTCATGATCGCTTTTACCTAGAGGCCGTAGGTGGGTTATTTCATGGACAATGTTCCTGATGTTTACTAAGATGAGATCTAGTAGATTTGATTTCTGATTTATTCTATGCCGTGTTGGTTTAAGTAACTAGTTGTTGTGGAAAAATATTATTAGTAGAATCCAGAAATGAATCTTCCTCTCCATTAGTTGAAAGTCCAGTGCTCCACTTAATTCTAGTGAAATTGAAGTCCCCTACTATAAGAACGTGGTCAGCGCCAACTCACCTGCCATGTTTAGCAGATTTAGCAAATTTTTGTTGTTTGGGCTGTCTGAGTTTGGACTTCTATAAATGCATCCAACAAGGATTGTTTCTTTTTGTTGTGAGATCCATCATCCATGATGTCCACACTGCTTGACGGGTTACTATTCAATGAGAGTTTATATTCGGCAATTTGTAGTTCGCTAATGTTTATGTTTTTGTTTCTAGGTAGCACTTCTGTAATTAATATGATGGCAGGACGAGTGTTGTGTACCAGCTTTTTTGTTGATCAGACTATCCGCATTTGTGTATATACATGTATTTGTTATTTCTTTAGAGTTTGTTTTATTAATCCATTGGCTGTATTTTGGTATAGCTTGTTTTTGGATATGGCTAGATTGGGATAGTAGTTTAGTATTCATATTACTGAACAAAACTAAAATCACTACAAAAGCAATCTCTCAAACTATTTTCGCAAACAGCAGGGGGACAAGATACCTTCAAAAGAAACAAAATCCTAAAACTCGAAGACATTGGAAGGGTTCAATTATTCGCAATTCTAAAGGACTACCACAATGGGAACCTACCCTCATCTCTATCCAATCTTTTTTTCAATAAATGCAGACATACATACGCACAACACAAGAACAAGTTCCAACCTACACATCACATACCACCGAACAGAGGCAGCTACACGAACACCATCCTACCAAGCAATACAATTATGGAATAATACAGATACAGACATATGCACACAAATTCTTACGTTAATATCATCCAAAAAATCATCAAAAACATAATTATTGACACCTACTAGAAACCAAGCGACTAACCACCACCAACACAACCATTGCACAGCTCTGGAACGACATGGCATGCTTCCAGAGCGAGCTGAGGTATCCTGTTGGGAATTCTGGGCATAGTGATGGAAGACATTGCCTCCCAAAGTAGCGGTGCTTTCCAATCCGATTGTGCTCGGAGCGTTCAGCGGAACACTTCTCACTAATTAACATGTTAACTTACTGTCTTGATCTGGAGGCATGCCAACTTCTTTTAGCATTATTAATTCAATTATGATCTGTTCTGTAGTCTAACTATTCAAAGCACCTGTTCACCAGAACAAAACATCAAATGTAAAACTGTATAGGAGTAATAATAATAATAATAATAATAATAATAATAATAATAATAATAATAATAATAATAACATGGTAATCTATAATAGATGGGCTCCCAGCCCCATCTATCTCCCACCCTCCATCCCTTTATGTTCATGAATGTAATTGTCCTGTTTTACTGTTCATCCTGTTTTAATGTAAAACTGTATAGGAGTAATAATAATATAATAGTAATAATAATAATAATAATAATAATAATAAAAATAATAATAATAATAATAATAATAATAATAATAATAATAACATGGTAATCTATAATAGATGGGCTCCCAGCCCCATCTATCTCCCACCCTCCATCCCTTTATGTTCATGTTATTTTTGGCTTCAATTGTTTTACTGTTCATATAGTATCACATAATATATGTCTGTTTATGTTACATCATATTATATATGTCATAATATATTTTGCAATTAATGTTTATATATTTGGAGTCCACCACTTCATAGGCTTGCCTTTAGTGGACCGCGTGTTGTAATCTCTGATAAAGACGACTAAATATGAAAATAAATAATCCTGAATCTTGATTATCGTCTCATTTGTCTTGATATTGGCATTGCGAGTATTCTTCATTGTTTCATTGGCTGGTGTGCTGCTCATGTTGCTGATGCTGAGTTTCTGCAGTTGATACAATTGTATGGATACTATTGTTACATGTATTGCTGCTGGGGTCGTCATCTTTGGCTTCAATTCCAGTACTGATAGGAAATGCAGTAGCCTTTTCTTGAATAGATGTTGACTGTTCTGGTAGCCTGGATTCTTTATTTATGCTACAATTTGCATCTTTAATATGATTTCCACCCGCTTCTCTGATAGGATCGTCCACTCTCTGTAGCCCACATACCCTGTGACTCATAGTGACTTCGTACTCTTTATTGTAGACGGAGAAATACCATGCCATAAAATTAGCAATATGCTCTGTGATTTTAGATCATGCAATACATCATCACTACAACTCCTACTACTACTACTACTACTACTTAGACATGTATTACTTTTTTTATTTAGCTTGTCTACGTCTTGTGTTTGTATGCTACATGTATGTACTTAGGTGTCCTGTTCAGTTATAGTTAATATATAACATACATAAAATGAATGAATTAAAATAATACAACATGTGATTAACTTAGAACGTGTAAATGTAATGACAGAACTGTAGTTTGTTATGTAACTGTCCTGTTTAATTTATTTGCATAGATGTACGTTTATATGTGTAAGGTGTCCACCAATACAATAGGCATTGCCTTCGGTGGACAACCTAGTTACTGTTACTGTTACTCTGTTGTGATCCCCCTGTTTATCAGGGTAATTATAAACTAGTTAGCCACACCATCACCAATTAGTATTATTCAGGTTATGCACTGTTCATCGCAGCGTTAGTCAGGAGAATAGAAGATTGATATCAAATAAAATGATAATAAGAGCTCATGTAGATTTACTATGAAGAGTGTATGTACAGTGTACCAGTGATCATGTAACACAACTTTGTAGACAGATTCAGACTAGCCTACCTTTTCTTTTCTGCCTGCTTGCTTTGAAAAGATAGTTAAGATCTCTAGCTCTAAAGTGGTGTACCCTATAGCACAGCCATCATGATGCAGATTCGATGGCTTGAAGTAGAGAAGGACGGGACAGATTTCTGAACTCTAGATGTATCTCTTCTTTGCTATGATTGAGCGTCAGGCTGACGAGCAAGTCATTGTTGATTTTGCTTTCAAGAAGGCTTTCTATATGGAGTTGAATCCATAACTTATATATATTTTGCTACTGAATAAATAATTTTAAATCTTGAATCTTCTGAGCCAGTATTGGAGTGTGGTATGGTATATCTCTGTATGTCTTAAACCATCTGGCTAATACCATGCATCTTAGTTTCCATTTCTTTCAAACATTTGGCTATATCCACATTATTGGCATTTGCACTTCTTCTTCTTTCACAGTAAATCATGTCTCTCGAACAGTGTGATGTTCTTCACAGTACAGTTAGTATGGATATTTAATTCTGGATATTTCCTGAAGGTAGAATCTCATGTTCCTTCCGACGTGTCCAACAAGAAGCTTGATTCACGAGATTTCACAAGTAGTAATAATACATGTATCCGTTAAGTATCACAAGGCACAACAATTTTTGTTTAAAAGAGTGACCTGTTTGGTAAAGTATAGTCAGCGATGCAGTCAGACCCATCATGCAACTCTGCAGCACGCAACTTTGAGCGCATCACTGCAAGTGAGTCATCTTAGCTCACTGTCAATGCAAGAGGTGACAAAGTTCACTGGATAGTTTTTGGCATCTCTATAGTATCGGGGAGCTACAGCTTACAGGATCATCTGCAGCAAACTTGCTAGGGTCTAGGATAGCTTGAATACAGTTCTCCTGTGTGACTTGGAGTCCTAGTGTCTTCAACATGCCACAGATCTTACTCAGGTGATCTTTTCATGTAGATCAAAGCTGTGTACACACGACAAGTAAGTGCACCAGCATCTCATCTATGCTCTTGCAGAGTGGACAGGTGGCCCGACCTCGACGGTTACGGGTTGTTCCTCCAAGTAGGTTATGTCTCTGTACTAGTAATTTAGCATGGATAGGAGCCTTATATACAGAGGTCTTATCAGACTTGCAGCTTGTCCATATACTGTGTGGTTTCCCGATCTTGCAGGAGTCAAGGGAAGGATACGACAGAGTCTTCTTCCCGGCAGCTTCTTCTTTCAGTTTGCGCTCTCAGTGGTCATGGACCTGTTTTGTCACCATTGTTTTCCATACTCCCTTACTTGGCAGGTTCTTCAGAAGACTGTATGCATCCGGCAGGCCATACGTCTGTGGCATCTGATTTGCTATAATTACCCAGCTACAGGACCCTGCTGCCTTGACGACTAATTGTCTTTCAATTATCTCACGTTCAATGGAATTCTCTCTGTGTAGCATATTCACAAAAAAGATCAGAATCCTTTTGTGAATTTGGCCTTCCACTGGTAGTGCTCCAAACAGCAAGTAGGTTGCAGAGTTCGCACAACTGGCAGGTAGATGCTCATACGTTTTAGATTGGCCCTGTAGAAATCTTCCAGCCTTTCGATCTCAGACTGCTTTAGGATCAGTCCCTCAAGGTTATGCAGTAGGACTGGAGTAGTATATATCTCCCAGATGTGTATTGATGCCATTGGGTTTAGGCCATTACGTCCATACATGCCAGCACCCATTAGGGACTTCTCTGAGTATGTTTCAGCTTTTCTTTCAGCGGCGTAATTCACGTATTAATAACAAGAAAAATGTTAGAATATCTTTTTCAGGAAACATATCCAGATATTTACGTATTCTAGATTATATGGTTGTTTGGATATAGCTATCGATGTCAGTTTGTTTTAGCATTTTGAGCTTTCTAACAGCATGCTTTCAAATGTCTTCAAAAATTCTAATTTGGACATCAAATTGTACAATACCAGTTTTCGGTGAAATCTAATTCCAATGGTCAATTCGGTGTATGGCAATAAAGGCCGCTGGTAAAAAAAGGCCGGCGATAATTAATCACTGGTAACCATTAGTTTCTATTCTGGACTGCAACAGGTATCAGCACATACCACATAACCTAGAAAATAATAAATTTGATGAACAAAAAGATAATATAAAGGAAACATGGAAACTGATTAAATCATTACTAAATAAGAAAAAACCCAATACTGAAGCATCACGGTTTATTTATAATAATAGAGTCATTAACGACAAAAAAGAAATAGCAGACAAATTTAATGAGTATTTTACTAACATTGGTCCTAATTTATCACAAAAAATTCAACACAGCTCGAACATACATATAAAGGACTTTCTAACAGGTAGTTATCAACACTCTATTTTCCTAAATCCAACAGATACTCACGAAATCTACAAAATACTAATGCAAATTAACACAGCTAAAAGTGCTGGAATCGATAATTTCAAAAGGAAAATTTTTAAACACTGTATAACAGAAATACTAACACCATTGGACCACATCTTTAATCTCTCACTTACACAAGGAGTATTTCCATCAAGATTAAAGGTTGCACGTGTGACACCCATATACAAAGCTAAAGATGTATATGACTTTACTAATTATTGGCCAGTCTCGGTACTTCCACTTTTCTCAAAACTCTTAGAAAGCTGTATTTTAGTAGAATTACTAAATATCTAAACAAAAACTCAATCATATATCCTTCTCAATATGGTTTCAGAGAAAAACACTACTATGCTTGCCATTGTGGATATGATAGAAAAATTATCAACCTCCCTTGAGAATAATGAACATACGCTAGGTGTATTCTTGGATCTTTCCAAAGCCTTCGATACAATTGATCATACAATTTTATTGCAAAAGCTTGCATACTATGGAATAAGAGGTACTGCATTGAACTGGATACAGAGTTACCTGTCAAACAGGGAACAGTGTGTACAATTCAATGGGGCTATCTCTGAATACAAAAATATAGTTTGTGGTGTTCCCCAAGGTTCAGTTCTTGGGCCCCTGCTGTTTCTCCTATATATGAATGACATACCCAAAGTCTGCAAACATCTCTCACTAATACTTTTTGCAGATGACACAAATGCTTTCTGCAGCCACAAGGATATAGAAATTCTATACAAAAATGTCAATAATGAAATGGCGAAATTAATAGACTGGTTTAAAGTAAACAAATTGTCCTTAAATGTATCAAAAACTAATTATATACTATTCACTAAATCTAAGAAACTAAAAGAAATAGCTCTCCCAAACCTCTATATCGACAACCAGATAATTCAAGAAGCACAATATGCTAAGTTTTTAGGAGTACCGTAATTTCTCGACTAAAGGCCGCCCTCGAATATAGGACGCTGTCCCAAATTTGACCAAAATCCGCCCAAAAAACTCTTGTATTCAAGTATAAGACGCTGTTAGATTTAGAAAAAACGTACCTTTAAAAAATCGAAAATTGGTATAAAAAATAACCATCAATCCGGTCATATTTAATGCATGACTAAAAATTATCATGATGTTAGAGAAATTATTAAATAGGACCGCCTAAATATCGTGTATCTTCAATAAAGATTGTTTATTACATCAAAATCAATCTAATTTTGGCATAAAATGTCTCCTTGAAAACATCGAAATCGCGTGATAAAAACAGATTGTAATGGCTCTTTTGCGTTTGGAGGCGCTGTGTGATCTTATGTGCTAACGGGAGTTGGGTATCTGGCTCTTTTGTGATTGGAGGCGCTGTGTAATCTTATGCGCTAACGGGAGTTGGTTATCAAACAGGTACAGGAACATTCAGTTCCTATCGCGCAATGATGATATATAGCAATTTCCGAGTTCCGAGTCCAGAATATTTATATCCGAGTACTCGCTCTAATTAGAATAAAGATCTTTTGCAATTGGAGGCGAATCACGTGATTTATACACGTATCTTTTCTCGACGCCATTTTATGTCAAATTCTGGATTAATTTTGATGTAATAACTGATATGTATTAAAGAATAAGCAATATTTAGGCGCCCCAATTTAATAATTTCACTTCCGCTTGGTGTTTTTGGAGTATACATTAAACATAGTCATCAGGCGGCGCGAATTGGCTATGGTAACATTTAGTTCAATTTCCGTGGTATAATCTGTGACTTTTTAAGAAAAATTTCGACCCAAAAGTGTGCGGAAGGAATATTCTCGATTATAGTATGCACCCCCCTTTGTAGTACATGTGTTTTGACCAAAAAACTGTGTCCTTTAGTCGAGTTTTAACGGTATATCTGGACAAAAATTTAACATGGGGGAAGCATATTGAAATTATTACTACCAGGGTAGCAAAAAGCATTGGCATCATTCGCAGACTGAAACCCTATCTAACACCTAATATTATTAAAAACCTGTACTGCACAATGATACTTCCTCACATCACCTACTGCAATGCTATCTGGACTAATACATCTCAAGCTAGACTAAAAAAACTAAAATCTCTGCAAAAGCAATCTATTAAACTATTTTCACAAACAGCAGGTGGCCAGGATATCTTTAAATCAGAAAAGGTCTTAAAACTTGAGGACATAGGAGGGTTCCAACTATACACAATCTGAAGGGACTTCCACAATGGCAACTTAGCCTCATCCGTATCTAACATTTTTATGCTCAATACACAATTGCATCCTCACAACACAAGAACAAGAAATAACCTCCATTCAACACACCACCAAACAAAAGCAGCATGACAAAAACCCTCATACAAAGCAATTCAGTTATGGAATAATACAGACACAAGCACACGCACAGACATCATAAAGCTACAGTACTTTAAGTAGAATATCAAAAAGAAGATTATAGAAACCTACTAGACTCTGGAAAACACTCACCATCATGGCATGCTATTCTCATACTTGCACCCAGTCACCAGAACAAATAATAAAAATATTAATAATAAGAATAAGAATATCTGTCATAATGGTAACTACCAAACAACTACCTCTACCATCACAGCCTAAAAAAAAAAAATTAAATTAATACTTTGTCATTGATAATAAGAATATGTAATATAGAATTATTAACTTAAGCAAGATAAGCACACATCCCTCTGTCATGTCTTTCCCTGTAAAAATGTAAATTGTCATACGTCTATTAACTGTTGGACTGCTGGAAGCGGACAATAACTCCAATTGGCAATGACTGGATTGGCTGAGTATTTTAGAAAAAATTTGACTGAAAGTTGCTTGTGGCTTTTTTTTTTTAGAGGTACTCAGCATACCCTGAGTTAGGCTCCATGGAAAATGTAGACTGCAGAGGCTTGGCAGCGAGACAGTTAACTATATGTATATATCGGACTATAACATGTTAACCTTATGTATTCAGTATTCTCATGTCCTATATTGGTGTTATATGTTATATGTAGGGGTCCACCGCCACATAGGCTCTGCCTTTGGTGGACTACCTGTTGTGAAACTGTAAATGTATATTCTATATCAAAATAAATAATCTTGAACTTGAAAAGAAAAACAAAAACATTTAGTTAAAATCAGAGTTATAATAATAATAATAGGACGTCTCCTAGACCTATGCTAAGCTATAACATTATCATTACATACATGCAAAATACGCGTATACTACAGGGTTCGCACGGGTCATGGAAATCCTGGAAAGTCATGGAATTTGAAAATCTAAATTCCAGGCCTGGAAAAGTCATGGAAATTTGTCAATTTGATAAAAGTCAAAGAAAAGTCATGGAAAATGATAATCTCCCTAAATAAAGATAAAATCTGATGGCAAACAAATGTGAAATGGGGAAATAAAGCTCGGAAATACACATTTCCATATCTTTATCACGGCGATCACATGATTTCATTCATTATCAAAGTCATATGTCCAACCAAAATAAAATGACCCAAAACAACGTAAGAAATAAAATGAAGTTAAATCCCTTCTTATGTTGGTAGGCCATATTAAACTCTTTTGTGATTGGAGACATTCCACTGAAACTATATCTGGACTGGAAGGAGGCCTCCCAAATAAAAACTGGTTTTGTAACGCCGCGAATGCGAATATCCCAAATTAATAATAAATATGTACAGAAGAGAATGTTTTTAAAACAATTTGAGCAATAAATTCACTATTTCCTACTCAGCGTATGCATTCGGCAGTATATTTAGTGGCAAGATTTTTGTTCATTTGGGCGATTTCGTCCTGGCCAAATTGGTTACATTATGATAATTAGATGGCGATGATATCTCGGTCTCGCTAGTGTATGGAGATTCCCCTGTATATTGAATGTATTTCTTGCTCAAAGATGGTTTTATGCATTCTATTATGGTTAAAGTATGAAATAAACTTGGTAATATTAAAAGAATAACAAGATATTTAGCCGATAAAGGATTATTATTATTTTGAATCTAGCGGTAAAGTTACCAATTTTCGTTCGTCTGAAAAATATATGTTTTGCAATATTTCTAAACTCTGATTGCGTGTTATATACATGTATAAGGCTTTTTTGGCTCATATTTTGTCAAATTTTCCCATGCGTGTTATCTATTAGTGCGCAACATATTTGCGAAAGTAACAATTTTAGGGATTGGATTTAAATTTGTTCTTGAACACCTTGTCCAAATAGAAGCCTCAGCTCTAAGCCTTAAATTTGTTCAAAATTTTTTTCAATTAAAAAAAAAATGTCAATTTGCAGACCAAGTGAAGACTATTTTATAAAAAAAATGTTCAACAATAATCTTCTCTTGGTCTGCAAATGGACATCTCTCAAGACCACGCGTGACAGAAGCCGGCTTTGGCTGATATGAGTGTTAAAGGGTTAATAGACAATTTTTGGTGTCAAAATCTTTCCTAGAAATGGCCATATTGCTTCTTACCATTTTGACCGATTTCAACCAAGTTAGGCTGAAAGGATACTACATGTATGATCATAGGCTCTAGAACTTCCATTCAGAATTTTTATTCATCAATTTTTTATGTGAAAACCTCAGATTTTATTAAAAATGTACCGGATATTCTCACATGTTGACCCTTTGCCCTAGATAAAGTGAATTCCATATGATTCACTATATGCTGTTGAACATTTTGAAACAAATTTGACTGTCTTTGACCTAGCTATTGATTCTTGGAGGTCATGGAATTTCTTAATTTTAGTCATGGAAAGTCATGGAATTTCAAATACTGAAAGGTGTACAAACCCTGATACTATTTCATGCTCACAAACAAGAAGTTAGAAGCTTTACTATGGAATTCGCTACTGCTAGCACTTCAGTAGTGTTCGCGGTCTCCACAACAACAACCCGCCCTACTTCTAACTCGTCCTACAGCAACTCGTGTATATAATATAACCACGTATATGAACACTAATTGGACGAGTTGACCTAGGACGAGCTAGAAGTAGGGTGGGTTGTACTGAGGACGATCTTTCTATATACGACAGAATTTCAAGTTGTGATATGTTTTTATCCGGCGGACAGCGCGCATGCCCAGAGACTGTACTGGCAACGATGATGGAGGAGGGTTGCGTGATTTTGCTTTGAAACATCGCGATCGATTTTATTTTAAAAATCGCGATTTTCGATTGAATCGTAGGTCCAAATTTCCAAAAATATAAACCGGGGTAATGTGACAAGTCACCAAAACTGGGACTTGGAATTTCTAGAAAAAGTTGTAATAAATGATATAAAAAGGAAATATAGCACAAAATTAGAACACAGTGTCATGCGACAAATTCTTACCATCCTACGTCTATGCTTAATGTATACCTTATATCCATCATCGCGGGAGTGAAATTATTAATTGGGACCGCCTAAATATTGCATATAGTTTAATAAACATCGTTTATTGCATCAAATTTTCACATAAAATGTCGTCGAGTACAAATATAAATCCTGCTTCCGCTTATAGCCTCCCTTTGTAGGACGAGTTTAGGTCATTACCCGAGTAGCGCGAAGACGCTAATATTAGTACCCCGGGAGATACTGCGCAATCCATATACATAGGACGGTAGCTTTGAGTAGCTACGATAGTAACGGGGTAAAGTCGTCCTATAGTGCAGTTTATAGTTGCTTTCAGAATGTACAATTTTCATTTAAGAGTAATCAACAGAATGGACAGTTCAAAATACAACAATCTGGAATGCTGTTGCATTTTAATTAGGCATGACAACCAAATCAAAAAGGAAAAATTAGTACACAGCCTGAAATTGCTAAAAGAATTAAAAAAGAATTATGTTCGGTGATTATTGACCAATGCTCTGCAACTAAGTATATACTTGGAAAGAAAGAAAATTATATGGCGATTTGACGGTGTAACTAGCTGGTTTTCTCAATGACAAAGGTGTTACCTCGCTTTAGTTAGCTGCTTTACCATAGAACTTTGTGTTTTGATTAGGACTTAGTGAACACATGTGTGAAACGATCAAGAAAAAACATAATGGATACATGCGCGAATGGATTATAACTATTCTTTTACTGCTGAATAATGAGTTTTAAAATCCGAGTCTGCTCAATTTTTTTCACGATTTTACGAATTTTTTTTCAATTACATCATAGAAAATGGCGATTTTTTTTCAAAATTATGATTTTCGATTAAATCGTGAAATCGCGCAAGCCTATGATGGAGATCAATGATGTGATGAAACACTCCGTTTCCAGGTGAATTACATCCAATCATTTGAATGGCATTCATTACTTAACAAACAAACACAAACCACCTTTAATCTATACTATGTAATTTGTATTTACTAATTACATATATATTTTTATGTCTATTATGAATTAATGTTAGAAAAAAATAGTCAAAACTTTACTTAACCGTTTAACACTCATATCAGCCAAAAACGGATTCTGCAGTGGTCTTGAGAAATGTAAATTTGCGGACCAAGAGAAGACAATTTTTTGGAAATTTACAACCAGAATGATGGGCTCAATAACCGAGAAAGTCATTCCAGTGGTAAATCTTAAAAAATAGTCTTATTTTGGTCTGCAAATGGACATTTTCTACGAGAAAAGAGAAATTTTCTTCAACAAACGATTAACAGCAGAAAGTCAATTGGAGGCTGATGACGGACGTGACGAAAACATAATATCTACATACAGTACAGCTACAATAGTGAACATAATATAAGAAATGTTAAGAAACGTGAAAAAACACACGCATTACATTGACCTGACACGTGTTCTCTTGTTTGGGAGCAGAGTCGGATGCCTGACAGTGGTTGAGTGCCCTCTATTTATATGCCTTGGGGGACGGTGGGGTCCCGTTATTGCGCACTCAACCAGTGTCAGGCATCCGACTCTGCTCTCAAACAAGAGAACAAGCGTCAGGTCAATGTAATGCATGTGTTTTTTCACGTTTCTCAAAATTTGATATACATAAAGCAAAAATATGGCAACAGCCAGCAGCACTACTTCTCAATCAGAGACCATATTGCCTTCTATCTCTACGCTCACCCTTCTAACAGAAGGGGAAAAAGAAGGAGAAGAGGAATTCATGGAAGCATGAGATCAAATCTCCACTTCCACTTTGGCTCCACAACCAACAGTGGCCAGCACTACTACCACCACGACCCCCGTAGTCACAACCATTGCGACCACATGGGAAGCAGAACTCCAGAGAAATAGGAAGCGCGCCACAGAAACCCCAACAGAAGCATCCACGCCTGTCAGGAGGGCTCCAGATATCAATCCTACTCTGGTCCCGCTATACAAAAAATGGCGGAATGCAGCGTGCAAACAGATCAGGCTGGAGACGCAGATCTACAGCCTAGAGACAGGGCTGCGAAATGGCCATGTTCCACTACACCCGACGCAGAGTTGCCCTTATGCGTCCTTTTGCGCGTATATACGCATAAAAATGGCAGAGGGACGCATAAAAATGAACCCTCTGCGTCCCCGAGGACGCACGAGGGTCGCAGTAAAAAGTGTAATGGAAACTGGTAACTTTGCGTGCGCTTAATTATCGATTATATTATCGTGTGTGTATATTTATTTGTGCATGTTTTTACTTTAAAAAATATACCTAATGTATTGTGTTCAATAAAAACGAACTTACTGCGTTGTTTAAGACTATGATTTGTTGTATGTTTTCTTGCACAACTCAAAGTTGTTAATGCCCATAAATTAGATTCAACCGCCAAAATTAATTGTAAACACAATCCCCAGATCATCCTTAGTATTCCATTTGATCTAATTTTTTTTATAAATAATGAGTTTACAAGTCCGATGTCAGTCGCCTTGTTTGGCCTACAAATTGCAAAACTACCCGCCATGTTTCTGTCTGTTGTGCTAAACATCAGTGTGACGTATTTGATTGGGTAACAGCAGAATTTCGCTCTAGAGGAACTCACGCTTGAGAAATCCAATACAACTGATCAAGCGTATACAAACGTGTCTGGGCGTCTTAACCCTTTCACAGCTCAGAACATTGGACAGATCACAAAGTTGTTATCACTAATATGCTGAATATTTTGAAATTAATTTGCGCATGCCTACTTGCCTAAAGCACGACTAACAGGCAAAATATTTTTTTCTATTTACTTATCAAAATATCTAAATGGATGAAGGAACATATGGAAGATATTGTGATATCTTTTACATTTGAATGGCCATTTGACGGATTAGCGGCGGTGTCTTTGTATTGCTGTTTGAATAACGGTATCAATACACGCTATACGCTGTCTTTTATTTAGTAATAGCGGCTGATTGATTGACTGATGGATTAGTGTTTATAATGTTTAACAATACTCGATCGTTAGGTGTTCCCAATTTCTCAACTAAAAAGCTCATCCCAGCAGCGATGTTAAACGATATCGTTGATCTCCAGGTAGGCATACATTAAAATATTGATTTTTTCCAAACAGCGTATAGTTCAAAGCTCCCAGATACAAGCGTCGTTATTGGATACACGCTAATGCGTTATCTATGCTTCAACCAATCAGCAATCGCGTTACATAGTTCCTCCCTATGAATAAGAGATATCCGGTTATTGGCTGATATATTTTCACTAATTACGCAGTTTAATCTGATTTATACAGATTATTTTTGATAAATTATTGTTTTGTCTGATTTTAGCTTATGTATTCCACTATATTTAGAGGTTCCAGTTACATTATAAAAAATATGCGCGCATTATATCGAAGAAGGTCAAGTCGTCCTTGAGAAAACTCGCCCCAGACACTCATAATTTTTCAATTCGTCCAAAGTCAAGTCAGGGTTTAATAGAAAAACTAATGCAGTGGTCTTTGCTAATTACTAATGTAGTGGTCATAACTAGTGCTTTCAACATGTTTAATAAAGTACTTTATAATTAGATCAATGTGTTGTGTTTATTTTAAGAAAAAAACATGGGACCTCCATATTTCAGATGAGGACCCCATGGAACCCCCCGATTTTACAGTGGGACCCCCAAATCTGAGGTTGGGGTCCTTGGGACCCGCAAAAATCAGATGTTGTGGGCAACACTGACCCGACCGACGCCCAGGCAACTATTCAAACCATATGAGGATGAAAAAGATTCCACTCGGCCTGACAAGCAATGCAAACATCGCAGGGCATCGAGGCAACAAAGCTAGTCCTACACTTCCAGAAAGAAAAAATTGCAGCACTGAGTGCGGTTACCTCTGGCTTCCACAAAGCCTTCTTGGAAGCCACGAAAAACAACCCAGCATCTATACCAAAAAGGTGATTAGGCAATACTGGCCAGTCCTCACCAGCAGCCCCAAAGGCAGAGAAATCTTCACCAAACTACCCCTCTTTGGACACAGGAGAAATCCCACTATTAAAGACCAGGCCGTCAGAGCCCTCCTCGCTAGGCTTGGGCGATTTTTCGATATTATCGTCAATATCGCGATATACCGAATACTGATACCGAAATCGTCATAATTTCGAAAAATCGTAAATATCGTCAATACCGACAGGACGATATTGCACTTTCAACTGTGAGCATAATATAAATAACTAAGTTAAAAATGTCATACTCTTACCTCTATTCGGTCCAGTAATAGTCTTTAAGTAATAATCCAATCTATGTCTAAGGTAATAAAAACTTTATAAACTCCAAAATAATCTGCGTTCATTTAATTCATGGTTTGTTTGCGCTAATAAAATGATTTAAAGTACAAAATACTCCTTTGTTGTTCATTTTTCATAATTACATAAATAGACGCCGCCATGGTTTTTCTTGCATCATTCTGAGTATTAGTTAGTGGGGAATACCGTTTGCACTACCCACATTCCATTCTGATGTTATTACTACAGGTCAAGCTATTTATCCATTAGTCATTGATCTGCATGGTTAAAAATTCTTCTGACCGTGAAAGATTAAAACTTTAAAAGGTCGATAGGAAACCACACACACTTAATCCCTTATCAATACCACAGCTTGGAACGGTGGGTGAGGGGGAAGTTAATCTTTTGCTTTACCGTTATACGTTTTTATGTAACTTTATACAATATATTTAGCATTTTTATACGAATCAGATCAAAATTCATTCCACATATAACACTACGGATTTATTCTAAGTGAGAAACGTCCTTAAAATAAAGAATTTAGGGCCAATTATGTCCAGTCTTCTACCTGTTGTGGCAGTCTTGGCTGCAGAGTTAACTGGGTTAATTTCACACGTCCCGGCTATGCCTTGAGATCAATGGATAAACCCGCTAAGTAGTGAGCGAATTTGAATCGGTCTACAATGCGGCAAATTAGAATAAATATTACAGACCAAATAAAATCTGATATAATTGTTTCCAGTCTTCACGCTGGTTCTCGTTCAAAATCATGCAGTGTTATTTTATTAATTTGCATCGTCTACGCTAGCGGCGGGTGTGATAACAGCTGTCGGAATTCTGCAGTGTGAATTCTGATTGGCTCAAGTATGATACGGCGGCCAATCAGATTTCGCTCTGCGGAATTCCTTTCTGCACAATGAAGTTAATGCGTATTCCTTGCTCAATCTTTTGACAGTTGTTGTGAGGTAAAGATAACACAAAATACAACACAAGAACAGAAGAAAAGCCTTTATTTTTCTTATTTGTGATGAATACGGTTAGTTGCATTACATTCGTTGCTTTAAACTGTATATTGAAGGGTGGAATTTCGTGTATTAAATATGCGGAAATGGCAATCATGGTGATCTCAATTTACGGTTTCAATGCAACAAATTTAATGAAAATAACTTGCAGACACCATCAATTTGAAATACATGTTATTCTATGTTTATACCCTAACTCCACACCCCACCCAAATGACGGTATATCGTGATACCACGGTATTTTAATTAGATACCGATATCGTCATGCCTTGAGCAATATCGCCCAACCCTACTCCTCGCCCCCACTCTCCCCCCCGGTACACACAAACCCGCTCATCCCTTGCCAGCCCTCAAAATTGTGCGCGTCGGTTGCGTGAAGTAAAATTACAGTGAACGAAAAAATGGTCGTGTAAGTGACAAAGCCCAGAACGGTAGTTATCTCTGATCGTGGAAAACACAAAAGTTTCAACAACTTTTTGATATGAAGCATGCTATTTACAATGGAATTTAGCATTTTCAAACATCTAAAAGATCGATAACATCTGTCTGTCAAATTCTATAAATAAATTCGTGCATGCTTTACGAGATTGAAGTGTTTGGCCACTGGTGTGTCCTTTTTATGTCCGATATCTCTAAAATGTTCTTGAATTCGGATTTTGAATTCTCTTTTGGTCTCCCCTACGTACTGTTTGTGGCTTTTACTGTGGCCAGAAAACCGTGTCTAACTATATATCTTTCAGTAAATTCCAATCAAGTTGCAAATTGCAATTAATGCTATATCCCCTAATTCAGTTCTTCGTGCCACGATAATTGATGTTTTTGTTTACTGTACCATACAGTGAAACTTATCTCTGACATATTCATATGATAGCAAACTTGAGACGACCTAAACATGTGTGCAGTTTATTGACTAACACAGAAGATCTTTATACGATTATATAACTAACCTATATCATTTATCACCAAATTGACTTAAAGTGAAACACCAGACTCTCTATACTACTTTGTATAAAATGAATCTACAGACCGTAACGTTTTCAAAAATATAATTGTAAGCTCTGTGCTCAAATCTGAAATATATATCCTCGTTATTTAAATGTATGATACATTAGTTAAATTTATATTCCCGGATAAGGCATATGACGTCATAAGTTGAACAGTTTTCTCGATGTCATTCAACACTATCGCAATAAAATTGTGAATTGCGTTTTATAAGGAGTTTCTCTTCAGCGGTGTTAGGAATATAGAAACTATATTTGCGGAAATGTTGAAGAATCTATAGTAACAACCCTTTGTCTGATTTCTCTGATGGTGCCAGTTTTGACATCAAGTTGTGATCTTGAGATAAGTGAATGACACGATAGTATAGGTATATCAATACAATTGCTACTTTTGAATCAACACTCTTACTGGCGCTACGCAGATAATGTTATTACAGTTTCATCTATTAATATGAGAGTATAAATAGTTCTTACATACATCCAGTCCATCTTTAGGTACTTATGTTCTCATACTAGCCTCAAAACTTCCTGAGATATTGTAATATTCATGTAATTGGCAGGCATCTTCATAGCAAATGCCTATCTTAAGGTTTGGCAACTAATGTATGAAAATAACAAATATATTCCATAAATTTGCGATAGCGTGATAAACGTCTTAATCTCTTCAATCTGTACATATATAAATGATGCCAATAGCACTATTACCGATAGAGATATCACCATCCAAATGCATGCACTCCTGTCTTCAGAGTGCCGTTATCATGGTTCTTGTCGGATAGGATTCAACCTATGACGTCATAGGTTTAATTAACTCGCAGAAAATTATAGCAACATAGCATTCTTTAACACCATTTTAATAGGATTTATATATAAATGTCGCAGGAAAGTTTTACACAGTAGCTTAAATATGTGCTCTACGATAGAACTGCATGTTTTATGCAAACGATGGGGGCCCTTCTTGTGTTCCCCTTTAAAGAGTGAACTAGTAAACTTGCCGAGATAGATCACATGGAACCATAACATGGCACATTATATGTGAGTATTTCTTTTACATAGATTTGGCTAATTACTATGAGGACGTACACTGCTAATGTTATCATTCGGGCTGTGTCGGCAAAGTGCCATGTGAGCTGCTGTCTATCTACAGTATGCGCTGCCCAGTTGCACCATTCTCAAAAACATTTATTTGAGCAAATTCAACCAACTTTGGTATGTGAGTAACCCCTATGATTGCGGAGTGGAAGAGGGTATTAACATTTGTCTCCTTCCAGAAGGGTGGGTGTATGGCATGGGGGTGGGGTAGAGGCAGCAAAAGATTAAAGCGGTGAGCATTGGGTGGGGGTTGAACGTAGTGGTGGATTTGCGATGATGCGCATCATCTACTGAACAGTCTGGTTCTGTTGTTGTTGTTGTAGTTCTTAAGATATTTTAATAACTCTGGTTCTACTGGTGGGCTCTTCTCCAAATCTAGGTGGATTAAGCTGCCTGTCTGGGCTATGGATGGCGGAGGAACAGGACGGCGGATAGGGGGGGGGTGATCAGTACAACTACCAGTATGCTATTAGCTACACATCCAGACGTAAATCAGTTATTAAACTGTCATACATTTGAAAATATGCGTTCCTCATAAATACCAATCACATCGCACAATGTGCAGCAAGTTGGCAGCAATTATCCAAGGCTGTAAATACCTGGAGGGAAAGTACAGTAAATACCACCCTGGGAAATAGTCTAAAATGCGGGAAATACCAGTACATACTGGAAAATACAGGGAAATACTCCAATAAGTGGGTTATATTAATTAGCAATGTTCAATTTTAGACCAAAATACTTTATATATTAATCAGTTGTCTAATATAGATATGCATATATAATGTAGGCTGAAATATGAGAGCAGCTATGCAACTTGTGTGCAGCACAGTATATGCATAACCGCGTCAACCCTACGTAGCAGCTGAAACACATACGTTTAATGCCCAAATTATTTAGCTGAATATTTGAAAACTAATTTAAATAAAGGCTAGAACAACTTCCAGTCAAATAGTTTCAAAAATGTTCAACAAGTGCATACAGTTGAATAAAACTGATAAAAATGCATTAGAATTCTAGTTTAATTATATATATGTTGTATATATATATATATATATATATATTGTGACACTAAGCGCAAATCCATTAATACCATTATACTGGGTTGAATATTTTATATAGACATGTAGGCGTAACATAGCAAACTATCCTGGTTGATGGGCAGTCACCTGCCACCCTCTGCTCATAATCATCATATAGAGATGTGATATATCTCTCACAATAGAAGGACAAGAATGTGTGTAATTGGGAAGAAAATGATTGTGATGACCAACACATTTGAATCTGTACAGCTTAAAAAGTAAGCGCTCCCACCCCTAAATATGGGCTAATATTTTCTGAGATATATAAATGGTTGCAATAAAAATTCACACACAGTACCACCCCGACTAGAGGAATATTGTGTGAAATTGATTTCCCCAGAAACGGCGTTATGCATGAATGAGTATGGGTCAAATGAGAAATTGGCCCACTTAACAACAAATACAAATTCATCGTGTCACAATCAAATAACAACCAATGGGAGTGCATTCACACTATTAGTTTTGATATTGCTAATACCGGTTATACCCACCCCGACTTTGGATCACTTGACGGCAACGATTTCGCATGGAGTTGATGAGCCGAGTGGCATGATGCTGTGGAATAGCCATCCACTCCTCCAAAAGACTTAGTGCAATTTCCCGATGCGTGTTTGATAAGCCGGGCATTGCTAATTTAACACAAAACTGCTTAAAGGGAATTACTATACCCCCTATACTACTTTATATAAAATTAATCTAGAGGCTGTAACGTTTTTAAAGATATAATTATAAGCTCTGCGCTCAAATTAGAAGTAGATATATTTGTTAGTTAAATATGTGAAACGTTAGCCAAATTTCTATACGAGAATTAGTCATCCAACAGCGCTATTGCAATAACGTTGTGAATTGCATTTTATCAGGGGTTTCTCTCCAGCGTTATCGTGGTCCTTTTCGGACGGGATTCAACCTATAACGTCATAGGTTGAATTAACTCACAGAAAATTAGCGCTTTTTAACGCAATTTTAATCGGATTTATAATTAAATGTCACAGGAAATTTTTACACAGTAACTTAAATATGGGCTCTACAATAGACCCACATGATTTATGTAATCTATGGTGACCCTTCATGTGTTCCCCTTTAAATACAGAAATAATTTTGTGCGCGCACGGGCACTGACCGTACAGTTACAGAGAATTGGTCAGAATGCCTGATAGTCCTCCAGCAATAGGCATGCATGGTTTCAAGATTTTTAAAATGGGTCGATTGGTCTTTTCATCCAAGCTCATTCATGCGTAGCTCCGTTTCCGGCGTACTCAGTTTTAAACATTGTTCTTCTAGTTTGGTTAGTGCTGTGTCCGAATTTGTATTGCAACCAAGTATATATCTCTAAAAATATTAGCCCATATTTAGGGGGGGGCTTACTTTTTTGTGGTGTATATACACATATAGTTAAGTTTGCGCCAGTATTCGGCTGCATACGTTCGATCGCTCTCAAGTTTTTGCCACTTTTCACCGTTTTAGTTTAAAATTTCAAAGTTTAATTTGCGAATATGATGTTCATAAGGGATTCGGCTTTCGACTCGTCATATTTTCTGTGTATTATTATATGTGGTTTAGCCATAATTCATACACAAAGTTTCTGTCTAAATATATTGGATTATAATAGTAGGTCGCCATTAGTGAAAAACTGGTCATTTGAGAACAGTTCGCTCTTTTGTTATTCGCCTAATACTTGTGTAGGCCATTCTTCGGCAATGATTAGGTACGCTGTGATTGAATTAAAGACTATTCAACAGTCAGTTCTAAATGACAGATTATTGCGAAGGCTGGACAATGAGACATCAGCTACTCGACAATTATGGTATACGTGTCAAGAGGAAGCGTGGTTGTAGAGGTGGCCGGTCTAGACGGGTTCCTGTGACTACGAGCATTACCAAATGCCAAAATGATCAATCAGGTGTTAACCCCCGATCTTTCTCAAATAACCTCAAGACATGCCTGTGGAACGCCCGATCGTCGCGAAATAAATGTAACGAGATTGCTGAAATGATCGTCGATGAGAATGTAGATATATTAATTCTAACGGAAACCTGGCTGGCAGATATAGATGACGAGTCTAAAATCGCATCCTTAACACCAGATGGGTATGAATTTGAGCACACACCCAGATTGTCCCGCGGTGGTGGCATTGCCGTAATCTATAGAAACTATCTTCACATTAAAATCTGCATCAATACACTCCCACAATATCAGTCAATCGAGGTGCTGGAATTCATACTGACCCATGGAAAAATATCGGTTCGGTTCGTATGCATATATCGCCCACCACCATCGAAGAAAAATAAATTAACCCCATCAATGTTTCACAGTGATATAGCCAGTTTAATGGATATAGTTTGTGTGAAAAATGCGAATCTAGTTCTCCTGGGTGATACAAACGTTCATTTCGATAAGCCTGAAAACTCAGATACTAAAAAGATGTTAAATCTACTATCCTCTCATGACTGTCATCAGCACGTTAGCATGCCTATCCACAAAAATGGCCATATCATTGATTGGGTTGTGAGTCGTATATCAGAAACGTGTGTCCAAAATGTTCGAGTCAAAGACCTACAAATGTCGGACCATTTTTTGGTAACAGTACATCTAAATGCAACCAGAATTGTTCCACCTCCTCATCCCGTGCTCTGCCGAAATATCAAGAAAATTGACAAGGTAGCGTTCCGTCATGATCTGGAACAATCTAGTCTGTTAGTTTCTCAGCCTGCAGGCTGTGAGGAGCTGGCCAACCTCTATAATGAAGAACTATCTTGTCTCCTCAATAAGCACGCACCAGAGAGGCTGAAGACTTTACCTCAGAGGCCAAAGTCCATGTGGTTCTTTACACCAGAGGTGAGCGCAGCCAAAGCAGCTAGACGACAAGCGGAAAGGAGATGGAGAGAGACGCGGCTTGAGGTCCATCGTCAGATATATTGTAATACGAGAAATACTGTTACTATGCTTGTTACTACGGCAAAACGCTCGTTTTTTACTGACAAAATTGAGATGGACAAATCTAATCCAAAAGCCTTATATAATACTATGTCTGTGCTTATGGGGAAGAAAATTAGTACGTCGCTCCCTAGCAATGATGATCTTGCAGAGGTGGCTAGATCGTTTTCGGACTTTTTCAAAGATAAGATCGAGGTCATTCGGACTAAGTTGGATCAGTCTGTAGTGCTCTCCAATGTTCGCTACAACCAGCATATATTAACTCAAAACAAACTCGACCATTTCAAACGTTTCTCAGAGGATGAGGTCCTGAAGCTCGTGAAAGAATCGAAGCCAACGTATTGCACACTGGACCCTGTTCCTACGAAAATTGTCCTTGAATATATCGACATCCTACTCCCTACAATTACTTGGCTTGTCAATTCTAGCCTAGAGTCAGGTATCGTTCCAAAATGCTTCAAGCGCGCTTTGATCAATCCTTTACTGAAAAAAGTAGGCCTGGATCCTGATAACCTAAAAAATTACAGACCAGTATCAAATTTATCCGTTATGTCTAAACTGATTGAAAGGGCAGTATCAAATAGATTTTCTGATTACCTAACGATTAATAGGCTATATGAACCATTCCAGTCGGCATATAGGCATGGCCACAGTACCGAGACAGCCCTATTGCGAGTTGTTAATGACATTCGACGTGCTGTTGATACCGGTAATGTGTCTCTACTAATCCTGCTTGACCTTAGCGCAGCGTTTGACACTATCGATCATCACATCCTTCTGTCTCAGCTCACAAATGAAATTGGTGTAAATGGTGTCGCACTGAAATGGTTCCTGTCATACTTATCAGATAGGTATCAATCTGTGTATATTAATGGGACCCTCTCTTCATCAGTAGAACTAACATGTGGTGTTCCACAGGGCTCAATCCTAGGCCCTATACTTTTCACCCTGTATACTCGTCAATTAGGATCTGTTATTGAGGGTCATAATGTCCAACGGCACTTAAACGCAGATGATACACAGCTGATAAACAGTTTTGCTCCATCTGCCCCCATCGCAAATCTAGCCAGTAGACAAGTAACTGATTGTTGCCTTGACATAAAATCCTGG
Source organism: Chaetoderma sp. LZ-2023a (assembly GCA_034401795.1). Classification (NCBI taxonomy): domain Eukaryota; kingdom Metazoa; phylum Mollusca; class Caudofoveata; order Chaetodermatida; family Chaetodermatidae; genus Chaetoderma; species Chaetoderma sp. LZ-2023a. Next base: position 62,225,840 of record CM067359.1, read on the forward strand.
ATGACAACGAATATGCTAATGCTTAACGATGAAAAAACTGAAGCTATTTTGGTAGGTCCAGCCACCAGGTGTTCCAAAACGGGATTAAGTAGCGTCCTTGTTGGAGTTAATAATAATCCATTGGCTACTGTTGTAAAAGATTTAGGCGTTCTCCTCGATTCTGAATTAAATATGGAAAGTCATGTAAATCATATTCGCAAGGTGTGCTATATGCAGCTACGAAACATGGGTAACATTAGGAAGTACATCACTCGTGAAGCAGCAATACGGCTCGTGTCATCACTAGTAATGTCGAGACTCGATTATTGTAACGGTCTTCTCACAGGTGCTTCCAAAATACCCATTAACAAGCTTCAGGCAGTTCAGAACACAGCTGCGCGAATTGTATCACTGAGAAATAAGTATGACCACATTACCCCCATTCTTCAAGATTTACACTGGCTCCCACTAGAATACAGAATCTGTTTCAAAATCCTAAGTTTAGCATATCAATGTGTCTCCGAAACTGCACCAACGTACCTATCTGAATTGCTAGAGAGTTACACACCTACACGAACCCTCAGATCTTCTGAACAAAATCTCCTGAAGATTCCCAGAGTAAACACTAAAACCTATGGCCATAAAGCCTTTTCATTCGTGGCCGCCACTCAGTGGAATAATCTCCCAACTCATATTAAATCTGCCCCGACTTTATCCGTATTTAAAACTAACTTGAAAACATTCTTGTTTAAAGAAGTTTTCCCGTAAGCTCTATGCTAAATTTCTCTCTTATTGTCAGCGCTTAGAGCATGCAATCGCATGGATTTAGCGCATTACAAATGTATTATTATTATTATATTATTAATTACTTGCTATATCATGACTGATAGTCAACAATGACCGTCAAAATATTCTGGAGATTTGTTTTTAAGTTACAAAGCCAATGCCAAAGCCAAAAGCGCTTAGAGCATGCAATCGCATGGATTTAGCGCATTACAAATGTATTATTATTATTATATTATTAATTACTTGCTATATCATGACTGATAGTCAACAATGACCGTCAAAATATTCTGGAGATTTGTTTTTAAGTTACAAAGCCAATGCCTGATTAATGGTGCACAGGGTCACGTGCCCTGCCCCTTATAATGGGGTCCCCCTAACAGGGCTGCAAAAATTTCAGTCTTAAATAAAACAAGCATACGGTTACTAAAAGAGTAAAATGAGCTAAATCTACTTAATGCGCCTACATTTGAGCCATAGCCCCCCCCCCACCCTCCCTGCATGCACGAAACCATATGCTTGTTTTATTTCACTGGAAAAAATTCAGCCCTGCTAGAAGCCGCCTAGCTTATGGTGTCCCGGACCCCGCACATCCATAATCCAGCACTGTACAAAGCCACACCTACGTCACGGCGCACATTCATGCCAGAATGGCTAAATCATATACTTTTAGAGGCTTAAAATATCAAATGCTAATTGTAATATGTAAAGAACTTTGCTTCAGAAATCGGCAGTCAAAAAGTTTTAAAGCTGTTGTGAGGACTAGCTACCCGATTGCTCTGGTTAACTTGACAAGCATAATATATATTCTTCTTTACGAAAAGCGCAAAATGCTATTAAATTTTTTTAATCGGCCCTGCCAAATCTGGGATAAGCACATAGCAACCATCTTGACAACCAAACGTTTTTCAACAATCAAGCTAAAGTTGTGACGTCACACCGGGAAGCGGCCATCAATTCCTGTCAGATTACTATTCGAAATAATACCATAGGGAGCATAGGCGTGTATTAGGCACCTACGCACCTATTTTTTTTTTACACATCAGTGTTGTATGGCAATTCATTGTTCACACATGGACACTATATATTATTATTCAAGTTGCACACAGATTCAATAATATTGCAAAAGTGGATGATATTTTGTCGATTAAAGGACAGACCTGTATAGACTAACACCATAATGCTAACATACGCCAGTTGGTTTCGTGTACATGAATTTGACCCGAAATTACATTGGTTTGAGAATTGCAAAAGTAGGCTTATGCAAAAATACCAGTGGTATACATGTTCAGTCATCTCATGTACTTTAGACACTATTCTCCTAGAGCAACAGACAATATAGGCTACGGTGTACGTGTAGGTTACATGGATATATATATATATATATCTTATATCTTTCTGGATTGACCTTAACGGTTTTACGCAGGCTATAGACGCGCGTGTAGGATCATGTACACAAACGCATAACTTTTTCAATGTTAGTAGCAGCACACTGTGGCATGTACAATCACAATTTACCAATGTATAAGCTTATGAATAAATTTACGATTTCAATATAGCAAGTAGCAGTGCCATGTTCAGGACCCCTCAGCAGCCACAGTTGGCAGGTGAGGGGGGGGGGGAGCGTATGGTCCAAAGGGCCGCAAATACTGCACACAATGCAGGAAATGGCTTCTCAGAGCATCTCATATTCAAAATCTTTCCTGTGGAAAGGCCCCCCGGACTCCCACCACCCACCCCCTCTACCCCCACCATCCCCCCACTGCCTGCAGGTGGGCCACACATCCACTAACAACGGCCCTGGCAATTAGGTGCTTAAAATTAACTAAAGTGCCAATTAAATATAAATCTATTAATAAAACTAATCTATTTTTATAGTCTACGTAAAATAGCATGAAGAACACACTAGCTGTTTGTTTACATTTTCGGCAGTGACAGAGCGGCTTTCACATGAGTTGAAGGGTCACATACAATGTTCACTATACTGCAGTACAGCTTAGAAATAACTTGGAAAATACTGTTTAATATTTTGAACATAATTGGAGTCCAACCCAATTATGTTCAAAATATTCAACAGAACGTTTCTTACATCGTGTTCATATGGTACTAACTAACATGTTTCTGTTTTTGTTTTGGAAGCATCTAAACTTATTTATGAGCTGCACTATACGTAAAGACGATACACTCGCGATCTCTAAACATCTGGTTCACCTACTTATTTAAAATGTGTTTATTAACTAGTTTAACTTTTTCACAACATTGAAATATTTATGTTAGCTACTTCCATCACACGGAAGAAGTTGTTTTGAAAACGATCGGTGTGGTGGTAGTTGTCACAGGCGTGACGCCACACACACACACACACATGCCCCCACCCCACTCCACCCCTACTCACCACACGCACCACTATGTTGAATCTAACGTGTTAATCCATGTCTCTGTTTCATGCAAACACCTTGTTAAAATATATAACATATAGGTAAACAATTATGGTCAAATCACGGAAAGACTCACTCCTCGAACTCACTTAAGGCAGTTTTACATTCATCATTTACAGAAACGAGTGTAACTGTACTCTACAGCCTACACCTTTCAGATATGAATAATGGCACTATTTTAGCAAAATTATAAATGACATTTACGCATGGAAACAATGACCAAGGAAAAATGTACTACTATACATTATTCACGCCAATACGGGCATATTTAAATCGGAGAGCAGCAAAACGGCATGTGCGCAAATTTATGTGGGCCTGCCACATACAGCCATCCTCAACCTCTCCCACCCACTTCATCACACTCACACCCATTCATGACATTATTGGATCCGCAAGTAGGCCTACTGCTGTTAGTCCCTATAAAGATTATTTGTCCCATACATTGAAATATTGCCGATTGTGTTCATTATTTATTGCCCAATGTTTACTGGTTGTAGCCTAGACCTATTAATATGCGAATATAGCTACCCATAAGTCCATTTATTATCCAAATAGATTTCCAATAATCATAATTTTTGATTTCTTGAAGAATTAGCTTCAACCTGAGATAAATTATCTTATGGTATGTGAAGTCTATCCCATTAAATGCACGTTTTAAAATATGTTACCGTTGTACTAAAGACAGAGAAATATTTACCCAGCTCATGGCACCGTCCCCGGTGTGATGTCATAGCGAGCGGTGACGTATTTTAGACTGAGGCGTCATTTAATCTCGTTATTTGGATGTCTAACATATTTTCTCTCACTCCAAAATGAGATTATTGTATTTAAATAGTACAGTAAATCATAAAATTAATTGAAATTCGTTATCGATCACAAGTCCTCACAAGACCTTTAATGCACGCACCATTTATACTGTCAGCGTTAATAGGAATCAAAGCATTGCTAAGTCTCCGAGCAAGTATACATGTATTGTCTATCAATTGGTATTGCGCGCACGCACACAGACATGGAAGGCAGTTACGAGTGCATAGTAACTGGAAACAAAGGTAATCAGCAGCAGCAACAACAACATCAACAGCATCATCATCATCAAGAACAACAACAACAACAACAATAATAATAATAATAATAAAAACAACAACAACACATTCCCACTACTACCACCGTCTCCACTGATGACGAATATGACAACGACGACATCTGTAGAATATAGTCTAATAATAATAATAATAATAATATCTACTTCTCTACCGCTACAATATGTAACATCGTAACGGACCCCACATGTCACCTGTGACCGGGGCGTATTAAATAAAATGAAATGAAATGAAAATGTATTCTATCTTTGGCAATACAACTTTCTCGCATTGACGTCATTATGCAGGGATTCCCCAAAATCAATGCGATCGCCAGTTTGCGCTGGTAAGACTCGAAATGAGCCACTAGCCAGAATTGTGTTACTATTGCGCTAAAAGACACTGCATTTTGATGAGTTCCTATGACACAGTATAATCATAATATTATTGAAGTCGTACACATTGTAAAGCGCGTCCAAAATCTCTAAAGATTTCATTTTAATTTTTTATTTTTTTGGTAACATTTTCTATTTGCATGTATAAAATACACCTTTGTCTCTAGATTTAGTCAATTTAAAAAGCGGCGAGTATGGTGTATTTTAAGATTATAATTAGCTTGAGAAAAATAAAAAAATATATAGAGAATTGGATGAGCTTTCCAAGGATGTATGACTTTAATAATATTATGAACTTATTTTTTCATATAAACGGCTTAAAGTGCCCTGTATCTGAACCTAAAAGCAATGTAATGCTGTCCGTGCAGCGCCTGGATTGTTTACCAGAAACGATGCGAGCGATGCATTATGGGAGGGTATTTTCCCAAAATACGGTAATGTGGGAAATGTGTATTAGGCCAACACGCAGCCGGCTTAGTTCTTGGTGGTTTATCACAAAGACAAACTTCTCTAGCTTGCTTCCAGTAACACAACTAATGTTATGATTATATATATAAGTCCTCTCAAGTTTGTTATCATCTGAATATGTCTGAGTGCACACCGTTATATGCGCAGTAAGAGAAAAATAAGTAAATAGTGAACAAGGCAAAATATATATGCTGGTGATAAGCAGGCCTAGAAGGGCACAGATATGCATTGATAAATAAATAATAATTTGAATGGTAGCATTCTATACTTTGCATGACGAACCAGCAGTGAAAGTTCCACAACAAAAAGATAAATATGTGTAAAAGAAGTCCTCGCAGGTAATGTTTAGGTTCTATCTGAACGATATCAGCACGTTCACCCACTTTGTTAATCTAGATGGAAATGCAAATATCATTTGTGAGACGTGTGATATAACTGATGCATGTTATCCAAACGTATACGTCTATAGAATCCCAAGTTTGCTCTCATCAGCAATATGGCTGAGTGTACGTAATCGCGTGCCTTATGGTACATAGTAAAACAACATTTATACAAAAGAAACCCGCACGCATGCATACATGCACATATGCGCGCGCACATGCACGCACTCACGCACGCATATGCAAAATCTTGAAATCTGTATTATAAATTTCAAATCAAGTGCTTAATGGAGCCACGATGTATTAGAGCATCAGCACAACGTAGTGCTTTGCATTCTTGTGAGGACGTGTGAAATTCACTGAAATAGGACTGGGATCTGCATAGCAGTGTTCCACCAAAAAGTAATATTTCTGACTATATTATTACGAAGCCCTCCGGTACTGTTGCTGATGACTGTTGCTGTATCAAAAAGTAATAGATCATAATAAAACAGAAATACCGCTTGGAATATTTGGATATCCAGTTGAACAAGCTTTGCTAATATATGCCATTATTATACATGTACAGCAATGGTTTGTAGCAACACCTTGTATCCATTGTGCAGATTCATAACCCTTACACTGCTGAATACAGTAACGTTTATTTCTGAAACGTTGAGATGAGTGGTGCTGACTGGTGCTGCTATTTTGGATAGCAAGAGTTTGTAACAACTAAGGGCGGCAGAACAATTTCATGATTTGGGGGAGGAACAGGGGGTCCAGGTGTCTTCCCCTGAATATTTGCAAATTTAGACTGCCTAGGCTGGCCAAGAATGGTCTCCATTGTGGTCTTCAGAAATGTCCATTTGCAGATTGAGACAGCAATTTTTGAAAATTTACCATCATTCCAGTGGTAAAATTTTCAAAAATAGTCTTCTCTCGGTCTGCAAATGGTCATTCTTTTGAGAAATTTTGGAAATTTTTTTTTCTTAAATATCAATCACTGTTTTATTGGGCATGACATAGCATATGGTGCCCTCCCCCAACCCACCCACCCTAAGATAATTTTGCTGATGGGTGGGTGGGGGGGGGGGCCCCACTCCCCTGTTCTAACGGCCATAGCAGCAACTAATATGCCTTTTAAAATATTAGGTATAAAAATACAGACGCTGAATTAGAGCATTTCTTACCTCTTTTCAAGTATGCATTGCAGCACGTAATTTCGATTATGCGAGATGTAGGTCATGTCTCGGTCTATTGTTTCCCCTGCCAGTAATTGTCTGAGTGACGTGTAGTGCATTTCCATTTTCTTTGATCTTCCAGCGAGCGACAGCCGCGATGTTTGATTGACAAGCAATAATTTCATCTTGGCGGCGTGCCCAATTTCTGATTGGTTGCATATCTAAGCTGCTTTTTTTATTGACATGTGTGTGTGTGTCGAGTGATTTGTGTGAGCATAAATGTATACACACTTTCTCGACACATACTATCCTACGTTACACACAAATCACAGATTTCCCAACATATGAGGACGTAGCCAATATTTGTCACAGGGCCTCTCAAACACCTTAGCATAAGGATTGTACCATTTTATCTTGCGAGGACTGTGCGGTAAGACCTCTGAACTGTGTGAGGCCGTGATAGGTTTGGTGTGCAGTCAATGGCGAGAGCTCACAAGAATAGGAAAACCAACGCACACACGCACACGCACACACACACACACATATTGTAACATGCACAACGTAGTACATCTACTTACCTACAAGGGCAACACACCCTTCCACAAGGACTGAGAATCTGATTGGATCCATCAGTTACACACGATGGACCGTATTGGCATCAATCATGCTGATTCAGGCCTGTCCAAATTGAAAATGTGCATAACCTACTTTTGGGTTAGGCAAATTTCTTTTAAGTAACCCATTTTGTTTTGCGTAACCATTTTTCATGTACTTATGTGGATCATGAAATGAATTGCGGGAACGGAAAACGGGTTATCTCAGAAATATTCTGTGCGAACGAAAAATGGGTTGCGCCAATATGGACATCCCTGCTGATTGGTAACCCCCTCTAGCTTTCCGCTAAGTACAGAAAGTAATCAAAACCCTGGATACTAATTCCTCCCCGTCTTGATGAAATCTATGACGCCCTCATGATGACATCACACTTAGTATTATGTAGCACTGACGTATGACGTCATTTACAATACCTACTACTAACTGCCACTCTATCTTTGTGAATACCATGGATAGACACTCGCCTCTGATGAGTACAGCTAAACCAGCGCGAAACGCCACAAGTCAGGATCCCAGGAAAGCAAAGTAAAGGCCTTACCGCCCGCTAGAACCCTGCTATCATATAGTCGGGTTATCCACTATATCTAACCAAGATATAAAAAACACCTCAACAGTTCTAAAAATACAATCCCAATATTGGGTCCACCTCACGCCAGCATGACCCCCAATCTAGATGTCAATATAAAAATGTGTCAACACTTGACGATCTGGCCAACAAAGGGGCGACTTTCCCAACAGGGCCAACATCTCACGCCCAAACTGAACATTCTCCTTCGATCAATACCTACGTTACTCATTGATAATATCCTGGCTCCAGGAATCTAGATTTAGTAAGCTTTACCGGCTCCTGGAACTGGGTACCTGGCTCCCAACAACTGGGTACCCGCCTGCCAGAGACACTCATGCTTGTTTGCATAGCAACAAGAGCAATACATGCTTTTTGCATATAGAGAAATCTGAGAGTTTTCTTTGTGCCTAATTAAGCTGTCTTGCTTCTGGAATTATTGAATTTACCATGGAAGGAGCTACTGAAACTCGGGTCGTATTCTTTCATGTTATACTCTAGCTATATGGAGACTTAATTCTCTAAGATTTCGTCTCTGTTGCATGTCCCAATTTCTGACCCCGAATCTGGGATGTATGGTTACAACGAAATATGCCAGATAAGATCGCCTCCTTTAATCCCAACGGCGATCAAGCAGTAATATGAAACTGGATGTTAGCTATTACGGTTTTTAGCTCACCTGGCCTGAAAGACCAATTGAGCTTATGTCGTGGTGACCGTCCGTCGTGTGTCTGTCGTCCATCCATCCATCCATCAACTTTTCCTTTAAAACTACTTCTTCTCAAGAAGCGCTGGGATGATTTCAATTCTATTTGGCAGGAAGCATCCTTAGGGCATTGGGATCCAAGTTTGTTCAAACGAAGCCGATCGGCCATCTTCGATTTTGGCCGATTTTTTAAAACGTCTAAAAAATCTCTGAAACCGCTTGAGGGATTGAAGGAAACCGCATGAAATATTATTCAGGGCAAGAGCTCAACCAAGTTTGTTCAGGGGAACTTGATTGGTCAAATGGTTCGGCGGCCATCTTGGTTGACCTAGTTTTGTCGAAAATGACTTCTCCAGAACCGCTGAAGGGATCAGGCCAATATTTGGCAGATATGATTAGGGACTAAGGGCCAGTAAAGTTTGTTCAAGAGAAGTTGATCCGTCAAAAATATGGCCGCTGTGGGCCAATCAAAATATAGCATGTTTGGCGGCCATATTGGATTTTTTTATTTGGTGGACTTTGAGGCTGAAATTGTTTTTATATAGATTTTTGGGTATTCTGATTTGAAATTTGGAATTTTCGAAACTGTCGGATAAATGGTTTGGCGGCCATCTTGGATCATTTTCCCGCCAAAAGCTCCCAATGGATACGAAAGCAATGGGAAAGTTAATGTCTTCTTTTCGAGAACTACTGGGCCAATTTCAATTATATTTGGCAGGAAGCATCCTTAAGGCATAGTGATTCAAGTTTGTTCAAACGAACCCGATCGGCCAATTTGGTCGACGGCCAGCTTGGATTTCGTCCGATTTTTAGAAATGTCTTGAAAAACCGTTTAAGAGATCGATTCAGAGCTCACGAAATATGATCTAGGGTAAGAGCTGAACCAAGTTTGTTCAAGGGAACTTGATTGACCAAATGGTTCAGTGGAAATCTTGGATGACCTAGTTTTAGGTTACCTATACTCCCTGACCTTGGCCAGAGCCGGTACATGCATATTCTGAATCTGACATACCGGGTATGTTATGCATTCCATAGGGAAAACGTTTTGCGAAATCGGAAGATTATGCTTTTCGGTTGTTTTCGGATTCACTTACTCATACATAGCGTGTGTAGACGAAAAAAGCTGTTTTTGATCATGCAAACATGTTTTGAAAGGTTTCCCCGTTGGAACACCAACCAGTTTCAACACAGTTTGTTTGCTATGCAAGTGCTATGAACGTCTATGCATTATTTGATTTGTTTAGCAGTGGCTGCTACGCAATTTATTTCCAACAAAATATTCCCTGTCATGAGGTAATTCAAGTTTGACAGTTTTTTGTATTATGTTTATATATCATGAACATTCATCTTATATCTTCATGCTCATTCCCAGGCTGATATGTGTAAAGAGCTGTTAACCCTCTTCGCACATTTGTTTTTCAGGCGAGATGCATGTTCGTGAGTTCTCTCCCTTTTTTAGGAGAAAGAGGGGGGAGCAGTGATGCGAATGTGATTTGGTCCCAGAACATGGCGGTCCTTTTAGGTCTCCGTATGTCATGGTTAAGTCTAAGTTCTTTCTCCAGGGGCAAATGAGGCTTTGTATGGCTTGGCCCTTCCCACCAGGTTGCTGACTAAATCTGGTGGTATCAATGAGTAATGTAATGGTAACTATTGATCGAAGGAGAATGAAGGCAATTTCAATTTCCCTTTCTCCGAGATCTAACAATACTTACCATTACATTACGGACCCTGCCTCCCAGCCCCACGGAGGCAAGCCATGGGTATTCTCTTGTTTGGTAGCTATGCAAACAATATGAGTGTCTCTGGCAGGCAGGTACCCGGTTGTTGGGAGCCGTGTACCCAGTTCCAGGAGCCTTACCGGCTAGATTCCTAGAGCAAGCTAGCTGTATTATCAATCAGTAATGTAATGATAAGGTTTGTTAGATCTCGGAGAAAGGGAAATCGAAATTTCCTTCAATCCACGCCAACCAGCAGATAGGGACAACAACACCAGAAAATCGCGTTCTGGCCCCCAACCCAGGACATCATGGACATAACGTGATCAAATAATCACAATACCTGGCCAACAAACACGCCAGACAGGGAGAAATCTGCTATAATGGGCCAACTGACCGGGTCAACATGGGCACACACCCATGTCCACCCTGACAACTACAACACATAAAAGGCCAACAGGGACAACAACACAGGGCCAACTTTAGCGTTTGCCCTAAACACGCACACGCTACCTGGCGCCCCAGGATACAAAAAAACGGAATAAAACAGGCCCACCACCTAGTATCCTGACGTCACCGGGCCAACAATGGCAAATAGGCATAACATGGTCTAGGACACTGGAATGGGACTACACCGCACCAGGTCAACACGGTGACCGGGCCAGTGTGGATACGCATCCACCACCATCCCAAAAGCAAAGGGCCAACCAATTTTTGACATCTTCAACGGGAAATAACATCACAAGACAAAGATATGGGCCAACACATTTACACACAAATAAATACACATATACTATGACGTTACCGGGCCAACACAATGAGCCAACATGGGTCAACAACCCAAATGACACCAACCGCCAAGCGGGATACCACCAGGCCAACACAGGCATGTGAAAAATTCATTATACTGGGCCAACTGACTGGGCCAACATGTCTATATACAAACAAACACACCAGTATTATGTAGGCTTGCACGATTTTTGATTTGATTTTATAAAAAAAATCGTGATTTTCGATTAAATCGTAGGTCCAAATTCCCAAAAGTATAAACCTGGTTAACGTGACTCGTTCCTAGAAAGTTTAAATAAATCATACAAAAATAGCACAAAATTAGAACACATGATGATGTTCATGCGACGAATTCTTGCCATCTTACGTCTATGCTTAATGTATATCTTATATCCATCATCACGGGCGTGAAATTATTAATTGGGACCGCCTAAATATTGCGTATAGTTTAATAAACATTATTTAATTCATCGAAATTTGAGATAAAATGTCGCCGAAAAAAAAGAAAAAAATTACGTGATGCTTCCGCTTATAGCCTCCCTTTGTAGGACGAGTTTAGGTAATAACCGGAGTAACGCGAAGACGCTAATATGAGTAGCGCGGGAGATACTGCGCAATTCACATACATAGGACGGTAGCTTTGAGTAGGTACTAGTGTAACGGCGCAAACTCATCTTAGAGGGCGGTTTATAGTTGCTTTCAGAATGTACGATTTACATTTAAGAGTAATCAATAGAATGCACAGTTCAAAATCAAACAATCTGGAATGCTGTTGCTTTATTTTCTTTAATTTGGCATGACAACCGAATCAAAAAGTAAAAATTATTGGACCGTCTGAAATTGCTAACTCTAGAATTAAACAGAATTATGTTCACTGATTGCCTAACACTCTGAAACTGTATATACTTGACATTTCACAACAGACTCAGGGTCTGCAGCGAAAAAAAAAAATTATATGGCGATTCGCCGGAATAACTAACTGGTTTTCTCAATGACAAAGGTGTTACCTCACTATTGTTAGCTTGTTTATTGTAGCGCTTTGTGTTGTGATTCGTAATTATTCGACACATGCATGGCACGGCGGGATATACACACAATGAACACAGCCGTGAATCAATTATAAGTGTACTGATATAATGCGACGGAAAAGTACACACTTCAGATTTTGTAAAAGCATGAAATTTTTGACGATTTTCCGATATTTCCTCAATTACATCGTAAAAATCGCGATTTTAAAAATAAATCGAACTTCACGATTAAAGCGAAAAATTGCGCAAGCCTAGTATTATGACATCATTGGGACAACACAATGGGCCAACACAGGTCAACATCCCAACTGCCACTAACGGCTAAACGGGATATCACCATGCCAACACAGGCACGTGAATACTATATAGGTCAACATTTGGCCAACAAAGAACATAACGGGTCAACACCGGGCCAACATTTTTAGAAGGTTTCCAGGCAACCAGGATAATTTGTACACAAACAAATCCACCCAAGAAGGCTATAAAAGCAAGCAGCTACAAGAGCACTAGCATCCTAGACTCAATCAAACCTTGATTAGCGTCAGGTGAAATTAGATTTATCTAAGATTCTAAAGTTAACATATACATAATAGAATTAGCATAAGCGCTCTACGGCTATTCTAATTCTATGAAACAGCCTGCCAAGAATCTCTAATCTTGTTAATAAACATTTTTCGCCTTATTAGAATGTTGGATTAATAAAATGCGAAAGTTAACACTATGCGAGAATTCCGGAAGTTTGTTTGTTTATGATGGCTACATATACACCTGTGCAAAAGTTAAGCACCAGCAAAAACAATAGAACGTATGAACATGATGGTACAACTAGGCTGCCATACTTTTTGTCCCCGCGTTAGCTGACATAATTCCAAGTACGAAATGCACATGCATGCATGACTTCACGCCGCTTGATGTCCGTGCGTGGCGGGAAACAGCACACGTGTTCAGTTATGTAAAAGTCCAGTTTGAGGTGTAGAACATTACATACAGATTTAGGCGACAAGATTAGGAATTTTGTGTTCATGACCGTGGTTTATTTGTACAGAGAGAATTAGCTCTTGATTGTGAACCGCTATGGCAAGACGAAGGTTAAGTGATCGTGTGAAATGGCAAATCATAGGCATGCATACCACTGGTATGTCATGCAGAGAGATTGGCAGACAGCTGAACATTAACCATACTGTAATCAGTCGTTTGATTGCAAAACATGGGCAAACTAACGAGGTGAAGGACAGGCCTAGATCTGGAAGACCGAAGAAGACTACTGCCCGTGATGATCGAGCCCTAGTACGCCTTGTTATGAGATCTCCATTCACCAACAGCAGAGTGCTCAGCCAGCAATGGGTAACGCGCAATAGAGTGTCAATGTCTACCGTCAAAAGGAGACTGTATGCTGCTGGCATGAAAGCTAGGAGACCTGTCAGACGTCCTCTCCTCACTGCACACCACAAAGAGGAGCGTCTGAGGTGGTGCAACGAAAGAAGACACTGGAACATGAGATCCTGGAGACGGGTACACTGGTCCGATGAAAGTCGGTTCCTGCTTCATGCCACAGATGGTCGAACTCGTGTATGGAGGTCCAGACGCACGGAGTACGACCAACGTAACATCATGGAAGAAGTTCCATTTGGTGGAGGTTCCGTTATGATATGGGGGTGCATCTCATTTGATTGTAAGCTGGATCTGTTGACTGTACCTGGAACACTAAATGGACAAAGATATCAAGATTCCATACTGGATAGAGTTGTGGTCCCTCATTTTGTAAATCATGCACCTGGAACCCACCCTATATTCATGGATGACAACGCCCGACCACATCGTGCTAGAGCTGTGCATGAATACCTCCGCCAGAATGCCATCGAAACCCTACCATGGCCAGCAAGGAGCCCTGACATGAACCCTATTGAGCATATCTGGGACATTCTGGGAAACATGGTGAGAAGGAGGGATCCTCCTGTGCAGAACCTACAGGAATTAACAGACGCACTCCATCTTGAATGGCAACGAATACCACAATGGCGTATCAGTCGGTTGGTGACCAGCATGAGACGTCGTGTCCAGGCCGTCATCCAGACACAAGGTGGATATACCCGGTATTAATAATGACAGTCTCAAACTCGTGCACAGATGTTAAACCTCGTTTTCAGACACCATTAATGACAATCTAGCCACGTGTGTCAACTGTAGGGCAATAGTTGTCAGTTGTGTCAACGTAACCATATTCAGGCCTCGTTTTCAAGTTCAAACAAAAACATACAGTGTTTCCCCACCATCATAATCAGCATTCCTCTAGTTGCATTATTACCTCTTGCACTAAGATGGATGGGTACATAAATGTTTATGCTATTGCTTTCTTCATACCACATGAATATACCCTCGCATGTGCGTAAAAATGGGGTGGTGCTTAACTTTTGCACAGGTGTATATATGCAATTCAGCTATATAAATATACCGATGTAAATCTGAAATCACCCGTTCAAAGCGTGAGAAAAAAAAATCTTCATATTTTAATATAGTACGTCTTTACCGAAATATTGTAATATGAATTTCGTGGTAATATATATTTCCGTGATCGCTGTATGAGATTTTGGGCACAGTTTATTTCAGTATTTTTTTTCCGAATTGGTGCCGAAATATTGAAAATAATCACAACATTATTATTACTATTCATTCAACAATTACCAATAAATAGATCAATTAATGAATGCTGTTAATTCAGTGGGTATGAGAAATATGTATGATATTAGTTTCTCAGTGTTTATCATGATTGCCTGGTGTACCATGATACCATCAACAGCCAAAGTTTAATTACCTTTTTGAAATTCAGGTTGCCCCAGACAATAGGGAAAATGGTCATTTCTACCCAGGGCTACATTTAATAGTGCATCCTAAATTGTACAAATGTACACTGGGCTTGTGCGATTATTGCTTTGAATGATCACGATCAATTATTTGAAAATAATCTGATTACTCATTTAATCAGCCTCAGTACAAATTACCCAGTCAGAACTCTCCATGAGGGGCGAGTGGTTACTCTCCTCTCGCCTACACTGCCCTAAAGTTAATTTTAGGCGCGTATCTCATTGCTTGCCTACATTGCTTAGTAACAACGACAGAATATAGGCGAGTACTGATACTGCTCGCCTCAATGGGTTAAATTTAAATTAAGGAGAGCAAATGATTGCTGCCATTCAAAATTCGCATGGAGAGGCCCAGTCATAACACCAAAAAAGCATATCAATGGTGTTTAGAAGTAGAGCTGGGCAGTATTGACGTTTACATGACGGTATCGATACCATAAAAAAATACTACAGTATCAATCATGGTTTACCGTGAGATGGCTATTGATGACAATAAATGCCACGAAATTAGAGCGATTGGCTTCACTTTTCACTTCCGGTTCTAATTAACAGTTAAAATAAGTTACATAAATAAAGTCTGCTTCCTGACATGGAGTGAAATCAGCACTATGGCTATTGCGCATGCTTAGTTTCACAATTTTATTAGGTCACTACTTTTTAGCTCCACTTTACGAAGTAAAACGAGTTATTGCGATACCCTGCACGTCGTGTGGCGTGGTGGCAGCAACGGACAATTTGCGTTTAACTCAGCTTTTCTGTTTATATGTCAGGCTTGTTTAATCATACTGGAGCCAAACTTGGATATATGCTTCCTTGTAATGACACGATCACTCAATGATGTTTTGGTCAAAAGGTCAAAGGTCAAGGTCACTGATATGCATGGCGACCGTCATCCATCTGTCAACCTTTGTTTAAAAACACTATTCCTAATTTGGCTGGAAGGACCCTAATGATTTCGGTTTCAGAACATTTATACATAATTTTGATTGGTCAAATTTTTTGGTGGATACCTTTGATTGTATGACAAATTTTCACAGAAATTGTCAGTACGCTACTCCTCATTAACCGCTTTGCAGATTTAAAATTACTGTGGCTGGAAGGACTGTATGGGTGTACGCTTCATAACATATATGCAGAATTTTTACTGGTCAAGTTTTTTGGTGAAAACCTTAGATTTTATGAAAGATTTACCAGAAATTGTCTAAACGCTACTCATCATTAACTGCTTGAAAGATTTCAACCTTAGTTGGCTAGACAGACCCTATCATGGTAGGCTCCAAAACAATATATTCAGAATTTTAATGGGTCATTTAATGGGTCAATTTGGTTTGATGAAGTCAAAATTTTATGAAAAATTTATCCGAAATTGTCAAAATGCATTTTCTGCATAACTGCTTGATGGATTTTATCCAAATTTGGCTTGAAGGATTCTATAATGGTAGGCTCTAGAACCTGTATTCAGAATTTTGGTTGGTCAATTTTTTGGCGGCCATTTGGATTTTCTGAAAACTTTCCAGAACCATTTAAAATGCCACCCCTTAATTAGTGGGCCAATTTCAACGAAACTTGGGTGGAATGATCCTATGGTGGTAGGCTTCAACATATCAAACAAGAATTTTGATTGGTCAATTTCTTTGGTGGCCATCTTGGATTTTTTCGAAGATTATCCATCATGTCTACCGGAACTTAAATGCAAATGATTCAAATCCTAATTGTCCAGTTTAACGTTACAGGCCCTTGGGCCTCTTGTTGATATAGACTTTTATATTTATTGTATGTTTGAAGTCAAACTTCATAGTTCATTGCAAAGTCATAAAGTCGAGCTTCATGGTTGCATAGCAACCACATTTCTGGTTATTGATGTAATATAATTCACGTGAATATTGGGCGTGTCATCAGTATGTGCTTGACTTGTTGACTATAATTTGCTGTTTGACATCTGTATTGTTCTGATATTAAATGTGTTCGATCAGCAAATAATCAATTTTAATTCACCAGTCAAGCTAAAAGTGAGCTCGACAGAGTCTGTGAGTATTTAAATGAAGTGATGGTTGTACCCGCTTAACTCTGTTGAGTCATACATTCAGTCACTCGCGCAAAATGGCCTACTCACATGCATATAACATGACATTGAATGTAAGCCGATTCCAAAGTTTCTGATAATTACGAATACCTGATATGCAGACTCGTTACTCACCATTCTTCAGAATCTTCATGTGAACAACGCGTGTACACAGCTATTTCGACAAAATTTCTACTTATGGCCAACAAAAAAATAAATTACAAAAATTAAAACAAAATAATTTGTAGGTGTCCATACTTAAACTGAATTTGACCATTGAAGAAATATGTTAAAATAATGCGGAAAAATAAAAACTAGCGACTTCAAAGCTACTCATTGGCAACAAAGGTTTATGTGATGAGAAAGGTGTGAGAAAATACTACGTTTCATTAAATTTTCATTGATAAATGCGGTATAGTAATGACTTTTCCCACGGTCTAGTTCATGAACAACCAATGAAATATGTCACTACAAGAAGATTTGTATGTTATGTTGTTATTCTAGAGTGTTAGTTCGGCGACAAAATGCTTGGACTAATAATTACAAATAATACAAGCGGGAGGAGGCAGTATACGCGTTATTATATCGTAATTACAGTACGCCGCAAAAATAATTTACGAAGAACACATTTTTTAATGCGCCAAAAGGAAAACAAAAACGCGCCCATTTTTCAACGCGTAGTAAAACAAAATGCTATATAGAATGCATTATCTAGACATTTTCTGACGGGCCTAAACTCTTGTTTTAATGCGTCTAATTTGTCTTGACCCATTTATTTTTTTTCTGAAGAACCTACTGAAATCTTTAAACACGCTAATAATTTTAAATTTAGGAGGAGGTGCTATATATTTGACACGTGTTTTAAAATGTTACTCGCTCGAAATACGACGTCACAAACCATTTATCTTGCGTGTGGTCATCCTGGCATTTACTACTAGTGAAGACATCGCCGCACACGCGTAATTCCTTCTTTTTATAACCCAAACGTAATGCATATGCGATATCGCTGTGAGCGCAGTTTGGCTAGTACGAAAATGTGGTTTAAACGTTAATACCCTATATCGGGGACGTTTGGGAATTCCCCGATGAAGTGTGATCTTAACATATACGATTGCTTTCGCAGTTTCTTTTTAAAACAACCAAAGCACCGGGATGTACCGAATAGCGAGTTCGCTAAAGAATTACGAAAATATGGTTTAAAATGTTAATACCATGTATTTAGACAAAGGAAATTCCTGGAAAATCAGTAAACAACAAATAAATATGTAAGTTAATAGCGCACTCGGTAAGCCTCACATGCTGTTTTGTTCCGGGAAAAGTGCTACAGGTATTAGAAGTGAATGTATGGAATTGTATATGACTGAAATTTAGTGATAATTTATTGTAATATGTTTTGGATTATTTCTTATGTGCGGAATAGACATAAATAGGCTGTGTCATGTTAACATAATTAATATGTGAACGCGATGACAGTAACAGCCGGAATTATAAACTCGTCAAGAAAATTTATGCTAGCCACTGAACATTTAAACGCGCCTAAATAATTTGAACTCGTTTAAATCTTCTTCAAAACGGCTCTCAATGTCTTTTTTCGACGCACCCACGCGCTAAATTGTGCTCTAAATCTTCTTTTCCTAATGCATCAAAATCTTATAACTGATGGAGCGCGGAAACTGTCCCATTTTTTTGGCGTCTTTTTGTCGCTAGGGTCCCGTTTTTTCCGCGTTTTCCTATTTTTATAGTTATTTTTGCGGCATACTGTACTACTGCCCGAGGATGACGTTAGAGGTTTTAAATATATTAATCTTACCCTGACTCTTGCAAGACATACACTCATCATACAATTTTAGATTTTGTCATTAACGTCTTGATGTTTGTGTTTTCAAAGCCTCACTTCAACGTGGCTAATAGTTAGGGATACCCGTATTTCTTGACAATATTAGCACCTATTTACCCATGCACAATTAAGACTATATGCTTTGTTTCTCATTAAATACACAACTACCTTTATGGATGGTATGATACGGTATGCGTGGTACTTTGAAATGTTGACGGTATCGGTACATGATAGACCGCTGTCCTATCGGTACTACCGCCAGGCCACTCAGCTCTATCTAGAAGTGTCCATTTCTAGGCCAAAGAGAAAACTATTTTAGAAATGTATTACTGGAATGCCTGGCTCTATGCATGAGCTGGAATGCCTGGCTCTATACACGAGCTGGAATGCCTGGCTCTATACATGAGCTGGAATGTCTGGCTCTATATACGAGCTGGAATGCCTGGCTCTATACATGAACTGGAATGCCCGGCTCTATACACGAGCTGGAATGCCTGGCTCTATACATGAGCTGGAATGTCTGGCTCTATACACGAGCTGGAATGCCCGGCTCTATACACGAGCTGGAATGCCTGGCTCTATACATGAGCTGGAATGTCTGGCTCTATACACGAGCTGGAATGCCCAGCTCTATGCACGAGCTGGAATGCCTGGCTCTATACATGAGCTGGAATGCCTGGCTCTATACACAAGCTGGAATGCCTGGCTCTATACATGAACTGGAATGCCTGGCTCTATACATGAGCTGGAATGCCTGGCTCTATACATGAGCTGGAATGCCTGGCTCTATACATGAGCTGGAATGCCCGGCTCTATACATGAGCTGGAATGCCCGGCTCTATACATGAGCTGGAATGCCCGGCTCTATAAATGAGCTGGAATGCCCGGCTCTGTGCATGAGCTGGAATGCCTGGCTCTATACATGAGCTGGAATGCCTGGCTCTATACATGAGCTGGAATGTCTGGCTCTATACACGAGCTGGAATGCCTGGCTCTATACATGAACTGGAATGCCTGGCTCTATACACAAGCTGGAATGCCTGGCTCTATACATGAGTTGGAATGCCTGGCTCTATACATGAGCTGGAATGTCTGGCTCTATACACGAGCTGGAATGCCTGGCTCTATGCACGAGCTGGAATTCCTGGCTCTATACATGAGCTGGAATGCCTGGCTCTATACATGAACTGGAATGCCTGGCTCTATACACAAGCTGGAATGCCTGGCTCTATATACGAACTGGAATGCCTGGCTCTATGCATGAGCTGGAATGCCTGGCTCTATACATGAACTGGAATGCCTGGCTCTATACACAAGCTGGAATGCCTGGCTCTATACATGAGTTGGAATGCCTGGCTCTATACACGAGCTGGAATGCCTGTGAGCTGGAATGCCCGGCTCTATACATGAACTGGAATGCCTGGCTCTATACATGAACTGGAATGCCCGGCTCTATACATGAGCTGGAATGCTTGGCTCTATACATAAGCTGGAATGCCTGGCTCTATACATGAGCTGGAATGTCTGGCTCTATACACGAGCTGGAATGCCTGGCTCTATGCACGAGCTGGAATTCCTGGCTCTATACATGAGCTGGAATGCCTGGCTCTATACATGAACTGGAATGCCTGGCTCTATACACAAGCTGGAATGTCTGGCTCTATACATGAGCTGGAATGCCTGGCTCTATGCACGAGCTGGAATTCCTGGCTCTATACATGAGCTGGAATGCCTGGCTCTATACATGAACTGGAATGCCTGGCTCTATACACAAGCTGGAATGCCTGGCTCTATATACGAACTGGAATGCCTGGCTCTATGCATGAGCTGGAATGCCTGGCTCTATACACGAGCTGGAATGCCTGGCTCTATGCACGAGCTGGAATTCCTGGCTCTATACATGAGCTGGAATGCCTGGCTCTATACATGAACTGGAATGCCTGGCTCTATACACAAGCTGGAATGCCTGGCTCTATATACGAACTGGAATGCCTGACTCTATGCATGAGCTGGAATGCCTGGCTCTATACATGAGCTGGAATGCCTGGCTCTATACATGAGCTGGAATGCCTGACTCTATACATGAGCTGGAATGCCTGGCTCTATACATAAGCTGGAATGCCTGGCTCTATACATGAGCTGGAATGCCTGGCTCTATACATAAGCTGGAATGCCCGGCTCTATGCATGAACTGGAATGCCCGGCTCTGTACATGAGCTGGAATGCCCGGCTCTATACATGAGCTGGAATGCCTGGCTCTATACATGAACTGGAATGCCCGGCTCTATACATGAGCTGGAATGCCCGGCTCTATACATGAGCTGGAATGCCCGGCTCTATACATGAGCTGGAATGCCTGGCTCTATGCACGAGCTGGAATGCCTGGCTCTATACACGAGCTGGAATGCCTGGCTCTATACATGAGCTGGAATGCCTGGCTCTATACATGAGCTGGAATGCCTGGCTCTATACATGAGCTGGAATGCCTGGCTCTATACACAAGCTGGAATGCCTGGCTCTATACATGAGCTGGAATGCCTGGCTCTATGCATGAGCTGGAATGCCTGGCTCTATACACGAGCTGGAATGCCTGGCTCTATACATGAACTGGAATGCCTGGCTCTATACACGAGCTGGAATGCCTGGCTCTATACATGAACTGGAATGCCTGGCTCTATACACGAGCTGGAATGCCTGGCTCTATACATAAGCTGGAATGCCTGGCTCTATGCATATATCTTGATGATATTTATTATGTAGATATTTGATCGTATTTGACAAAGTACATCAAATACTGTGAGAAAATACAAATATAGTGTTTTTGTAAAACAACGATTACAAATATGCAAAATTATCATATTTAAATACATGTACAAATACGTATTTGACCCCAGGCATGGACTGACCGCAACAGGATTCAATAACATTGGACAATGTACAGCAGTCTTTCTTCTTCTGACTGTAATTTCTAATTTACTTTTTCATGCTGAATTCAGAATGTAAATGGTTAAAGATGTTATGAGGACTAGATACCCGATCGCTCTGATTAACTTGACAATTATAATACAGATTCTCCTTTACTAGAAGAACAAAATGCTTTTTTAATTTTTGTAATCGGCCCAGCCAAAGCTGAGATAAGCATATAGCAACCACGTTGACAACCAAACGTTTTTAGCTATCGCGCTAGAGTTGTGACGTCACACCGGGATGACACCAATTCCTATTAGTCTAGATTATTATCTCGGGAGCAAAGCTAGGCTCTCTACTGCTGCGCGTATTAGGCACCTATTCTTTAACAATTCATTGTTCACACAGGGACACTATATTGTTCGAGATGCACAAAGGTTCAATAATATCGAAGTTGATGATATTTTTGTAGATTAAAATTTAAAGGACAGACCTCATGGTCATGTTGCCTGACATCACAATTCTAACATATAGGCCTGTAGTGTTAGAGGTGACAGTAACATCGGAGTTCGTGTACGTGAATTAGGCTATATTTAATCAAACCCACCCACACACTTCTTGGAATACAATTCTACAAATGCATATATATGTTATCTTTCTGGATTGACTGCAGAGATTTTGCATATATGATAGACATGCATGTACACAACTTTTTCAATGATAGTTAAGTAGGCCTACTCCGCTCAGTGCACGTACGATCGCAATTTACCATTGTGTAGGCTTATGAATAAATTTATGATTGCACTATAGTCTATAGCAGTTACTTCAGTTATGTGTTTAAAGTTAACTATAAAATGTCAGGTAAATATAAATCTAATCAAAACTAATCTATTTGCTTATAGTCTACATTGACATATTATTGACAGTACACGGTTTGTTTACAATTTTTTTCTTTGCGGTCAAGGTGCGTAGCTTTCACTGCCATCCGCACGCTTATAGTACAACTTAAATAACATATACTGTTGAATGTTTTGAACATAATTGGGTTTGATTTAACCCAAATTGTGTTCAAAATATTCAACATAACGTTTCTTGTATCATGTTCATATGGTTCTAACTACCATATTTGTGTTTTTGCTTTGGAAGCAATTAAACTTATTTATGAGCTGCACTGTAAGTAAAGATGATACGCTAGCGACCTCTGAACATCAGTCGATCAGTTCACCTACCTATTTAAAATTTGTTCATCTGCTACAGTTTTGCTTTTTCATAGCATTGAAATATGAGTGTATGCTACTTCCATACATGGAAGAAGTTGGTTTGAAAACGATATAGTTCATATGGTTGTCACAGGCGTGATGCCCCCCCCCCCCCCCCCCCCCCCCCCACACACACACACACACACACACACCAACGTACGTGTTGACCCGTACATGCCTCTACATTATTATTATACAAACACATTGAAAAAAGCTTATAGGTAAGCAATTACATTCTAATCAGTAATCACGGGAAATTTCACATAGGACACACTGACACACTTATTGTAGAATCGTAATCTTCAGAAAAAGTTGTAACTGCACTTTGTAGCCTATACATTTAGATATGAATAATAGTACAATTATAGCCATCATCAACCTCTCCCACCAACCTCGTTCATCACGCTCACATCCATCCATCCCAGACAGTACATAGTACACCCAGTCCTTTCAAGAATGGTAATGGATCCGCAATTAGGTCTACTAGACTACAGAGTATTTGTCACATGCATTGAAATATTGCCAATTTTCAGCATTGCCCATGCAATATAGCTATCCATGAAACCATTAAAAATGAGTAAATATCATAATAGATTTAAAAAAATCATGATTTTTTATTTCTTGAAGACTTAGCTTCAACCTGACATAATTTATGGTGGGTGAAGTCTATCCTGTTAAACGCACGTTTTAAAATATGTTACCTTTGTACTAAAGACAGAAAAATATTGACCCAGCTCACAGCGCCGTTCCCGGTGTGACGTCACAGCGAGTGGTGATGAGATTCAGATTGAGGCGTCATCGGAAATAAGAACAAACTAGTTTAGGACAGTCACCAGATTTTGCGCAATGGCGATCTTACGGACGGTTTTTCAGGTTTTTTATTTTCGTTATGGTCTTTAAACCGTCGCCATAAACCGTGAGATGGTGTGAAACTGGTATACCGCCCAGCCCTAAATCCACGTTTAAATGCACATAAACATGTAAATATTTCAATATCTAATTTAAGTTGACTTTCCTGATGTATGCCAATGGTATCAAGGCCTATTCCCTTCCCACTGTATCTCAAATGGACACCGTTAGACGCTTTATTTTTAACATACTCATTGTCATAGCATCATAAGCCACAAAATAAGACATAAATCTTGCTCTGCTGTTGAGGCTTTCATGATTGTGGGTTTTTGTATGACTGAAAATTGTAGTTGCAAAATTGCAATTCCTAGGGGAGATTATAGAGAATACATATTGATACAAAATCATGTGGTTATTTTGAAAAACAATTTGACTGAGAGTTGTTTTCTATGTGCTTGCCTTCAGAATGAGAAATGGGGAATTCATCAGTGAAAGGGTGAAAGACACAAATGGAATAGCATTAAACAAGGTTTATTTATTGATTTTGTTTATTTATTTAGATCCTTGCTGATTAGTCTTAAGATTATCTCATTTAAAAACTTGCATTCAAATTGTTGCGATCTTTATTTAATTTTAAAACCAATGTTGGAAATTATATCTGGCTGCTGTCTAAGAAAAGCAATAATATTTTGAAAATGTACACCAGTATTTATTCTACAATTAATCTTTTAACACCATTATGAAAAGGGATAATTAACCGCCATCTAAATGAATGCTATGAATATAAAATTCATGATGAAAATGGTTAATGCCTGGGTATAGAGTCATGCAAGCTAGTACAATGGAGGTGTTGTTAATACCTGCCCAGCTCACCTAGGTTGCTTTGAAAGGAGATAATTGCCCAATCTGTTACTGATAAGAGGTGTGATATTTAGACCAGCTAAACAAGTTTCTTGCTCAAACTTAATTATCTGTCATAGTTTTATGCCTTTCACCCTTCAATATGTTTAATGGTCAAGCCAGCCCAAACTGGTCTCTGCATTGATCTTGAGTATTGCCCATTTACAAGCCAAGAGAATACTACTTTTGAAACTTTACCACTGGAATGACTGGCTTTATAAGCAAGCTACATGTAGTCATTCCAGTGGACTGGGATATATTTATTACCTTTGAAACAAGGTTTTTAAAATTTTGGTATGAAAATTTATTTTATTTATTTATTTATTTATTTATTTAGATGTGCTAAAACTTTCTGACTCAAAGTAGTTTTTTATAAACAACTGTATTCAAATTATACCCAAAAATATTCAGAGCTTTTATTTTACTTGTAAGTTTCTGAAATTTCAGATTCTTAAGTTTCATTCCTTTTCACATGACAACTGGTCTTCATACTGAAAAGCAATGCTTGTAAGCTGCTGCTATCTAAGAAAACAACATTATTTCCACCATACATGATCCTTTCTTTGAGACATATCAGCAAGCAAAGGCCAGACTGGAAGCAAAGCTCATTTCATTCTATAAATGCATTGATAATGTGTGTTACATAAAACAGAGAAAATCTTGTGAATATTTTGAAAACCATGTGACTGAAAATTGTTGCTGCCTAAGACCACACCACATTCAGCTAAATTATTTTAAAATTATTCTAACGATCTCATTTCCATCGTCTTTAAAACCAGGCTGATTAAAACTGAGGATAACACGTGTGAAGTGTATGAAAAATAATTTAAAAAATAATTTGAAGGCAACTTGCAGTTCTATTTATAAAAGGATAAGCTCTATTCTTATTGGGTCATATTTTTAACTCTGACGTCCTAGCAACTATATTTCAAGACATCCATACTGTTAATTATTTTTGCAAAGATTTCACTGGAGGTTGTTGCTTCTTAAGGCAACAACTGTAACAGGGAGATTAGTTTTAAAATGTTCAACAGATTATGCATGACATGCAGACTTACAGAGGATATGAGAAATCTGTATTAAATTTTAATTTGCACTGTGGATGTACAATTGAATGTAAGAATTTATCAGAAATAGACAGAAGTATTTTGAAAAGTATTTGAAAATACTCAAATACATTGACAATGTATTTAAATACAAATACTTTTGCCGTAAATACTTCTCAAATACAAATACTTTCAAATACCTGAAAAATTTATTTAAATTCAAATACAAATACTTTTGTATTTAACCACAACCCTGCTAGACATCCATCTTGTCAACTGCGTTCAACTTCAATAGAATGTTTTGGCCCACATAGTATGGATCAAGATATGTCATGACTGGTACCATTAACTGATGACCTTATCACTACAGCAAAGCAGAAAATGTAGATCTTTTAGGCTCAATAGACCTTTTCAGTTCATACATCAATCAAATGATGTCATAATCAACTTTGTGGCATGTAATATGACATCAGAATGACGTACGTAGATAAGTACATCACGAATGCTTAATTCACCTTTCCAGAGTACTCACCCATCATATGACGTCATAATGAACTGCGTGATGTGTACAATGACATCATAATGAATGATGTCATGAATGACGTCGATAAGCACGTCACGAACGCATATTTGATGACGGTGTATGCGTTGTTGTACAAATTGTACATAGGCAGCAACAGCACCCAGTCAAATTAGTTACAAAATATTCAACGGCTTCCCTGTATAGTTTTCAGGAAATTGATAGCTAGGGAATTTGGGGAGCGATCAATCCCAACACGGCGAGGTGTGGGTGGAGCTTAGCTAGTGATGGGCGGGGCATAGCTAAAAATGGAAAGGGCCATTGATGACGGACTTAGCGTTGTTGTACAAATTGTGTATATGTCTTTCCTATCTAACCCTTTAACACTCATATCAGCCAAAAACCGCTTCTGGAGTCGTCTTGAGAAATGTCCATTTGCAGACCAAAAGAAGACTATTTTTGAAAATTTACCATTGGAATGACTGGCTCTATAACGAAGCCAGTCATTCCAGTGGTAAATTTTCAAAAATAGTCTTCTCTTGGTCTGCAAATGGACATTTTTCTATGAGAAAATTGAAATTTTATTGAATAAATTAAAGGGTTAAATGGTTAATAAACATGCTGTTGAATAGTTTGAAACTAATTTGACTGGGCACTGTTGCTGTCATAAACCAGTCACATTAGTTTCAAAATATTCAACAGCTTACCTGTATTTTTCTGGAAATTAATAGTCAAGGAGTTCAGGGATCGATCCTAACAGTGGCAAAGCTTCGGTAGAGATGGGTGGGGCATAGCTAAAACTGGCTTCCTCCATTGAGTTGTACAGAATGTAAATGAGATTCTAGAGCCCATCTTATCATACAACAGGTTATAGCTTATCACTTTTCCATTCCATGGTGAACGGTGTTTTTCAAGCACTATGCGCCATGGTGAGTTTTAGCTGTGTTTTTAGCAGCTATGATTAGTTATGACTTTGTGTTTCAGGAGCAATGGGCTATGAGTTGGGTCGTTTCGAGGGCGAGGTGGACGAGGAGTTGATATGCCCTATTTGTAGCGGTGTTTTGGAGGAACCGCTCCAGGTACAATTAACAATGAACTGTCGAGCATCTTATTTTAGTTATTCTTTGTTTTACTCTATATTGCATTAACATTTTAAGTCTTGAATTTGTTCAAGAAAATTTCAATTCTTTCAAAGAAAATATCAAGTTACAGACCAGGAGAAGACTATTTTTTAAAAGTTTAGCACTGGAGTGACTGGCTCGGTTATCGAGGCAGTCATTCCAGTGGTAAATTTTTCAAAAATAGTCTTCTTTTGGTCTGCAAATTGATATTTCTCAAGACCACTGTAGAAGCCATTTTTGGCATATATGAGTGTTAAATGAGCTAGTATGTTTCTCATAAATGAGCTAGTATGTTTCTCATAAATGAGCTAGTATGTTTCTCATAAATGAGCTAGTATGTTTCTCATAAATGAGCTAGTATATTTCTCATAAATGAGCTAGTATGTTTCTTATAAATAAGCCAGTATGTTTCTCATAAATAAGCTAGTATGTTTCTCGTAAATAAGCTCGTATGTTTCTCATAAATAAGCTTGTATGTTTTTCATAAATAAGCTCATATGTATCTCATAAATAAGCTGGTACATGTTTTTCATAAATAAGCTTGTATGTTTCTGATAAATAAGCTCGTATATTTCTGATAAATAAACTTGTGTGTTTCTCATAAATAAACTTGTGTTTTTCTTAAATAAGCTCGTATGTTTCTGATAATTAAGTGTGTATGTTTCTCATGAATAAGCTTGTATGTTTCTCATGAATAAGCTAGTATGGTTCTCATAAATAAACTTGTGTGTTTCTCATAAATAAACTTGTGTGTCTTTCATAAATAAGCTCGTATGTTTCTGATAATTAAGCTTGTATGTTTCTGATAAATAAGCTTGTATGTTTCTCATAAATAAGCTAGTATGGTTCTCATAAATAAGCTTGTATGTTTCTCATAAATAAGCTTGTATGTTTCTCATGAATAAGCTTGTATGTTTCTCATAAATAAGCTTGTATGTTTTTCATAAATGAGCTAGTATGTTTCTCATAAATAAGCTAGTATGGTTCTCATAAATAAGCTTGTATGTTTCTCATAAATAAGCTTGTATGTTTCTCATGAATAAGCTTGTATGTTTCTCATAAATAAGCTCGTATGTTTCTCATAACTGAGCTGGTATGTTTCTCATAAATGAGCTAGTATGGTTCTCATAAATAAGCTAGTATGTTTCTCATAAATGAGCTAGTATGGTTTTTTTTATGAATAAGCTCATATGTATCTCATAGATAAGCTCGTATGTTTCTAATAAATAAGCTTGTATGGTTCTCATAAATAAGCTAGTATGGTTCTCATAAATAAACTTGTGTGTTTTTCATAAATGAGCTCGTATGTTTCTCATAAATAAGCTTGTATGTTTCTCATAAATACGCTAGTATGTTTCTCATAAATACGCTAGTATGTTTCTCATAAATAAGCTTGTATGTTGCTCATAAATAAGCTAGTATGTTTCTCATAAATAAGCTCATGTTTCTCATAAATACGCTAGTATGTTTCTCATAAATAAGCTTGTATGTTTCTCGTAAATACGCTAGTATGTTTCTCATAAATAAGCTTGTATGTTGCTCATAAATAAGCTTGTATGTTTCTCATAAATAACTCATGTTTCTCATAAATAAGCTAGTATGTTTCTTATAAAGACGCTAGTATGTTTCTCATAAATACGCTAGTATGTTTCTCATGAATAAGCTTGTATGTTTCTTATAAATAAGCTAGTATGTTTCTTATAAATACGCTAGTATGTTTCTCATGAATAAGCTTGTATGTTTCTCATAAATACGCTAGTATGTTTCTCATAAATAAGCTAGTATGTTTCTTATAAATACGCTAGTATGGTTCTCATGAATAAGCTTGTATGTTTCTCATAAATAAGCTAGTATGTTTCTTATAAATACGCTAGTATGTTTCTCATGAATAAGCTTGTATGTTTCTCATAAATACGCTAGTATGTTTCTCATAAATAAGCTAGTATGTTTCTTATAAATACGCTAGTATGTTTCTCATGAATAAGCTTGTATGTTTCTCATAAATAAGCTAGTATGTTTCTTATAAATACGCTAGTATGTTTCTCATAAATACGCTCGTATGTTTCTCATAAATACGCTAGTATGTTTCTCTTAAATACACTAGTATGTTTCTCATAAATATGCTCGTATGTTCTCATAAATATGCTCGTATGTTTCTCATAAATAAGCTCGTATGTTTCTCATAAATATGCTCGTATGTTTCTCATAAATAAGCCAGTATGTTTCTCATAAATACGCTCGTATGTGTCTCATAAATAAGCTCGTATGTTTCTCATAAATATGCTCGTATGTGTCTCATAAATAAGCTCGTATGTTTCTCATAAATATGCTCGTATGTTTCTCATAAATAAGCCAGTATGTTTCTCATAAATATGCTTGTATGTGTCTCATAAATAAGCGAGTATGTTTCTCATAAATACGCTCGTATGTGTCTCATAAATAAGCTCGTATGTTTCTCATAAATAAGCTCGTATGTTTCTCATAAATATGCTCGTATGTTTATCATAAATAAGCCAGTATGTTTCTCATAAATATGCTCGTATGTGTCTCATAAATAAGCCAGTATGTTTCTCATAAAT
This sequence comes from Chaetoderma sp. LZ-2023a, assembly GCA_034401795.1. NCBI lineage: Eukaryota > Metazoa > Mollusca > Caudofoveata > Chaetodermatida > Chaetodermatidae > Chaetoderma > Chaetoderma sp. LZ-2023a. Next base: position 62,255,881 of record CM067359.1, read on the forward strand.
ACGCTCGTATGTGTCTCATAAATAAGCTCGTATGTGTCTCATAAATAAGCTCGTATGTTTCTCATAAATAAGGTCGTACGTGTCTCATAAATAAGCTCGTATGTTTCCAAAACAAAAACAGAAACATGCTACATGTAGTTATAAGAAATGCTAAGTTGAGTATTTTTGCAGATATCTTTCGAAAGGTCCGTGCGCAAGCCAAGAGAAGAGTATTTTTGAAAATTTACCAATAGAAATACTTGATAATTGAGAGAGTCATTCCAGTGTTAAATTTGTTTAATTGTCTTCTCTTGGCTTGCAACTGAACACACACTGAGGCACTGTGTTGCTGTGACAGACCATTAACCCGTATCACACTGATGTACATGTAAGGTTTTTAAATTTTCAAATTAAATTAAAAGATGAACGTGTGTACATTCTTCAACAAATTTTGTGGAAGATGGTGCTGTCGAAGACAGCGACATCGTCCACCAAAATTGTTGAAAAATGTACACCACTTTCTTTGCTATTCACATGGTAAAAGATAGAATATTGGTTAACCCTTTCATAGATGACTTCCCTCCATAACTGATTTTCAAGGCAATCATGCTGGAAAACTGTTGTACGGGGTTCATACAAACTTGAAAAGTACTTGAATTTTGACATGTTCCTTGAAAAGCCTTGAATTTGAGAATTCTCTTGAAAAGTACTTGAAAATTGCTTTAATGCATTGAAAAGCCCTTGAATTTAACATTTCATCCCAGATTATTTGCTGTCTTTGACAGCACCATCTACCACCAAACTTGTTGAAAAATTTGCATCACTTCAGCTTCTAATTTAATTTGAAAATTTAAAACAAATGACATCAGTGTGGTACGGGTTAACCCTTTCGTGATGAAGCCGGCCTCAACCGGCCTCTGCAGTGGTCTTGAGGAATGCCCATTTGCAGGCCAAGCAAAGACTATTTTTGAAAATTTACCACTGGAATGACTGGCTCGGTAATTCCAGTTGTAATTTAAAAAAAAAGAAGTTCTCTTGCCCTGCAGATGGAGGTTTTATAAAGAAATATTTGGATTTTCTTGAACTAATTTGGTCGTTAAAAGGTTAAAGGCTTGATGCATGTTTGACTGTATCTAAATGTGATGTCTGCTTGTTTCTGTTTCCTAGGCCCCGACGTGTGAGCACGCCTTCTGTGCCGCATGTATAACAGAATGGCTTACACGACAACCTACGTGTCCCGTCGATCGCAACCAAATTACGCCAAACCAACTCAAACCAGTTCCACGTATTCTACGTAATCTGCTGTCTAGACTAAGCATTGGGTGCGATAATGTCGGCTTTGGGTGCCAAGTGATCGTGAAACTTGACCAGCTTCCGTCACATTTATCAGAATGTCAGCACAATCCCAAGCGTCCCGTGACATGTGAAATGGGATGTGGACTCATTGTACCAAAGGATGAATTAAAGGTATGTATGCAAGCTTCACACATGCTCAGAAGATACGTGAATCTTGGTGTCCTCGTGAAAAAACTATGTTCATCGTAAATTCTTATCGGGGCTGTATTTTCCAATGTTTTTCGTTTACAGTAACAAAATATTGTATATATGAATGCATTGTAGGCTAATCCTGTGGCGTGTCTCCAATGTAGGTTAGCATGACCATGTTTTTCACAGTTCATTGAACATCTTAGAAAGTTCTTGTCTCTGCCATGGATTCAAAAGTATTTACAGTACTGTACACTAGTTAACCAAACTTGGTTGAGGAAAGTATAGCTTTTACAGGTCCAAAAAAATCAAATAAATTGCTGTCCAGGCTGTATACTCGGCATTGATCCACTTACAATGATTCACCAGGGGTGTGCATTAGTGGCTACAGCTTGTGATGTATTCAGACTCCCACCTATGGTCAGCAAGGCTGCATTGGTGGTTACAGCTTGTGGTATATTCTCCCACCTATGGTCAGCAATGGTGCACTGGTGACTACAGCTTGTGGTATATTCTCCCACCTGTGGTCAGCAAGGGTGCATTGGTGGCTACAGCTTGTGGTACATTCTCCCACCTGTGGTCAGCAAGGGTGCATTGGTGGCTACAGCTTGTGGTATATTCTCCCACCTATGGTCAGCAAGGGCGCGTTGGTGTCTACCGCTTGTGGTATATTCTCCCACCTATGGTCAGCAAGGGTGCATTGGTGGCTACAGCTTGTGGTATATTCTCCCACCTATGGTCAGCAAGGGTGCATTGGTGTCTACCGCTTGTGGTATATTCTCCCACCTATGGTCAGCAAGGGTGCATTGGTGGCTACAGGTTGTAGTATATTCTCCCACCTGTGGTCAGTAAGGGTGCATCGGTTGCTACAGCTTGTAGTATATTCTCCCACCTGTGTTCAGTAAGGGTGCATCGGTGGCTACAGCTTGTGGTATGTTCACCACACTCTCCCACCTGTGGTCAGTAAGGGTGCATCGGTTGCTACAGCTTGTGCTATATTCTCCCACCTGTGGTGAGTAAGGGTGCATCGGTGGCTACAGCTTGTGGTATATTCTCCCACCTGTGGTCAGCAAGGTTGCATTGGTGGCTACAGCCTGTGATGTATTCACACTCCCACCTATTGTCAGCAAGGGTGCATTGGTGGTTACAGCTTGTGGTATATTCTCCCACATATGGTCAGCAAGGGTGCACTGGTGGCTACAGCTTGTGGTATATTCTCCCACCTGTGGTCAGCAAGGGTGCATTGGTGGCTACAGCTTGTGGTATATTCTCCCACCTATGGTCAGCAAGGGTGCATTGGTGGCTACAGCTTGTGGTATATTCTCCCACCTATGGTCAGCAAGGGTGCATTGGTGTCTACCGCTTGTGGTATATTCTCCCACCTATGGTCAGCAAGGGTGCATTGGTGGCTACAGCTTGTGGTATATTCTCCCACCTGTGGTCAGCAAGGGTGCATTGGTGGCTACAGCTTGTGGTATATTCTCCCACCTATGGTCAGTAAGGGTGCATTGGTGGCTACAGCTTGTGGTATATTCTCCCACCTATGGTCAGCAAGGGTGCATTGGTGTCTACCGCTTGTGGTATATTCTCCCACCTATGGTCAGCAAGGGTGCATTGGTGGCTACAGCTTGTGGTATATTCTCCCACCTGTGGTCAGCAAGGGTGCATTGGTGGCTACAGCTTGTGGTACATTCTCCCGCCTATGGTCAGCAAGGGTGCATTGGTGTCTACCGCTTGTGGTATATTCTCCCACCTAAGGTCAGCAAGGGTGCATTGGTGGCTACAGCTTGTAGTATATTCTCCCACCTGTGGTCAGTAAGGGTGCATCGGTTGCTACAGCTTGTAGTATATTCTCCCACCTGTGGTCAGTAAGGGTCCATCGGTGGCTACAGCTTGTGGTATGTTCACCACACTCTCCCACCTGTGGTCAGTAAGGGTGCATCGGTTGCTACAGCTTGTGCTATATTCTCCCACCTGTGGTCAGTAAGGGTGCATCGGTGGCTACAGCTTGTGGTATGTTCACCACACTCTCCCACCTATAGTCAGTAATGGTGCATTGGTGACTACAGCTTGTGGTGTGTTCTCCACACGCTCTCATCTATGGTCAACAAGGGTGCATCATTGGCTAACGCTTGTGTTATGTTCCCCACACTCTCTCATCTTTGGTCAACAAGGGTGTATCATTGGCTAAAGCTTGTGTTATGTTGCCCACACTCTCATCTTTGGTCAACAAGGGTGCATCATTGGCTAAAGTTCCCACCTATGGTCAATAGGGGTGCGTCATTGGCTATCCATTCAATTGGTAAGCTTTCAGCAATAGTATTCCTTTACCCTACAAATGGGCATTTCAGAAAATGATTGTGTATTTGACTTATCCTAAGTTGTGTATTATTAGCTCACCTGGCCCGAAGGCCTGGCTTATGCTGTGGATACCGTCCATCCATCATCGTCCGTCCCTCCATCATCCATCCGTCAACTTTTGCTTTAAAACACTACTCCTCATTAACCACTTGGCCGATTTCAACCAAATTTGTCTGGAAGTAACCTATGATCATAGGCTCCAGAACTTCCATTCTGAATTTTGATTCATCAATTTTTTGGGTGAAAATCTTAGATTTTATGACAAATATACCGAAAATTGTCAAATTGCTTCTTCTCCTTGCCATTCTGACTGATTTCAACCAAATCTGAAAGAATTCTATGGCCATATGTTCTAGAATGTACATTCAGAATTTAGATTCATCAAATTTGGCTGAAAGGATCCTGTGGTGATGAGCTCCAGAATTTCCATTCAGAATTTTGATTCGTCAATTTGGTGAAAATCTTAGATTTATTTGAAAATTCACCAGAAATGGACAAAATACTACTTCTCCATAGCTGCTTGACATATTTCAACCAAATTTGGTTAGATGGATTTTTAGCTCACCTGGCCAGAATGGCCAAGTGAGCTTATGCGATGGCGACCGTCCATCGTCTGTGTGTCGTCTGTCGTCTGCCGTCTGTTGTCCGTCAACTTTATCTTTAAACGACTTCTCAAGAACCGCTTGTCCGATTTCAGTTATATTTGGCAGGAAGCATCCCTAGGGCATAGAGATTCAAGTTTGTTCAAACGAAGCCGATCGGCCAAAATCCAAGATGGCCACCGGCCAAAATGGCCAATTTTCAGAAACACTAAAAAACTTCTCCGAAAACACTGGAGGAATTAATTCAAAACTCAAAGCACATCATCTATTGCAATGGTAGACACAGGTTTGTTCAAGGCAACTTGATTGACCGATTTGCCTGGTGGCCATCATGGATGACCTAGTTTTCGCGAAAACGACTTCTCCCGAACTGCTGAAGGGATAGACCTGAAATTTGGTAAATATGCTTAGGGACCAAGGTCCATTCAAGTTTGTTCAAGGGAACTTTGTACGTTAAAAAACATGGCCGCCATCAACCAATCAAAATTTAGCATTTGTTGGTCATATTAGCTTTTTTGTATTTGATGTATTTTGATGGCGAAAATTGCTTTATATATACTTATCAGTGTGGCGAGTTCAAATATGCCACTTTCGAGATTGCCAGATAAATGGTTTGGCTGCAATCTTGGTTTGTTTTCCCGCCATAGATTCCTATAGTAAAGCAATGGGCCCCATAGTAAAGCAATGGGCCCCATAGTAAAGCAATGGGGAATTGTTTAAACGACTTCTTCTCAAGAACCATTGGGCCAATTTCAATTATATTCTTGTTATAATTCTGCTCAACTCTGTAGGGTTCTACTTATTGTTGATGGCATTTCTGGTTGAAATGCCTATGATGCAGGTGAGTGATACAAGCCCCTTGGGCCTCTTGTATGGTGGTAGGCTCCAGAATCCATTCAGAATTTTGATTGAGCTTTTTCTTATGTGAAAATCTTAGATTTTATGACAAATTTACTGGAAATAGTCAAATTGCTTCTTCTGCTTGTCAAACTAATTTCAAGCAAATATGGCGAAAAAGATCCTATGATCATAGGCTCTAGAAATTGCATTCAGAATTTTGATTCATCAAATTTTTGGGGTTAAAATCTTACATGTTATTACAAATTTACTGGAAATAGTCAAATTGCTTCTCCTTATTACTTTGAGCATTTTCAACCAAACTTGGCTAAAATGATCCTATGATCATAGGCGCCAGAATTGCCATTCAGAATTTTGATTGGTAGATTTTTCGTGTGAAATTTTTTTCTTCTAGTTTAATGTAACGAATTATGTATATTTAAATGCAAATACTTCAAATGCTAATGGCCCAGTTGAGCGTCACAGGCCCTTGGGCCTCTTGTTACAGGACCATAGCTGTGTCCGTGAATTATGCACTCTGATCCTAAGGTGTGTATTATTAGCTCACCTGGCCTGAAAGGCCAAGTGAGCTTATGCCGTGGCGACCGTCCGTCGTCCGTCAACTTTTGCTTTAAAACACTACACCTCCTTAACCAGTAGCCGAATCTTAACTAAATTTTGGTCAAAGGATGCTATTGTGCATGGATCCGGAAATTCCATTTGGAATTTTGATTCATAATTTTTTTGGGTCAAAATCTTAGATTTTATTAAAAATTTACCGGAAATTGTCAAATTGCTTCTTCTCCTTAGAATTTTGACCGATTTCAACCAAATTGGGCTGAAAGAATCCTATGGTCATAAGCTCTAGAACTTCCATTCAGAATTTTGTTGCGTACATATTTTGAGTGAAAATCCTAGATTTTATTAAAAATTTACAGGAAATTGTCAAATTGTTTCTTCTCCTTACCATTTTGACCAATTTGAATAAATTTGGGCTGAGAGAATCCTATGGTCATAGGTTATAGAACTTCAATTCAGAATTTTGATTCGTAAATATTTTGGGTGAAAAACTAGGATTTTATTAAAAATTTACCGGAAATTGTCAAATTGCTTCTTCTCTTTACCATTTTGACCAATTGGAACCAAATTGTGCGGAAAGAATCCTTTGGTCATAGGCTCTAGAACTTCTATTCAGAATTTTGATTCGTAAATATTTTGGGTGAAAATCCTAGGTTTTATTAAAAATTTATCGGAAATTGTCAAATCTCTACTTCTTACCATTTTGACTAATTTCAAGCAAATTGGACTGAAAGGATTCTATTGTGATAGGCTCTGGAAATTCTATTCAGAATTTTGATTGATCAATTTTTTGGGTGAAAATCTTAGATTTTATGAAAAATTTACCAGAAATTGTCAAAACACTGCTTCTCCTTAGTTGCTTGAAATATTTAAAACAAATTTGGTTAGAGTGACCCTATCAAGGTAAACTAGAATTTCTATTCAGAATTTTGATTGGAAAATTTTATGTTTGGCCATCATCTATTTAAATACAAATGGTTCAAATGCTAATGGTCCAGGTGAGCATCACAGGCCCTTGGGCCTCTTGTTACAGGACCATAACTGTGTCCGTGAATTACGCACGCTGATCCCAAGTTGTGTATTATTACAGGACCATAACTGTGTCCGTGAATTTGCGGATGCTGATCCTAAGTTGTGTATTATTACAGGACCATAACTGTGTCCGTGAATTGTGGACGCTGATCCTAAGTTGTGTATTAGTATTTAGCACAGGAACATAACTGTCTGTGAATTACGCACGTTGATCCTAAGTTGTGTATTATTACAGGACCATAACTGTGTCCGTGAATTGCGGACGCTAGTACAAACGCAACAACAGAAGATCACCGAGCTACAGACAGAGTTATCTGAACATAAACTCCAGCTCAATGAACACAAGAGAGAGATACACCTGTTCAAGGTAAGATATCACACCTGAGAGAGAGAGAGAGATACACCTGTTCAATGTAAGATATCACACCTGAGAGAGAGAGAGAGAGAGGGAGGGAGGGGGAGAGAGAGAGAGAGAGAGAGAGACCTGTTTATGGTAAGATATCACACCTGAGAGAAGGAGATACAGCTATCCAAGGTAAGATATGACATTTGAGTGAGAGAGATACACTTGTTCAAGGTAAGATCTGACACCTGAGTGAGAGAGGGAGATACACGCGTTCAAGGTAAGATATCACACCTGAGAGAGAGAGAGAGAGAGATACACCTGTTCAAGGTAAGATCTGACACCTGAGTGAGAGAGGGAGATACACCTGTTCAAGGTAAGATATGACATTTGAGTGAGTGAGATACACCTGTTCAAGGTATGATATGACACCTGGGTGAGAGAGGGAGATACACCTGTACAAGCTAAGATATGACACCTCAGTGATTTAGGGAGATACACGTGTTCAAGATAAGATATCACACCAGAGAGAGATGGGGAGACGGGAGGGAGGGAGGGAGAGGGACGGAAGGAGGGATGACGTCACCGTAACTACGGGGGACATGGACATTTTCCAGCCTCAACGAGTCAACCTGCATTGCGGGGATGTACTGTAATTCTGGGGACAAAATCGTGATCCCGGCAGTTACAGTGGCTTAAACGATCAGGCTAAGCATGAAATGTCCAAATATGTATTTATTTTTTTCGTCCTCAGAAAATGTGTGGGTGATTTATCTCTCGCTATTTTTTTCCAACCCATCTCACATTTAAATGTCCCCACAAAATTTTAAAACACTTTTTTAATGGGTATTGCTTGGTGCATACTAACCAGTGCTATGCTAAGCATGTGTGTTGTGTAAACCAGGGTTGGGTAAATATCGTGTCCATCTCTCTCCTATATGCTGTTTAAATCTCCCTGAAGTGGGGACTCATGTATATCCCCGCTCAGTTTGAGGACTCATGTCTCACTTCCTCCTGTGAGAACAGCCCAACAAGGTTTTTCTTTCAGATTGAACACGTTTAATTCAAATTCAGAAGACAGCATGGCTCAAAGACAACATAGCCAGTGGCGTAGCCAGGTTTTCATGTCAGGGGCAGCGAGGTCTAAAAAGGTGCCACCCCACTTGAGCGAGGACTTAAAAGGCGCCCACCCCACACCAATTAGGCATCGGAATCTGCTTAAATTTCTTTAATAAAGCGAAAATAGCATCCCAGCATCGCAAATTATTTTATTCTACCGAGAAAGTAGCGGGTATTCTACTATTTATTGTCTTGATGTAGCGTAATTAAAACAAAAAGTCTCAACATAGCGATGAACAAGCATGACAAGAAGACATTAACAACGTTGTAAATTCAAATAGTTCTAATTTTCAATGTAGATTAACTTGTTAAAGTGGATTGGGAGTTGGGACGTCCAGAAACTTGTATGTGTTACTAACATGATTTAGCCGCCTCATTTGGGAAGATTGGTCCAGGGGGAGCGCTCCCCCTGCTCCCCCATGGCTATGCTACTGAACATAACATGTCGCAGGAACCAAAAAGTGCTATAAGGAAAAGAAAATTTAGATATTTTCAAAAACTCAAAAATTAAAAGAAAGGAAACTTTAGGGAGACTATCCAATGCTGTTGATGGTCACCTCATATAATCATCAAAATATGACCACCAGTAAAAAACAGAATGGATCTTTCCAGAGTATCCAGCGATGAGCTGACATCATATGACATCATAATCAGCTAAGCGGCGTGTAGGATGACGTCATAATCATTACGTCATAAATGATTCTATACAGCCCGTCATTAACTCTTAATAATCTGACACGTTGTACAAATTGTATGTCTCTATTATTTAATAAACATGCTGTTGAATATTTTGAAAGTAATTTCACGGGGCGCTGTTGCTGCCATAGGCAGCAACAGCACACTGTGAAATTAGTTTCAAAATATTGAATAGCTTGCATGTATAGTTTTCTGGAAATTAATAGTCAGGGAGTTAAGAGATCGATCGATACCAACACGAGCGAGGTGTGGGCGGAGCTTAGATAGAGATGGGCGGGGCATATCTAAAAATGGAAAGGTCCATTGAATCTGATTAATTTGAGAAAAATCATTTAAACACCCTTTACGTGGCTCTAGTGGTGATAGCTGTTTGATTTAACCTGGTACTGTGACGCTGCTGATCATGGCGCTTCATTGTGTGTCAACTGTGCACGTGCCTGTTCGTCAGACCTGTCCTATTGTTCCATGGGTAGTACAAAGAATATTCTCCATATCCGCTGATATAAAGCAATTATCTTACAATTGTTAAATTATTGCGGATCATTTTTAGCTCGACTTTACGAAGGAAAAGAAGCTATTGCGATACCCGTCCCAGCGGCGGTCATCCAATTTGGGTTTAGCTTTACCGTGGCTGTTTATCTCTGGTTGGTTAGTCATACTGGACCCAAACTTGGGCACATGCTTCCTTATAATTAGATGGCATCTGATGACATTGGGGTCAAAAGATCAAAGGTCAAGGCCACTGTAACCTTGATAATAACCTTGGTGTTTTCAACATTTAGCTCGACTTTACTGTTTATATCTCAGGTTTGATAAAGCATACTGGACCCAAACTTGGACATATGCCTCCTTATAATGACACGACATAGCACAATGACATTGTGGTCAAAAGGTCAAAGATTTAGGTCGCTGATACGCATGGCGACCGTCGGTCATCCGGTATCCATCTGTCAACTTTTGTTTAAAAACGCTACTCATTAACGACTTGGCAGATTTCAACCTAATTTGGCTGGAAGGACCCTATAGGTAGGCTTCAGAACTTGTATACAGAATTTTAATTGGTCAATTTTTGTTCTCTGAAAAGCTTTGATTTTATGAAAAATTTACTGGAAATTGCCAAAACGCTTCTCATTAACCTCTTGGCGGAATTCAACGTACTTTGGCTGGAATGACTCTATGGGGCTAGGTTTTAGAACATTTCTACAGAATTTTGATTGGTCAATTTTTGGAAGGGGGGGGGGGGTGGTGGAAAAATTTACCGGAAATTGTCAAAACGCTGCTAATCATTAACTGCTTGACAGATTTCAATCCTAGTAAGCTGGACAGACCCTATCTCGGTAGGCTCCAGAATATATATTTAGAATTGTAATGGGTCGATTTCTTTGGTGAAAATCATAAATTGTATGAAGAATTTACTGTAAATTGTCAACATACGTCTTCTCCATAATCTCTTAGTGGATTTTATCCAAAGTTGACTGGACGGTTTCTATGGTGGTAGGCTCTAAAACCTCTATTGTAATTTTGGTTGGTCGATTTTTTTGCAGGTGGCCACTTGAATTTAAATTTGAAAACTTTCCAAAACCATTTAAAACGTTACTCCTTAATTAGTGGCCTGATTTCAACGAAATTGGGTGGAATGGTCCTATGGCGGTAGACTTCAACATATCAAATGAGAATTTTGATTGGTTAATGTCTTTGGTGGCCATCTTGAATTTTACAAAAATTATCTGACATATCTACCAGTATTTAAATGCAAATGTTTCAAATGCTAATGGTCCAAGTTAGCGTTACAGGCCCTTTGGGACTCTTGTTTATAAGGGTATCAAGTCATGCTTCATAGTTCATTGCAAAGTCGTAAAGTTGACCTTCACGGTTGCATTGCAACCATATTTCTGATTTAAAAACCTATTTGAAGGTGACTGTTTCTGGTGAAAGCAATGAGTTTCAGTCAGAATGTTTTCAATATACACGGCTGCTTTCCAGCATCATAACATGATACTTACTGAATATTTTGATATATATCCGTTTGACTGAAAGTAGTTCCTGCAGCTGGAAACAATGGCTTTCAGTCAAACTGTTTTAAAACTGAACAATATTTTACTTGTAGCAAGTAGTGGCTAGTAATGTTAGCGCAAATATGACTGATTATATGATGATCTATAGATAGTATTATTTATGCATCTGCATAGACCAGAGCACATAGGCCCAGTGGCGTCACTAATTGGTTCCCACTTAGGCTAAATGACTGCTGCAATTATAAACAGGTATTTAGCTGCATTTTTGTAACTATTCCAATTTATTTGTGGGTCTTTTTGCCAATTATTCATGGTTGTTATTATTAGCTCACCTGGCCTGAAAGGCCAAGTGAGCTTATGCCATGATGACCGTCCATCGTCTGTCAACTTTTCCTTTAAATGACTTCTCAAAAACTGCTGGGCCGATTTCAGTTATGTTGGCCAGGAAGTATCTTTGGGGCATAGAGATTCAAGTTTGTTCAAATAGAGCCATCTTGGATTTTGGCCGATTTTTAGAAATGTCTTTAAAAATCTCCGAAACCGTTTGTGGGATCGATTCCAAACTCCTGAAATATCATCTAGGGCAAGAGGTGAACCAAGTTTATTCAAGGGAACTTGATTGGCCAAAGGTTTGGTGGCCATCTTGCATGACCTAGTTTTTGCGAAAACGACTTCTGCTGAACCTCTGAATGGATCGTGCTGAAATTTGATATAATTAGTGATTAAGGGCCATTAATGTTTCTTCAAGGGAAGTAAAAAAAGCATGGCCGCTGTGGATCAATCAAAATTTAGCGTGGCGGCCATCTGGGATTTTCCAGAAATTTCTGAGAGAATCATTTAAATGACTTCTTATTAACCACTAGGCCGCTTTTAATAAGGCTTGGCTAAACCTTCTTCACAGAAATTAGATTAGTAAATTTTTAGCTCACCTGGCGTGAAAGGCCAAGTAAGCTTATGCCATGGCGGCCGTCCATCGTCCGTCCGTCATCCATCATCTGTCTGTCCGTCAAATCGCATCTTCTCATTAACGCTTTGACCGATTTCAACCAAATTTGGCTGTTATGATTCTAAGCTGGTACCCTCCAGATTTTTTTCTCAGAATTTTGATTGATTAATTTTTTGGGCGAAAATCTTCGATGTTATGAAAAATCTACCTGAAATGTTCAAAATGCTACTGCTTAGCTACTTGACATATTTCAACCAAATTTGACTAGATGCATTCTATGGTGGTAGGCTCTAGAACATATTTTCCGAATATTGATTTATCAATTTTTTGGGTAGAAATCTGAGATTTTATGACAAATTTACCGAAAATGGTCAAAATGCTACTCTTCCTTAGCTACTTGACATATTTCAACCAAATTTGAATAGATGCATTCTATGGTGGTAGGCTCTAGAATTCTTTTCAGAATTTTGATTTATCAATTTTTTGAGTGAAAATCAGATTTTGTGAAAAATCTACCGGAAATGGTCAAAATGCTACTCCTCCTTAGCTTCTTGACATTTAGCCAATCAAAATATAGTGTTTGGCGGCCATATTGGATTTTTTTATTTGATGGATTTTGAGGCTGAAATTGGTTGTTTTATGTATGTTTTTGGTTATTCTGATCTCAAATTTGCAATTTTTGAAACTGTTGGATAAACAGTTTGGTGGCCATCTTGGATCATTTTCTCGCCAAAAGTTCCCATATAAGGCCATGGGAAATTTAAATTTTCTTACCGATAACTACTAGGCCGATTTAAATTTTATTTGGCAGGAAGCATCCGTAGGGTGTAGAAATTCAAGTTTGTTCAAACGAAGCCGATCAGCCATCTTGGATTTTGGCCGATTTTTAGAAACGTCTTTAAAAATCTCTGGAACCAAGACTCGTAAAACATCATCTAGGGCAAAAGTCCAAATTTGTTTAATAGCCATCTTGGATGACCTAGTTTTCGCAAAAACAACTCCAGGACCTCTACTTATAGCCAATCGCCTTTCTAGTTTAAATGTCTATGTTCCAGGTGAGCGATACAGGCCACTTGGGCCTCTTGTATAAAGTTGTCATTCAATAGCGTTTAATACTTTCCCAGTCCTTTCCTTTAAGTATGTCATGATATACTGTGTTTTATGTATTTGATGTCATGTTGTTGGTGCTTCATTCATGTCATTTGTGAATAAATTACCTATATACACTTTGATCTGTATGTTAACAGGAATATATGCGATCTCTACGAGTGTCGAATCCACGCATCCGTGAAATACAGAGCGAGATGGAGAACTCTGATGTTATGTCGTAAGCTACATACACACAGACACATGCATGCACGCACACACACACGCACGCACACGGACACAGATGCATGCACACACACGCACGCGCACACAGACACATACATACACCCGCACACACATACGCACACACACACATACGCACGAACGCACACATGCACGCACTCGCACTTTGTACTTTTTGCTCATTAATGTCTTTCAAACTTGATGAAAATAAGATTGCAACAGTGGTTTTTTTACAGATCCCTTTGTGGCATCCTCCACAGTCATCTACACACATAATTGAAACAACTGCACCCACTCATTGCCGGTGATTTTGCCTTTTACTCTTAGCCTAATTAGTTTCAACACAGTCTCCATTGCTATGTCCATATCTGTCAGCACTTGTGCAAGTCCAATGCAACCATGTTACCAACCCCATGATCATAGTGAAAGGCTGTGGAACTGTGCATCGTGTCTGTCAGAGGCATTCACTGTCCCATGATCATAGTGAAAGGCTGTGGAAATGTGCATCATGTCTGTCAGAGGCATTCACTGTCCCATGATCATATTGAAAGGCTGTGGAAATGTGCATCGTGTCTGTCAGAGACATTTACTGTCCCATGATCATAGTGAAAGGCTGTGGAAATGTGCATCGTGTCTGTCAGAGACATTTACTGTCCCATGATCATAGTGAAAGGCTGTGGAAATGTGCATCATGTACTGTCAAAGGCATTCACTGTCCCATGATCATAGTGAAAGGTTGTAGAAATGTGCATCATGTACTGTCAGAGGCATTCACTGTCCCATGATCATAGTGAAAGGCTGTGGAAATGTGCATCATGTACTGTCAGAGGCATTCACTGTCCCATGATCATAGTGAAAGGCTGTGGAAATGTGCATCATGTACTGTCAGAGGCATTCACTGTCCCATGATCATAGTGAAAGGCTGTGGAAATGTGCATCATGTACTGTCAGAGGCATTCACTCTAGTTGTTTGACTGTGCAATCACCGTGCAATCATTATCTGATACTTATGAAAGTGATGTGTTGAAGCCTTGCAATTTTCTCCCCCTAACTGCAAATTGAATAGAGACGGCCAGTGCAGGTGTCCTGAATAAACAGTATATCTGTTGTTTGAATGGACCTTTCAAGTCATCAATCATATGATGTCATAATCAGTGACGTGACCTGTAGGATGACGTCATAATCAATTGTATTTTGAGTGACGTAGATAAGTTCGTCACGAATGCTTAATTGATGACAGACTAATCATTGTCTTTACTATTTAATAAACACGCTGTTGAACATTTTAAAACTAAATTTGCCGGTCGGTGTTGGTGCCATAGGCAGCAACAGCACCCAGTCAAATTAACCTAAATATTCAACAGCTTACCTGTATAGTTTTCTGGAAATTGATAATCAGGGAGTGCAGGGATTGATCGTTTGCCATGGGTGGAGCTTAGCTAGTGATGGGCGAGGGCATAGCTAAAACTGGATTACTCAATTAACCCTTATCATTCTGACATCAATATTCTATCTTTTTACTGTGTTAATAGCAAAAAAACTAGTGTACATTTTTTGACAATTTGCTGAAAGATGTTGCTCTCTGCGACAGCACCATCTTCCTCCAAATTTCTTGAAAAATAAACACCAGTTCATCTTTTACTTTAATTTGAAACTAAAACATCAGAGTGGTTAGGGTTAAGAGGAATTTTACTATGGCTTTCACAAGGGTAGGTAGTCTTCCTATATCTGATTGTTGTCTTTCCATAAGCATATATAAAGAGAATGTTATTTGACAGTATCTGATTAATAATTTATTATCTCACGATATAGTTTGGAATGTTTCTTGGACTGTATGTGCATTTAATTGTACATAGATATAATATATTTATATATATATAATCATTGCTTGTATTTCAGCTGGCTTAGCAGCTTGACTCCTGCTGTAGTGACTCGATGGGGTGGAATGATATCAACACCAGATGCTGTGTTACAGGTATACAGTGAACATACATACTCTGTCACGGGGGGGGGGTTGGTTTGTGTGTCAGAGAGCTTAGTCTGTCACAGGTGGGGTGGCTTGTGTGTGTCGGAGGGCATACTCTCACAGGTGGGGTGTTTTGTGTGTGGTGGCGGGCATACACTGTCACAGGTGGAGTGTTTTGTGTGTTTGTGTGTGTGTGTGTGCGTGTGTTTGAAGGCATACTGTGGCACAGGTGGGGTGTTTTGCATGTATTGTAGGGCATACTCTGTCACATATGGGGTGTTTTGTGTGTGTTGAAGGGTGTCTCTGTGACAGGTAGGGTGTTTTGTGTGTGTTGCAGGGTGTCTCATAGGTGGGGTGTTTTGTGTGTGTTGGAGGGTGTCTCTGTCACAGGTGGGGTGTTTTGTGTGTGTCTGAGGGCATGCTCTGTCACAGGTGGGATGTTTTGTGTGTGGCGGTGGTGAGTGGGGGTGTGCTGGTGTAGGGACCATCCAGTATGTACAGCGCAGAAATACCTTAAAATGACCATGTTTCCAAACAGTACAATTTTGAACACATTGTAAGTAATGTTCTGTTGAATAATTTGGATTTGGTTTGAGTCAAAGCCATTGCTGCCTAAAGCAACCAATCAAATTATGTCAAAATATTCAACAGAACATTTTCTTTTGTTTTGAAAACACGTTGAGTTGATTATGAAATGTACAAAAAAATGGCATCTCACAGCATCCAGTGTCAGAATTATCCGCAGTAAATATCACTTTGAACGAGCTCTTTCCTCTACACCACATATTAGTGTTGTTCCGATTAATCGATTTGATCGATAATTGATTGGTTTGCATGTTCAACCAACCGATCGATCATGATTTCAGAAATCGATTTCGGTTGTTTTTAAATTGACTTTATTAATATATTTTAACTGGTCAAATTAGAAAACGAATACTTTTTGGAAAAGAATTTAAATTTAATTGTTACAACTATGTAGTATTACTCCTTAGCCTAAGACATTAATTCTTTCAGCACTGAAATAGTAAAATAATTTCAAAGCAACCATACCAATAACATGTTGAATGTTTTAAAACTTATTTGACTGGAAGCTGTTGCTGCCTAAGGGAGCAACAGCTTCCAGTCAAATTAGTTTCAAAATATTCAACAGACTATTTCTTAAATTATTAAGAATCTGTCATACCTGCGACTTGGTTTGAAAGGGGTAATTATCCTTGACCATGCTATAATTACTGCATTCAAAATGGGGAAAAAATGCGAACCTTTTATGATCAATCATTAATTGATCATCGGTTAGTGTATAAAACCAATCATCGATCACAAAAATAGTAGCAATTCCCAACACTTCCACATATACACATGCATGGTATATATACGTGCTCCCAGGCAGATGTGGATAACCAATGCTTGATGATGATGCATATAATTACTACATTTATTATTGGATTCTCGAGCTAACTGACAAGCTATTCTTAAAAAATATTTTCAAGTCTATGTAATAAGTAAATTTCATGTTCTAAAATAATATTTAAATTCAAGCGTCGAGGCCACTGTGGGATATGTGTAAAAACTGTTACCGAGAAAGAAATACAACTATCCCTTTCTAATAACCACCTGCTGTCTTGTGAAGGAGGTTCTTTCTAATAAGCACAGTGTTGCCCACAAATCTGATTTTTGGGGGTCCCAAGGACGCCACACTCAGATTTGGGGGTCCCACTGTAAGATCTGGGGGTCCCATGGAGTCATCATCTGAAATATGGGGGTCCCATGTTTTTTTCATGAAATAAACACAACACATTGATCTAATTAAAAAGCACTTTATTAAACATGTTGAAAGCACTAGTTATGACATTGTGTAAATACTGTTAATGTATATATATAGAGAATATTAACTATGCATAGTTTGTTAACCTTTAGCACTTAACACTTTTGGCTACCATTGTAGATCACCAAAATACCTATTTTTGAAAGTTTAACACTGGAATAACTGGCTCTAAACAGTCCCAGTCATTCCAGTGTTAAATTTTCAAAAATATGTATTCTGTGATCTAGAATGGTGGCTAAAATTGATCTATTGAAATGGCCCTTGTATATTTAACTAATAACATTTGAACTGCATGCCAATAAACAATAACTTAAAGCACTGTACTTGTTTGTTGTCTGATAAACCAACCAACCTACATTGACAACCTTGTATGATTAACATTTCCAAAGACCACTACATTAGTAATTAGCAAAGACCACTGCATTATTTTTTTTCTAAAAAACCCTAACTTGACTTTGGACGAATTGAAAAATTACGAGGATCTGGGCCGAGTTTGCTCAAGGACGACTTGACCTACTTCGATATAATGCATGCATATTTTTTATAATGTAACTGGAATGCCTAAATATAGTGGAATACATAGGCTAAGATCAGACAAAACAATAATTTATCAAAAATAATCTGTATAAATCAGATTAAACCGTGTTAGTGAAAATATATCAGCCAGTAACCGGATATGTCTAATTCATAGGGAGTAACTATGTAACGCGATTGCTGATTAGTTGAAGCATAGATAACGCATTAGCATGTATCCAATAAGGATGCTTGTATCGGGGAGCTTTGAGCTATATGCTGTTTGGAAAAAAATCATTATTTTAACGTATGCCTACCTGTAGATCGACGATATCATTGAACATCGCTGCTAGGATGAGCTTTTTAGTTGAGAAATTTGGAACACCTAACGATCAAGTATTGTTAAACATTATAAACACTAATCCATCAGTCAATCAATCAGCCTCTATTGCTAAATAAAAGACGGCCTATAGCGCGTATTGATACCGTTATTCAAACAGCAATACAAAGACACCGCCGCTAATCTGTCAAATGACCATTCAAATGTTAAAGATATCACAATATCTTCCATATATTCCTTCATTCATTTAGATATTTTGATAAGTAAATAGAAAAAAATATTTTGCCTGTAAGTCGTTGCTGCTTTCGGCAAGTAGGCATGCGCAAATTAATTTCAAAATGTTCAGCAGATTAGTGATAACAACTGTGATCTGACCAATGTTCAGATCTGTGAAAGGGTTAAGACACCCAGACACGTTTGTATACGCTTGATCAGTTGGATTGGATCTCTCAATCATGAGTTCCTCTAGAGGGAGATTCCGCTGTTATCCAATCAAATACTGACACGTCGCACTGACGTTTAGCACAACAGACAGAAACATGGCGGGTATTTTTGCAATTTCTAGGCCAAACAAGGCGACTAACATCGGGCTTGTAAACTCATTATTTATAAAAATTAGATCAAATGGAATACTAAGGATGATTTGGGGATTGTGTTTGCAATTAAATGTGGTGGTTGAATCTGATTTATGGGCATTAACAACTTTGAGTTGTGCAAGAAAACATACAACAAATCATAGTCTTAACTACGCAGTAAGTTTGTTTTTATTGAACACACAATACATTAGGTATATCTTTAAAGTAAAGCATGCACAAATAAATATACACACACGATAATATAATCTATAATTAAGCGCATGCAAAGTTACCAGTTTCCATTACACTTTTTCACTGCATCGCTCGTGCATTAATTTTTATGTGTCCATCTGCCATTTTTATGCGTATATACGCGCAAAAGGACGCATAAGGGCAACTCTGAATAAGCACCTGCTATCTTGTGAAGGAGCTACTTTCTAATAACCACCTGCTATCTTGTGAAGGAGGTTCTTTCTAATAACCACCTGCTATCTTGTGAAGGTGGTTCTTTCTAATAAGCACCTGCTATCTTGTGAAGGAGATTCTTTCTGATAAACACCTGCTATCTTGTGAAGGAGGTTCTTTCTAATAACCACCTGCTGTCATGTGAAGGTGGTTCTTTCTAATAAGCACCTGCTATCTTGTGAAGGAGATTCTTTCTAATAAACACTTGCTGTCTTGCGAAGGTGGTTCTTTCTAATAAGCACCTGCTATCTTGTGAAGGAGATTCTTTCTAATAAACACCGGCTGTCTTGCGAAGGTGGTTCTTTCTAATCAGCACCTGCTATCTTGTGAAGGAGGTTCTTTCTAATAACCACCTGCTGTCATGTGAAGGAAGTTCTTTCTAATAAGCACCTGCTATCTTGTGAAGGAGGTTCTTTCTAATAAACACCTGCTGCCTTGTGACGGTGGTTGTTTCTAATAACCACCTGCTATCTTGTGAAGGAGGTTCTTTCTAATAAGCACCTGCTGTCTTGTGACGGTGGTTGTTTCTAATAACCACCTGCTATCTTGTGAAGGAGGTTCTTTCTAATAACCACCTGCTATCTTGTGAAGGTGGTTCTTTCTAATAAGCACCTGCTGTCATGTGAAGGTGGTTCTTTCTAATAAACACCTGCTATCTTGTGAAGGAAGTTCTTTCTAATAAGCACCTGCTATCTTGTGAAGGAGGTTCTTTCTAATAAACACCTGCTGCCTTGTGACGGTGGTTGTTTCTAATAACCACCTGCTATCTTGTGAAGGAGGTTCTTTCTAATAAGCACCTGCTGTCTTGTGACGGTGGTTGTTTCTAATAAGCACCTGCTATCTTGTGAAGGAAGTTCCTTCTAATAAACACCTGCTATCTTGTGAAGGAGGTTCTTTCTAATAACCACCTGCTGTCATGTGAAGGTGGTGCTTTCTAATAAGCACCTGCTATCTTGTGAAGGATATTCTTTCTAATAAACACCTGCTATCTTGTGAAGGAGGTTCTTTCTAATAACCACCTGCGGTCTTGTGAAGGAAGTTCTTTCTAATAAGCACCTGCTATCTTGTGAAGGTGGTTTTTCACATCATGAGAACATACTTACCTCCTTAACAGTTATGTGCCCCTAATGGGCAGGTGGAAGTACACAGTCATGCACATGACAGACACCACCCCCTGCGCATGCGCATACCGGTACTTCCGTTTTCTAATATATTGGCTGAGAAGCAACATGTGAAAATCTTCACAGGCTCTTTATCTGAAAATTCTCTAGAACAAAATCATCCTAATCCATCATGGCTGATGCTAAAGTATTGGAGGAGTCCTCCTCGTCATCCGCTACGGTGATATTGTTCCATATATTTATTTAAGACGTAACTTTTATTTGTTACCGGTTTTCGTCGCGGCCGTTTCGGTGGTACCGCGTTTTCAGGCGCTGGGAATCCTTGTTAAATTTTTTCCCAGCGCCTAGGGCTATTAATCTCTTGTGCTTTGTGCTTATAGGTTTGTCTTATGCCTGAATAAGGATTCCTGTTCCTCTCTCGAAGGTTGTTCACGTCTCTTTTTTGACTTATCATCGTGATATGTCTATGGGTTAGAGATATTAAATTAATAAAGGAAATATATCCTTCCTTTTGTCCCATCCCCCCTCATCAGTTTTTCTGGAAGAGGAGTCTCGGCGGATGGATGGACGTGGTCTCCTGCACAAGAGGATGGTTGCCTGTGCCCAGGCTAAGGGTGTTTATTAATTATGGCACATAATTATTTGAAAATAATCACAATTTTCTGCTGCCTTTTGTTATTGCACTATATTCTCTCTTGTGTGTGCATGGGTTCTCAAATATATATAATTTGATATTATATTATTCGGGAGGTATGAATGTCTTTAATATCTAGATGTTTCTTGCATTCTTTCTGACATCCCCTCTCCTTGAAGGAGCTTTTGCATTGAGGTTTGATGTCATAATCAACCAGAGTTTTTGCTCTTTCCTTGATGTCATAATCTTAGTTTAGAGAACTCTGTGATGTGTTCATCACCCTTTATTATGATGGTGGAGAGATATCTAGATAGTCATAATCTTTCTCTCTCTCTCTCTTTCTTAATTTGGGACCCTGGTTGTGATTGGTTTTTATTAACTAGAGAAGTCAGCTGTCCCATCAGGGTTGTCTGTCATAAAAGTGGATGTCTTCTCTCGAGTTTGTTCTTGTTTTGTACTAATAGTCAATTAACAAGGCTTTGCAAACTATCATACTCATTGTCTTCATATCCCTTCCCTTTTCAGAAATGTCCAGCCTGTATGAAGCCTATCAAGGCTAGACTCTTCCCCCACCCTTGCCATCTGTGTTCAGCTTGTAGGCTAACTAACAAATGTGTCATTTGTAAAGAGGTGTGGGGAGGAGGAATCTAACCTCTGAATTCTTCTGTTCCCAGGCTAAGCTGATGGCTGAGGAGGGCAAGAAGACCAGAGGTAAGAAGAAGACCTCTGAGAAGGGTGAGCTCGAGGCCATCCGGGTTGAGTTAGTGAGTGAGATGCGCAGGACTTTGAAAGACCTGATGCCTGACATGCTTCGCGGCTTGTTGCCTGGCACAGATGTTTCAATTTCCTGCGCGTCGACCTCAGTGCAGGTAGCCCCTGTCCCTGGATCATGCCCTACTAGCTCGGACAAAGTGTTTAGTGATCCAGGGGCGGCCGTCTTGGACCCAGGCTTGATGTTCGCATCGCCTGGTGTTCCAGCGGCGCGAGCAGCATCAGGCGGGACCCGACCAGCGGGCCTGACCACAATCACTCGCAGAGTACCCTCATCATTTGCTTTTGAGCATTCTCCTGGTCAGTCTGGGTTAGTTTTCTTTACTAATCCAGAGTCTAACTTTCCTGACCAGGAAGATGATGAAGACTACCTGCTCGGTCCACAGGATGACCATGAAGACATGGATGCGAGCGTCTACACTCCTCTCATGGAGCAGACGGCCGCCCGTATAAGATTCCACGCTTAGACGTGGAATCTCATACGGACGTTCCGGGCCGCACTGGTGTGCATGAACCCCCATACACAAGCGCGGCCTTGGTGCCTGGTCAGCCTATGGAGAATGTTATGCCAGCCCTCGCGGGCCCGTATGCATTCCCTGGGCAGCCAGGTTCGTCTATAGCCACCTCCCTGGCCATACATGTACCTGCGAATGCCATTGAAGATGACGAGGGGCCGCTGCTCGTCGGCAATTCGCAGGTAGCCACGGATGAAGACTGGTCAGAAGCGTGTGGGCTCCTCGCTGTCAGACCAGAGCTCTCCGTGGATGAGACGGCCGCCGGTAACCCTCGGGCATGGTTACAGGCAAAGCCGTTGGACTCTGTCTCTGCCGTATGCTGAACATATCTTAGATATGTTCTCGGCGGCAGAGGAGTCGATCAGACCAAAAGGTCACCTCGCGAAGGCCCCCCCCCCCCCCCCCCGCATGGTTGCTAGGCGATGTCGAGTTACTGCTAGTCAGTATGCTCGATATGGCCTAGCGCCCAGACCGATCGCGGATGACCGCCCCGCTCTGGGGGAAGATACACGGCCGGGTTCCCGTGCTGACACGGGAGCGTTGTCCACAGGCGCTATGCGCTCGGCTAATACCGCTTTGCGCAACACCGATGAGAGTTCACAAGCGGTGATTAGTGCGCTGTCACATGTCTCTCAGCTGCTATCGGGGGTAGTAGCAGCGTCGGTACAGCAACAGCCTAGTCCTGTGACAGTCCAACGAGCCATCCAGGATGGCATCAACCTGGCGTTGGACTGTCTGACTAGGTCAGTCACAAAGTCGCTGAGAACGAGGTGCACTTTTGCCTTGGACAATTTGTGCCCGTCTCAGGAGCTCAAGTCGCGCTTGTTGCAAGCGCCGATGGCGGGCCCTGGTCTCTTGGGAGGTGAAGGTTGTCAGCACCTCCAAGAGACAGTGACTTTGGTGAATAACCAGAGGGCGCTGCATGCACAGTTTGAAGTGCTGCGCAGAGAACACATGCGTGTCCAGTCCTCGGCTGCTCGACAGCAGTACGCTCGTGTCGGTGCTGGCATTGTCAGAGGCCAGCAGGCCGGCTGGTTTCAGAGACCGCGCCGACCGCGCCGGCCGCGCCAGCAGCAGCGTGTTGTACGTCAACCAGCGCCTCAAGCGCAGCCAGCCAGACAGCAGCCTGTGCACCGTGGTGCACATGGCGCTGGTCGCGGTGCGAGGAGCGGCGCGTGGTAACCGGGCCTGATGCGCTAAAATTTGTTCTGGTTACCACAAGTACCACTCGGGTGTTGTCACTCGTACCAGAGACACTCCCACTTCTAAAATTTATGGGCACCCCGTCAACCCTAGGTGCACCAGTGGGAGGTCGTTTGACTTGCCACATTCAGAAGTCGGAGCGGTTAATTCAGGACAGCTTAGTCTTGCAATGGCTTTCGCATGGATACAGTCCAGAATGGATAAGAGGTCCGCCATTGCATCTGTCTCTGGTACCGGTCTGGACTCAAATTCCAAGAGATCCAGACAAGCAGTTGTGCATAGAAGAGGAGATAGAATCTCTAATTCTAAAGGAAGCAATTCAACCGGCGCAAGATTGCCCGAGCTTCTATTTGACCGTGTTTCTTGTGGCAAAGAACACCGGGGGTGTGGGGGGGGGGGTTGGGGGGGGGGGGGTTGTGGGGGGGGGGGTGGACACCAAGTCTCAACCTCAAACCTCTAAACAAGTTTATAGACACACCGAGTTTCAAAATGGAAACAGTAAGATCGGTGTTGTTGGGGTTAGAGAAGGGGATGTGGACAGCATCTATAGATTTCAAGGATGCTTATTTCCACATTCCAATTGCAAGGAGTTTTCGTCGGTTCCTGAGATTTGCTTTTCAGGGATGCCAATGGGAATTCAAGGTTCTTCCATTCGGCATCTCGACGGCTCCAAGGGTCTTCACTCAAGTGGTACTTGCTATCACGGCATACCTCCGCAGGAGAAATATAGCTGTTCACACTTACATAGATGACTGGTTGCTGAAAGTACACAACCCAGAAAGTGTGACAGCAAATCTGGAGATAGTTTTGAAAACTCTCACAGATTTAGGCTGGATAATCAACTTTCAGAAATCAGAGCTGACTCCATCCCAGAAGTTTGTTTACCTGGGTATGTTCTTCGATCTGGAGATAGGATATGTTTATCCATCCCAGGAGAGAGTGGAGAATCTCCTCTCGTGCATTCAGTTGGTTTGCAACAGTCGTTATATTCTAGCGCGAGTCTATCTGAGAATGTTAGATCTGATGGTTTCAATGGAACCAGTCATTCCTCAGGCGGCCTTACGCAGGCAGCCGATTCAATTGTTTCTCATGGCTCAGTGGACGCAGAGTTCAGGATCACTGGACTCGCGCATTCAAGTGTTTGACCCTCTCATTCATCACCTTCATTGGTGGATGGAGAGAGGAAATCTCCTGGCGGGGGTCTGGGGCTCCCCACCCTCAAGTAACGATGTTTACGGATGCATTGATGGAGGGTTGGAGAGCTTGCCTGGAAGAAGCCACTATATCAGGGCTTTGGAATCTGGAACAGTCAAAGGAACATATCAACATGCTAGAATTGCGGGCTGTAATTCTAGGCCTGGAACACTTCTTAAAAGAAGTGGAGGGAAAATTTGTGATGATACGTTCAGACAACTCTACAGTAGTGAGTTACATAAACTTCCAGGGCGGAACGAAGTCGCCCAGTCTCTGTATGATGACATGGAAGCTGCTTTGCTGGTGCATGGATCATATGATCACCTTGAAAGCAGTTCATATTCCGGGAAGGCTGAATCTGTTAGCAGACTCATTGAGCCGAAGGATGAGTATTCTGCCTACGGAATGGCAACTAAATCAATGTGTGGCGGATCACGTGTTCAATCATTGGGGAAAGCCCAACATAGATTTGTTCGCAATAAAGAAGAAGGCGAAGATGACGATGTACGTTTCTCCGATTCCAGATCCAAGCGCTATTGCAATAGATGCGCTAGCTATCAGTTGGAAGGGAATGTATGCATACGCATACCCTCCAACAATCCTGATTCCAAGGATTCGTCAGAAGATCAAACAAGAGGAATGCCAAGTGGTTCTGATCGCCCCGAATTGGCCAAGCCGATCATGGTTTACGTATCTGCTGGACCTTCTGGTTTGCAATCCGGTTCCTCTGCCTCTGATGGACAATATTATCTTCCGGGGCAAGACCCTTCACAACAATCCGTCAATGTTTCAATTGACTGCATGGATGTTGTCAAAAAATCCGCAATTAAGGAGGGCTTTTCTGAGCAAGCAGCCAATTTCATGGCCAGAGCCAGAAGGGGGTCAACCTCCAGAGCATATAATTATAAAATCAACAGATTTGCAGAATGGTGCTCAAGGAGATGTATCAATCCGATGGAAGCATCTATTCAGGTACACAATGTAGTAGCTGATTTTCTCTGTCACCTGTATGATGCCTATAGTCTTAAACCTAATTCTATTGCTGGATACAAATCAGCATTAATGACTGTTATCCCTTGCTTGGCAAAGAGGGGAAGTGATGAAGTAAGTGTTTTAAATACTCTTATTAAAGGTATGGGCACTCTCAGACCAAGAAATCCTCCACTGACACTGTCATGGAGTCTTTCTCTGGTTCTGCAGGTTTTGAGTGATAAACCTTTTGAACCACTTAGTGCTATATCTGTAGTATTATTGACACTTAAAACTGTATTTTTAGTTGCGGCAGCATCAGCCAGATGCAGGAGTGAAATTCATGCCTTGTCTGCTGAGCCTGACTGTTATATAGTTACAGGTGAAGGCCTTAAGCTTCTACCAAGATTAAATTTCTTGGCTAAGAATCAATCTTTAAAATATCTGGGTAAACCTATTATTTTACCTGCCGTAACCAGATATGATCCTGGTGCTAAAGTATGGTGTCCTGTCCGTGTTTTAAATAAGTACAAGAGAAGAACTCAGGTTTGGCGGACGGACCCATGTTCCCTATGGTTGTCATATATTGAATCCCATGGGTAGGGCGTCAAGAGACACTATTTCCAGATGGATAGTATTCTGTCATAAGACAGCCACTGGAGTCCAAGTAGATAGAGCCAAGGCTCATAGTGTCCGTGGTTTGGTAACTTCCACGGCATTATTTAATGGTGTTTCTATTGAAGACATTATGTCAGTAGCCCAGTGGCACTGTGAATCAAGTTTTACCGACCATTACCTTCGTGACATTTCTAACCCGCTCACCGTCTCAGTCCTCAGAAAATAAAATAATGTAGAGGTTTATGTTTGTAAATAGTTTCCTCCTCTGCTATTTACAAATATCACATTTGTTGGTAGGGTATCCATACTATTAGCTGGTACAATTCTCTTCATCCAGTGGGGGAAGAGATGAGTCAGTATTTATGACAATTTTTGTTTTTTGTCTTAGTGATGGTGTCATTTTTTTATTTAATATGGTGATGGTTAATGTCTCTTAATTGTGGTTCTTTCAGAGAGTTTTTTTCATTAAGTATTAGAGATTATCCGATGCAAAAATTCTATTCCTGGTTGTGTTTCAGTCACAATTTCAGATGTTTTAAATCTCTTGAGAATTCAAAGAGCCTAGTCTCTTCGAGGGTGTGCTGGTTTTCAGGACCTTGCCTCCCTCCTACCAAATTTACTTTCAAATTCTGGTTTTTATCAAGAGTGTTAGGGAGGTAAGTATGTTCTCATGATGTGAAATAAGAAAATTTATCAAATTTCTTTTTCACGAGTGAGATGACATACTTACCTCCCTAACAGGGTCCCGGCCTCGCCACCCCACGGAGGCCTGGTCCTTTGGTTATTGAATAGTTGCTTCTATGTCAGCCAATATTTAGTAACGGAAGTACCGGTATGCGCAGTGGGTGGTGTCTGTCATGTGCATGACTCTGTACTTCCACCTGCCCATTAGGGGCACCTAACTTTTTATAATTCTGAATATTATTGAATTTAGAGCCGATATACTAGTATATCAAGAGTGTTAGGGAGGTAAGTATGTCATCTCACTCGTGAAAAAGAAATTTGATAAATTTTCTTACTTTCTAATAACCACCTGCTGTCTTGTGAAGGTGGTTCTTTCTAATAAGCGCCTGCTATCTTGTGAAAGAGGTTCTTTCTAATAAGCACCGGCTATCTTGCAAAGGAGGTTCTTTCTAATAAGCACCTGCTGCCATGTGAAGGAGGTTCTTTCTAATAAGCACCTGCTATCTTGCAAAGGAGGTTCTTTCTAATAATCACCTGCTGCCTTGTGAAGGTGGTTCTTTCTAATAAGCACCTGCTATCTTGCGAAGGAGGTTGTTTCTAATAAGCACCTGCTATCTTGTGAAGGAGATTCTTTCTAATAAGCACCTGCTGCCTTGTGAAGGAGGTTCTTTCTAATAACCACCTATATATGTATGTATGTAGGTATTTCTATAGCGCCGATTCCGAAATTAATCGCTCAAGGGCGCTTTACAAAATTAAAATTTTAAGAAAAAAGATGCGTTTTTAGAAGAGACTTAAAAGGTTCAAGATTCACAGTTCCGAATGTGTGCCGGGAGGTTGTTCCAGAGTTTTGGGCCAGCTTTTGAAAAGGCTCGTTGTCCAGCCATTAAATTACCAGGTTCTTTCTAATAAGCACCTGCTAACTTGTGAATGAGGTTCTTTCTAATAACCACCTGCTGTCTTGTGAAGGTGGTTCTTTCTAATAAGCACCTGCTATCTTGTGAAGGAGGTTCTTTCTAATAAGCACTGGCTATCTTGTGAAGGAGGTTTTTCACATCAAGAGTATGCTTACCACCCTGATACTTTATGATATTTCCTAAATATCGACCTAGCTTCAATAATACTCAGAATTAAAAAGAACCCCCCCCCCCCCCACTGGGCAGTTTACACAACTGACAGTCCAGCGGATGTGCAGCCCAAACTCACACATGCGCGGGGCCGACTCATTCTCTTCTTAAAATATTGACCTGCTATTGCAACACGCTTTCTAGCCTTGCTTTTGCTTTCATTCTTTTTGAAGCTTTGAGTTGTTTTGCAACTTGTTTTGACATATTATTAGTATGACTGACGCTGCCAAGTCGCTGGAGGATGCTCCTGGTCGACGCCATCAGGTGTACTTTAGTAAATTTATTGATAAAAAATTTGCGTGTTGACTCGGATGGTATCTCGTGGATACGTCTTTATTAGGCTAGCTCTTTTATGGGGGAGGCCTATATATTAGCTAACGCATGTTGTGCTTTATTTTTAAGACACATGAGCTGATATTTGAAGGGTATCCTTTTATTTAAACAATATTTATACTTGGTTTCTGGGTCTCTAATTTATTATGAGTTTGCTGAGGGAATTATTACCATAAGAAGTAATTTTTCCGCATTTCCCCCCTCCCCCCCCCCCCCCCCACCACCATCACCACAGAGTTTTGGATTCGGGATCAGGTATTCCTGTGTTGTTTATCAGACTTCACTCGTCTCAGAAGTCATCTTATGAGGTTATTTAGGAGAGAGAGAAAATTTCAGTTTTTTGACTGAGTGTTGAGTTATTTATCTTTCTTGATGGTTTGCATGGGTTCATTGTGTTTATAAAGTTCAGTTACTAATGAATCTTTGTTTTGAGCTGTGAAGTCTAAATAAAGTTCGGCTCTCAAGTATTCAAGTTCAAATTCTTATGTCTCTCTTGTCTTCTTAAAGAAGTATAACAAGGTTTTAGGATTTGTTTACTTTTTGTCAGGCCTATATTTTTTCTATGGGCCTGGCTTATCTTTCATTTGATGGTCAAAAGTTTTCCTTATGGATCTTATTAGCCTTCTGCAATTGTTTTTTTTGGTTTGTCATAACTAAAAACTAATTGTTTCCATTTGTGTCTTTTCAGAGGGTAATTGAGAACAAATGCCCTTCCTGCCACCATTTTGTGAAGGCCCGCTTTTTCCCTCATGACTGCACTAGGTGCAGTCCGTGCAGGCCTCTTCTAAATTGCCATGTGTGTGAGTCGTGGCCGGTGGAGGTGTTAACTGATTTTTTAAATCAGCAGGTAAAAGACTGGGCGGCAGACAAGAAGAGGCGTCTGGAAAAAGAGTGTTAAAAAGAGGAAGATATTACTTACTAAAATGGTGATGGTTTTGTATTCTCTGTGGTTCCATCTGACAGTATACTTTAGCACGAGTACATAGAGAGAGTATAGGACATTGAGGTCATCGCTCCCTCTTTAAAAGAGAGGGTGTGGGGGTGGAGCGGATGTGAAACGGTTATAACTCTCAACATCGGTTTTGTTATCCGATGTCCAAATCATTTCCTGATTGTGTTTACATACGCAATTTCAGATGTTTGTTGTGCTCCAAAAGCAAAAGCTTGCTCTTCCATGGATGAGCCGGTCTTCTGACCTTCCCCTCCCTCCCGCCGAATTCTGGCTATATCATAAAGTATCAGGGTGGTAAGTATACTCTTCATGTGAAATAGACGAAATCACAGATTTCTTTTTTCATGAGAGAGTTGATACAGCCCTCAAAATTTCAAATATTTGCGAGACCCATTTTTGGGTTCCGTGTTTTCAGGTCTGCGTAACCAATTGTTCGGTTGCACAAAATCAGTTTGCGTAACCAATTGGTTGCGCAAATTGGTTACGCCATTTTTTATCCAAACCTGCTTTATCTGAACATATTTCATCTGTATATTAAGTTAATAATGAATTTAAAGTGCATGTTGCTGAATTATCCTTAGCATATTGATTACAGCATGGACTTATCCACCAATTACCTAATTTACAGATAAATATATGTTTAGTTACTCAACTATTGACCTCATAATCAATTACATCACATATAGGTTGATGTCACCGGTCACTATTATTATTGACAGACAATACTAACTCTCATAGTAGTCTGTCAGTAAGTATTAGTTGTATGTCTTTGCAATTTAATAAACATTCTGTTGATTGTTTTGAGGGGAAGTTTGTTTCAAAGTATTCACCAAGTTAGCTGTATAGTTACCATGAAATTGAGATTCCGGGACAAAGCTTGGAGCATAGCTTAGCTAGAGATGGGTGGGGAATAACTAAAAGTGGATTCATCCATTGTGATATAAGTACTGTAATATTTCTCAAGTAAATTTGTCAAAAAACAGATTGAGTTTTTGTTTATGTCCATTCATTCGTTCCATTTCCAGACCCAGAACAATATTTTGGAAAATTTACCCCCGAAATTACAAGCTCGATAACTGAGCCAGTCATTCAGTGTTAAGTTTCCAAAAACAATACTCCTTTGGTCCGCAAATGTACATTTTCTCTGCCAAAATATCAGTAATATAAATATTTTAAAACAAAAGTTGACGGATGGACGGCGGACAGCAGATGGTTGCCATGCGTATCAGTGATTTTGACCTTTTGGCCAGAATATCATTGTGTGATGCCGTGTCTCATACATACATTAACAGCTTGGCGGATTTCAAACTAATTTGGCTGGAAGGACCCTAATGCTTTTGGCTTCCGAACATGCATACAGAATTTTGATTGGTAAATTTTTGTGTGAAAATCTTTGACTTTATGAAAGATTTAGCAGAAATTGTCAAAACGCTACTCCTCATTAACCGCTTGACAGATTGCAACCCTAGTTGGCTGGACATAAATTGCCAAAATGCATGTTCTCCATGATCGCTTGGTGGATTATATCCAAATTTGGCAGAAGGATTCTGTAGTAGTTGGCTCTAGAATTTCTATTCAGAATTTTTTTTTATAATTCTGTGCTTAGCAACAATCGTCATCAGATGAGATATTTTGACAGTTCGCCTCTATGTCCGCCTCATCTCAAAAGAAAAATGGGAAGGGGAAATTAGATACAGGTATACAGGCAACCTGCTGAATATTTTGAAAAGTTTTGATAGATAGATAGGTACATACTCAGTATATTTTATAGGCAGCCTTTTTTGACATAGTAGCGGCCTTCTCTGCTGGCAGCCCTTATTAATTTGAGCAAAATCTGACCAGTTTGTTTCCGATATATCCATAGAATAAAATTTGTGCCCAATCTGGATCCAACTTGGTTTTTGTCCAGTTCACACCCAAAGTCTGGAAATCCTTGTTTAGGTTATGTTGCTTTTTTACTGTCGTCTAATAGTACACAATTGTCAAAGCATCATGAGGTTAGTTCAACCAATCAGATTTGTCATGTATGGCTTTTCCAAAAATATCTCTGCCAATCAAAGATAACGAGGTTAAATATATAGGTGATGACGTCATCAGAATGGAATGGTGTTCCAGTTCAAGACGATTGTCCATTCGGCATTAGATATATCGAGATTTTCACTATAAAAATGCAGAAATTAGATGAATTCCGCGAAGAAACACTAAATTAAATACATCTTCTGATAAATCCAGCCACTAATTGACGTAAATAAGTTAAAATCTGCTGTACGAATCGCTCAAAGTTTGCTAAGCACGCAAGATACATGTACGGAGAAAACATGTACTGATAAGTGGGTCTGCCTAGACTAGGAACCGAGTACCCATTTGCTTCTAGCCATAGGACTCGTCGAAAGAACTGGAGAACCGCGGTTGGAATTGATGTCGCATTTAATTTATCGTTAAATTTTCAAATGCTACCAAACGCGTAGGGCAAAAAGTTAAACCCGTCATTCAAAATGTCAAACCCGTAGTGTCAAAATTTCAACCCGTCAAGATAAAATTCAAGATGCGTATTGAGATTTTACCAAACGAGCTATGTCTAAGTAAATCACTACGAGAAAATGACGAGAAAATGACGCCATATAGGCACGTTTTAAACGAGCTTTAGGATGCGTTTAAGTAAAGCTAACTAAGATCTGTACTGTAATTGACTGTGTGTATTGTTTCTGCAGGCTGTGATAAAACGAGCGTTAATGGACAGTGGTTGTCCCACTCATATAGTGAATGAGTTGATGGAAAATGCACATGAAAGACGATGGCCACCTGGACTTAGTACATTAGAAACTAGACAATTAAACCGGCGTCAGTATGAAAATTATGTCACAAAGCGGATACCAGGTAAGCTATGTTAATAGCTTGATATTGACCCTAACATGGACACTGTATGTACGCATTGCACATTGATTCGGCAGGAGATGCTTGATGATAAAAAACTGATGCAAATTTTGAAAACAGTGTTGCTGGCAGCTGTAGGCAGCAACAGCTTGCAACAACATTGTTCACTAAACTACACTGGCAGTTCTCACATAAATGGCAAATAAATAATATTGCTTTTTGATTTCGAAGTATAAAATGTATGAGGGCTAACTGTCTAGAGCATAGCCATCAGGACCAGTGTTTCTCATGACATCTAAATTTTGGAAGTCCCCGGGAGCCCACACCCTGAAATCTGGAGGTCTCCAGCTGAAATCTTGGTCAAGTTCGACTCGCTAACTATAGTCGGTTAGCTGGTTTACTGATCATGCGCAGTTGCTATGACCAGTCGAACTTGATCGTAGTCGACTATAGTTCGTTGGTACCTAGTTCCCTATTGAATTACTATTGCAGAAAATTTGGAGCCGGGTACCAGTCTCCATTAACCCTTTCTGTCGTCTGTTTTGATGACCTACGAAAATGGATTATTTTTGTCCACTAAAAGTGTCCATATGGCATAAAGTGGCAAGGAATATGGGCTTGGGAACATTGACATACAATGGGAAAGCATAATTTCATCAAACCTAAGTTATTTAGTGAAATATTTACACCTTTATATGCATTTATTCGTTACAAGCGATCGGTGTCCGCCATTTCGAACTTTATGCAAATATCGCACTAACCATCTGAACCGAGGTCGGGTGCTCGGTTGACTATAGTTGACTAGCTAGTTAACTATTTGAAGTTCAGCTGGTACTCTAGTTAGCTATAGCTAACTATGGTTAGGAGTCGAACTTGACCATTGGTGTCCCAAAACTAAAATTCCCAAGCAGTATTAACTCATCTGTGCTAAAATTTGACGGTACCATGGACTCGCAACTATGAATTATGTAATACTATCTAGCATGGTAGGTATTTTTATGCAAAAGCCTGTAGTTTTTAAAGGGATTCTAATCTCATCTCAAATGTTGTATTGCACCGATAGATTATGGTCTATAGATTCCATATCATTCATATCCTGTCACATTCCCGGTTCCGTATCACAATTATCTGCTTTGTAATATCGCATAGATGTTGAACAGTGGTCGCCACCATTTTGTCTCCTCTAGCAATAGTGTGTGATGTTGTGTATGTGCCAACGCATTACATTCTTTATTATGTAATAATCTTCTTGTTGAATATTTTGAAACTGATTTGACTGGAAGTTGTTGCTGCCTATGGCAGCAACAACCTCCAGTCAAATTAGTTTCAAAATATTCAACAGATTAACTGTATGGTTGCTTTTATACCACATTGTAAAGCTAGTTTTTTTGGCACCTCTATGACTGAGCACATATACCGAGGCAGATGCATTAAGCCTTTTCTGATTGGTTGATAAGTAAATCATGACAGTCATCATAAGCTGGAGAAATCTACCAATATTTAGCTACTAAAACCCGAACATCTTTCTTTGACAGGATGATAAAAAGCTTAAAATCCCAAACAGTTTATGAGTGGCCTATTAGATCATTTGTATAAATATGAGATGAGGTTAGTATTTAACAATCATACAAGGTTTTCAGTGGTCCCATGGGACCTGCTGCCATTACTTTTTGGTGATCCCAAGCTGAATCTGGGGGGTATATACCCTCAAAAGGATCCTTATGAGAATCCCTGATCAGGACTAGAATGGGTTTATATAGAATAAAATGCATTAATCTCTGTGATCCCTATGATATAATGTAATATTGTGTGTGTTTCGTGTTTTAAGGAAAGCAAGCGGTGGTGGTCATGGGATGTGAGAATCAGCATATGCCGGCAGATCTCATCTTGGAGCCAGGCCTCGTGATGATCTTCGCTCATGGTGTTGAAGGAGAATGAGAGGCAGAATAGATAATCACACACGCACACATGCACGCACGCACACGCACGCACGCACGCGCGCGCGCGCACGCACGCACGCACGCACGCACACACTGTCTCATTTGAATGCTTTCTCTTTGCTCTGTTATTCCTGATTGTGTTTATCAATTCACAGACTCTTAGATCATAGGAATAGTTGTGGCTATGTGAGAGTAATTCAGCTGATTGCTATCTGAACCCCCTTAGTGGTCAAAATACTCAAGAAAACTGAAAGTTATGTGTACTGAATGCCCATTTGCAGGCCTAGAGAAATCAATTTTTTTTA
Source organism: Chaetoderma sp. LZ-2023a (assembly GCA_034401795.1). Classification (NCBI taxonomy): domain Eukaryota; kingdom Metazoa; phylum Mollusca; class Caudofoveata; order Chaetodermatida; family Chaetodermatidae; genus Chaetoderma; species Chaetoderma sp. LZ-2023a. Next base: position 62,290,128 of record CM067359.1, read on the forward strand.
AATTTGCTGCTGTAATAACTGGATCGGTTATCGATCTAGCCAATCCAGTGGTTAATTTTCCAAAATTGTCTTTTGGCCTGCAAATGAAGGTTTCTGAAGATCACTGCAGAGGTTGTTTTTGGCCGACTTGACCATTAATGTGGTTACGCTTTGTTAAGATGTTTTAACTAATGCTGGAATATGCACGCCTGCTCTGACAGTGGATGATTCCCGTCTATCCATCTATCATATGATGCCATAATCTACTACGTCATGTTGGATCACGTCATAATCAATTAAGTCCAGAATTAGGTAGCTGAGTTTGTCACAAACGCTTAATTGGTGACGGACTAAGCGTTGTTGTATGCATTGTATATCTTTACTATTTAAAAACATGCTGTTGAATATTTTGAAACTAATTTGACTGTGTCAAATTAGTTTCAAAATATTCAACAGCTTACCTGTATAATTTTCTGGAAATAGATAGTCAGGGAGTTCAGGATTCATTGAATTCCAACACGAGCGAAATGTGGGTGGGGCTTAGCTAAAGATAGGCGGAGCATAGCTAAAACTGGATTCCTTCATTGATTTCACAATGTGCACAAGGAAAGTGAGCGCAGGCTGCCATCTGCGCCATAGAATCTGTAACCTTCATTTCAGCACAATCTTTATACCGTAGATATCTGCCTCAATCTCGCCATTGTGATAGAATATATCTGTTTGAGGCTAAATATAAGATAATTAATGTATTTATTCTTTATGTCAGCTAGGTGGGCCATTAGCTCATTGTTAGTGTTTTCATAGATTGTGCTAATGCGGTAGTAATAATTTGGAAAATAAAGAGTGTATGGGCTGTTGGAATTGACATCTTCCTCACGCTTCTGTTAGCAGTTTGCATTACAGTGATTGTGTAGTATATGTTTATTTTTGGAACTCTTACACGGCAGCTGTTGCTGGTTATAATGCTTGAGGATAGTTTTAACTGTCTGAATGCTGCAAGCCATCGGACAATAATTTCAAAGAGCAATGACTCTGGACATGCTGTATGTTTCGAAAACAATCTGGCGGAAAGTTGTTGGTGGAATAGCCACCAACAACTTTCAGTCAAATTGTTTTCAAAATATTCAGCATATTCAGAGGTTATGTTCAAGGGGACAAATTCTTTATGTTCTGGAGGACAGATTCTTTGTGTTATAGGGAATATTCTGTTGAATTGTTAGACTGGGAATTGTTGCTTTCTATGGCAGCAACAGAATTCAGTCAAATCGTTTTTCAAAATCTTCAACAGCTTCACTGTATAAATGTCTTAAAATTGAGATGGTGGAATTTAAAGTGTTAACCCGTAGCGCACTGATGGCAATATTCTATCTTTTACCATGTCAGTATCAAAGAAACTGGTGTACAGTTTTCAACAATTTTACTGGAAGATGTTGCTGTCTACGACAGCACCATCTCTCCAAATTTGTTGAAAAATGAACACAAGTTCATTTTTTAATTTAATTTGAAAATTTACAATTTTGACACCGGAGGGGTAAGGGTTAAAGCGGTAGATCAATCTCATGAACATTTCCATGACAACCATCTTTAACGAAATTAGAGATTTTCAGTTATTCATAATTGGATCTTTACAGTTTATCCATCAATCATATCACATCATAATCAACTGTGTGACGTCGTAGTCAATGACGTCATGCATGACGTAGATAAGTTCGTGATGAACGCTTAATTGATGATGAACTAAGCGTTGTACGAATTGCATGTCTACTATTTAATAAATATGCTGTTGAATTTTTTGAAACTAATCTGACTGGGAGCTGTTGCTGCCATATGTTCAAAATATTCAACAGCTTGCCTGTATAGTTTTCTGGGAATTGATAGTCATGGAGTTCAGGGATTGATCGATCCCAGTACAGGAATATCGTGGGTTGAGCTTAGCTCGAGATAGGTGGGGCATAGCTAAAAGTGGAGTCCTCACTTAGCAACAATATACAAGCTAACCCGTAAGCTTTGACCAGAAATAATAGATTCTCTGTGTGGTCTGGAGTATTATAGTGAATATTTTGAAACTAATTTGACTGGGAAATGTTATTGCCATACCAGTCAAATTAATTTGAAAACATTCAACAGTTGTTCAATATAGTTATCTTGAAATTGAGACCTGAAATGTCCACATTCACTCGCCGCAACCAAGGAGGTGGCGCATAGAGGGACCCATTTCTAGCTATGCCCCGCCCATTTCTAGCTATTCCCGCCCATATCTAGCTATGCCCCGCCCGCTTTATATACGCTTTTGAATAGATTTGAGCAATGAAGCGTGAATTAGCAAAATCCATATATCAAGGTAACTTGACACGTACATGTAAGCTGTTGTAGTTTTAACATTTTTTTATCATTCAATATGTTTGCCTATGGCAGCAACAGTTCCCAGTCAAATAAGTTTCTAAATATTCAACTGAATGTTTATTAAACTGAAAATTCACAATTGCACAACTTTTGTGGCGCACGTTTGTCGCTTTCTTGATGGACATATGTGATTAGCAATGTACAGTGCAGCTCAGAGATAACTTAGAATGTCGCCAAGCAAAGTTAAACACACTGTTATGTTGAATAAGCTAGCACAGTTCCAACCCAATGGGGGAATCCAGTTTTAGCTATACCCCACCCATCTCTAGCTAAGCTCAGCCCACGCCTTGTCCATGTTGGATCGATTGATCCCTGCTCTCTCTGAATCTCAATTTCCAGAAAACTACAGGTAAGCTGCTGAATATTCTGAAACTAATTTGACTGGGTGCTGTTGCTGCCTATGTCAGCAACAGTGCCCGGTCAAATTAGTTTCAAAATGTTCAACAGAATGTTTATTAAATACTAAAGACATACAATTCGACCAACAACGCTTAGTCCGTCATCAATTAAGCATTCGTGACGAACTTAGCTAGGTCATTCATAACGTAATTGATTATGACATCAGGCTACACGCGTATTTGATTATAACGTCATATGATTGAGGGATAAAATAGAATCCTCCATTATATTCAAAATATTCAACAGAACATTTCTTACTAACTAACATGTTTCTGTTTTTGTTTTGGTAACATTCGAAGTTATTCCTAAACAGTACTGTACTTTGAAATGTAACATCAGTTAGGTGATTGACAGACCGGGTCCTTCTATCCGCATTGCTACATGTCATATATAAGAATCCTCTGACAATGCATTGTGCCAATTATGGGACATGCCACCTGTCAGATGTTGTGAAGACCTAATGTGAATATATTTATTTATTGTTGGCATGTAAATACGATTAAATAAGGCCAATGTGTATATAATATTGTATTATACATTTACAGATTTGTGTATAAAATAATAGCATGTTGATAAATGGTTTGTATGCGAAACTTTATTATGTAGTTGTCACTTCTTGTTATAAAATATATCCTGTTCATTTCTGAACGATCCGGATCATCAACCCGGATCACCATTCTGGATCATCAACCTGAATCACCATTCTAGATCATCAATCCTATCATGAAATCATGTAGATATTTAACTCTAATGTGTCGGGTCAGATAATAATTTGTGCCACAATTTTCGTAGTCATTCGTTTGATGCAAGTTTGATGACTTGACACATTTATGTCATTCAACATAGAAATCATGTCAATTTTAGCCTGTAATTTCTGCCAAAATTAGGCCACCCAGTAAAATCTTATTTGCCCACCGATGAAATGGATGAAGAGTTCTCTGCTCAATACCACTATAAACCATCAGGCATGGAATGTTATCATATTTTCTAATTTTATTCTCATTTTTGCTCAATTGATTATACGCTTTTAATTCAGATTTTTGTATCAAAAATATTTCTGCTGTAGCATTCCTTATTTTAATTAAGAACTATATATTATTTTTTAATCTGTATTTACGTAGAATGCCATTCTGTCTTCTGTTATCATTAGTGAGAGTAGCCTGTCAACTTATTCCAGAAAGGGTTCAATCATCCTATTTTTGTGAGTAAGATGATTGGATCATATAATAATTCAGTTCCAATGAATCCAAGAGTTCAGTTATCCAGATGATCCGGATCCGAGGATCATCAGAGATGAACACGGCACAAACCTGTATTTCATTATAACATGTGTTATCATTAGTGCTTGAACTGACTGTAATGTATAGAGCTAGCAAATAGAATAATCCCTGCAATGAATAGAAACTAGAATATAGTAGTCACCTCATCACCTGTACAGTTAATGACTTAGTAGTCAAGTCAGACAAAACATGCCTCCGCAGTAGTCTTGAGAAATGTCCATTTGCAGGCCAAGAAACTACTAGTCTTTAAGGCTGTAATTTCAAGAGCTGTCTACAGTAACCAAACTTGGTGTATATATGCGTCATACATAGCCTGAAGGTGTGTCATGTATCAAAAATAGGTCAGTGTGATCTGCTTCTAATGGTTCACTGAACACCATAGATTATTCGTGCCCATGTTGTAGTTTTAAGTTTTTTTGTGCAGTAACCAAACTTGGTATTGTAGCTTATTGTTGTATCGCATATCAAAATCTGGTCAACCTGACCTCATTTCCACGGTTCACTGAGCATAATAGACAATCCTTGTCTGGGCTTTAGTTTGAGTCTTTGTATACATTAACCGATCTTGGTGTATGGATGCATTCTAATTGTAACGAGTATCAATTCTTTTCATTTGAATGACATTTTTCAAGGACTTAGCTTGGTAGGCTATTAGCTATATTTAACATTACAGTGTTCATACTGTCATAGTTATACTTGGCTTGCCAATCAAGTGACTGATAGGCAAACAAATCTTTACTTCAGTAATCATCATCATTATCATCATCATAATAAATCATCATCATCATCATCATCATCATCATCATCATCATCTTTATGCTATGTTGTAATATAGATCGCTACATTCAAACTTCTATTATTATATGACTGCAGTTGTTGCTATGTCATGAATACGACTCTGGGGTGAGGTGGGATGGGGCTGGACCCCACGAGGTCTTGGAATGAGTCTGAACTCAGGAGGGCTTGAAATGGTCTGGATACCAGAAAGGATGGGGTGGGTCTGGACTTCCGGAGGCTTGAAATGGGTTTGGACTCCTGGAGGACCCAGAATGTATCTAGACCCCAGGGGGTCTTGAAAAGGGTCTTAACTCTGGGAGGGTTTGGAATGGTCTGGACACCACACAGGCGTAGGATCGGTCTAGAGGCCAGGAAGGCGTGAGAAATGTCTGGATGCCAGGACTTGGAATAGGTCTGGATTCTATGAGAGCTTTGGATGGATCTGGGTTCCAGGAGGGCTTGGAATGGGACTGGATGATGGGTGGTTTTTGGTGTAATGTTGAGATGGGTTGTCATTCTAGCAATTGTTAGTTTGATTTTGGAATGAGTCCCCACTCCTGGAAGCTGTTTGGAATGAATCTTGGTTCTATGGCACATTTTTGGTTAGGATTGTAATCGGTCTGGAGTTGGGGTGACTCAGGAGGGGCATTGAGTAAGATTGGAACTCTATTGGGATATGTTGGATGTGGGATGATTTAGGTATGGTCAGAATATTGCTGGTAATGTTGTGATTGTGCCTGGACGCAGAAAGGAGTTGGGCTAAGCTTGGAACTCAAGCCGGTATTGTAGTACATTTAGGACTCAAGCAGGTGTTAGGGTGAGGCTGGTATGTGTCAGACCTTAAAGATTGTGAGTGAAGGAGGTGGGCTGGTGGTAATGTTTTATTTATTATTAGATTTATACACCTGTGTTTTGTTATCTTTTGTAAATTAATACAATACTTTATATGACGGTGGTTGTACGGTTCATATATACCGATGCTGACTGAAGAGTTGCTGAAGATCTGTTAAAAATAAAAATTACAAAGCTTCCTTCGTGAAGCCTTGTAACCTTCCTGAAGTAGATTTATATGAGCATAGAAAGGAGTGGATGGGAATGGGGATTAAATAACTCAAACTTTCGTTTGAGGAAAATTGCAATATTCTATCAGCGAGTATTTTGAAAGTTTGAAAGCCGTGAGATTGTATTTTTCATCTTTCTGCTGATTGTGGTTACTGAAGGTATATAATATATCATCGGGGTTCATCCACCTGCGGAATTAAATTTCAAACTTAGTTCACACATAATTTAGTAATTTCCAAAACCATTTTTTGTGATGTCCTGAATCAGTGTTGATTTCAAAATTGTATGATTTTGCAGAAAAATATCAGAATTAGTAGCAGATGTCAACATTTTCGATGAGTACGACATTTTATATAAGAGTCATCAGCAATATCATTATGAGTGATCTTGGATTATCCAAAAAAATTTCGGAAATCATTTAAATGTATCTCCTAAATCACTTGGCTTATTTTAACCAAATTCCTTTGGAAGGATCTTATGGTAGTATGCTCCAGATCTTCTATTCAGAATTTTGATTATTCTAATATTCCTGTAGCCATCTTTGATTTTCCTAAAAATCTCAGGCAATCATTAAAAACCTATCTCTTAAACGACTTAACACAATTGGGATCCAGAACATCTTCAGAATTTTAATTAGTCGATCTTTGCGGTAGCCCTCTTGGAGTATCCAGAAATTTTCAGAAAATCCTTTAAAACGTAGCTTCTCATAAAATGCTTGGTGGATTTTAACTAAATTCGGCTGGAAGGATCTCATTGGTCCAGAACATCTATTCAGAATTTTGATTGATCAATTTTCCTGCATTCCATCTTGGTCTTTCCGAAAATGTTATGGAAATGCTTTAAAAGCGTTACTAGTGTTTAAAATGGCGTCAACTCTTAGATAGAAATGCATTTGGATATTTTCAATATTTTTGTTGTAATATAGATACACACCATGAGGACAGAAACCAGGAGAACAGAAACCCCCCAAAATTATATCCTAACATCAAATGAATAAGCTGCATAATATTTTTTTTGTTTGCAAGACTAGTTATGCATTGCAAGTGATCACTAAGTAGCACATACTCTGCTTTCTCTGTGGAACAAATAATTTGGACTGTCAGATTTGTTCTTTTCATTTTTTCTATTTGTGGAATTTATAATTTACATCTTGGGTTTTGATGGTGGTATGCGTCAACACTTCCAACGATAATATTTATTGGTCAAATTTTTCGTGATCATCTTGGAATTTTCAAATGTGTCCTTGAAGTCATTAAAAATATTACTCTTAATATGCCTGCCACAATTTCTTTTTTAAAACATATTTCTGTTTTTCTGGTCAGAACTTGAATTTCTGGCAAAAATTTATCGGGAATAAGGCCCTATAGCTAGAATTATCTCTAAGTGAACTGCCAATGTTCCAAGGGAGCAATAAAAGATAGAGAGTTCCTGTTTCTGCATGGTAGTGTTGTCATCTGTGTGTATGTGTGTGCGTGTGTGCGTGTGTGTGTGTGTGTGTGTGTGTGTGTGTGTGTGTGTGTGTGTGTGTGTGTACGTGTATGCATGCGTGCAAGTGTCTGTATGTGAGTAGTTCGTCTGTCTGGATTGATTCTATGATATTATCTAGGCTTTAACTGATCCTCAGCAAATCATAATTATATATAATGTATATGTAAATAAAGTTGCTAATTTATGTACAAATATGATGTTTACGGAGTCATTGCCTAAGATGTTGATTTAAAATGAATACAGAAATATGTTAAATTGTGCATTATCTTTTTTATTGTCAGGCCAATGTAATTAGTGCTTATTAACTGCAGATTACTATTTATTCCATCCACACACAGCCCTCCGGCCCCCCCCCCCCCCCCCCCCCCCGTGCACGTCACACACGTGCACACACACACACAACTGTAACGGTTTCAAATTGCTTCCATGTATATCCACTGGAATGTCCTTGGATTATTATCATTGCCACCAAATGTGATCCCTGTCATATGCCAAGTATAGACAATGGCGCGAAATCATCTTAACCAAATCGGATTAGCAGTGTGTGAGATACATGCACATAAATACAATCAAATGTATGCACGCATGCACGCACTACTGAGAGAGTCAAGACCCTATTTTGGAGTTTTAGGTGGGAACCGTTTGCTGTAAAATGGTGGTGTCATTTTGCCATAGGTTTGGACCCTAACAAACATATGTAAGGTGGCCACCCCTCTGAGAATTCCAGAGGGTCATTCATAATTACACATCTAAGCAGATTTCGCACAAAGAGCCCATAATCTGAAAAAGCTCAATGTTAAATTTATAGACAGCACTTATATTTTGCGCACAGAAACGGCGCACAATATTCTAGACGCAAAGATACCGATGCAGTTAACTTGCTTGAATGACTACCTGCCTTTGGAGCCAAAATGACTGTTATTAACACACATACTTGGAAAAAACCCAGTCGTCCTATTTGTGTCTAAGCTACAAATGGCATTTTGTTTTAAATATGAGCTGTATTAGAGCAGATATTTTGATGACACCTGTATGGTTACTTCAGTGTGCTTACCTTGGACAGTTCTTGCAATGGACCTTTCCAGTTCATCTATCAATCATAATCAACTACATGACGCGTAGGATGATGTCATAATCAATTACATCATCAATGACATAGATAGGTTCGTTACGAATGCTTAATTGATCACGGACTAAGCGTTGTACGAATTGTATGTCTACTATTTAATAAACATGTTGAATATTTTTAAACTAATTTGACTGGACGCTGTTGCTGCCATATAAGCAGCAACAATACCCAGTCAAATTAGTTTCAAAGTATTCAACATTACCTGTTTTCTGGAAATTGATAGTCAGGGAGTTCAGGGATCGATCGATCCCAACATGTGGTGTGGGTGGAGCTGAGCTAGAGATGGGCGGGGCACAGCTAAAATTGGATTCCTCCATTATATTAAAATTATCCTTTGCGTGTCCATGCTCTGGACGTCTGTGATTGGCTTTATGCTCTGGACGTCTGTGATTGGCTTCATGCTCTGGACGTCTGTGATTGTCTTCAGGCTCTGGACGTGTGTGATTGTCTTCATGCTCTGGACGTCTGTGATTGTCTTCAGGCTCTGGACGTGTGTGATTGTCTTCATGCTCTGGACGTCTGTGATTGTCTTCATGCTCTGGATGTCTGTGATTGTCTTCATGCTCTGGACGTCTGTGATTGTCTTCAGGCTCTGGACGTGTGTGATTGTCTTCATGCTCTGGACGTCTGTGATTGTCTTCATGCTCTGGACGTCTGTGATTGTCTTCATGCTCTGGACGTCTGTGATTGTCTTCATGCTCTGGACGTGTGTGATTGTCTTTATGCTCTGGACGTGTGTGATTGTCTTTATGCTCTGGACGTGTGTGATTGTCTTCATGCTCTGGACGTCTGTGATTGTCTTCAGGCTCTGGACATCTGTGATTGTCTTCAGGCTCTGGACGTCTGTGATTGTCTTCAGGCTCTGGACGTCTGTGATTGCCTTCTTGCTATGGACGTCTGTGATTGTCTTCATGCTCTGGATATCTATGATTGGCTTCATGCTCTGGATATCTATGATTGGCTTCATGCTCTTGACGTCTGTGATTGTCTTCAGGCTCTGGACGTCTGTGATTGTCTTCAGGCTCTGGACGTGTGTGATTGTCTTCAGGCTCTGGACGTCTGTGATTGTCTTCATGCTCTGGACGTCTGTGATTGTCTTCATGCTCTGGACGTCTGTGATTGTCTTCATGCTCTGGATGTCTGTGATCGTCTTCATGCTCTGGACGTCTGTGATTGTCTTCATGCTCGGGATGTCTGGGATTGTCTTCATGCTCTGAACGTCTGTGATTGTCTTCAGGATCAAGACGTCTGTAATTATCTTCATGCTCTGGACTTCTGTGATTGTGTTCACGCTCGGGTCGTGTGTGATTGTTTGAAGTTTCTGGACGTCTATGATTGTCTCCATGCTCTGGACATCTGTGATTATCTTCACGCTCTGGACGTCTGTGAGTATCTTCATGCTCTGGACTTCTGTGATTGTCTTCACGCTTTGGACGTCTGTGATTGTTTGAAGGCTCTGGGCGTCTATAATTGTCTTCATGCTCGGGACGTCTGTAATTGTCTTCTTGATCTGGACATCTGTGATTGTCTTCATGCTCTGGACGTCTGTGATTATTTTCACGCTCTGGACGTCTGTGATTGTCTTCATACTCTGAACGTCTGTGATTGTCTTCATGCTCGGGATGTCTATGATTGTCTTCATGCTCTGAACATCTGTGATTGTCTTCAGGATCTAGATGTCTGTGATTATCTTCAGGCTCTGGACGTCTGTGATTGTCTTCATGTTCGGGACATCTGTGATTATCTTCATGCACTGGACGTCTGTGAGTATCTTCATGCTCTGGACTTCTGTGATTGTCTTCATGCTTTGGACGTCTGTGATTGTTTGAAGGCTCTGGACGTCTATAATTGTCTTCATGCTCGGGACGTCTGTAATTGTCTTCTTGATCTGGACATCTGTGATTGTCTTCATGCTCTGGACGTCTGTGATTATCTTCACGCTCTGGACGTCTGTGATTGTCTTCATGCTCGGGACATCTGTGATTGTCTTCATGCTCAGGTCATCTGTGATTGTCTTCATGCTCGGGACGTCTGTGATTGTCTTAATGTTCTGGACGTCTGTGATTATCTTCATGCTCTGGACGTCTGTGGTTGTCTTCATGCTCTGGACGTCTGTGATTGTCTTCATGCTCTGGACGTCTGTGATTGTCTTCATACTCTAAACGTCTGTGATTGTCTTCATGCTCTGGGCGTCTGTGATTGTCTTCTTGCTCTGGGCGTCTGTGATTGTCTTCATGCTCTGGACGTCTGTGATTATTTTCACGCTCTGGACGTCTGTGATTGTCTTCATACTCTGAACGTCTGTGATTGTATTCATGCTCGGGATGTCTGTGATTGTCTTCAGGATAAAGATGTCTGTGATTATCTACAGGCTCTGGACGTCTGTGATTGTCTTCATGTTCGGGACTTCTGTGATTATCTTCATGCCCTGGACGTCTGTGATTGTCTTCATGCTCTGGACGTCTGTGATTGGCTTCTTGCTCTGGACGTCTGTGATTGTCTTCATGCTCTGGACGTCTGTGATTGTCTTCATACTCTGAACGTCTGTGATTGTCTTCATGATCGGGATGTCTATGATTGTCTTCATGCTCTGAACGTCTGTGATTGTCTTCAGGATCTAGATGTCTGTGATTATCTTCAGGCTCTGGACGTCTGTGATTGTCTTCATGTTCGGGACATCTGTGATTATCTTCATGCACTGGACGTCTGTGAGTATCTTCATGCTCTGGACTTCTGTGATTGTCTTCACGCTTTGGACGTCTGTGATTGTTTGAAGGCTCTGGACGTCTATAATTGTCTTCATGCTCGGGACGTCTGTAATTGTCTTCTTGATCTGGACATCTGTGATTGTCTTCATGCTCTGGACGTCTGTGATTATCTTCACGCTCTGGACGTCTGTGATTGTCTTCATGCTCGGGACATCTGTGATTGTCTTCATGCTCAGGACATCTGTGATTGTCTTCATGCTCGGGACGTCTGTGATTGTCTTAATGTTCTGGACGTCTGTGATTGTCTTCACGCTCTGGACGTCTGTGATTGCCTTCATGCTCTGGACGTCTGTGGTTGTCTTCATGCTCGGGACATCTGTGTCAGGCAAATCTTTCGCTCAGTGATGAAGCCCAGCCTGGGTGATGTCAAAATAGTTTTAATGCAGTCTGATGAATTGCCTTTCTGAGTTGCTGACATGCAAACCGATTTGAAGGAACTACTCATCAACCTGGGAATGCTTTTCGACTACGCATCACACTGAAGTTCGCCAGCACCGAGGTTCGCCGACTACTGCTGCAGCAACAACCACCATCACCACTTCCGCCACAACTACCGCCACTACTACTGCCACATCCGATGCCACACTCACCACCACCTCTCCCAGAGGTACCTGGAGAGCCGCAAACACATCTGGCACGAATGCATGCATCGGTTTCAGCCTCCTTCGCTCCAACTGAGGGGAAGAGAAGACCTCTACCTATGAATTGCAGCACCAACCCAGAGTTGACCAGACAAAGATGGATCCCTCAAAACCCAGACTTCCATTTCCTGAATGCGTGAGTGAGGAAGACGGCAACACATCCACCACCGGACGTGCAATGAACTTAATACCGATCAAGAAGCTAATCAGTTCAGCTTTTATGCACCACCTTCCCATCGACGCTGTAGGCCAAGGCACCCTTATCGCAGTACCCAACCCAGGCCCAAGAAGCCACCTGGCCCCCTGCCAATCTGCGGCCCATTATGCTCATCATCAGCTTACGGAATATCCTATCCATGTTACTCTATGCCATATTTTAGACAAGGTCGATAGTTTCACTGGATCATGTCAAAGTGGCTTCAAACGTGAACGCAGCTGTGCAGACATTGTATGGGCTCAGCGCATGCTTGTGTCGGTAGTCATGTCCAAACACTGGGATTTCCACAACATGGCATTAACATGTCACAGGCCTTCGACACAATTAAACGCTCAAAGATCCTAGATATACTACGTCAGGCCAGTTGCAATGAAGATAAGCTACGGCTAGTGAGACTACTGCTTGCAGAGACCAAGCTGAGAGTATGAGTGAGTTGAGTCAGCGAAGTTTGTAGAGTTTGAGACATTAATCTGCTACCCACAGGGCGATGGTCTATCTCCCGTGCTTTTCACATGTTATCTAGCTGTTGCATTGAAATCCGTGCGGGAAAGTTCAACATGACTACACACCCAGTGTCAATACTGGGGATGCCGCTAGAGATGGAATATGCCGAGGATGTGGACTTCATAGACGAGGAAAAGAAACCCCTTGACAAACTTCTCCCAATAGGTGCAAGCAAACTAAAAATTGAGAATATCTTTATGAGTGAATCCAAAACAGAGTTCACCCACATATGCATATCTGCAAAGCATGAACTAAAGAAAATTATGATTCACTTCGTGGCGGCGAACCATGGAGGAAAAGTAAAATCCTGGGCTCACTGCTTTGCAGTACTGCTGACATTGCTGCACGCTGCGCCATGGAGAACATAGCTTTCCAGTCCTTCTGGAAGCTATGGATTCATAGATCAAAGATGCCCTTGATAAAAAGGCTCCATTTATACAATGCAACCTGCGTATCCTTATTGCTGTATAACTGTAACAGCTAGGCAGCTCCAAAGGCAGTTCTAGACAAACTCGAGGCCTGCCACTGCAAACACCTACACTGGACACCGATGGCCAGACAGCATACTTTCTAATGATGCACTATAAAAGATATGTAATACTTCGTCGCTGTCTGTAAAAGATGCCCAGCAAAGATGGCCTATGTTTGGCCATGTGCTTAGGATGCCAGAAGAGACACTAGCACAGAGAGCCTTGGAATTCGCCCTACTCGGAGCCAGCAAATACAAAGCCAGGAGAGGACGTCATTGCATAAATCTGCTAAGCGTGCTACGAGGTGACCTCAAGAATGCAGGATTCAGTACAGTCAAGTCAAGAATGGACCTGAGGAAACTAAGGATTTCGGCTGAGGACAAGACACAGTGGGCAAAGGCGAAGAAGGACTGATTGCAGCTGTAGGATGTTTCTACTACTACAGCTGCAGAATACAGTAATCATACATACTGTTATTAAAATCACAAAGTCGAGACAATCATGACCGAGCGTTATAAGATGCATGATTAACTATCTTTGCTTAATTACTGATTTTAATGTTATTAAAATCGCAAAGTCGAGAGAGTCATGAGTAATCGCTACTGGTGCCATAGTAACCATTACTCTTGTAATAGTAATCATTACTTTTGTCCTAGTAATTGTTACTGTTGTGATATTAATTGTTACTGTTGTCATAGTAATCATTACTGTTGTCATAGTAACCATGGCCCATGTTCCCGAAGCTCTCGTTATGTTAGCGATATAGTTACACCATACTAAAGTGATGGGTGTAACGATATCGCTAGCTAACGATAGCTTCGGCAACATGGGCCCGTTACTGTTGTCATAGTAATCGTTATTGTTGTCCTAATAATCGTTACTGTTGTCCTAGTAATAACTACTGTTGCAATAGTATCCGTTAGTGTTCTGATAGTAATCGGTACCATTGTCATGGTAATCATTACCGTTGTCATAGTAATCATTACTTTTGTCATAGTAACCGTTACTGTTATCATAGTAATTGTTATTGTTGTCAAGGTAATCATTACTGTTGTCATAGTAATCGTCACTGTTTTCATAGTAATCGCTACCATTGTTATAGTAATCGTTACTGTTGTCATATATATCGCTATCGGTGTCATAGTAATCACTACTGTTGTCATAGTAACCGTTAATGTTGTGATAAAAATCGTTACTGTTGTCCTAATAATCGTTACTGTTGTCATATTAATCGTTACTGTTGTCATAGTAATCGCTACTGTTGTTATGGTAACCGTTAAGGTTGTCAAAGTAATGGTTACTGTTGTCATAGTATTCACTACTGTTGTCATAGTAATCGTTACTGTTGCTATGGTAATCGTTACTGTTGTCATAGTAATCGTTACTGTCGTCCTAGTAATCTTTACCGTTGTCATAGTAATGGTTACTGTTGTCATAGTAATCGTTAATGTTGTCTTTATTGTGTTAGATCATGGGCGTCGTCCACCCTATGTGTCTGTCATTGTTTTATTATTACTAATGTTGATTTGTGATTTTGTTTTTCGATAACATCAAGTATTCAGACAACCTACTAAGAAATGGCTTGCTGCATATTCTAAACAAGCCTTGTGTTGTACCTGCGTCGCTAGACGCCAGTGTTAATGCGAGTTGTTGTTGTACTTAAGACATTTTAAATAACTCTGGTTATACTTGAGTGATCTTCTCCAAACTTGTGCAGTAGCTTGCCTGTGTGGTCACTAAGAAGTATGCCAATTTTGGAGTCAACGCCTAATATCCGACAGCAACAGTTCGCAGCAACATTGTATTCAAAATAAACATTTTTCAATAAGGATGGTTCTACTGAAGGGATCTTCTCAAAGCTTGGGCGGAAGCTTGCCCGTGGTGTCTCAAAGACACCTGCCAATTTCGGGGTCAAATCTAAAGCGCAACAGCAATAACTTTCAGCAACATTGTTTTCAAAATAGACATTTTTCCATAATGCTTGTTCTATTGGAGGGATCCTCTCCAAGCTTGAATGGAAGCTTGCCCGTGACGTCGCAAAGATATCTGCCAATACTTGGGCCAAAGGTTATAACTCAACAGCAACAGCTTTCAGTGACATTGTTTTCAAAATAGACACTTGACTTCACTGCGTCCCATTAGATAAATATATCAAGGACGCGGGTATTGGACAAATTTGTCCTTGTTTCCACATGCAGTGTTTTGTTCTCCATAATGAGGTGGTACGTATTGGTCTCTCTGGGTCTTGTACTTAACCCGTTCATGTAGGAACCGGCTCAAACCGGCCTCTACCGTGCTCGCGAGGAATGCCCATTTGCAGGCCAAGAGAAGACAATTTTTGAAAATTTACCACTGGAATGACTGGCTCTGTTATCGAGCAAAATGTCTCAATTTTCTTGACAAAATTTAGACATTAACGGGTTAATGCAGGGGAAAAGAAAGTGATTTTCGTCATCAATCTGGTTGCGCACCAGAATATAGGCCTTCATTCCGTCATCGATCTGGTTGCACACCAGAACATAGGCCTTCATTCCGTCATCAATCTGGTTGCACACCAGAACATAGGCCTTCATTCCGTCATCAATCTGGTTGCACGCCAGAACATAGGCCTTCATTCCGTCATCAATCTGGTTGCACACCAGAACATAGGCCTTCATTTCGTCATCAATCTGGTTGCACACCAGAACATAGGCCTTCATTCCGTCATCAATCTGGTTGCACACCAGAACATAGTCCTTCATTTCGTCATCAATCTGGTTGCACGCCAGAACATAGGCCTTCATTTCGTCATCAATCTGGTTGCACACCAGAACATAGGCCTTCATTTCGTCATCAATCTGGTTGCACACCAGAACATAGGCCTTCATTTCGTCATCAATCTGGTTGCACGCCTGAACATAGGCCTTCATTTCGTCATCAATCTGGTTGCACGCCAGAACATAGTCCTTCATTTCGTCATCAATCTGGTTGCACACCAGAACATAGGCCTTCATTTCGTCATCAATCTGGTTGCACACCAGAACATAGGCCTTCATTTCGTCATCAATCTGGTTGCACACCAGAACATAAGCCTTCATTTCGTCATCAATCTGGTTGCACACCAGAACATAGGCCTTCATTTCGTCATCAATCTGGCTGCACACCAGAACATAGGCCTTCATTTCGTCATCAATCTGGTTGCACGCCAGAACATAGGCCTTCATTTCGTCATCAATCTGGTTGCACGCCAGAACATAGGCCTTCATTTCGTCATCAATCTGGTTGCACACCAGAACATAGGCCTTCATTTCGTCATCAATCTGGTTGCACACCAGAACATAGGCCTTCATTTCGTCATCAATCTAGTTGCACACCAGAACATAGGCCTTCATTTCGTCATCAATCTGGTTGCACACCAGAACATAGGCCTTCATTTCGTCATCAATCTGGTTGCACACCAGAACATAGGCCTTCATTTCGTCATCAATCTGGTTGCACACCAGAACATAGGCCTTCATTTCGTCATCAATCTGGTTGCACGCCAGAACATAGGCCTTCATTTCGTCATCAATCTGGTTGCACGCCAGAACATAGGCCTTCATTTCGTCATCAATCTGGTTGCACGCCAGAACATAGTCCTTCATTTCGTCATCAATCTGGTTGCACACCAGAAGATAGGCCTTCATTTCGTCATCAATCTGGTTGCACACCAGAACATAGGCCTTCATTTCGTCATCAATCTGGTTGCACACCAGAACATAGGCCTTCATTTCGTCATCAATCTGGTTGCACACCAGAACATAGGCCTTCATTTCGTCATCAATCTGGTTGCACGCCAGAACATAGGCCTTCATTTCGTCATCAATCTGGTTGCACGCCAGAACATAGGCCTTCATTTCGTCATCAATCTGGTTGCACACCAGAACATAGGCCTTCATTTCGTCATCAATCTGGTTGCACACCAGAACATAGGCCTTCATTTCGTCATCAATCTGGTTGCACACCAGAACATAGGCCTTCATTTCGTCATCAATCTGGTTGCACGCCAGAACATAGGCCTTCATTTCGTCATCAATCTGGTTGCACGCCAGAACATAGGCCTTCATTTCGTCATCAATCTGGTTGCACGCCAGAACATAGGCCTTCATTTCGTCATCAATCTGGTTGCACACCAGAACATAGGCCTTAATTTCGTCATCAATCTGGTTGCACACCAGAACATAGGCCTTCATTTCGTCATCAATCTGGATGCACACCAGAACATAGGCCTTCACTTCGTCATCAATCTGGTTGCACACCAGAACATAGGCCTTCATTTCGTCATCAATCTGGTTGCGCGCCAGAACATAGGCCTTCATTTTGTCATCAATCTGGTTGCGCGCCAGAACATAGTCCTTCATTTCGTCATCAATCTGGTTGCACACCAGAACATAGGCCTTCATTTCGTCATCAATCTGGTTGCACACCAGAACATAGGCCTTCATTTCGTCATCAATCAGGTTGCACGCCAGAACATAGGCCTTCATTTCGTCATCAATCTGGTTGCACGCCAGAACATAGTCCTTCATTTCGTCATCAATCTGGTTGCACACCAGAACATAGGCCTTCATTTAGTCATCAATCTGGTTGCACACCAGAACATAGGCCTTCATTTCGTCATCAATCTGGTTGCACACCAGAACATAGGCCTTCATTTCGTAATCAATCTGGTTGCACACCAGAACATAGGCCTTCATTTCGTCATCAATCTGGTTGCACGCCAGAACATAGGCCTTCATTTCGTCATCAATCTGGTTGCACACCAGAACATAGGCCTTCATTTCGTCATCAATCTGGTTGCACACCAGGACATAGACCTTCATTTCGTCATCAATCTGGTTGCACACCAGAACATAGGCCTTCATTTCGTCATCAATCTGGTTGCACACCAGAACATAGGCCTTCATTTCGTCATCAATCTGGTTGCACGCCAGAACATAGGCCTTCATTTCGTCATCAATCTGGTTGCACGCCAGAACATAGGCCTTCATTTCGTCATCAATCTGGTTGCACGCCAGAACATAGGCCTTCATTTCGTCATCAATCTGGTTGCACACCAGAACATAGGCCTTCATTTCGTCATCAATCTGGTTGCACACCAGAACATAGGCCTTCATTTCGTCATCAATCTGGTTGCACACCAGAACATAGGCCTTCATTTCGTCATCAATCTGGTTGCACGCCAGAACATAGGCCTTCATTTCGTCATCAATCTGGTTGCACGCCAGAACATAGGCCTTCATTTCGTCATCAATCTGGTTGCACACCAGAACATAGGCCTTCATTTCGTCATCAATCTGGTTGCACACCAGAACATAGGCCTTCATTTCGTCATCAATCTGGTTGCACGCCAGAACTTAGGCCTTCATTTCGTCATCAATCTGGTTGCACACCAGAACATAGGCCTTTATTTCGTCATCAATCTGGTTGCACGCCAGAACATAGGCCTTCATTTCGTCATCAATCTGGTTGCACACCAGAACATAGGCCTTCATTTCGTCATCAATCTGGTTGCACGCCAGAACATAGGCCTTCATTTCGTCATCAATCTGGTTGCACGCCGGAACATAGGCCTTCATTCCGTCATCAATCTGGTTGCACGCCAGAACATAGGCCTTCATTTCGTCATCAATCTGGTTGCACACCAGAACATAGGCCTTCATTTCGTCATCAATCTGGTTGCACACCAGAACATAGGCCTTCATTTCGTCATCAATCTGGTTGCACGCCGGAACATAGGCCTTCATTCCGTCATCAATCTGGTTGCACGCCAGAACATAGGCCTTCATTCCGTCATCAATCCGGTTGCACACCAGAACATAGGCCTTCATTTCGTCATCAATCTGGTTGCACGCCAGAACATAGGTCTTCATTTCGTCATCAATCTGTTTCGTCATCAATCTGGTTGCACGCCAGAACATAGTCCTTCATTTCGTCATCACTCTGTTTGCACACCAGAACATAGGCCTTCATTTCGTCATCAATCTGGTTGCACACCAGAACATAGGCCTTCATTTCGTCATCAATCTGGTTGCACACCAGAACATAGGCCTTCAGTTCGTCATCAATCTGGTTGCACACCAGAACATAGGCCTTCATTTCGTCATCAATCTGGTTGCACACCAGAACATAGGCCTTCATTTCGTCATCAATCTGCTTGCACACCAGAACATAGGCCTTCATTTCGTCATCAATCTGCTTGCACACCAGAACATAGGCCTTCATTTCGTCATCAATCTGGTTGCACGCCAGAACATAGGCCTTCATTTCGTCATCAATCTGGTTGCACGCCAGAACATAGGCCTTCATTTCGTCATCAATCTGGTTGCACACCAGAACATAGGCCTTCATTTCGTCATCAATCTGGTTGCACACCAGAACATAGGCCTTCATTTCGTCATCAATCTGGTTGCACGCCAGAACATAGGTCTTCATTTCGTCATCAATCTGTTTCGTCATCAATCTGGTTGCACGCCAGAACATAGTCCTTCATTTCGTCATCAATCTGTTTGCACACCAGAACATAGGCCTTCATTTCGTCATCAATCTGGTTGCACACCAGAACATAGGCCTTCATTTCGTCATCAATCTGGTTGCACACCAGAACATAGGCCTTCAGTTCGTCATCAATCTGGTTGCACACCAGAACATAGGCCTTCATTTCGTCATCAATCTGGTTGCACACCAGAACATAGGCCTTCATTTCGTCATCAATCTGCTTGCACACCAGAACATAGGCCTTCATTTCGTCATCAATCTGCTTGCACACCAGAACATAGGCCTTCATTTCGTCATCAATCTGGTTGCACGCCAGAACATAGGCCTTCATTTCGTCATCAATCTGGTTGCACGCCAGAACATAGGCCTTCATTTCGTCATCAATCTGGTTGCACACCAGAACATAGGCCTTCATTTCGTCATCAATCTGGTTGCACACCAGAACATAGGCCTTCATTTCGTCATCAATCTGGTTGCACACCAGAACATAGGCCTTCATTTCGTAATCAATCTGGTTGCACACCAGAACATAGGCCTTCATTTCGTCATCAATCTGGTTGCACGCCAGAACATAGGCCTTCATTTCGTCATCAATCTGGTTGCACACCAGAACATAGGCCTTCATTTCGTCATCAATCCGGTTGCACACCAGGACATAGGCCTTCATTTCGTCATCAATCTGGTTGCACGCCAGAACATAGGCCTTCATTTCGTCATCAATCTGGTTGCACGCCAGAACATAGGCCTTCATTTCGTCATCAATCTGGTTGCACGCCAGAACATAGGCCTTCATTTCGTCATCAATCTGGTTGCACACCAGAACATAGGCCTTCATTTCGTCATCAATCTGGTTGCACACCAGAACATAGGCCTTCATTTCGTCATCAATCTGGTTGCACACCAGAACATAGGCCTTCATTTCGTCATCAATCTGGTTGCACGACAGAACATAGGCCTTCATTTCGTCATCAATCTGGTTGCACACCAGAACATAGGCCTTCATTTCGTCATCAATCTGGTTGCACACCAGAACATAGGCCTTCATTTCGTCATCAATCTGGTTGCACGCCAGAACATAGGCCTTCATTTCGTCATCAATCTGGTTGCACACCAGAACATAGGCCTTCATTTCGTCATCAATCTGGTTGCACACCAGGACATAGACCTTCATTTCGTCATCAATCTGGTTGCACACCAGAACATAGGCCTTCATTTCGTCATCAATCTGGTTGCACACCAGAACATAGGCCTTCATTTCGTCATCAATCTGGTTGCACGCCAGAACATAGGCCTTCATTTCGTCATCAATCTGGTTGCACGCCAGAACATAGGCCTTCATTTCGTCATCAATCTGGTTGCACGCCAGAACATAGGCCTTCATTTCGTCATCAATCTGGTTGCACACCAGAACATAGGCCTTCATTTCGTCATCAATCTGGTTGCACACCAGAACATAGGCCTTCATTTCGTCATCAATCTGGTTGCACACCAGAACATAGGCCTTCATTTCGTCATCAATCTGGTTGCACGCCAGAACATAGGCCTTCATTTCGTCATCAATCTGGTTGCACGCCAGAACATAGGCCTTCATTTCGTCATCAATCTGGTTGCACACCAGAACATAGGCCTTCATTTCGTCATCAATCTGGTTGCACACCAGAACATAGGCCTTCATTTCGTCATCAATCTGGTTGCACGCCAGAACTTAGGCCTTCATTTCGTCATCAATCTGGTTGCACACCAGAACATAGGCCTTTATTTCGTCATCAATCTGGTTGCACGCCAGAACATAGGCCTTCATTTCGTCATCAATCTGGTTGCACACCAGAACATAGGCCTTCATTTCGTCATCAATCTGGTTGCACGCCAGAACATAGGCCTTCATTTCGTCATCAATCTGGTTGCACGCCGGAACATAGGCCTTCATTCCGTCATCAATCTGGTTGCACGCCAGAACATAGGCCTTCATTTCGTCATCAATCTGGTTGCACACCAGAACATAGGCCTTCATTTCGTCATCAATCTGGTTGCACACCAGAACATAGGCCTTCATTTCGTCATCAATCTGGTTGCACGCCGGAACATAGGCCTTCATTCCGTCATCAATCTGGTTGCACGCCAGAACATAGGCCTTCATTCCGTCATCAATCTGGTTGCACATCAGAACATAGGCCTTCATTTCGTCATCAATCTGGTTGCACACCAGAACTTAGGCCTTCATTTCGTCATCAATCTGGTTGCACACCAGAACATAGGCCTTCATTTCGTCATCAATCTGGTTGCACACCAGAACATAGGCCTTCATTTCGTCATCAATCTGGTTGCACGCCGGAACATAGGCCTTCATTCCGTCATCAATCTGGTTGCACGCCAGAACATAGGCCTTCATTTCGTCATCAATCTGGTTGCACACCAGAACATAGGCCTTCATTTCGTCATCAATCTGGTTGCACACCAGAACATAGGCCTTCATTTCGTCATCAATCTGGTTGCACGCCGGAACATAGGCCTTCATTCCGTCATCAATCTGGTTGCACGCCAGAACATAGGCCTTCATTCCGTCATCAATCTGGTTGCACATCAGAACATAGGCCTTCATTTCGTCATCAATCTGGTTGCACACCAGAACATAGGCCTTCATTTCGTCATCAATCTGGTTGCACACCAGAACTTAGGCCTTCATTTCGTCATCAATCTGGTTGCACACCAGAACATAGGCCTTTATTTCGTCATCAATCTGGTTGCACGCCAGAACATAGGCCTTCATTTCGTCATCAATCTGGTTGCACACCAGAACATAGGCCTTCATTTCGTCATCAATCTGGTTGCACGCCAGAACATAGGCCTTCATTTCGTCATCAATCTGGTTGCACGCCGGAACATAGGCCTTCATTCCGTCATCAATCTGGTTGCACGCCGGAACATAGGCCTTCATTTCGTCATCAATCTGGTTGCACACCAGAACATAGGCCTTCATTTCGTCATCAATCTGGTTGCACACCAGAACATAGGCCTTCATTTCGTCATCAATCTGGTTGCACGCCGGAACATAGGCCTTCATTCCGTCATCAATCTGGTTGCACGCCAGAACATAGGCCTTCATTCCGTCATCAATCTGGTTGTACGCCAGAACATAGGCCTTCATTTCGTCATCAATCCGGTTGCACACCAGAACATAGGCCTTCATTTCGTCATCAATCTGGTTGCACGCCAGAACATAGGCCTTCATTTCGTCATCAATCTGGTTGCACGCCAGAACATAGTCCTTCATTTCGTCATCAATCTGTTTGCACACCAGAACATAGGCCTTCATTTCGTCATCAATCTGGTTGCACACCAGAACATAGGCCTTCATTTCGTCATCAATCTGGTTGCACACCAGAACATAGGCCTTCAGTTCGTCATCAATCTGGTTGCACACCAGAACATAGGCCTTCATTTCGTCATCAATCTGGTTGCACACCAGAACATAGGCCTTCATTTCGTCATCAATCTGCTTGCACACCAGAACATAGGCCTTCATTTCGTCATCAATCTGGTTGCACACCAGAACATAGGCCTTCATTTCGTCATCAATCTGGTTGCACGCCAGAACATAGGCCTCCATTTCGTCATCAATCTGGTTGCACGCCAGAACATAGGCCTTCATTTCGTCATCAATCTGGTTGCACACCAGAACATAGGCCTTCATTTCGTCATCAATCTGGTTGCACACCAGAACATAGACCTTCATTTCGTCATCTATCTGGTTGCACACCAGAACATAGGCCTTCATTTCGTCATCAATCTGGTTGCACGCCAGAACATAGGCCTTCATTTCGTCATCAATCTGGTTGCACACCAGAACATAGGGCTTCATTTCGTCATCAATCTGATTGCACGCCAGAACATAAGCCTTCATTTCGTCATCAATCTGGTTGCACACCAGAACATAGGCCTTCATTTCGTCATCAATCTGGTTGCACACCAGAACATAGGCCTTCATTTCGTCATCAATCTGGTTGCACACCAGAACATATGCCTTCATTTCGTCATCAATCTGGTTGCACGCCAGAACATAGGCCTTCATTTCGTCATCAATCTGGTTGCACGCCAGAACATAGGCCTTCATTTCGTCATCAATCTGGTTGCACGCCAGAACATAGGCCTTCATTTCGTCATCAATCTGGTTGCACATCAGAACATAGGCCTTAATTTCGTCATCAATCTGGTTGCACACCAGAACATAGGCCTTCATTTCGTCATCAATCTGGTTGCACGCCAGAACATAGGCCTTCACTTCGTCATCAATCTGGTTGCACACCAGAACATAGGCCTTCATTTCGTCATCAATCTGGTTGCACACGAGAACATAGGCCTTCATTTCGTCATCAATCTGGTTGCACACCAGAACATAGGCCTTCATTTCGTCATCAATCTGGTTGCACACCAGAACATAGGCCTTCATTTCGTCATCAATCTGGTTGCACGCCAGAACATAGGCCTTCATTTCGCCATCAATCTGGTTGCACGCCAGAACATAGGCCTTCATTTCGTCATCAATCTGGTTGCATGCCAGAACATAGGCCTTCATTTCGTCATCAATCTGGTTGCACATCAGAACATAGGCCTTAATTTCGTCATCAATCTGGTTGCACACCAGAACATAGGCCTTCATTTCGTCATCAATCTGGTTGCACACCAGAACATAGGCCTTCATTTCGTCATCAATCTGGTTGCACACCAGAACATAGGCCTTCATTTCGTCATCAATCTGGTTGCACGCCAGAACATAGGCCTTCATTTCGTCATCAATCTGGTTGCACGCCAGAACATAGGCCTTAATTTCGTCATCAATCTGGTTGCACACCAGAACATAGGCCTTCATTTCGTCATCAATCTGGTTGCACGCCAGAACATAGGCCTTCACTTCGTCATCAATCTGGTTGCACACCAGAACATAGGCCTTCATTTAGTCATCAATCTGGTTGCACACCAGAACATAGGCCTTCATTTCTTCATCAATCTGGTTGCACACCAGAACATAGGCCTTCATTTCGTCATCAATCTGGTTGCACACCAGAACATAGGCCTTCATTTCGTCATCAATCTGGTTGCACGCCAGAACATAGGCCTTCATTTCGTCATCAATCTGGTTGCACACCTGAACATAGGCCTTCATTTCGTCATCAATCTGGTTGCACGCCAGAACATAGGCCTTCATTTCGTCATCAATCTGGTTGCACATCAGAACATAGGCCTTAATTTCGTCATCAATCTGGTTGCACACCAAAACATAGGCCTTCATTTCGTCATCAATCTGGTTGCACACCAGAACATAGGCCTTCACTTCGTCATCAATCTGGTTGCACACCAGAACATAGGCCTTCATTTCGTCATCAATCTGGTTGCACACCAGAACATAGGCCTTCATTTCGTCATCAATCTGGTTGCACACCAGAATATAGGCCTTCATTTCGTCATCAATCTGGTTGCACACCAGAACATAGGCCTTCATTTCGTCATCAATCTGGTTGCACACCAGAACATAGGCCTTCATTTCGTCATCAATCTGGTTGCACGCCAGAACATAGGCCTTCATTTCGTCATCAATCTGGTTGCACGCCAGAACATAGGCCTTCATTTCGTCATCAATCTGGTTGCACGCCAGAACATAGGCCTTCATTTCGTCATCAATCTGGTTGCACGCCAGAACATAGGCCTTTCTTTCGTCATCAATCTGGTTGCACACCAGAACATAGGCCTTCATTTCGTCATCAATCTGGTTGCACACCAGAACATAGGCCTTCATTTCGTCATCAATCTGGTTGCACGCCAGAACATAGGCCTTCATTTCGTCATCAATCTGGTTGCACGCCAGAACATAGTCCTTCATTTCGTCATCAATCTGGTTGCACACCAGAACATAGGCCTTCATTTCGTCATCAATCTGGTTGCACACCAGAACATATGCCTTCATTTCGTCATCAATCTGGTTGCACACCAGAACATAGGCCTTCATTTCGTCATCAATCTGGTTGCACACCAGAACATAGGCCTTCATTTCGTCATCAATCTGGTTGCACACCAGAACATAGGCCTTCATTTCGTCATCAATCTGGTTGCACACCAGAACATAGGCCTTCATTTCGTCATCAATCTGTTTGCACGCCAGAACATAGGCCTTCATTTCGTCATCAATCTGGTTGCACGCCAGAACATAGGCCTTCATTTCGTCATCAATCTGGTTGCACGCCAGAACATAGGCCTTCATTTCGTCATCAATCTGGTTGCACACCAGAACATAGGCCTTCATTTCGTCATCAATCTGGTTGCACACCAGAACATAGGCCTTCATTTCGTCATCAATCTGGTTGCACACCGAACATAGGCCTTCATTTCGTCATCAATCTGGTTGCACGCCAGAACATAGGCCTTCATTTCGTCATCAATCTGGTTGCACGCCAGAACATAGGCCTTCATTTCGTCATCAATCTGGTTGCACACCAGAACATAGTCCTTCATTTCGTCATCAATCTGGTTGCACGCCAGAACATAGGCCTTCATTTCGTCATCAATCTGGTTGCACGCCAGAACATAGGCCTTCATTTCGTCATCAATCTGGTTGCACACGAGAACATAGGCCTTCATTTCGTCATCAATCTGGTTGCACATCAGAACATAGGCCTTAATTTCGTCATCAATCTGGTTGCACACCAGAACATAGGCCTTCATTTCGTCATCAATCTGGTTGCACACCAGAACATAGGCCTTCACTTAGTCATCAATCTGGTTGCACACCAGAACATAGGCCTTCCTTTCGTCATCAATCTGGTTGCGCGCCAGAACATAGGCCTTCATTTCGTCATCAATCTGGTTGCGCGCCAGAACATAGTCCTTCATTTCGTCATCAATCTGGTTGCACACCAGAACATAGGCCTTCATTTCGTCATCAATCTGGTTGCACACCAGAACATAGGCCTTCATTTCGTCATCAATCTGGTTGCACGCCAGAACATAGGCCTTCATTTCGTCATCAATCTGGTTGCACGCCAGAACATAGTCCTTCATTTCGTCATCAATCTGGTTGCACGCCAGAACATAGGCCTTCATTTCGTCATCAATCTGGTTGCACACCAGAACATAGGCCTTCATTTCGTCATCAATCTGGTTGCACACCAGAACATAGGCCTTCATTTCGTCATCAATCTGGTTGCACACCAGAACATAGGCCTTCATTTCGTCATCAATCTGGTTGCACACCAGAACATAGGCCTTCATTTCGTCATCAATCTGGTTGCACACCAGAACATAGGCCTTCATTTCGTCATCAATCTGTTTGCACGCCAGAACATAGGCCTTCATTTCGTCATCAATCTGGTTGCACGCCAGAACATAGGCCTTCATTTCGTCATCAATCTGGTTGCACGCCAGAACATAGTCCTTCATTTCGTCATCAATCTGTTTGCACACCAGAACATAGGCCTTCATTTCGTCATCAATCTGGTTGCACACCAGAACATAGGCCTTCATTTCGTCATCAATCTGGTTGCACACCAGAACATAGGCCTTCAGTTCGTCATCAATCTGGTTGCACACCAGAACATAGGCCTTCATTTCGTCATCAATCTGGTTGCACACCAGAACATAGGCCTTCATTTCGTCATCAATCTGGTTGCACACCAGAACATAGGCCTTCATTTCGTCATCAATCTGCTTGCACACCAGAACATAGGCCTTCATTTCGTCATCAATCTGGTTGCACACCAGAACATAGGCCTTCATTTCGTCATCAATCTGGTTGCACGCCAGAACATAGGCCTTCATTTCGTCATCAATCTGGTTGCACGCCAGAACATAGGCCTTCATTTCGTCATCAATCTGGTTGCACACCAGAACATAGGCCTTCATTTCGTCATCAATCTGATTGCACACCAGAACATAGACCTTCATTTCGTCATCTATCTGGTTGCACACCAGAACATAGGCCTTCATTTCGTCATCAATCTGGTTGCACGCCAGAACATAGGCCTTCATTTCGTCATCAATCTGGTTGCACACCAGAACATAGGCCTTCAGTTCGTCATCAATCTGGTTGCACACCAGAACATAGGCCTTCATTTCGTCATCAATCTGGTTGCACACCAGAACATAGGCCTTCATTTCGTCATCAATCTGGTTGCACACCAGAACATAGGCCTTCATTTCGTCATCAATCTGCTTGCACACCAGAACATAGGCCTTCATTTCGTCATCAATCTGGTTGCACACCAGAACATAGGCCTTCATTTCGTCATCAATCTGGTTGCACGCCAGAACATAGGCCTTCATTTCGTCATCAATCTGGTTGCACGCCAGAACATAGGCCTTCATTTCGTCATCAATCTGGTTGCACACCAGAACATAGGCCTTCATTTCGTCATCAATCTGATTGCACACCAGAACATAGACCTTCATTTCGTCATCTATCTGGTTGCACACCAGAACATAGGCCTTCATTTCGTCATCAATCTGGTTGCACGCCAGAACATAGGCCTTCATTTCGTCATCAATCTGGTTGCACACCAGAACATAGGGCTTCATTTCGTCATCAATCTGATTGCACGCCAGAACATAAGCCTTCATTTCGTCATCAATCTGGTTGCACACCAGAACATAGGCCTTCATTTCGTCATCAATCTGGTTGCACACCAGAACATAGGCCTTCATTTCGTCATCAATCTGGTTGCACACCAGAACATATGCCTTCATTTCGTCATCAATCTGGTTGCACGCCAGAACATAGGCCTTCATTTCGTCATCAATCTGGTTGCACGCCAGAACATAGGCCTTCATTTCGTCATCAATCTGGTTGCACGCCAGAACATAGGCCTTCATTTCGTCATCAATCTGGTTGCACATCAGAACATAGGCCTTAATTTCGTCATCAATCTGGTTGCACACCAGAACATAGGCCTTCATTTCGTCATCAATCTGGTTGCACGCCAGAACATAGGCCTTCACTTCGTCATCAATCTGGTTGCACACCAGAACATAGGCCTTCATTTCGTCATCAATCTGGTTGCACACCAGAACATAGGCCTTCATTTCGTCATCAATCTGGTTGCACACCAGAACATAGGCCTTCATTTCGTCATCAATCTGGTTGCACACCAGAACATAGGCCTTCATTTCGTCATCAATCTGGTTGCACGCCAGAACATAGGCCTTCATTTCGCCATCAATCTGGTTGCACGCCAGAACATAGGCCTTCATTTCGTCATCAATCTGGTTGCATGCCAGAACATAGGCCTTCATTTCGTCATCAATCTGGTTGCACATCAGAACATAGGCCTTAATTTCGTCATCAATCTGGTTGCACACCAGAACATAGGCCTTCATTTCGTCATCAATCTGGTTGCACACCAGAACATAGGCCTTCATTTCGTCATCAATCTGGTTGCACACCAGAACATAGGCCTTCATTTCGTCATCAATCTGGTTGCACGCCAGAACATAGGCCTTCATTTCGTCATCAATCTGGTTGCACGCCAGAACATAGGCCTTAATTTCGTCATCAATCTGGTTGCACACCAGAACATAGGCCTTCATTTCGTCATCAATCTGGTTGCACGCCAGAACATAGGCCTTCACTTCGTCATCAATCTGGTTGCACACCAGAACATAGGCCTTCATTTCGTCATCAATCTGGTTGCACACCAGAACATAGGCCTTCATTTCTTCATCAATCTGGTTGCACACCAGAACATAGGCCTTCATTTCGTCATCAATCTGGTTGCACACCAGAACATAGGCCTTCATTTCGTCATCAATCTGGTTGCACGCCAGAACATAGGCCTTCATTTCGTCATCAATCTGGTTGCACACCTGAACATAGGCCTTCATTTCGTCATCAATCTGGTTGCACGCCAGAACATAGGCCTTCATTTCGTCATCAATCTGTTTGCACATCAGAACATAGGCCTTAATTTCGTCATCAATCTGGTTGCACACCAAAACATAGGCCTTCATTGCGTCATCAATCTGGTTGCACACCAGAACATAGGCCTTCACTTCGTCATCAATCTGGTTGCACACCAGAACATAGGCCTTCATTTCGTCATCAATCTGGTTGCACACCAGAACATAGGCCTTCATTTCGTCATCAATCTGGTTGCACACCAGAACATAGGCCTTCATTTCGTCATCAATCTGGTTGCACACCAGAACATAGGCCTTCATTTCGTCATCAATCTGGTTGCACACCAGAACATAGGCCTTCATTTCGTCATCAATCTGGTTGCACGCCAGAACATAGGCCTTCATTTCGTCATCAATCTGGTTGCACGCCAGAACATAGGCCTTCATTTCGTCATCAATCTGGTTGCACGCCAGAACATAGGCCTTCATTTCGTCATCAATCTGGTTGCACGCCAGAACATAGGCCTTTCTTTCGTCATCAATCTGGTTGCACACCAGAACATAGGCCTTCATTTCGTCATCAATCTGGTTGCACACCAGAACATAGGCCTTCATTTCGTCATCAATCTGGTTGCACGCCAGAACATAGGCCTTCATTTCGTCATCAATCTGGTTGCACGCCAGAACATAGTCCTTCATTTCGTCATCAATCTGGTTGCACACCAGAACATAGGCCTTCATTTCGTCATCAATCTGGTTGCACACCAGAACATATGCCTTCATTTCGTCATCAATCTGGTTGCACACCAGAACATAGGCCTTCATTTCGTCATCAATCTGGTTGCACACCAGAACATAGGCCTTCATTTCGTCATCAATCTGGTTGCACACCAGAACATAGGCCTTCATTTCGTCATCAATCTGGTTGCACACCAGAACATAGGCCTTCATTTCGTCATCAATCTGTTTGCACGCCAGAACATAGGCCTTCATTTCGTCATCAATCTGGTTGCACGCCAGAACATAGGCCTTCATTTCGTCATCAATCTGGTTGCACGCCAGAACATAGGCCTTCATTTCGTCATCAATCTGGTTGCACACCAGAACATAGGCCTTCATTTCGTCATCAATCTGGTTGCACACCAGAACATAGGCCTTCATTTCGTCATCAATCTGGTTGCACACCGAACATAGGCCTTCATTTCGTCATCAATCTGGTTGCACGCCAGAACATAGGCCTTCATTTCGTCATCAATCTGGTTGCACGCCAGAACATAGGCCTTCATTTCGTCATCAATCTGGTTGCACACCAGAACATAGTCCTTCATTTCGTCATCAATCTGGTTGCACGCCAGAACATAGGCCTTCATTTCGTCATCAATCTGGTTGCACGCCAGAACATAGGCCTTCATTTCGTCATCAATCTGGTTGCACACGAGAACATAGGCCTTCATTTCGTCATCAATCTGGTTGCACATCAGAACATAGGCCTTAATTTCGTCATCAATCTGGTTGCACACCAGAACATAGGCCTTCATTTCGTCATCAATCTGGTTGCACACCAGAACATAGGCCTTCACTTCGTCATCAATCTGGTTGCACACCAGAACATAGGCCTTCATTTCGTCATCAATCTGGTTGCGCGCCAGAACATAGGCCTTCATTTCGTCATCAATCTGGTTGCGCGCCAGAACATAGTCCTTCATTTCGTCATCAATCTGGTTGCACACCAGAACATAGGCCTTCATTTCGTCATCAATCTGGTTGCACACCAGAACATAGGCCTTCATTTCGTCATCAATCTGGTTGCACGCCAGAACATAGGCCTTCATTTCGTCATCAATCTGGTTGCACGCCAGAACATAGTCCTTCATTTCGTCATCAATCTGGTTGCACACCAGAACATAGGCCTTCATTTCGTCATCAATCTGGTTGCACACCAGAACATAGGCCTTCATTTCGTCATCAATCTGGTTGCACGCCAGAACATAGGCCTTCATTTCGTCATCAATCTGGTTGCACACCAGAACATAGGCCTTCATTTCGTCATCAATCTGGTTGCACACCAGAACATAGGCCTTCATTTCGTCATCAATCTGGTTGCACACCAGAACATAGGCCTTCATTTCGTCATCAATCTGGTTGCACACCAGAACATAGGCCTTCATTTCGTCATCAATCTGGTTGCACACCAGAACATAGGCCTTCATTTCGTCATCAATCTGGTTGCACGCCAGAACATAGGCCTTCATTTCGTCATCAATCTGGTTGCACGCCAGAACATAGGCCTTCATTTCGTCATCAATCTGGTTGCACACCAGAACATAGGCCTTCATTTCGTCATCAATCTTGTTGCACACCAGAACATAGTCCTTCATTCCGTCATCAATCTGGTTGCACACCAGAATATAGTCCTTCATTCCGCCATCAATCTGGTTGCACACCAGAACATAGTCCTTCATTCCGTCATCAATCTGGTTGCACACCAGAATATAGTCCTTCATTCCGTCATCAATCTGGTTGTACGCCAGAACATAGTCCTTCATTCCGTCATCAATATGGTTGCACGCCAGAACCTAGGCCTTCATTCCGTCATCAATATGGTTGCACACCAGAACATAGTCCTTCATTCCGTCATCAATCTGGTTGCACGCCAGAACAGAGTCCTTCATTCCGTTCAATGTCTTCCCATCTTGTGGATTCGATTGAGAGTTGAATATTTAGTATTCTAAAATGCAGCAACACTATAGCCTGGTTGTGTGGTAATATTTCAAAGTATTTTTCAGAAACCAAATGTAGACTTTATCTTTTTGCAAAACGTTGAATGTGTAGATTCGCTCAGCGCTATGTTCCATTTTTCTATGTACTGCTGTTCTATTGTTGTATACTCTATGCAACTGTTAGATAGCAAAGCATCGACGATAGTTTGCAAAATCCCCCCCCCCCCCCCACACACACACACACATAAGCCCCACCCCACCCGCACACCCCAACTCCTCCCTCTCCCCCCCCCCCTCCCCCACACACCAATTTGACTATATTTGCTCAAAGCCGCACATTTGATCCGTAGGTCTAGAAGAAATTTACAAAGTTCTCCATAGATCATCACGTTGAGTTCCACTAATTCGTCTTCAGGGTCTATCTCGATTATGGCATTTTGTTGGACATTTTGAGACTAATTGCTTAGGAAATGTCAGTAATAGATTTATGTCAACCTATTCATTGCAACGCGGTCTATCGCAAGGTTGTCTTGAAATCTGGATTATAGGAATTAATGGTTCAGAGGGTTAAATGTATTGGCTGCGTGTACAGTAGGCGTGCCGCGTGCCGACGTCTACGAACTGCGCAATGACTCGACACAGATTACGTAACTTAACTTAACGGTTAGGTAAGTGACGTGTACGTTATACACGTTCATTGGGAACACCTTTTCTCAGCGTACTGTTGGGTTCGGGTGTATAGCGTGTATAACAACTACTAGCTTTACAAACACAATTCAGTTTGATCTCTTGAATATTTATTTCCTTTTCCAGCTGTAGACTCGTTCCAGATACGAAATCATCCCCTCTCTAAAGTAGCCGCACCTATGTATATGTCCAGCAAGGGAAGGTAATATCATCTCAATACACGATGCAGAAACTAACCACAAGAGGGTACCTCCCCCCATTTCACCATTCATTTCCAAATGCTTGTCTGTATAAAGGAATGGACGCGAATAAAGGGAAAGAACTCCCTGTACATAAAGCGATGCTCACTATACATGAGTTACATCCCTTATATTACTGTTATTTTTCCAATTCCTACATGGCTTATAACACACATATTTAACAGTATACATGATTGTCAAACAATTCGTCAGTTTGGCATGAGTGTTTTGGGTGAATATATTGCGTCCTTCGAGCCAGTCTTTATGTAATCGCCTACGTTAATACATTGGTAATGGCGTCTTATTAGGCTGAATTAATTTCTGCAACAAACAAATACACATTACGCATATTTTCCACTAAAATCGCTTCTTAAAACATACGATGATAGATAGTTATTATATTTCAATTAATATGCATGACAAATAGGGAGCAATCAAATCTGGCTATAGTGGTCACCCGTTTTCAGTGGCGCAGTCAAGAGTCCAAAATTGCGGCGGGTGTGTTGTCTGGCCCGTGTGTGCATGATGGAATTTGTGGTAGGTTTCTGCCTGTTTGAAGACCACACAATTTCAATTCCGTTAAAGGGACCATGCACCAGTTTCAAAGAACTAATGTCAAGTGGACACAAAATACACATTACCTATAGTCTAGCGTTATTATTTCTTGACTTATAGAATAATATTTTCAACCAAAGGCAGGTTGGTTTATATATCATCCTTTACGGGCAGATAAATCTGCGAGTATATTTCGTCTTCCAACAGTGCTTTCGGACAGATGCCTTATATATACAACGTTAAAGGTCAGCAAAGGTCAGCAAAGGTCGACTGCCCGCAATATTGAGAAAAATGGTAACTTGCTGAAAAATAGGTATATATGAAAATTAAACTGATACACAAGTAGAGAACATCAACAGCAACTTATGTATATGACGTTTTATGCTGTCAATTAATTAGAAAGCCGAGGTCCCACAAGGGTGGGCCTAGGACAACTGCCTACAAGTCACCCAATACCGGAATATATATATATATATATATATATATATATATATATATATATATATATATATATATATATATATATATATATATATATATATATATATAGTCGGTCTGATAACAAACCGGCTTTATGTGAGGTAATCATATTATAAATGTTGGGTCTTCCGTAACGTATCCAACATGGCTTCAAAAGATACCACTGTTTGGCGTTCAACTACACGAGGTAGAAGGCTATTCCATAAGTCTATAACTCGTTGTTTGAAAGAAGATTTTTTGTGAGTTGAGTCTTGCTCTTGGTTTATATAGCTTTAGACATTTACAAATAGTTATAAGATTCTCTCTAATCTGAAAAAATTCACAAGTTTCTGGATCATATTTTTAGTTGAGATACAGTAAGGCTTTTTCTTCGATATTCAGGACGACGACGAGGAGGGCAACGACGATGACGACGACTACCACAACTGAGACACAACTATTTCCAACAGACGTCCACCTCCCGCCACCTCAACTGCCGCCATTAGCACAACTACTAATGTCATCACCACCTCCGCACAACAACGATAACAATAACAGCAGGAACAACAACAAGAACAAGAATAACAGCAAGAACAACATCAACAACAACAACAACAACAACAACAACAACAACAACAACAACGACAACGACAACGACAACGACAACAGAAACAACAACAACAACAGAAACAACAATAATAATAATAATAATAATAATAATAATAATAATAATAAAAAAACAAAAAAACAACAGCAGCAGCGAATGCTGCTGGCGGCGATGGTGAGGATGGTACACACGATGACTTCAGACTGGTAATGCTGATGATAGTGAAGACGAGGACTGAATACTGAGAATGATGATGATCGTACAGACGAGGGGGTCAGACTGGTAATGATGGTGATGGTGCAGACGAGGACTGAATACTGGTAATGATGATGATGGTGCAGACGAGGACTTCAGACTGGTAATGCTGATGATGGTGCAGACGAGGACTTCAGACTGGTAATGCTGATGATGGTGCAGACGAGGACTGAATACGGGTAATGCTGATGATGGTGCAGACGAGGACTTCAGACTGGCAATGATGATGATGGTGCAGACGAGGACTTCAGACTGGTAATGATGATGATGGTGCAGACGAGGACTTCAGACTGGTAATGATGGTGATGGTGCAGACGAGGACTTCAGACTGGCAATGCTGATGATGGTGCAGACGAGGACTTCAGACTGGTAATGATGATGATAGCGCAGACGAGGACTTCAGACTGGCAATGCTGATGATGGTGCAGACGAGGACTTCAGACTGGTAATGCTGATGATAGTGCAGACGAGGACTGAATACGGGTAATGCTGATGATGGTGTAGACGAGGACTTCAGACTGGCAATGATGATGATGGTGCAGACGAGGACTTCAGACTGGTAATGATGATGATGGTGCAGACGAGGACTGAATACGGGTAATGCTGATGATGGTGCAGACGAGGACTTCAGACTGGTAATGATGATGATGGTGCAGACGAGGACTTCATACTGGTAATGATGATGATGGTGCAGAGGAGGACTTCAGACTGGCAATGCTGATGATAGTGCAGACGAGGACTTCAGACTGGTAATGATGATGATGGTGCAGACGAGGACTTCAGACTGGTAATGATGGTGATGGTGCAGACGAGGACTTCAGACTGGCAATGCTGATGATGGTGCAGACGAGGACTTCAGACTGGTAATGATGGTGATGGGGCAGACGAGGACTTCAGACTGGCAATGCTGATGATGGTGCAGACGAGGACTTCAGACTGGTAATGATGATGATAGTGCAGACGAGGACTTCAGACTGGCAATGCTGATGATGGTGCAGACGAGGACTTCAGACTGGTAATGCTGATGATTGTGCAGACGAGGACTGAATACGGGTAATGCTGATGATGGTGCAGACGAGGACTTCAGACTGGCAATGATGATGATGGTGCAGACGAGGACTTCAGACTGGTAATGATGATGATGGTGCAGACGAGGACTTCAGACTGGTAATGATGATGATGGTGCAGACGAGGACTTCAGACTGGTAATGATGATGATGGTGCAGACGAGGACTTCAGACTGGTAATGCTGATGATGGTGCAGACGAGGACTGAATACGGGTAATGCTGATGATGGTGCAGACGAGGACTTCAGACTCACAATGCTGATGATGGTGCAGACGAGGACTTCAGACTGGTAATGATGATGATGGTGCAGACGAGGACTTCAGACTGGTAATGATGATGATGGTGCAGAGGAGGACTTCAGACTGGCAATGCTGATGATAGTGCAGACGAGGACTTCAGACTGGTAATGATGATGATAGTGCAGAGGAGGACTTCAGACTGGCAATGCTGATGATAGTGCAGACGAGGACTTCAGACTGGTAATGATGATGATGGTGCAGACGAGGACTTCAGACTGGTAATGATGGTGATGGTGCAGACGAGGACTTCAGACTGGCAATGCTGATGATGGTGCAGACGAGGACTTCAGACTGGTAATGATGGTGATGGGGCAGACGAGGACTTCAGACTGGCAATGCTGATGATGGTGCAGACGAGGACTTCAGACTGGTAATGATGATG
Organism: Chaetoderma sp. LZ-2023a; assembly: GCA_034401795.1. Taxonomy (NCBI): domain Eukaryota; kingdom Metazoa; phylum Mollusca; class Caudofoveata; order Chaetodermatida; family Chaetodermatidae; genus Chaetoderma; species Chaetoderma sp. LZ-2023a. The sequence continues at coordinate 62,326,911 of CM067359.1, forward strand.
ATAGTGCAGACGAGGACTTCAGACTAGCAATGCTGATGATGGTGCAGACGAGGACTTCAGACTGGTAATGCTGATGATTGTGCAGACGAGGACTGAATACGGGTAATGCTGATGATGGTGCAGACGAGGACTTCAGACTGGCAATGATGATGATGGTGCAGACGAGGACTTCAGACTGGTAATGATGATGATGGTGCAGACGAGGACTTCAGACTGGTAATGATGATGATGGTGCAGACGAGGACTTCAGACTGGTAATGATGATGATGGTGCAGACGAGGACTTCAGACTGGTAATGCTGATGATGGTGCAGACGAGGACTGAATACGGGTAATGCTGATGATGGTGCAGACGAGGACTTCAGACTCACAATGCTGATGATGGTGCAGACGAGGACTTCAGACTGGTAATGATGATGATGGTGCAGACGAGGACTTCAGACTGGTAATGATGATGATGGTGCAGAGGAGGACTTCAGACTGGCAATGCTGATGATAGTGCAGACGAGGACTTCAGACTGGTAATGTTGATGATGGTGCAGACGAGGACTTCAGACTGGTAATGATGATGATAGTGCAGACGAGGACTTCAGACTGGCAATGATGATGATGGTGCAGACGAGGACTTCAGACTGGTAATGATGATGATGGTGCAGACGAGGACTGAATACGGGTAATGCTGATGATGGTGCAGACGAGGACTTCAGACTGGTAATGATGATGATGGTGCAGACGAGGACTTCAGACTGGTAATGATGGTGATGGTGCAGACGAGGACATCAGACTGGCAATGCTGATGATGGTGCAGATGAGGACTTCAGACTGGCAATGCTGATGATGGTGCAGACGAGGACTTCAGACTGGTAATGCTGATGATAGTGCAGACGAGGACTTCAGACTGGTAATGATGATGATAGTGCAGACGAGGACTTCAGACTGGCAATGATGATGATGGTGCAGACGAGGACTTCAGACTGGTAATGATGATGATGGTGCAGACGAGGACTGAATACGGGTAATGCTGATGATGGTGCAGACGAGGACATCAGACTGGTAATGATGATGATGGTGCAGACGAGGACTTCAGACTGGTAATGATGGTGATGGTGCAGACGAGGATATCAGACTGGCAATGCTGATGATGGTGCAGATGAGGACTTCAGACTGGCAATGCTGATGATGGTGCAGACGAGGACTTCAGACTGGTAATGCTGATGATAGTGCAGACGAGGACTTCAGACTGGCAATGATGATGATGGTGCAGACGAGGACTTCAGACTGGTATTGCTGATGATAGTGCAGACGAGGACTTCAGACTGGCAATGATGATGATGGTGCAGACGAGGACTTCAGACTGGTAATGCAGATGATAGTGCAGACGAGGACTTCAGACTGGCAATGCTGATGATGGTGCAGACGAGGACTTCAGACTGGTAATGCTGATGATAGTGCAGACGAGGACTTCAGACTGGTAATGATGATGAGGGTGCAGACGAGGACTGAATACTGGTAATGATGATGATGGTGCAGGCGAGGACTTCAGACTGGCAATGCTGATGATGGTGCAGACGAGGACTTCAGACTGGTAATGCTGATGATAGTGCAGGCGAGGACTGAATACTGGTAATGCTGATGATGGTGCAGACGAGGACTTCAGACTGGTAATGATGATGATGGTGCAGACGAGGACTTCAGACTGGTAATGCTGATGATGGTGCAGACGAGGACTGAATACTGGTAATGCTGATGATGGTGCAGGCGAGGACTGAATACCGGTAATGATGATGATAGTGCAGACGAGGACTGAATACTGGTAATGCTGATGATGGTGCAGGCGAGGACTGAATACTGGTAATGATGATGATAGTGCAGGCGAGGACTGAATACTGGTAATGCTGATGATAGTGCAGGCGAGGACTGAATACTGGTAATGCTGATGATAGTGCAGGCGAGGACTGAATACTGGTAATGATGATGATAGTGCAGGCGAGGACTGAATACTGGTAATGATGATGATAGTGCAGGCGAGGACTTCAGACTGGCAATGATGATGATGGTGCAGACGAGGACTTCAGACTGGTATTGCTGATGATAGTGCAGACGAGGACTTCAGACTGGCAATGATGATGATGGTGCAGACGAGGACTTCAGACTGGTAATGCAGATGATAGTGCAGACGAGGACTTCAGACTGGCAATGCTGATGATGGTGCAGACGAGGACTTCAGACTGGTAATGCTGATGATAGTGCAGACGAGGACTTCAGACTGGTAATGATGATGATGGTGCAGCCGAGGACTGAATACTGGTAATGATGATGATGGTGCAGACGAGGACTTCAGACTGGTAATGCTGATGATGGTGCAGACGAGGACTGAATACTGGTAATGCTGATGATGGTGCAGGCGAGGACTGAATACTGGTAATGATGATGATAGTGCAGACAAGGACTGAATACTGGTAATGCTGATGATGGTGCAGGCGAGGACTGAATACTGGTAATGATGATGATAGTGCAGGCGAGGACTGAATACTGGTAATGCTGATGATAGTGCAGGCGAGGACTGAATACTGGTAATGCTGATGATAGTGCAGGCGAGGACTGAATACTGGTAATGATGATGATAGTGCAGGCGAGGACTGAATACTGGTAATGATGATGATAGTGCAGGCGAGGACTGAATACTGGTAATGCTGATGATGGTGCAGGCGAGGACTGAATACTGGTAATGATGATGATAGTGCAGGCGAGGACTGAATACTAATAATGATGATGATAGTGCAGGCGAGGACTGAATACTGGTAATGCTGATAATAGTGCAGGCGAGGACTGAATACTGGTAATGCTGATGATGGTGCAGGCGAGGACTGAATACTGGTAATGCTGATGATGGTGCAGGCGAGGACTGAATACTGGTAATGATGATGATAGTGCAGGCGAGGACTGAATACTGGTAATGCTGATGATGGTGCAGGCGAGGACTGAATACTGGTAATGCTGATGATGGTGCAGGCGAGGACTGAATACTGGTAATGATGATGATAGTGCAGGCGAGGACTGAATACTGGTAATGCTGATGATAGTGCAGGCGAGGACTGAATACTGGTAATGATGATGATAGTGCAGGCGAGGACTGAATACTGGTAATGCTGATGATAGTGCAGGCGAGGACTGAATACTGGTAATGATGATGATAGTGCAGGCGAGGACTGAATACTGGTAATGATGATGATGGTGCAGACGAGGACTTCAGACTGGTAATGATGATGATGGTGCAGACGAGGACTTCAGACTGGTAATGATGATGATGGTGCAGACGAGGACTTCAGACTGGTAATGCTGATGATGGTGCAGACGAGGACTGAATACGGGTAATGCTGATGATGGTGCAGACGAGGACTTCAGACTCACAATGCTGATGATGGTGCAGACGAGGACTTCAGACTGGTAATGATGATGATGGTGCAGACGAGGACTTCAGACTGGTAATGATGATGATGGTGCAGAGGAGGACTTCAGACTGGCAATGCTGATGATAGTGCAGACGAGGACTTCAGACTGGTAATGTTGATGATGGTGCAGACGAGGACTTCAGACTGGTAATGATGATGATAGTGCAGACGAGGACTTCAGACTGGCAATGATGATGATGGTGCAGACGAGGACTTCAGACTGGTAATGATGATGATGGTGCAGACGAGGACTGAATACGGGTAATGCTGATGATGGTGCAGACGAGGACTTCAGACTGGTAATGATGATGATGGTGCAGACGAGGACTTCAGACTGGTAATGATGGTGATGGTGCAGACGAGGACATCAGACTGGCAATGCTGATGATGGTGCAGATGAGGACTTCAGACTGGCAATGCTGATGATGGTGCAGACGAGGACTTCAGACTGGTAATGCTGATGATAGTGCAGACGAGGACTTCAGACTGGTAATGATGATGATAGTGCAGACGAGGACTTCAGACTGGCAATGATGATGATGGTGCAGACGAGGACTTCAGACTGGTAATGATGATGATGGTGCAGACGAGGACTGAATACGGGTAATGCTGATGATGGTGCAGACGAGGACATCAGACTGGTAATGATGATGATGGTGCAGACGAGGACTTCAGACTGGTAATGATGGTGATGGTGCAGACGAGGATATCAGACTGGCAATGCTGATGATGGTGCAGATGAGGACTTCAGACTGGCAATGCTGATGATGGTGCAGACGAGGACTTCAGACTGGTAATGCTGATGATAGTGCAGACGAGGACTTCAGACTGGCAATGATGATGATGGTGCAGACGAGGACTTCAGACTGGTATTGCTGATGATAGTGCAGACGAGGACTTCAGACTGGCAATGATGATGATGGTGCAGACGAGGACTTCAGACTGGTAATGCAGATGATAGTGCAGACGAGGACTTCAGACTGGCAATGCTGATGATGGTGCAGACGAGGACTTCAGACTGGTAATGCTGATGATAGTGCAGACGAGGACTTCAGACTGGTAATGATGATGAGGGTGCAGACGAGGACTGAATACTGGTAATGATGATGATGGTGCAGGCGAGGACTTCAGACTGGCAATGCTGATGATGGTGCAGACGAGGACTTCAGACTGGTAATGCTGATGATAGTGCAGGCGAGGACTGAATACTGGTAATGCTGATGATGGTGCAGACGAGGACTTCAGACTGGTAATGATGATGATGGTGCAGACGAGGACTTCAGACTGGTAATGCTGATGATGGTGCAGACGAGGACTGAATACTGGTAATGCTGATGATGGTGCAGGCGAGGACTGAATACCGGTAATGATGATGATAGTGCAGACGAGGACTGAATACTGGTAATGCTGATGATGGTGCAGGCGAGGACTGAATACTGGTAATGATGATGATAGTGCAGGCGAGGACTGAATACTGGTAATGCTGATGATAGTGCAGGCGAGGACTGAATACTGGTAATGCTGATGATAGTGCAGGCGAGGACTGAATACTGGTAATGATGATGATAGTGCAGGCGAGGACTGAATACTGGTAATGATGATGATAGTGCAGGCGAGGACTTCAGACTGGCAATGATGATGATGGTGCAGACGAGGACTTCAGACTGGTATTGCTGATGATAGTGCAGACGAGGACTTCAGACTGGCAATGATGATGATGGTGCAGACGAGGACTTCAGACTGGTAATGCAGATGATAGTGCAGACGAGGACTTCAGACTGGCAATGCTGATGATGGTGCAGACGAGGACTTCAGACTGGTAATGCTGATGATAGTGCAGACGAGGACTTCAGACTGGTAATGATGATGATGGTGCAGCCGAGGACTGAATACTGGTAATGATGATGATGGTGCAGACGAGGACTTCAGACTGGTAATGCTGATGATGGTGCAGACGAGGACTGAATACTGGTAATGCTGATGATGGTGCAGGCGAGGACTGAATACTGGTAATGATGATGATAGTGCAGACAAGGACTGAATACTGGTAATGCTGATGATGGTGCAGGCGAGGACTGAATACTGGTAATGATGATGATAGTGCAGGCGAGGACTGAATACTGGTAATGCTGATGATAGTGCAGGCGAGGACTGAATACTGGTAATGCTGATGATAGTGCAGGCGAGGACTGAATACTGGTAATGATGATGATAGTGCAGGCGAGGACTGAATACTGGTAATGATGATGATAGTGCAGGCGAGGACTGAATACTGGTAATGCTGATGATGGTGCAGGCGAGGACTGAATACTGGTAATGATGATGATAGTGCAGGCGAGGACTGAATACTAATAATGATGATGATAGTGCAGGCGAGGACTGAATACTGGTAATGCTGATAATAGTGCAGGCGAGGACTGAATACTGGTAATGCTGATGATGGTGCAGGCGAGGACTGAATACTGGTAATGCTGATGATGGTGCAGGCGAGGACTGAATACTGGTAATGATGATGATAGTGCAGGCGAGGACTGAATACTGGTAATGCTGATGATGGTGCAGGCGAGGACTGAATACTGGTAATGCTGATGATGGTGCAGGCGAGGACTGAATACTGGTAATGATGATGATAGTGCAGGCGAGGACTGAATACTGGTAATGCTGATGATAGTGCAGGCGAGGACTGAATACTGGTAATGATGATGATAGTGCAGGCGAGGACTGAATACTGGTAATGCTGATGATAGTGCAGGCGAGGACTGAATACTGGTAATGATGATGATAGTGCAGGCGAGGACTGAATACTGGTAATGCTGATGATGGTGCAGGCGAGGACTGAATACTGGTGATGCTGATGATAGTGCAGGCGAGGACTGAATACTGGTAATGCTGATGATGGTGCAGACGAGGACTTCAGACTGGTAATGATGATGATGGTGCAGACGAGGACTTCAGACTGGTAATGCTGATGATGGTGCAGACGAGGACTTCAGACTGGTAATGCTGATGACGGTGCAGACGAGGACTTCAGACTGGCAATGCTGATGATAGTGCAGGCGAGGACTGAATACTGGTAATGATGATGATGGTGCAGCCGAGCACTTTAGACTGGCAATGCTGATGATAGTGCAGGCGCGGACTGAATACTGGTAATGATGATGATGGTGCAGCCGAGCACTTTAGACTGGTAATGATGATGATGGTGCAGAGGAGGACTTTAGACTGGTAATGCTGATGGTGGTGCAGGTGAGGACTGAATACTGATAATGATGATGATGGTGCAGACGAGGACTCAAATACTGGTAATGATGATGATGGTGCAGACGAGGACTCAAATACTGGTAATGATGATGATAGTGCAGACGACGACTCAAATACTGGTAATGATGATGATAGTGCAGACGACGACTCAAATACTGGTAATGATGATGATAGTGCAGACGACGACTCAAATACTGGTAATGATGATGATGGTGCAGGCGAGGACTGAATACTGGTAATGATGATGATAGTGCAGACGACGACTCAAATACTGGTAATGATGATGATGGTGCAGGCGAGGACTGAATACTGGTAATGCTGATGGTGGTGCAGGTGAGGACTGAATACTGGTAATGATGATGATAGTGCAGACGAGGACTCAAATACTGGTAATGATGATGATAGTGCAGACGACGACTCCAGACTGGTGGAAATGGCGATGCCAAGAATAATGATTCACTAGATGTGAAGACGAGTACTATCTCATGCACAGAACATGTTAGCAGAGATCGAATATTTACCTGGCACAAAGAGAAGACACGTGTATTGCTTACCTTGTCATGATGCTATATTGCTGCCTGTTCATACTAACTATATACATCTGGTCGCTCTCGCTGTTTCACATATTGAGGAACTGTTAGCATATTATGGAGTTCTGCTGTTACGTATTGCGTGCGTTTGAAAATATATTCATTATCTTCGCATGTACTGTATCCGTGGTCAATTACTCCTGAAGCAGGTGCCCCATGAATTGTGTGTGTGTGTGTGTGTGTGTGTGTGTGTGTGTGCGTGTGCGTGTGTGCGTGCGTGCGTGCGTGCGAGCGAGCGAGCGTGCGAGCGTGCGAGCGTGCGTGCGTGCGTGCGTTCGTTCGTTCGTGCGTGCGTGCATGCGTGTGTGTGGTGGGTGGGGGGACGGAGGGGGGGGGGGGTGTTTGTGGGAGAGTGGTGGCGGCGTGCATGTAAAAGAGGAAGGAAATATGTTGAAACCTACCATTATAAGATCATTCCAGCCCAGTTTGACAGAAATCTGGGCATTGATTAAGAAGTGGCGTTTTAATGTTTAGGAAAATTTCAGAAAACGACCAGAATAACTGACCAATCAAAATTCTGACGAGACATTCTAGGGGCTATCTTTCCAGTCGAAGTTGTTAAAATCAATCAAGCAGTTAAAGAGGAGATAGATTTTAACAATTTCTGGTAAATATTCCATAATATCTAAAATTTTCCACCCAAAAATCAAAATTAAGTTCTGATGACTACCCGCATAACATCCTTCCAACCAAATTTTGCTTAGGAGTGGCAGCTATTTGACTATTTCGAGTAAATTTCCAAAAAAATCTAAGGCTTTTCAATCAGACCAGTGATGAATCAAAATTCTGCATCAAAATTCATGAACCTACCACAATATGATCCTTCTAGCCAAACTTGATTGAAATCGATCCAGGTTGTGATGAGAAAGGGCGATTAGAGAATTTCTGGTAAATTTTAATACAATCTCAGATTTTCAACCAAAAAAGTGATGAATCACAATTCTGAATGGATTGTCTAGCGCCTATCATAGTAGAATGCTTCCCGCTAGTTTTAGTTAAAACCGGTGAAGATGGTAAAGAGAGGAAGCGATTTGACCATTTCTGATAAACCTTTAATAAAACCTAAGATTTTCACCCAACAACTAGGAGAACCAAATTCTTGATACTAATTTGTCTACTTGGGCAGCCGGCCAAGTTGCACAAGATCAGTTTGGTAGAGTTATCGTGGACGTTTTACAACTTATTCAATGGAATTGATATTTGAACATTTGACCTCAAAGTCACTACACTTCTTCTGCACCCACAGCCGTATCTCCCTGCCAATTTCATTTAATCAATATAGGAAGAAAAGGTGGCAGAAAAGGTGCTCATTATCAATGGTTGACTGGTACTAGATCAGAATGAAAATGTGGTTATTTTTATGACCAATGAAACGATTCAGTAGCCATGCACTCTAGTAACGGCGAAGGGCAAACTTATGGAGCTGGATGAAAATTAGTTGTATGGATATCTTTTTTATTCCCTCGCGAAAATGATCTTTTCGGCATTTGGAGTCAGAATTACATTCACCACGAGATCATGATGCGTTTTTCTTCTTCTTTTCGTTCGCCGATCATACTGCCAGTCCTAAGTGACTATCGACATGATCATAGGCGTTAAGTGCGTGGATCCATGGTTTATTAGAGTGCGCCGTGCAGCCTGGAACCTCCGTCTTCAGCACTCGAGGTTTCTGCCAGGGTTACCTCACCCGTACCTCCTTTAGTCGCCTCTTACGACACGCAGAGGATACGGAAGGTGTATTCTAATCCCCACCTACAGCGTTCATGATGCGTTAAAACTGAACTAAAATAGTTTCCATTATCTTCGCGATACACATCCAGAATCCGGGCAAGTTAGCCAGAGTTCCAACATTTCTATGACTCCCCTGGGCCCAAGAGAATTGATAACATCAGAGTTCTTGTGTAGCCCTTGACAAGATGAAAGATCACCTGTCAAGCTGCGTCTGGGCCAAGTGCAAGATTCCCTGAACGGGCAAACTAGCAAGCGAGTACAGGAAAAGGAAATGTATTAGCTGGTCTAAAGACGATCGTCTCATGTGAATACATATATCATTTTGAAATGGCATGATCTAATTACAGCACCTCTTTACTTGCAGTACACATCAGACCGTACATTGCTTCTATGCGATCTGCCTGCCTAGTATCACGCATGTGCATCCACAAGAAATATATTAAAGGGAGTGGATGGGGCAAACATGTGGGTTGATCTGTGGCGGGTGACCTCCTCCCAAGGTGGGAGACTGGGAGACCGAGTTCCACCCACAGGATATTTAGGAAATCTAGAACGCTCCGAGGCCATCTCCTGTATTCTTGGAGGTAAATACCTAAAAATATAGACTCTGGTTTGTCTGTGAAATTGGCATTGCAACCATGTAAAGTGAGTGCAAAATTGTCTTTATCCAGATCCAGGTTGGGGCCCCTTGACCCACCCACCCCATGCACCACCATCCCACCCGCACGCGGACCTCCATGGTATCGTGATAGGAATTCGACCGCATATCACATTATTTAAGTCATCAAGAATTTTCATTAAGATATCACTATTCCTAAAAGTATGCACTTGGTTTCCTATTAGCTGTCAGCTGCATTGATGACCAACTTCGGTAGAATTTAAAGCGACGCTTATCTCATCTCAAATGTTGTATTGCACTGATAGAATATGGTTTATAGAGTCCATATCATTCATATCCTGTCACATTCCCTGATCTGTATAGCAATTATCTGTTTTTTAATATCGGGTAAATGTTGAACAGTGATCGACACAATTTTGTTTCCTGAAGCGATTGTGTGTGATGTCATGTAAGCTCCAATGCATCACATTCTTTATTATGCAATGCTCATCCCATTGAATATTTTGAAACTAATTTGACTGGAAGTTGTTGCTGCCTATGGCAGCAACAACTTCCAATCAAATTGGTTTCAAAATATTCAACAGCTTACCTGTAGGATTGCTTTTATACCACATTGCCAAACTATAGCTGGCGCCTCTATGACTGAGCGTATATACCGAGGCAAACACACTAAGGTTTTTCTGATTGGTTGAAAAGTAAATCATGACAGCCATCATAGGGTGTAGAAATGTACCAACATTTAACTACTAAATCCGGAATATCTTTCGTTAGCGGCCTGACAAAAAGCTTAAAATTACTTGGATAGTTTATGACCGGCGTGTTAGATCACATGAATAGCTATCATGAGATGGGATTAGTTATCCTTTAAATGGCCTACTTTCCCTACTCCAATATGTCATTAACCAAAATAAACCAGCAATGTCAAATGAACATTTTCCATCCCAAGACCTAAATGTCGAAACATTATTTTCAAAGTGGACGTCAAACTATTCTGGTTCTTCTGTTATCAGCCAATCTCACTATGCTTTCTTTGGCTGAAAGGAACAAGATACATATGCCAGCGTGTTATTTTATCAATTCATTGGTGGCCATATATGGCTAAAAAAAATATAAAAAACAATGTTCATTTGCCAATGTTCACAATTTGGTGTAATTTGGATGCGTATAAACTAGACGATTCTAACATTACTGCAAAGAAATGTGCTTTTTGGACTGGAGAATATCCCTGACAGATTCCATCTCACACATGGTGCTAGACACTTAGACATTTCTCAAATGATGATGGCAGTATCACCCACTCAAAGAAGCTATAGAATTGCATGTTGTATTGATTCATAGAGCGTTTTATAGGTAGTTAATTTTGAGGAAATTATCTGTCCTTATGTGCTGTGTTCTAACAAATAAGATGTCTTTTACTTTTTAGAATTAGAATTATTTATTTTAACAACATTTTTCAAAAACGTCTGCTTCAAGTGGAACTATGAAAAAGCTAAATTTTCCGAATTAGAAACAATCCTGGGTGCTGTTGACATTTTTTTCTGACTATTGGACACACAGAAGTAGTGACACGTGGGAAATTCCAGGAAGCAGATTGTATTGACGTGTCCAAGGTTCATTAGATACATACTTCTAAACATCGCTGTGCAGTCATCCTCTTTGCTGTGACCGAACAAGAAAGGATGGATCAAATCTGTCACTTAAGTATATGACATCAAATAAAAAATACGTCAAAATCTTGCTGACGTCACAATCAAAATGGTGCAGGCCTCCATCACAAAAATTGAAAAGTCTGTCACAGAGTGTACGAATTGTATGTTTTCGAGGAATTTACAATTTAATAACAATTTTTGTTGGATATTTTGAAACTAATTTGACTTGGTGCTGCTGCTGCCATAGTTACCGTGAGATTTAGATTCTGGGAATTCATGTTTCAATGTTTTAAATTGATTCCAATACACATATAAGAGGGCGGAGCTTTGCTAGAAATGGGCGGAGCTTGGCTAGAAATGGACGGGACATAGCTAGACATGGGTGGGGGTTGGCTAGAAATGTGCGGAGCATGGCTAGAAATGGGTAGGGCATGGCTAGAAATGGGCGGGGTATAGCTAGAAATTGGCGGCTAAGACGAGAGATGGGCGGGGATTTGCTAGAAATTGGCGTGGCATGGCTAGAAATGTGCGAGGTATAGATAGAAATGGGCAAGGTATAGCTAGAAATTGGCACAATATTGCTAAAAATTAGTGGAGTTTGGCTGGGAATGGGCGCGGCATGGCTAGAAATTGGCCAAGTTTGGATAGAAATGGGCGCGGCATGGCTAGAACTGGATCCCGCTATTGGACTGTATTTAGTTAACTTCAAATGAAGGCAGCACCAGAATCCAATCATGGTGTTTGCGAAAAACCAAACCGGTTATGTATATCATCACTGCAAATGTGAGATACGTGAATTAAAAGGTTCAAATGGGTAGAATTGGATTCTTGTTTTTGATTTGGGGGCCCCGTGTTTTTTCGGGGCCCCTGAGTTGGAGCCCCATTAGCACTTGCCTTAATGTGACCCTGTCTGGATAAGCAGCTTGTTTCTGCGAGTACTCTATGACTGAGAGTTGAAATGTTGGTGTTCTTCGGCATGCCAAGTATTGTCTACCCTGATGATGTTGAACAAAGACCCTGCCATAATAGAGCAAACACGCGAATGTGAATTTCTTTGAGATACGGAATAGAGTAAAGGTCGGAATTCTTGTAATGTAAGGAAATGTATGAGATATGCATTTGTCTTATATCGGGCACACAGCAGCTGCCCTTCCAACACTCGAGAGACTCGATAATACTATCGCTCTTCTCGATAATTTCCTATGCAAATATACAAACAGCCTTGGAGAATACTTAATCTGCTATTCATTTGATTATGACTATGTTAATGAAGGGAGATGACACTAAGCATGTATTTGCCATTAGGAAACATCCAGTTATAACACGGTCACAGGTTCGTTCATGGATTTGTATTCCAATGTCGATGTCACTGTTTCCATGTAATAAAATCGCTCTCAGATAAGTACTGCGCTAAGTTACGTGCAATGGACGGTTCCAGTTTCTCAGTCAATCACATGACGTCATAATCGTCTATGTGGCGTGTAAGCTGATATCATAATAAATTACGATTTGGTCAATCTTAAATGCGTAATACTCCCTCAGGTTGTATGAATTGTATGTCTTTACTATTTAATACACATGCAGAACTAATTTGACTCGGCGATGTTGCTATCATAGGCAGCAACAGTACACAGTCAAATTAGTTTCGAAATGGTCAACACGTTACATTTATAGATTTCTGGTAAGTGAATGTCAGGACGTTCGGGGATCTAGCGATCCCAACATGGACGAAGTGATGGTGGAGCGGAGCTAAAGATTGACGGGGCAAACCTAAAACTGGATTCAGCCATTGCAGAGAGCAGAACCCAGAATTATAATGGAGGCGCCTCCAGCACCCCATCCCCGCGCGCTTTGGTGGTTGCAAGTGAAATTGGTGTTTTGTTGGGGAAAGTTAGACTTCATTTATTAGGACTGCATCTCCAAAAGGTGAGACTTGCTGCCGTCGTGTTGGACATCATTATGCATCCATAGCCTCCACCACTGGGCTCACACACATAATGGTACCATGTGCTAATGAATATGAAAAGTGGTAGTTGTTGTTGGAAGGTTCAATCAGCTGGTCCGCGAAGTCTAAGAGAAGCAATGAATTGGTCTAGGACACATGCTGCCATGTCAAATCTTGAGGCCATATAGACGCGTCTCCCTGATGTCGCCGCTAGGTAGCCGGCACTCTAACCATACTGCCGCATTCTAACTATTAGGAAGATTGAAAAGTCAAGTATACAAATTGTATGTCTTTGATGGGTTTACTGTTTAATAAACATTATGTTGATTATGTTAAAGCTAATTTGAGTGGAAGCTGTTGCTGTCATGACCTAATTGATTATGACGTCAACCTACGCATGATGTGATGACATCATAGGATTGATCGGGAAACTGGATTCTTCAATTGCTGAGGTACACGCCCCATGACAAATGATAACAACGGGAGAGGGAGGGTCGTCAATCTCTGATTGCTCTTGTTACTTCTGTGTGAGGGTATGTTAGTAATATATGTATCAGATCTGTCACAAACGTATATGACGTCATAATCAAATACACCACATGATAGCTGACGTCATAATACACATGATGTAACTCTGTCATAAAAATTTAAAATGTATCAATAAAGAGTACGAGTTGTATATCGTTGATGGATTTACAAGTTATATTATGTTTAATATTTGGAGACTAATTTGATTGGGGAGCTGATTGGCAGCAACAGCCCCTAGTAAAATTTGTTTCAAAATATTCTACACCTTAATTAATTGTATATGACCTTGAAATTTAGATTCGTGGAATTCAGTTTTCAAAATTTCAAATCGATACAAACATGCGTAAAATGTGGGCGGAGCGTAACTATAAATGGACCCCTCTTTACCACGCGGGTATATTGCAGTGCCCATGATGGTCTGGTTAATGTCAGTTAGTACTGTGCTCATTTTAAAAGAAAATGCTGTTTTCTAAGGGATGGCGTGTTTTGAACGAAGAACGTGGCTGTCAAAATTAGGAATCACAACAGAGATTTTGAAACTAATTTGACTGGGTATTGTTGTTGCCTGTGTCCAGTCAAGTCAGTTTCAAAATATTCTACAGCATCTTTATTAAATAGTACAACAACGCTTAGCCCACCATTATGCGTTCCTCACGTACTTATTTACGTCATTCATTACGTCATTGATTATGACGTCATCCTACATGTCGCGTAGTTGATTATGACGTCACATGATTGATGAATAAACTAGACAGGTCCATTACGTCACTAGTTAGCTGATGTTAGTATCGTAATGAAGAATAACGGTGTGGCTAAAATCGAAAAGTCCGTCACTAGTGTAAGAATCATATGTCTTTGATAAATTTCCTATTTAATAGACATTATGCTGAACATTTACAAACTACTTTACCCGCCAGCTTACCTGTATAATTAGCTTGAAATTGTGGATATTTGCGATTCAATGAATATAGATCGATAGTAGCTTAGCTACAACCAGGCGGACGTAACTAGAAATCGAGACCTATTTGATCTTGTCTCTATTACAGATACTGACTGACAAGCAAGTTGCATTGTAATATCATAAAGAGCAAATGCAATTGGTGAATTCAATTTTAAAATTTAAACCTTCATTCTCTTAATAATTTTGATACTAATTCCGGCCTATATGTTAATAGTTAATTTTAGGCAGGCCTAACGAAATTATTAAGCTAAATATTGGTCCTGAATAAAAACATTATCAATTTTCTTGCTGACCGATTAAAGATCAGTGATATTCCATGACGTCATATTTAGCTGATGTCATAATCATGATGATGTAAGCCTCCATCACAAACATTGCAGGTCTGTCACAGATTGTGTTTTCGATGAATTTATAATTTAATAACAATTTTTGTTGCATATTTTGAAACTAATTTGACTGGGTGCTGTTGCTGCCATAGTTACCTTTCAATTTAGATTCTGGGAATTCATGTTTCCATGTGCTATATTGATTCCACTAAACATATAAGTGGGCGGAGCTTGGCTAGAATTGTGTGGGCATAGCTGGAAATGGCGGGACATAACTAGAAATGGGCAGGACATAACTAGACCTGGGCGTGCACAACTAAATATTGGCGGACATAGCGAGAATGGGCGGGCATGGCTAGAAAGGGATCCCACTATTGGACTGTATTTCGTTGACGTCAACCGAAGGCAGCATCAGCTTCTGGTCATATTGTTTTCAAAATATTCAACATGTTATGTATATCATCACTGCACATGTGAGATACTTAGATTAAAAGGTTCAAATGGGTAGAATTGGATTCCTGTTTTTGATTTGGGGGCCCCGTGTTTTTCGGGGCCCCTGAGTTGGAGCCCATTAGCATTTGCCTTAATGTGACTGTGTCTGGATAATCAGCTTGTTTCTGCGAGTACTCTATGACTGAGAGTTGAAATGTTGCTGTTCTTCGGCATGCCAAGTATTGTCCATCCTGATGATATTGAACAAAGACCCTGCCATAATAGAGCAAACACGCGAATGTGAATTTCTTTGAGATACGGAATAGAGCAAAGGTCGGAATTCTCCTAATGATCTGTCTCCCATCAGCAGTCAGTTTCTTTGATCGGTCAAAAATCGATTGTATTCGACTACTTAGACACTAATGAACTATACTGTGTACAGTGTGCATGATGCTTAGAGGTATCTGATTACAGACTTGTGATATGTAAGATGAGAGACAAATCTTCGTCCATTAGGGACGTCCATTTCCCATCTGTCACTCAAATATCTGACGTTATAAACAATTAACCTTTCCATGTTTAACTATTCTCCGTCAATCTCCGGCTACCTTCCACCCACACTTCGCTTGTGTTGGGATCGGGCGATCCCTGCACTGCCTGACTATCACTTTCCAGAAGACTATACAGGTAAGCTGATGAATATTTTGAAATAATTTTCCTGGGTCCTGTTATTGCCATCAAATTAGTTTCAAAATATTCAACAGCATGTTTATTAAATAGTTAAGACATACATTTTGTACAACAACGTTTAGTCCGTCATCAGCTAAGCGTTCGTGACGACCTTATCTCCGTCACTCATGACGTCATTGATCGATTTCGTAGACTCGTGTATCATCGCAAATCAAACCACGAACTAATTTACTGGATTTTGGATTTTACCAATAAAGCCCATCTGCATCAAGAACGTAAATATATCCTCATATTTATCAGTTTAACAAATATAGCTGCTATTTAATACAATAAT
The DNA here is from genome assembly GCA_034401795.1 of Chaetoderma sp. LZ-2023a. Taxonomy (NCBI): domain Eukaryota; kingdom Metazoa; phylum Mollusca; class Caudofoveata; order Chaetodermatida; family Chaetodermatidae; genus Chaetoderma; species Chaetoderma sp. LZ-2023a. Next base: position 62,343,428 of record CM067359.1, read on the forward strand.
AACTATTAACCTAATATAAATGTTTATAATAGTATATGGTTCTGTAGCTCAATATTTCAGTGCATGCCACACTTCCATTGGCAACAGCAATATACATACAGTACAGTTGGTGTAGCTTGGATTCCTCACACGTACCATCGCCATGACGGTCACCAATGGACATTTACATTTTAGCTATGCCCCGCACATCACTAGCTAAGCTCCACCCACACCGCGCCGTGTTGGGACTGATAGATCCCCCAAATTCCCTAGCTATCAATTTCCTGAAAACAATACAGGGAAGCTGTTGAATATTTAGTTTCAAAATATTCAACAGAATCTTTATTAAATAGCAAACAATTTGTACAACAACGCATAGACCGTCTTCAAGTATGCGTTCGTAACGTACTTATCGACGTCATTCATGACGTCATTCATTATGATGTCATTGTACACATCACGCAGGTCATTATGACGTCATATGGTGGGTTGGTACTCTGGAAAGGTGAATTGCACATTGATGTAAATTAATTAAAGACACATTTGCGTATACTCTAGTGACAGACTTTTCGATGTTCATGATGGGGCTACGTCGCTTGGATTGTGACGTAACCTGGCACGTGGCATTGCACGAGTATTGCCTTTAGTGATCACGATCGCCTATTTAAGAATAATCGTGATTACCCGATTAATCAGCTTGGGTACACATTATCCAGACATAAGATCAAAAGCATATCAATGACGAAAGCTGCAATGGTTTTAGAAACGCCCATTTGCAGGTCAATAGAAGACTATTTTTGAAAGTGTATCACTGGAATCCCTGGCTAGATTCTCGATCCTGTCATTCCAGTGATACATTTTCAAAAAATGATCTTCTCATGGTCTGTAACTGGACATACATTCCCTGAGCAAAATGTCAACTTTCATGACCAATTGCATGAAAAGGTATTTAAAGGGAAGGATTTGAAATATTTTTTGAAATAGAAATGATTCACAATTATTGGATTATATAATTGCTAATCTTACTCATTCACCATTTAAGAAATAATCATAATTTTATATTTAATCACATAATTGCACATGCCTACATGCGCCATATTTGACCATGATGCTGGATATTTGAGTAACAGTTTCGCTCTATCTAGTACCACTCAGGCACATATTAAAAATGTACCCGAAATATTGAAATCATTTCCTCTCTTTACCATCTTGAAGGATTTTGACCAAATTTGTTCAAGCGGATCCTACGGTGATACACTCCCGAAAGTCCTTTCAGAATGTTGATTCGTCTCTTTTTTGGGTGAAAAGTGTTTTCAACCAAGTTTTGGCGAATTTTTAAGTAGAATTTTGATTCACCGATGGTTTGGGGTAAATTGTTAGATTTAATCAAAGGTTTACTGGAAATTGTCAAAAGGTTACTTTTCTTAAACGCGTGAGACTATCTCAACCAAAATTTGCTGGAAGGAAATTATTCTATTGGAAATTATTATATTGGTAGTAATCAGAACTTGTATACATATTTTTGATCGGTCAATTTTTTGGGGAAAGATCTTAGATTTTATGAAAAATTTATTGTTTAAACTTGTTAAAACACATCTCCTTAACCGCGTGATGGATATTAACATGCTTAGGCTGGAAGGATCCTATCATGGTAGGCTATAGAACATCTATTCAGAATTTTGATTGGTCAGTTATTTGGTAGCCATCTTGACGATCATTGTTGTTGTTGTTGTTGTTGTTGTTGTTGTTGTTGTTGTTGTTGTTGTTGCTGTTGTTATTGTTATTATTGCTACAAGCATTCACTGTTGTTGTTGTTGTTGTTGTTATTATTATTATTAATATTTTTGCTGTTGTTGTTGTTGTTGTTGTTGGTGGTGGTGGTGGTGGTGGTGGTGGTGGTATTGTTGTCGTCGTTGTCGTTGTCGTTGTCGTTGTCATTGTCATTGTTGTTGGTTTTGTGTTGGTTGTTGTTGTTGTTGGTATTGTTGTCGTCGTCGTCGTCGTCGTTGTCGTTGTCATTGTTGTCATTGTTGTCGGGTTTTGTTGTTGTTGTTGTTGTTGTTGTTCTTGTTGTTGTGGTTGTTGTTGCGCAGATGGTGGCAGCATTAGTAGTGCTGCCAATGGCGGTAGTTGAGGTGGTGGGAGGTGGATCCACTTCTAGCCAACGGCAGCAACAGAAAATTAGTACAGTATTAACTGGAATTAATCAGACCATCATGGACACTGCCACACATCCGCGTGGTAAAGAGGGATACATTTCTAGCTAAGACCCGTCCACATTTTATGCATGCTGGAATCGATTGGAAATCTTGAAAACTGAATTCCAAGAAGCTAAATTTCAAAGTCAATATACAAGTAAGTAAGTTGTTGAATATTTTGAAACGAATTTGACTGCGTGGTGTTGTCGTCTATGTCGGCAACAGTACCGAGCCACATTAGTTTCGTATGTTTATTAAATAGCAATGGCATACTATTCACGCAACATGCAAGTAACTTGTGATGTAATTTATTGTCACATAGCTGGTGATGACGTCATGTGATTGACTGAATAACTGAAAACCCCCATTGCGCGTCACTTAGCGTATTACACATCCAAGTGTGATTTTAGTACATGGAAACAGTGACATCGACATAGAAATACAAATTCATGAACGAATCTCTGATCGTGTTATAATTGGCTGTTACCTAATGGAAAATAATTGCTTAGGGTCATCTCCCCTCATAAACTTAGTCATAATCCAATAAGTATCAGATTAAGTATTCTCCAAGGCTGCTGTAAAAAGAAAAAAACAAGAAAATATACTACAAATTAAAGTGAATGGTGTTTTATTGACAGAGAGATAGAGAAAGATGAATACAAATTGTAAATAGCTCTTTCTATTGGTTGTATATTTGCATGGCCAATCTGTACCATGTTTTGAAGAAGCTGCTTTTTCTCATTGACAGCGAAATGCCACTCTGGAATAAGGAAATGGTGTTACTGAGATTAATTTACTCACATATATGTTTAGATGACATTATTCCACTGATTCCATTCCATGAGGTGCGGCACGAGTGACTAACGAATACTGGTTCCAGAAACTAATGTCAACTTATGCCTGGTTATAGCTAGTGAAGGTTCACATAAAAAGTACAAATGTCATGATTTTGTGCGAGAAGAAAGCGATTAAATTCAATATAAGCAGAGCAGACTACAAGTTTACCACTATTCTAGGTAATACTATGCAAATATCACCCAATGAACATGATTATTTATGTGTAACACGCGGTCTATGCAGGACAATTTCGAGAGCCATCACAGTAGAATCCATCCAGCCAAATTTGGTCAAAATCGTAAAGATGATAATGAGAGGAAGCGATTTGAAAATTTCTGGCAAATTTTTAATAAAATCTAATACTTTCATCCAACAATTTGGTGAATCAGAATTCTCAGTGGATATACTAGAACCTATAACCATAGCATCCGTTCAGCGAACATGCACACACGGACACACGCATGCACACTCGCATGCACCAAATTGATATCTCATCTTATCTTACCTTTTTCTTCTTGATAATTTGATGGATTACACTGGATGAATAGGAAGGATGTTATACCTGGATATGAAGCATGTAGTTCCATGTTCAGCCCAGATGGGGAAACAAACTGTATTTAAATTACTGCTAAATTTCTACACTATACCCACGCAAACGCAAGCATTCGGTCAGAAACGTTTGTTGATGATAGACGTGTTTTAGATCAGTTTAATTTGCGTCCATTATTGTGTTTGCGACAAAATTATATTGCTTAAGTGAGACTAGAGTTTAAAGAACAGTGTTATTTGATAATGCTTTTCTTTAAACTATTTTAAATATTTTCCGTTGGAGGTTCGTTCGCGTGCATCAAGCACTAGCTTTTCCGTCAGTAAAATCGTTGCTCTTGCCGGCCATTAGTGTTGTCTTGGCTGTGCTCCCCGAGTCGTAACTATAAGGAATTGTTATTAAATTATTTTAATAATTTTCGTAATTTTAAAACTTGTTTAAACCTTTTTGATAAATTTTCTTTTGGATGTTCGTTTGCGTGCTTTAAAACACTAGAGTTTTCGCCACTCAAACAGCTGCATTTTTCGGCCATTAGGGCTAGCCTTGATCGTTTTCGACACCAATTTTCGAAAAAAAAAAAAAATTCTTTTCAGTTTGCTTAGTTGGAATTTTCGCGAATTTTACCAAAGAGGACGACACAGCACTGGTATACTGGTAAAGTTTACTCAGCATTACTAGGCCTATTCTACCTCTTCTCTCTCTACACCTCCATCTTTCACAGCCTACTCTACTTATCTCCTTCATACACTAATCCTACTGCATTCTATCCTATCTCTCATACTGTACCTTCTAAATTGTCATACTGCACACTACCTTCTAAATAACTCACACCGTAGGGTAAGCAACATGGAGGAAGCTGACTTCTTCAAACAGCTTCTTGAAGTGGCGCATGATACTGGTGGTAGTCAACTGGCCACAGCCAACTCAGCGCCAAATGGTGGAAAAGACAGTGACGTAAGCGCTGCCAAGCAGGGGGCCACTGGTGGTCCATACAGGGGTGGGGAGGGAATTTCTTGGGAGGGAGCGAGTGAGGGGGTTAGCGTCACTACTCACCTGGTAGGGGCTGGTTAGGCGGACCTACATGACGAATTGGCAATGGGAGAGTTCTCCCACGAACAGGTGGCCCAGCAAGCGGTGATTCTGGAGAGCAATCTCTAGAATACACCACAACGCACTCCTAAGAAGGGTGGTGGTACACCAGGCCCCAAAAGAAAACGGAGGGTCGGGGTGTTAGAGGAGGTGGAGGAAATGGGAGGAGGGGAAGGCACTCCCAGCAAGAGGACTCGGGACAAGGGGGTGGGGTTCTCCACCGGGATGGAGAGTCCAAATCATCGCGCAGAGCGGGGATTCCCCGGGTGGTGCGCCCAGTAGTGAAGGGAGGGAGGTGGGCCATAAGGGGGGGGGGGGCAGAGAGATAGTACCCAGGGTAGGAGGGTCAGGGTCATGGGAGATGATTTTGCGGGGTTAACCCGCATGGTTATCTATAGGCTACTGTATGCCATGGTGGGCATGCTGGCAGGCCTGCACAAGAGGGACGGGGAGGTTTTAGTAACCTCCACCAGCGAAAGGCAGTACCAAAAGCTGCTGAAAATTACAACGATAGGCAGCCACGTGGTGTCTATTGAAGAATACACCACCAAAAACACCAGACAAAGCAAAGCGGTAGGTGTCATATCGGGAGTCCCAAGAGACTTCCCGAATGACGACATAAAGGAAGAAATGAACGAGCAGGGGGAACACAAAGTGGGATGGGTGGCTCGGATTGGCGGAACAGCCAGACCGACCTATGCAGTGAAACTGGTGTTCAATTCAGACGCACTGCCAAGTAAGGTTAAACTGGGATGGATGACCTTCAAAGTCAAACCATACATCGCAGAGCCCATCAGATGCTTCAGATGCCACCTGCTGGGTCACGTGGCCAAGCACTGTAGAACCAAAGCCAGCGCATGTGTCAACTGCGGAGGGAATCACAAACGTGAGGACTGCCAGCAGACCCCCACTGTAGAAATTCCAAGGGGAACTACAGTGCCGCATATCGCGGATGCCTGGCTTTGCAAAAAGCCAAGGACATCCTCAAGATTAAAACGATAGATCAGGTCTCATATGGGGAGGCCAAGAAGAGGGTCACCCAGCAAATAAGCAGGGGAACTGAACAGCCAGCTGGAATACCAGCACCTGGACCAGCCACACATCTTGAAAGAACAGCATGGCAGAAAAGGGCTGAATCCGTAAGGAGGAAGCTGGCCACCCCTGGAAGGGACTGCTCAGTGATGAGACATCAGGAAAAAGGGGAGGAGGCTCATACTGAGCCACCCACAATAGAGACGGCCACGCCCACCATCCCGCTTGGGAGTCTGGCCAGCAAAGCCTGTAAACAGACCAAAAGGCAAACAAAAACGCCTAAAAAACCCGCCTGCAAAGGGCATAAAATCATAGTCAGTAGCAGGGGCCGAAACCAAAGGGCTGAACCAATCCGCACATTGGAGGTAACACTAGTGAAAAAACAGGTTAACAAACCTGAGAACCCCACTAGCAGCACTAGCAGCTGCAGTGACCCGCCGGCCGAGATTACCAGAGTGACACCAGCGAGCGAGGTAAGACCCACCCCGATTGGTGGAGATCATAAAATTGTTTTAAATGTCCAAATTTTCAGACTGATCATAGAGACGATCATATCTTCAGTTTGCATTGGCAACGAGGCAGCCAGGAACAATGTTGATGTCGACGGTCTCGTTGCAAAATTCGTAGAACTTTGCTCCTCTCCAAACTAATCATGGGGGTCAAAATTCTTCAATGGAACGTTCGAGGCACCCGGTCTAATACCAATCTTGACGAATTGTGGAACACATTCCACAACGAAAATGACCACCCAGACATTATATGTCTACAGGAAACCCGTCTGAAACCCAACCAAGATTTCAAAAGGTACAACAACAATGTCGAAAGACATGAATGTACCGCAGAATCTGCAACCCCCTCTAGGGGTGAAGGCGGTGGTGGCATAGCAACCCTTATAAAAAGTAATCTTTCCTACAAAAGATTGCCACAACATGAAAGTAGCGTAGAGCACCTTACAATAGAAATAGAAATCAATCACGAAACTATTAATATTATAAACGTCTATGGTCCCAAGTTACACTCTTCCTCGGACTATGACAAGCTCCTTGAAGGCCTAGAAGGTGAAACAATACTTCTGGGCGACTTCAACTCCCACCATGTCCTATGGGGGAGCAAAACCACGAACTCCAAAGGCCGAATAATGGAACAGGTTATTGACAACTACAACCTGTGCCTACTAAATGACCATAGATCCACCAGATATAACTCTAGTGATGGTGAATTGTCGGTCCTGGACCTTTGCCTCATAACACCTGGCTTTCGACCAACTCCCAGCTGGGACATTCAAGACCAGCTCCTCGGCAGCGACCACCTCCCAATCAAAATACAGATAGGAAGCCTACAGAGCAAGAACGAGGCGCCACTGCACAGGAACAATTGGAATCTGAAAAAGGTCAACTGGACTGAATACAAGCACATAATGGCCACGGAGCTGGAGACACCGATCACTAGTACCAGCACCAAGAAATATTATGAGTAATGTATGGGGATTCTCTACAAGGCTGCCAAATTTGCCATCCCCAATCAAAGCCAGACAATAACCCCAAACACAAACGCGTGCATTGGTGGAACAGCGAGTGCCAAGAAGCAGTAAAGCTCAAGAAAATAGCCTGGAATAGACTAAAGAGAAACTTCAGCATTGAACACCTAGTTGAACACAAGAGACTCCAGGCCAAGGTAACAAGAACCATCAAAAAGGCAAAACGCGATCACTGGCGACAATACTGCTCTGAAATCACTTGGTTCACACCCTCGAGCCAAATATGGCGCAAAGCGAAAGCTATTGCCAGCGATAAAACCAAGTCCAAAAACCCCGTACCCACCCTCATAGCAAATGGGGTAAAGCATGCCAATGACAAGGAAAAAGCTGTAGCGCTTGCCACAGTCTTCATTGCAACCAGCAGCAATGATAACCATGACCATGACTTCGTAGCAACCAACACAAAGGTCGATGAGCATATCAATCACCTGTTCAGCTCAGGTAAATGCGAAGATCTTAACAACCGAGACATCAACAAAACCTTCAACAGAATGGAACTTGAGCAAGCCCTTGGAAGAGGCAAAAGCTCCTCACCAGGTGAAGATGTCCTGAAATACGACATGCTTCGTAATATGCGAGAGGAGGGTAAACAAATGTTACTCAATCTCTACAACCTCGTATGGAGCTCTGGAAAATGCCCTCAGTCTGGAAAACTGGGATCGTGGTTCCTATCCCAAAACAAGGGAAGGACATAACTGGCCCAAGATCATACCGGCCAATCTCCCTGACGAGCTGTCTATGCAAAGTCATGGAGAGGATGATTAAAAACCGTCTAGAACATGAGTTCGAACATAACGGTCTACTCCACTCTTGGCAGAGTGGCTTCAGAAAGGGCAGACGCACTACGGACCACCTAGTCAGACTGACTGAAGCAGCCAAGAAAGCCCTAGATTCAGGAAGAGGAAACATAACAATAGGAGTTTTCTTAGACGTTGAGAAAGCCTTTGATATGATGTGGCGAAACGGAGTCCTAAAAAAGCTCTATGACTTTGGTTACCGTGGCCGCATCCTATTTTGGATACGAGATTTTCTCGATAACAGAAGGATTAGCGTCCGTGTTAATGGACAAATGTCTAGGGAACAAACATTGGAAAACGGCACCGCGCAGGGAGGTATAATAAGTCCCCTACTGTTCAATATCATGATGAGTGATCTACCCAAAGACATTGGAAAAGACCATGCACTGGGTCCCAACGCAATAGGCAGGTCTATTTTTGCTGATGACACATCATTGTGGAACACATATGCGAAGATAGACCGTGCACGAAAGACCATGCAGAAAGTTCTGGACATAGTCTAACGGTGGTACAAAAAAATGGTTTCAAACTGTCTGCGAAAAAACCAGTTCAAATCAATTTTACCAATGTTAAATACATAGGCCATGATGCAAATCTGTACCTCAATAGACAGAAAATCAAGACATGTGCTGAAGCCAAATTCCGGGGACTAACATTTGACGGAAAGCTCACGTGGAACCCCAACATCACGAGTCGGAGGGAGAGATGCTTCAAGCAATTAAATCTCCTTCACTCATTAACAAAGCACACCTGGGGTGCAGACCTTCCGAGCATGCTTATGCTATACCGCGGCCTAATCCTGTCAAGATTAGACTATGGATGCGAAGCATACGCCATGGCGAGCAAGTCACTGTTAGAAACCATTGACACCCTCCAAACAAAATACCTGCGCATTTGCTGCGGTGCCTCACAGAGTAGCCCTCGAGACGCAATCAACGTAGAGTGTGGAGAAATACCATTAGATCTGCGAAGAGAGGAACGGCTTCTCAAATTCTGGACATACCTACAAAGCTCTGCACCCACCCACCCTACCAGGGAGGTATGTCTTTCATGCAAGGAACATCTAAGACACAAGGTACTGCCCAAAATGACCAAAAAGACCAAACCACCAGAGCTCGCCAGTGCCACTGAACTGGTAAACGTCGAAATAGAAAGCTCAAGGCCGGCATCCTGACCCGCCATGGCTACTTCCGCAGATCAAGGCGCATGACAGCCTATCCTCACAGATAAGCAAGAAAGACCCACCAGCGCTAATCAAGAGCTATGCTCTGGAAAACATCGACAACAGATGGAAGGAGCACAGGAAAATCTATACCGACGCCTCCAAAATGCCCAACTCCGGCGAATGCGGAGCAGGAGTAGTCATAGGCGACCAGGAAGAAGTCCTCAAGTACAAGCTTCCGAATCACCTGTCAATATTCACAGCCGAACTGGTGGCAATTAAAAAGGCTCTAGAATAGATTAAAACAGCAAATCCAGGCAAATACGTTATACTCACAGACTCACTAAGCTCGGTGAAGAGCTTCGAATGTAGCAGCAGCAAGAGCAGGGACAACCTAATCAAGGAAATCCGGCAGCTGTATGCAACTGTGGTGACTGACAACAAAACTGTGGACATCGACTGGGTCCCAAGCCATGTTGACATTAAAGGCAATGAACAGGCGGACGAGGCAGCCAGGCAAGTGCTCAAATATGGAACTATGACCAGCATAGGACTCTCAAAGTCCGAAGCGAACGCCATTGTCAAAAGGCACATCAACAGCAAATGGCAAAGACAATGGGACGAAAGCACAACCGGCAGATTCCTGTTCAGAATCGTCCCTAGAGTCAAACGCAAATACCAAAACCACATCCCAGGACGCCAAGGCAACATTGTATTACGCCACATCAGAATGGGTCGGATCAGCGTTAACCAGATACGGAAAAAACTCAACCTGTCAGACACAGACCAATGTGAGGCCTGCAAGGAGACTGGAAGTCTAGACCACTTCTTCCTACGGTGCACTGAATATACAGGCATTAGAAAGGAACTCATCAATACGCTGAGAATGGGAAACTTCAATCTTGACCCTGTAGAAGACATTATAGCGATGCGTGACCGACAGATCAACCACGAATTAATCAAGTTCGTGCTTGCATCGGACAAACACATCACATAATCAGAACACATTTTGTTTAGCATTCATTAGGCCACATTAGTCTTATTCAAGCGTGTTGATAAGTTGTGGTCGCAATGAATAATCTTACAAATTTGACCAGTAAATGTTAGTGTTAAATTACGCCACATCAGTCTTATTCAAGCGTGTCGATGAGCTGTGGTCGTAAATGTTCAAACGAGCTTGCAAAATCTTAAACAAAATATAATTAATATATTAGTTAGGGCTAAACTACGCCACATCAGTCTTATTCAGGCGAGTCGATAAGCTGTGGTCGTAAACGTGATTTACCGTACCACGACAGAAACGATGGTAACGAAACATGGACGAATCCAGCATTACGGAATTTATGTTTTGACCGTAGTTCAGACAAAGACATTGCTTTATGCGCCGCAAGAGCTAAGCGGCACTGAACGTCTTGCGCCGAAATAATAGCCTTGTACTATGTATCTATTAGTCTTCATAGAATGGAGACAGACATCCGTCACCCTTATAAGCACAACAGTATAACAGTATTACGGTGAACTATCCATTATGTACTATGTATTAGAATATGTTGGCCACCAGTAATGGCTTTATTCTTCACTGTTCTTGAGTATGAAACGCATCAGCCAGCATTCTGCAGCAATTCTCCAGGCAGCAGGTACACCGCGCATCAACTCACACTACAGGGATGCGGTGCAACAACTACATGTGACGTGTATTCTGCACTGATGACTAATAGGTGCACCGCATAGAAACACATCTTAGTTATGGTATACCGTTACTTATAAATAGGTACCGCATCTAAGTGGTACCGCAAGGTCGGATGCGACCTCTGTTATAAGTTAATATTGTACATAAGTATGGCATTGTGAAAGGAGCCAGCAATTAAACGGCACCGTGGGTCGGCTCGACCTTTATATTCTAATGAATGTATAATTGTAATCAGGCATTCTGTCCATATTGTTAGTATTAGAAAAACTACAAAAATATTTGGACCGCAGTTCACCTAGGTTACACTATACAGCAACAACAAATGCAGCACACCGTTCTACTCTTACAGCAACAATTTTTCACTAAGGCTACTAACGTTGCTATAAAACTCTTCTCCACGATCAATAAGACCGTTTTATAAACGGTACCAATGATTTTTATATAGTTGGCCGTTCATGTTAAGGCATCCTAAATTAAAAACAATGGGTAACTGTCTTTGACTACGCCTCTCTGGCCGTCCAGCTAAATAATTGTTTGACCCCCCCCCCCAGCCAGAATGGGTAGGACCGGGTTAAACAAACTACTGGGGTTTCACGAAAAAACCCAACGATTGGTTGGTAGGAGGACGGATGTGACTATGCACGTTGAAGCCGGAACCCAGGAATTTGGATGTGGGATTGGCGCCACATGATGATCTAGGTGGGCTTATCGTTGAGCCGCATCCAGCCCGCCGTGGAGAGATGCTGTTTGTCGAGTGGAGTTGTGACCCTACTAGCTTGCTGCTTTTATCTGCAGTGTACCTGGTGACGATTCGCCCGACGATGCAATGACAAAGAGGTTGGTGTGTGGTGGGAGAAACACGAAAACTGGACACGGAGGTCGTAATTGACGTTGCTTTGCTTTTGATGTAGATGCTGTTGCTCTGCTTTGCTCTCCTTTCGTCCAGCACTGGATCAACATTTTATCATAAGTATGAAAGGTTTTTTAGTGACTTGACGACGTGACGATTAGGCACCTTTTAACTCCCGAACAGCGCCACCTGCACTCAACTTATTATTTCTAATAACCACAGGTTATAATTCTAAGTTAAATTTGGATATTTAATTTACAAAATCTGGATTTTAAGTTTAATTTTCCCCGTTTCTTGTTTATTTAATCACAGACCATTATTTTAATTTGTTTATTCTTAGTTGATAGTATTATCATTCAGTTTCGTCATAATAATTTTTATTTAAAGTTTTCCTGATTCCCGTTTTGAGATTTTATTTTACAGACTGCCCTCCACCCCATCCCACCTCCATGAGAAATAATGTAATTCACCCTCCCACCCATCCTCTATACGGCATACAACATCAACACCTGCCAACAACAGTTCATTAGGCAATATCAGGCAACACACTCCCAGCAACAACTTAAGTTTTTTACTTTTTTCAGTTTTGACGTTTGTTTATAGCACCCCATCGGGGGAGCAACGCAACCCTTCAGGGAAGCACCTCTCAGAGTGAGTCATGGGCCAAATACATCTAGGTGTGAGCGGCCAATAAACCAACTAACCTACCTACCTACCTTGACGGTCAAAATAAATCTGTCGATCAACACGCATTCCCCATGTATCTTCGGATACTTATTAAGCAAGTCGTTATGCCAAAGTAGGAACCACTGCGAACATTTATATAAATGCAATTATTGCAGTCCCAGCAGTGTTATTTGGGAAAATTTCTCCAAACCTAAAACAGCTAAACGGTAACACCAGGGTATGGATCTCATATGGTCCGAACTCGAAACATTAGGTGACGGACAAAGACATGGATGGCCATCTACCACAAACGGTGACTGGTTGTGGATTTAAAACCCACCACACCCATTGGGAAGGTCTCCATAGATGGAGATACGTTTCTCTCACCCCACCGTAACTAGGTTAAGAACCGCTTTCTAAAAAAGGCTTTTGTAACATGACTTGTCCCTGTCTTGTTGTTTGTGGTTGCGCTGCGGTATGCAGAGGGATCACTTTGCCGTTCTGAAACCACCACCAGGCATACTGTCTGACTGAGGAGAGATGCTCCGTGAGGTATCGGCAAGGGTACCGAGCATCCTCGCCAGTAAGACTTACTCGTTAAAGTAAAGTAGGTGCTAAGCTATTTGCGGCCCACAATTTTGTGTCTTGATCTAAAAACTAAATGTTAGTCTGGGCTCTTCATGAAGGCCCACATAAATTAAAGCGGCACCAACTCACAATAATATCTTTAACTCACACAAGATGTCGCTGCTGAATTCAGTGGAAATCAGCTACCCCATCTGCAAGTAAAAACTGCAGGCATCCAATATCAAATGAGTATGCTAGGCTAGGTTAGGTTATATATCTTTGCAATTCTTCAAAATGGGAGGGTGGCCATTTTCTCCGCTCTCCTTCTCCGCTTCAGCATTGTAGGCATTTTCCCGTGACGGAGGCCCGCGCGAGGCACTTTCCTCTCGCAAACCAAAAGTTTTTGGCCAGCCTGTGGCAGATATAGTTTAGATTAAACCAACTGACGTGTCCTGGCCAGCCCCTTCCCCCAGAGGGGTACCTTCCACGATAACCACTATATATGACTAGATCGGTTAGGTACTTCTGGTGGGATATAAAAATAACACACCACTCTTTTTGTCTTTATATACACCATTTAAATAAAGCAGGAAACGAGTACCATTGTTTGACTGTTTCCTTACAAATCAATAGTAAATTAATAGCCAGCTAGCCAGCAACACCTTACGGAGGAGCTACATGCACCCCAGGCGGCTACACAAGGCACCCTTATCGCGCAACCCAAGCCCAAGAATCCAAGCTTCCTCCCTCCATCCCCGCCATTCAGGGTCCCATTGTGCTCCTCAACAGCATACAGAAAATCCTTTCGAATGTTACTCTATGCCACATCCGAGACAAGACCGATGATTTTACTGGATCATGTCAAGCGGCTTCAAACATGAAGGTAGTTGTGCAGACATTGTATGGGCTCAACGCATGCTTGTGTGACTAGTCATGTCCAACCCTGGGATTTCCACAAAATGGGCATTGACATGTCACGAGCCTTCAACACAATCAAACGCTCAAAGATCCGAGATGTAATACGCCAAGCCAGTTGCAATGAAGATGAGCTACAACTGGTGAGACTACTAATTGCAGACACCAAGCTGAGAGATACGAGTTAGGTCAGTGAAGTCTGTAGAGTTTGAGACATCAATCGGCTCCCAACATGGAGATGGTTTATTCCCGGTGCTTTTCACATGTTATATTGCTGCTGCATTAAAATCCATGCAAAAAACCTCCACAAGACCAAACCCCAGTGTCCATACTGGGTATGCTGCGAGAGATGGAATATGCCGACAATGTGGACTTCATAAACTAGGAAAGGAAACCCCTTGACGAACTTCTCCCAATAGCGCTAAGCAAACTAAAAATTGAGAATCTCTTTATAATGAATCCAAAACACAGTTCACCCACATATAACTATCTACAAAGTAGGAAACTATAGAAAATGATGATCCACTTCGTACCGGCGAACCATGGAGGAAAAGTAAAATCCTGAGCTCACTGCTTTGCAGTACTGCTGCCTTTGCTGCATTATGCGTCATGGGGAGCATAGCTTTCCAGTCCTTCTGGAAGCTACGGATTCGTAGATCAAACATGCCCTTGACAAACAGATAATATACAATGCAATCTGCGTATGCTTGATGCTGCATCACTGTAACCGATGTTCAGCCCCAAAGGTAGCTTTAGACAATCTTGATGGCTGCCACCGCAAACACCTACGCACCATCACTCGACACAGATGGTCAGACAGCATAAATTTCAATGATGCACTATATAAGATGTGTAATAAATCGCCGCTGTCTGCAAAGGTCGCACAGCAAAGATGGTCCATGTTTGTTCATGCTAAGGATGCCAGACGACACACTAGTGTAGTTCGGATCGACCGGTTGGGTACCGGCCGTACCAGCTAAGCTGGGTACGCGCCGCCCATCTAGGATTCGTTTCCTGAACACGCCCCTCTGGGTAGAGCTATAAGCGTATATAGGCCTATGGGGGAGAGATCGTGTCTAAAAACGACAAAGTTCGTTAAAACGCATTATGTGCAAGCATGCGCCGGGACGCTGTTTCTATGGAGCGCGTAGTTGTGACCTAAATAGGATGGCGCTTATAGTGTACCGAGCTGGTACTCTGTAATCCTTATTGATTGTCTGTTCCCGTTAAATCTGGCATTAATCAAGACCAGAATTCGACGGAATTTCCAAATCTGTAAACCATTTCAAAATCGGTTGAGAAATGGCTGAGTTATCCAGGAAAAACTCTTCTTGATTATTTTCAAAATATTGCCCTGACGTCATAATCACGTGGACGTAAAGCTTCTAGAATGTTCTAGAACGTTCGACGACGCTATTATTAGCTGTGCGCTGATTGGCTGTTACTCGAACGATGATTTGATGAAGCCTGCGCCTGGGACGTCATGGAGAGTATAAAAGGAGAAGCGATCCAGTGATCGAGAGCATCCTCGGCTAGTGGCCGAACAGGATGGACCTGTACTAGCTACGATCAGATATTACGCATATGACTTCAGTTTCCGTCGTGTTTCCGTAGCTACCAGTAGCCAACCCACCGCACTAAAACAGTTTTGTAACTCCCAAGCTGTGGGAGTAATTTGGAACTTTTGATAATCGTTCACGAATACTACATCTACATTCGGAACACAACTTGCGGTGAGGCCTTTGCGGCCTGAATATGTGAGTCTATAGATGTAGGGGCAGGATGTTCTTTGATGGATGACTCGCCGGATCTGCCGGCCATGCCTAAAAGTGGTATTTCAAACGACACTGCACGAATCATGTAGGTTCTTTCAACTTTCGACTGCAGCAAGTAAACTCTGCCTGGTGTGTCTTCAGAGCTGGTTGACGTACCCAGCACCGTGAAGCGTTGTTTTGTATCTTCATTTGCCTCTAACACCCCCCCGCTAGTGATTGGGTTGTTTACACCTTCCATCCGTACCATCGGTGTATGGGAACTTTCTTCACCACGTAGTACTATCGTATCTTTTGCTGACTGCTTGTTAGACATCCTGTTAGGTTTGCAATTCTGAGTGATGTCCTTCCCCGCCATGAACGTTCTTGCAGGAATCTTGTTTGTGGACAACAGCTCGCGGGAACCAACCTGCAGGAAACAGCCTGTGGGAACTTTCCAGCTTCCGGAGAGCGCATCATCTCGCGTTGACTATGGATTGACGTGTCAATTTCAGTAACACAGTAGCCTAACTTGAGAATGACTACCAAGTATTCAAGTAACTATACTTCACCGTTTAATTATTTCTCTATATAGGTTTTGTTAATTATCTCGTATCTGTATTAACGGCTCCGATGACTAAAAGGAACCGTAATGGTCTTAGGACTGATAGTTATAATTTCTGTATTTGTTAATAGTTATTTTCACTTTCCGCAATGTGTTGCTAACCGTACTATAGTAGGTTCGTTAACCTGTATTAATATATATATATCTTAATCGTTGACACCGTATTGATTGTTCTGGTTAGATTATGTATGTATATGGCCAGGGGCCATCCGTTAACTTGTTTCGCTTAAGTTATAAAAAAATATAGGACTGCAGTGCACGTATGAAACACTATACAGCAACATTTACATATGCAGCATTTTCTCCCGCCACCAACAATTTCAATTTTTCACTGAAGTCGCTGTCCATGCTATAACTCTGTTTAGCCCGGCATGCTACCGACTAAACCTTTTCTATTCAGCTCGATAGGGTAGGTTCAAAATGATTAGAGACACTTTCTTCATTACATACTGTGTAATATACTCTTTCTTCTGGCAGTGCGATAATCTAGCCCCACACTCCGGTAAGACTCATAACTCCAAGATTTTGTCTCTTCATATTCCGATTAGTCTTGTGGTTTCTTAATTGTTTGGATGTCCCTATCGGCACCATGGGCTGATTCGACTCTGGGAAACTATTGGGGTTTCCGAGTGGTGATGGCTAGGGTGTGGTATCACATATACCTCCCCACGTATCTTTGGATACTTAGTAATTAGCCCTTTAAGCCAATGTTGGAAAGCACTGCGAAAACACATGTATTAATTATTATTTTATTTACTGACAACCCTCCCGCACCGCAGTGCAAAACTGGCCACTTGTATATAAACCTAACGACGGGTTAAACGGTTAGTTCCATATGACCCGATGATGGGCGAGATACGTATTTTCACCGAATTCTGTTAAAATGCCTGGGCATGATATTCACATCTGCCACGCCCTTACGGGAAGGACATTTACGGTGTGCATTCGTCTCTCTTACCCCCACCATAACGATAACGGATATGGCCTAATAATGCTTCCGTGAACTGTAAACTATATCTTGTAATGTTTCATGTGGTTGCAAAGTGGAATATCCGGATTCTCACCCAGTTTGGAGATCCCGCTAAGTAACATGTATGAGTGCTGTCTACAGTGTTGATGTCCCCGGGCATCTGTTCTCCGTGACAGCCATGTCTAATAGCTAGGTAGATATCGGCCAGTTGCGGCCTAAACTAATTCTTGTTCTGAAAACAACCAAAAGGAATTAAGCAAAGCAGAAGGCCCGCAAAAATAAAGTGGCAACTACTAACTCAGCATATTAGGAATCACATAAGACGGTGATGAAGGAATCCATCGGGAATCTTCCGTTCCGTCTTCACGTAAACAGTACGCTCCCCTATAATCATAATCTCACTAGGTATGGTCTTTTCTTTCTATAGCATTTTTGTTTGAAATATTAGAGTGGGCCCATTTTTGCCTACTATTCTTCTCCCACTTTAAGCCATGGCGACACCTTCCCGATAAGGAGGCCCGTGCGAGGCACTTGCCTCTCACAAGGATTCAGCGACGACGGTCCACGCCAGGATAATAACTAGCACTAGGAGTAGTGCCCACGTGAGTCACATCACTTTTTCGTCTACCTTTTAGCTTAGAGGTATAATAACTTATATTAAGCTAATTAGTTATGTCTCGTGTATGGGAGCCTCCCTTGCGGGGATACCTCTGCAGACCTACGGGTCTGTGTGGTACCTCCGGGAGCCACATGTTTAAAAGTTCATCTACCTGCCTCTATGTCTTGTATTTTCGTATGCTCTTACTGTAGTTTTATCGAGCATATTTTCAATTAGTTAGGTAAACACATTGTATAGACTTATATTTTTAGGTCACCAAATCAAATCTTGTAAGTCCATAGATCACGAAATTGCTATGGACAGGCATATTGGTGACACAAATTCTTGGGATGAGACCATTGTGTTTAATGTTCGCGACAATGGTCGCACGGCCCCACCGGAATGATTGAGTTCCACCGGCCTTAGGAGCCTTTTTTGTTTCCTGCGGAGCAGTCTCGTTCAATGTCCGTCACCCCGAGACTGGATGCTAACCAGCGTCATCACTCGTTGTGCACTTATGGCACGGCGAGTCGACATGAGACATGAGAACGGTCTGACACTACCCGGCGAGCTACACTAGCACAGAGAGCCTTGGAATTTGCCCTACTGGGAGCCAGAAAATACAACTCCAGGAGAGGACGTCATTGCCTAATGACTTGATACCCTCAAATCAAGAATGGACCTGAAGAGTCTAAGGATTTGGGCCGAGGACAAGACACAGTGCCTAAAGGCGAAGAAGGACTGATTGCAGCTGTAGGATATTTCTACTACTACCGCGGCAGAATACAGTAATCATACATGTACAAGGAAGAATATATGACATACATTTTCCACTTAGTTAGATAAAATAGTCGCCCTGTTTTTCTTTTATCATCTATGAATTCATTCATAACCAAGTGTCTCTCAAATGCTACCCATTTATCTGCACTGTCCATTTCACCCACAGCTCTCGTATCGGAAAATCTTTTATGGCATTATGCTTCTTACATCATCTCAATCCTTGCTATCAATCATACCTATGCTTAGATTTATTATATGTTATCTTTTTTCTAAATTCAAATAGAGAAATAAAATATAGCCGCATAAATAACTAGTGTACAATACAGAAATAACCTACCATGTTTCCAATAGAAAATATAAAACATATTGTTAAATATTTTGGACTTAATTTGATTGGAAGCCATTGCTGCCTATGGCCACACTGGCTTCCAAGCAAGTTATGTCCAAAATATGGAACAGAATATTTCTTACACCATGTTCCAAATTGTACAAACTGACAACTTCCTGTTTTTCATTTGGAAACATGTTAATTTATTCACAAGCTTTACTGAAGTGTTGCTTTAGAATTGTGCTGCCATAGAAACTCATAATATGCAAAATGATTATGTAATATATGATAACAGTATGTGAAAGTACTAAGCATATTCCATTAACATATTTTTTTCAATATATGTTTGGGATACCAGGAATAAATATGCTGGGAATATTCGCTGATCACAAACACTTTTACATTCATTTTATTAGCAGCCTGTATAGGGGCGCTCCTACATAACTTGTTGCGTTATCACAGACATAGATACTCAGAGGCATTCCTTATGATAATAATAATTATCTGGGGTGCAAGAATCTTCATTCAAAGAATCATTCATGAAAATTTCGAGTCTCTACATCTGACCCTGATCCTTGACATATTGACATCAACATCAATGGATGTCCTCAGAGCCACAGGGCCAACCAGCTATCCAAGTTCTGTCAAGGTCAGTTTGGTAGAGTTATCGCGCTGGACGTTTTGCAGCTTTTTCAATGGGATGGACGTTTCCAGTTTATCCATCAATCATATGAGGTTATGATCAACTATGCGATGTGGAGGATGATGTCATAATCAATAACGTCATGAATGAAGTAGATAGGTTCTACACAAACGCATAATTGGTGCTGGGCTAAGCGTTGTTGTATGAATTGTATGTCTTTACTATTTAATAAACATACTGTTGAATATTTAGAAACAAACTAATTTGACTGCCATAGTCAAATTATTTTCATAGTATTCAACAGCTTACCTGTTTAGCTTTCTGGAAATTGATATTCAGGGATTTCAGAGATCGACTGACTCCAACAAAAGCGCAAAGCATAGTTAAAGATGTGCAAGGCATAGTTTATACAGGGAAGGTTAATTGATCTGTGAGAAATCTACCCCAAAGTCACTACAATCATTCTGTAGCCAGAGCCGTAACTGCCACCCAGGTTCATTTGATGCATAGAGGAATAAATGATGGCAAAAAGTGCTAGTTATCAATGTTTGACACTGTTACTAGATCAGAAGGAAAATGTGATAATATTTATGAGCAATGACCTGATTAAGTTCACTATAGTAAATGAGAATGGCAAACTTATAGAGATTGATGAAAATTGGTTTTATGGATATCTTTATTATTCCCCGAGAAAAGGATCTTTTTGGCATTTGGAGCGGGAAAACTGAACTAAAATAGTGCCCATTATCTTCGCGATACGCATCCAGAATCCGGGCAAGTCAGCCAGAGTTCCGACATTTCTATGACTCCCCAGAGACCACGAGAATTGATGGCATGGTTTTTGTCTAGACCCTGACAAGATGAAAGATCACCTGTTAAGCTGCATCTGGTTCAAGTGCAAGATTCCATGAACAGGAAAACTAGCAAGCAAGTACAGGAAAAGGAAATGTATTAGCTGGTCCAATGACGGTCCTCTAGTGTGAATACATATATCATTTTGAAATGACATGATCTAATTACAGCACCTCTTTACTTGCAGTACAGAAATAACGTAACATATTCCCAAAACAAACTAAAACATGTTTTTAAATATTCTGGTTTTACTTTGATTGGATTGCAGTGCTGCTGTATATTTCTTACATCATGTTCAATATTGTACTAACTAACATGTTTTGTTTTGGAAACGCTCTATCTTATTTTTGAGCCGCATTGTTGTACATGTTATCCTATGCAAGAATACCACTCTATCTAACACACCAAGCATTCTCAAATATTCACTTGATTTTCGATTGTTCATTAGAGGTTATGTGGCTTACTTTCCATGCTCAAATATGATATTAAACAAAATAAACCAGCAATGTCAAATGAACATAATTTATCCTAGGTCCTAAATCTGGAAACATTACTTTCAAAGTGGACGTCAAATTATCCTGGTTCTTCTGTTATCAGCCTATCTCACTATGCTTTCTTTAGCTGAAAAACCCCCAAGATAAACATGTCATGGTGCTATTTCATCTTTCCAAAACAAAATTAAACATGTTTTTTAATATTCTGGACTTACCTTGATTGGATTACAGTGCTGCCTTACATCTTGTTCAATACTGTACTAACTAACATACTTGAATTTTTGTTTTGGAAACATTCTACCTTATTTCCGAGTCGTATTGTTGCACATGTTATTCTGTGCACGAATATCACACTATCTATCCCAGCAAGAATTCTCAAATATTCACTTGCTTTCCGATGGTTCATTAGAAGCTATGTGGCATACTTTTCCTACTCATTATGTTAGTAGGCAAAATGAACCAGCAATGTTAAATAAACATTTTTCATCCCGGGTCCTAAATCTGGAAACATTATTTTCAAAGTGGACTTCAAAGAATCCTGGTTCTTCTGGTATCAGCCAATCTCACTATGCTTTCTTCATCCGCTTAGAACAAGATAAACATGGCAGCGTGTTACTATATATGGATCAAAAGAATATGAAAAACAATGTTTATTTGCCAATGTTCACAATTGTGTGTAATTTGTATGTAGATAGACTAGACGATTCTAACATTACTGCATAGAAATGTGTATTTCGGTTTAGAGAATATACTTGACAGATGCCATGTCACACATGGTCATAGACACTTTAACATGTATCAAATGATGATGACATTATCACCCACTGAAAGAAGCTATAGAGATGTGGGTTGTATTGATTCATAGATCTCTTTTATACAGTTAATTTTGAGGCAATTATCTTTACTTATATTTCTTGTTTTGAACGAATAACTTGTCTTTTCACTGTTTAGAATTAGAATTATTTATTTTCGCACAAGCTTTCAAAAAGTCTATTTCTAGTGGACCGATCTAAAGTACATTTATGTAAGCAGATTTCTCAGAATTAAAGACGGTCATGTGTGCTGTTATCATTATCGACTTACTATTGGACATAGACATGTAATTAATGTGAGTCATTCCAGGAAGAGGGGGATCGTATGGAGAGGGCACACGCAACAGCAATGGAGATGCACTGGTGGCATTCCTTAGTTTCAATGGCCTATTTGCCACAAATACGACTTTCAAACACCCGTGCCGCCACCGGACAACATGGACTGGACACATTGCTGATCGTAAAGCCCCAAAACGTTCTAAGGCTACAAAAGCTGTCTTCAACCAAATAGATCTCATACTCTGCAAGACAGCTGCAAAACCGCTGCTTCGGGATGCTCGTTCCGCCCAGACCTCAATTCTGGCCAGTCTTTGCACATCTCCATATGAACCAGCTCTACCTAATATATAAACGTCATACCAGGCAAGAGGGTAGAGTCACCTACAACTTACCCAAGCTCATCAGCGACACTGACACACAAATGTCATACAAAAAGGCCCTCGGGGAGAAGATAGCTAACATCGACGTCAGCTCCGATCCAAACGAAGCCCTAACCAAAATACTGATATCCATGGAATCATCAGCTACTAGCACCATAGGTGTTCTAAAAAACAACAGAACTAGGTATACTGACGACCATCTCGTAGTAAAACTGTCAGCAGAACAGAAAGCGTTACATCTGCGCATGTATCAAAGTGGCCAAAGTGAAGATCGCATCAAACTACGGCAGGAACGCAATAATATTCTGCGTCACATTAGCGAACACTTAAATGATCTTGCCCTAGCAGATGAAATCACTGCCACGGATGACTGCCACACAATGTTTCGGGCAGCCAGAGCCCTGAGAGTTGCTGACTACACACTACCACTAACTGTACACAACTCTGAAGGACATTTTATCGGGACTGACCAGGGTAAAGCCGAGACAATTCGAGAATGGTTCAAGGAACAGTTCACTGACCACGATGATGAGCCCTTGCACCCATTCTCAGGAGACCCCGGGCCATTACTTAATACAGCAGAGGTTGAGAAGGCACTTAAAGCCCTGAAAAATGGGCGTGCATCTGGACCTGATGGCATGAGCAATGAACTATTTAAATATGCAAGTGACATTATCTCAAAACTGATCAGGCACATAATCAATTCAGCTTTTATGCACCACCTTCCCATCAACGTATCCTTATCGCGCTACCCAAGCCCAAGAAGCCACCTGCCCCCAGCCAATCTGCGGCCCATTGTGCTCCTTAACAGCATACGGAAAATCCTATCCAATGTTACTCTACGCCACATCCGAGACAAAATCGACGACTTCACCGGGTCATGTCAAAGTGGATTCAGACGTGGACGCAGCTGCGCAGATATTGTATGGGCTCAACGCATGCTTGTGTCGGTAGTCATGTCCAAACACTGGGATTTCCGCAAAATGGGCATTGACCTGTCACGAGCCTTCGACACAATTAAACGCTCAATGATCCTAGATGTACTACGCCAGGCCTGTTGCAATGACGATGAGCTACGACTGGTGAGACTACTGCTTGCAGACACAAAGCTGCATCAATCGTCTCCCCACAGGGAGATGTGCTCTTCACCTGTTACCTGGCTGCTGCATTGAACTCCGTCCGGGAAAGCTCCACAAGACCAAACCCCCCAGTGTCAATACTGGCATGCCGCTAGAGATGGAATATGCCGACGATGTGGACTTTATAGACGAGGAAAAGAAACCCCTTGACGAACTTCTCCAAATAGCGCTAAGCAAACTAAAAATTGAGAATCTCTTTATAAATGAATCCAAAACAGAGTTCACCCACATATACCTATCTACAAAGCATGAAACTAAAGGAAATAATGATCCACTCCGTGGCGGCGAACCATGGAGGAAACGTACAATCCTGGGCTCACTGCTTTGCAGTTCAGCTGACATTGCTGCACGCTGCATCATGGGGAACACAGCTTCCCAGTCCTTCTGGAAGCTATGGATTCGTAGATCAAAGATGCCCTTGGTAAAAAGACTACGTTTATACAATGCAACCTGCGAATGCTTGGTGATGTATAACCGTACCAGATGGGCAGCTCCAAAGGCAGCTCTAGACACACTTGACGCCTGCCACCGCAAACACCTACGCACCATCACTGGACACCGATCGGCAGAGAGCATAATTTCCAACGAGGCACCATACAGGATGTATAATACGCCGCCGCTGTCTGTAAACGTCGTCCAGCAAAGACGGTCCATGTGTGGCCATGTGTTAAGGATGCCAGAAAAACACCAGCACAGAGAGCCTTGGATTTCGCCATACTCGGAGCTAGCAAATACAGAGCCAGGAGAGGACGTCATTGCATAAATCTAAACTGCTAAGTTTGCTACGAGGTGACCTCAAGAAAGCAGGATTAGGTACGGTCAAGTCAAGAATAGACCTGACCCAGCTAAGGATTTTGACTGAGGACAAGGCACAGTGGGAAAAAGCGAAGAAGGACTGATTGCAACTGTAGGATGTTTCTACTACTACATCCGCAGAATACAGTAATCATACATACATACCCCCCCCCCCCCCCCACACACACACACAGACACACACACACGCACGCACGCACGCACGCACGCACGCACGCACGCACGCACGCACGCACGCACGCACGCACGCACGCACGCACGCACGCACGCACGCACGCACGCACGCACGCACATTCCAGGAAGAGGAAATTTACAATTTAATAGCGATTTTTTTATTCCAATACGAATATAAGTGGCGGAGCTTGGCCAGAAATCGGCAGGGCATAGCTAGAAATGGGAGGAGTTCGGTTAGAAATGGGCGGGGATATAGCTAGAACATCGTCGTGTCGTG